>OZ004708.1:21645710-22845710 GCA_963924515.1 Vespertilio murinus | reverse complement strand
GTGTGTGTGTGCGTGTGAATATTTGTGTGTATTGTATAACTTTACATTTTAAAGTTATTGAAGATAACTACCCAAAAACCTAAATTCTAGTATAGGACTTGAGGATTTTTCTATTTTAATTCACCAATTTTTAATTATATTATTTGTGTAAAATCAACTTTTTTAGTTATCTTGTAAAAATACAAATCTGGCTTACCTTTTAAAACTTTATTTTTATTTTTATTTTTATTTTTTTAAGGAAAAGCCTAAACCTACTGACAGTTTAGAGGGATATTTGACTTAACCACTTAATATTTACAGTAGATTTGGTAATAAACTCAGTAATTTACTTCAAGCTGAGAATTTTATTCATACCCTTTTAAATACCTTAGAGTTAGAAAATAATTTTGTCTCAGGACATATACTCAGTAAATATGCTCATTGCCTTTATTTTACTATAATTTGAGAAGTCCTTATAAAATATATTTCTGTTAATTGGTAGAGAATGTACTATGATTTTTATAATTTATTATTTGAGAGTTCATCAGAGGTGTGACTCAAATTTCTGACTGTTCTTAAGGTACTTCTTGTGTTGAATATATGCATCTAATTGAATTTAGCCATTAGAAATGAACCAGGGAAGTAGATTTAAGTAATTAAGTCACATTTTATGTGAATTTTTAAAATTCCAACTGGCTCATTCTTTATTAATATTTAATAGAAAGATTTAGCTCATATTTTAAAGTTTTATTTTGAGTTGCAATTTGATACTTGGGTCTAACTTTTTATCCTTCTTCTTCTAGGTGTGTTGCCAGGAATGGCCCCTCCTATTGTGCCCATGATACACCCCCAGGTTGCTATTGCAGCGTCACCTGCCACCTTAGCTGGAGCAACCGCTGTGTCTGAGTGGACTGAATATAAGACAGCAGATGGGAAGACGTATTATTATAATAACAGAACATTAGAGTCAACCTGGGAAAAACCCCAAGAACTGAAAGAAAAAGGTATAGTGTAATGACTTGGTGAGACATAATATAAACAATGGTATTATAAATAGAAGGCTATTTGAAATTCTGAGTTAATTCCTTTCTGACACATTTGAGGAATTTTCTAGTTGGATTATTTATTCTTACTGAATAAACATCTATTTTACTTAAAAAACCAGTTCATCTACTACATGTTTGTCCCATCATTTTTCCATCTGGAGACATTAAATTATACCTATGTACAAATACGTGTTTTTACTATTATCAGGAATTGATAATTCTGTTGTATAATTATTGATATCATTATTAAGACTGATAGTACTGATCAGGAAGGAATGTTTGTATTCTATATATTCTGAAATATGGTAAAAAAAAAAATTTAGGCCCTTGAAGTCTTAGATGATGAAAACTCATTTTCTATACCGCAACTTTGTTTCTGTTCCTAAGTATCTTAATATTTTGTCCCTTTTAGCAAAATGAATACTATAAATGATATATGAATGAACTGAAAGACTATATCTCTCTGAAATCAGTACTTCTTTTTAGTGACAGTTTCCTGATTGGCATAGCAAGGTATTGAAGTTGAGCATTATTATAGATTCAAATTAATGATATTATAAGGAAGAACATTTTATCTTTATGGTTAGTAACTTCTAATTATGAAATATCTTAACTGCTTAGTTTCTGAAGACTTTTGGAAAATTATATCAAAACCATGGTGTGACGTTATCTTAACTTTTTAAATAGAAAAGTTAGAAGAGAAGATTAAAGAGCCAATTAAAGAACCTTCTGAAGAACCTTTGCCAATGGAAACGGAGGAGGAGGATCCTAAAGAAGAGCCAATAAAAGAGATAAAGGAGGTAAAGGCTGCAACCTGTTAGCATGGCGGCCGACATTGGTTGTAACATTACTTGTAACTGAAGAGTCATTTGAAATAGTTTTGTTATACATTTGATTTAAGAAATGTTAGTGTTCCTTGAAGTTTCTAATTCAGTTTTTCCTCTGAAAGTTTGATTAGACTACTTCTTATAGTAAATTAAGACCTATAGAAAGAAAGGGCCTTAGACCAGAGCTTGGATCTGATATCCACCCTCTTGACTTACAGACTGGTACATGGTGGTAAAGTTATGAGTACAAATTCATATTTGAGGAATGTTCATTCTATTTCATCTGTCCTGGCATGGAATGGTCTCCATACAGCATTAAAAGAGCTCTGGTTTTTGGAAACTTCTTTTGTTTGGTGAGGGAACAATGGTAGTCATGTTTTATTAGTAAGGAAGTTAGCAAAAAAGGGAAATGACCTTAAATGAAGAGTTCTCCTTTAATTTTGTATACTGTATTCCCCACTACAGCTTCTAGCAGATGGTTAGTTAATTTGTAAGATAGGACCATCTGCTGTTGCCAAGATCTGCTTTCCTGGAATTTGCCTGTGTCTAGAGGGCCAGGATTTAGAACATTATTAAACACTAGAGGGCTGGTGCATGAATTCGTGCACGGGTGGGGTCCCTCTGGGTGGCCTGCAGGGATCTGGTTAGAACCCATAGCCCAGCGCCGCCTGCAGCTCCTACCTGCTGCTCCTGCTCATCCTGGCGCCACTGTGCCTGCCATAATTGATCGGGAGAGGCTCGCATTGCCACAGCAGCACTCGCCAGCCATGAGTCCTGTGTCTGGCACCTTCCCAAGGGGAGTGGCCTGCAGGATCGGGCTGAAACCAGCTCTCTGACATCCCCCAAGAGGTCCTGGATTGCGAGGGTGCAGGCCAGGCTGAGGGACCCCACCAGTGGGCAGGGAGGCACCATGGGAGAGCTTCAGGGTGTGTCTGGCCCAACTTGCTCAGCCTGATTGGCCAGACCCCAGCAGCAAGTTAACCTACCAGTCAGAGCATCTGCCCCAGGGTGGTCATTGCATAGCATACTGACTGGTCGACCAGTTGACTGTCTGCCCCCTTGTGGTCAGTGCAGTGAGCAGTTGAGCAGCCTTAGCATAACATTAGCATGTTACACTTAGGTTGTTCAGTTCTGCTATTAGATCTATTTGCATATTACCCTTTTATTATATAGGACCTTTTATTATATAGGATTTCTACTTAGAGTTTACCCTTCCTGTGCTAGTAGCAAACCTCCTGTTGATTGCACTTTGAGGTATTTGTAGATACTAGTATTTGTGGAACATTCTAGTAAACTTTTATGATATTAATAAAATAGGAGTAATATCATTTCCCATAGGAACCCAAAGAAGAAGAGATGACAGAAGAAGAAAAGGCTGCCCAGAAGGCAAAGCCAGTAGCTACTACCCCTATTCCTGGTACTCCATGGTATGTACTTGATTTAATTAGAAAGTATTCATTTATTTATTTTATTAAAATAGATTTTTATTGATTTCAGAAAGGAAGGAAGAGGGAGGATAGAGATAGATAGTTTGGTTTTCCCTTTTCTTATATTTTTAAATCTTGACTCGAGGATATTTTTCCTTTTTTTTTTTTTTTTTTTTTTTAAAAGAGAGAGTGGAAGTGAGACGGAGAGAGATAGAGAAACACATTGATTGATTGCCTTCCACGTGCCCCGACAAGGGCTGGGAGCCAGCAACTGAGGTACATGCCCTTCATCGGAATTGAACCCGGGACTCTTCAGTCCGAAGGCTGATGCTCAATCCACTGAGCAAACCCAGCTAGAGCTGGTTCTCCCTTTTCTTTATCTCTCCACATCAGTGCTTTCTCTCCTGTTCCTGCTGCAACTTAATCCATATATAGTCCCACATTGCAGTAAGCTGGCTTATGATCTGTAGCTTCCCCTCCAACTTGTTTATTTTGCTTTTTCCTCCTTGTTTTTGTTGTAGGAAAATAAACATGTTTATAGAGTCCTACAGATTGGATTTTGTATTTGCATCTATATGCTATTAGAGTTCTCCATTTCTGAATTTTCTACGTATTAGCAAGCAGATACAGAGATGTGATCAGATTCAGGTTTGATCCTTTTGGCAAGTCTAGTTCATCAGCGATGATGTGCCTTTCCCCCAGGGTGCACCTAGGTGTTCCTTTGTGTGATGTTACCAGTCATTTGTTGCCTAGATCAGTGGTTTTCAATGAGGAGTAACTTTGCCACTCTCTTCTCCCCCTGCCCCTGTCAGTGGATGTTTGGTAATGTCTAAGTCATATTTGCATATCATAACTTGGAAGGCATTAACAGCATCTACTAGTAACATCTAGTGGGCAGAGGCCAGGGACACTTCTTAAACACTCTGCCATGCACAGGACAGCTCCTACAGAAGCAATTGTTTGGCCCAAAATGCCAGGAGTGCTGAATTGCAAAACCTGGCCTAGATCCATTGAATCAGTAAGTGGTGGTGATGTGTTTCTATTATTCTTTTTCCAGGCATTAACTGGAATACCTAAGAGATGCTTCCCCTTACCAAATTGCATAGGAAAGAAAGGATATACCAGTTTTCAGAATACTGAGTTGGTTTGAGTATTACAAATTCATAGATTTAAATATATTTTATGTTTCTATGAATTTTACCTATGATGATTGTTGATGTACAGTTTCATCTTTGGTTTGGTAAAGCCTCTTAAGATTGACTCGAGGTTTTTTTGTTTAGTTTTGTTACTACCCTGTCTTTGATACCTTCCTTGCTTCCTTACAAGGTTCCTGGCTTATCTCATATATTTCCTGTCTCATCTAGATTTAGCCATTTCACCAAGGAGCACTGGTTCCTTTTTGTGGGAAGTGGCATATATAGGCCTCAGTGTGGGATTTAGAGATGTTACTTTACTGAATTAGTCATTATTTTGTGACCTCTTTGGTAGACACAGGTGGAAGATATATATATATTTATTTATATGTATTTATATTGATTTCTTAGGGAATGAGGAGGGAGGGAGGAAAAAGGGAGAGAGGGAGACACATTGATGTGAGAGGGAAACATTGACTAGTTGCCTCCTGTACATGCCCTGACCTGGGATTGAATCTGCACCCTGGTTTATATGTCTTTAACTGGGAATCGAACCTGTGACCCTTTGAAGCATTCCAATCCCTTTCCCACCTACCAAAAGCCAGTTATATGTTTTTTGTGCTTTTACAACCCATCTGAATATAGGTATTCTCTACTTTTTAAAAATTCATCTTATGCATTTCACCTTTAGAAAAGTACCTATTTTCACTAAAAGAAATCCAAGGAGGATTTTCATTTTTTAAGAAAAAAGGTGAAAAACAAAAATAGTGTTCAGTGTTTGTTTTCCAGCAGCTAGAATGGCCTCGCCAAGTTCTTTCCCTGGAAAATGGTCAGCATCTCAACATCAAGCTACTGTAGCTTTCAACTGTGTGTCTGTGAGCATCTGTAGGATTTGTTTTATGCGTCTGTTAGCAAGATGTGTCCTAAGGTGTCAGAAAAGACACCCAAGAGAGCTCATGAGGGTGTGCCACCGCATAAAACTGGATGTAATTAAGGTTTTGCTCCTGGCAAACCAAATAAAGACTAACCAAATATTGTGCGTATCTTGGATTTTGGGTCTGGGAATGCTCAAAAAATTTTCCATAAATTCACTGACCTTTAATATTAATGTCTTTTGCCACATTTGGAGAGTTGTGGGGTTTTTGGCCATTGTGCCTTCAATATCCTCTCCATTAGGGTTCCCAATGCACTGCATAATAGGCATTTTGACATAATCACCTGGTTTTCAGATGGGCTAATTGTCTATCTTATGGTTGATCAAGCATTTCCTCTATTATCACCATCCAGAGAAATTTAATTTCAGTTGTATTTTCCTTTTTTTTCTTCACATTTCCTAGTTTTGTGCTGAGAACGCCTATCTTTTTATTCAGGTTTGTCATAAAACCTAATTATAATTGTTGCTTTAAAGCCTTTGTCTGATTATTTCAACAATAGAGACTTTGTCTGATAATTTCAACATCTAGGTCACCTTGGGTTTGGCAGCTGTTGATTAACTTGATTGGCCAAAAATACCTGGTTTCTATTGGAGTTTCAGCTGCCTGTGCTACTGTCATCATGCCACTGTGTGAATAGGAGCCACCCTCAGGGCAGAAGTTTGAGGGAGGAGAAATGGGAGGTGTATATCCTTGCAGTTGTTTCTCTAAATTTTGACTCCTCTATAGTTTTTTTTTTTTTTTAACTTTACAGGGTCCTCATGTAATTGATTTTTTTCCCCCTATTTTGTCTGAGTTTCTGGTTGTAATCAACAGGAATAGTGAGTTGCAGTGGGCTACAGTGCCATAGCTTAGTCAGCACTTCTTTATTTTTTATGCTAGATGTAATCAGATATAAAGGCTTCATAGTAGGTTACATTTGAGTAATTCTGGTTTGGTAAGAAATATTAAGAGGTATTATGTAAAGCTATGGTTCTATGGTATGTTGGTTAGCCTTAGAATGCTTAATTGCGTTATTGTTGCCATGAAACACATCCTTTGTGATAGTTTAAAGTGTAGCATTCTCAGTTGGAGTGTGCCAGACCAAGTGTCTGAGCATTTTATTTTATTTTATTTTATTTTTTTAAAATATATTTTATTGATTTCTTACAGAGAGGAAGAGAGAGGGATAGAGAGTTAGAAACATTGATGAGAGAGAATAATCCATCAGCTGCCTCTTGCACACCCCCTACTGGGGATGTGCCTGCAACCAAGGTACATGCCCTTGATCGGAATCGAACCTGGGATCTTTCAGTCTGCAGGCTGACGCTCTATCCACTGAGCCAAACCGGTTTCGGCTGTCTGGGCATTTTAAACTGATCACAAATTACTTTGCTTTTCCTGATTTTCTCAGTATATGAAACTGCTGTTTTAATCTTAGTCAACTCTCTTCTAAAAGCCATATATGGTTCCCTTTAAATAACTATTAGTAATATAAATATGCCCTTTTCCTCTACCACCACCATCCATTTTGCTAGGATGACAGTGAAAGACCTTCCTATAATATGTGTTCCATAACCCAAGGTAATTATGTTTAAATTGCTTCTTAGGTGTGTTGTTTGGACTGGTGACGAGCGGGTCTTCTTTTATAATCCTACCACCCGTCTTTCTATGTGGGACCGACCTGATGATCTCATTGGAAGAGCTGATGTTGACAAAATTATTCAGGAGCCCCCTCATAAAAGAGGAATGGAGGAATTGAGGAAGCTAAGTAAGTTTTAATTTAGGAATTTATCCCAGAATGTTAACATTGTTTTAATATTTCAACAGAAAATGTTGAGGATGTTTAGAAAATCTGTTTTCAAGGAACATAAGAAACTTGAGAAATGGAAATTAGATTGCTATGATAGTTTGAGTTCAGTGATAGAGATATAAAAAATAGAGAATTTGGGTTAAATTATTTTTTTTGTAAAATATTTATATGTAGTTTTTTCTTTCTTGTCCTTGTCAAGATTTCATTTAGTACAGGATGTGTTGGTACCACTGATGTTGTTCCACATTTGATAGTAATACTGAAATGATCTTCAGTTAGCTTTTTAAAAAGCACCTTTGTGACTAGTAATATGTTTTCTGAAATAATCAAAACTCTATTTTTAAAGTATGTTTACTAAATTGTTGTAGAATATAAAAACACAAGATTTTCTGAACATACAAGAGGTTATTAGTCTTTTTAAGTAGGTGAAATTTAGGGAAGGGTAAGCCTTATGGAGACACATAAACCTTATTAAGAGTTTATCTTTAATCTACCTCATATTTAGGTAGCATTTTAGTATATATAATGAAGACAAATATTTGTGAATAATTTTTGTTGCATATTTTTTAATCAGTAGTTTGCTCTTGTATTGATGTAATTGTGTTTGTACAGAATCCTCCCATGTTGTGTAGAAGCGTGATAAATGAATCATTTAATACATACTTCAGATGAAGCAAACCCTAATATATGTCATTTATGATGATGGAGATACCTTCATAGATGGTGTATGTGTGCTACTCACATTTTCTGCTTATCAGTGTTTTCTAGATCAGTCAAACTCGGCCTGCCTGGTGCTAAAAATACTAGGCACCAGCTCTTCTCTATGATATTGATAATACTTAATCACTATAGTGTTGAATCAAGAAAGTTTTTGAATCTGTTTTCAAATATTCAATCCATTTATTTAATAAACTAGGGGCCCAGTGCCTAAAATCTGTGCAGGGGCCTTGGCCCTGTCCCACCTGCCTCAGCCCCGCCCCCTGCGCTTTGTCAGGAAGGAAGGACATCCAGTCTAATTAGCATATTATGCTTTTCTTACAGATATGTGCATCAGAGTCATTTCAAAATGAAGTGAATATTTAATGTAAAGGGGAGATTAATAGAGGAAGTATAGAATTACCATGCTTTGTTTAGTGTTTTACAAAGGAATGCATGTCCTGTGATGGATATTTTATATAAACAGTAATTTTATAAAAGTAGGTTGTGTAATATATGTATATGCCTATTTTTCTTAATATTTGAAATACTTTTGCCAGGGCACCCAACCCCGACAATGCTGTCCATCCAAAAGTGGCAGTTCTCTATGAGTGCAAGTAAGTGAACTGTCAGTTGCAGCTTCTTTGTAATAACTGCTAGAACGAGTATTGTGGTAGTGGTTAGCAGGAGTCACACTTAAATATTTCAGTTGTTGCTTGCTTATTTGTATTCTGACAGAGTTTAATTAAATTTTACCCTACAGTTAAAGAAGAACAAGAATTAATGGAAGAACTTAATGAAGATGAACCAGTTAAAGCCAAAAAAAGGAAGTAAGTAATACTTACAGTTTATGTAAATCAGGTAGATTGTAGCTTTTAAAAGTTGATTAGGCCACATTGAGTTTGTGATTGGGGACAGGTAATGAGTATGTTGTCTGGAGACAGAAGTGATGATAGTGTCTTAAGCCAAAGGTTTTGCTGTAGAGTGTAGAAATGGTGTGTGCCCCTTCCATTGTTAGATTTGCAAAAGGTTTGGTTATTTAAATACACATTATGAAGCCAAATGACATTTTAGGAATTAGTTGATAAGTTATTTTCAGATATTCATTAGGTCTGTGTTTTATAAAAAATAAACTTCCTCCCTAAAATAGACCCCAACAGATACCGTTTCAGGAATCTCATAAATGCAGACACAGACTTCTCTCTCTCTCTCTCTCTCTTTTTTAATATGTTTTCTTGATATTTTACAGAGAGGAAGGGAGAGAGATACAGAGCTAGAAACGTCGATGAGAGAGAAACATCAACCAGCTGCCTCTTGCACACCCCCTACCGGGGATGTGCCCGCAATCAATGTACATGCCCTTGACCGGAATTGAACCCGGGACCCTTCAGTCCGCAGACTGACTGCTCTATCACTGAGCCAAACTGGTTTTGGCCAGACTTCTCTCTCTTTTTACATACTTGTCACTTCCCTAGTCCTGGAGTCTATAGTCCTTTTGCCTGTTAAAGAGGGAACTATGAACTTAGAAAGTGTTCTGAGAAGAAGAGAGTGCTATTAAGTAGAAATATTAGTTTTGCCAATGCTCTGGCTTTAGATAAGATATGAATGTTACTAATTATAAGGAGTAGATGGGTGGGATAGAGGGTGCTTGTGTGTGGGTGGAGTGGGGGGGATGGGGCTATTAGCAGCAAAAAGGAAAATTTGAGGGTATTAGGGACTAGTTTATCATAGTCCTTATCTGAAAAGGACAGATTGAATGCAGCCAAATTATGGTAAAAAACAAAACATTAAGACCCCCTATCAAGGGCATGTGTGTGTTGCTGTTTGTGTTTTTTTTAATGTCTTTATTGGCAACAACATTAAAGAAATTAAAATATTAAAGAGAATCACTCATAATCAACCATACATTTTTCAGTTTACTTTTTAGTTCTTAACCAAATGTATAAGTATTTTTATTAGTTGTAATTTTATTAGTTGTAATTTTGTATTTTTTTAAATCTAGAGTGAGACATTTGTTTTCTTAGTTATCATAAATGATTGTATTCATTCTGTTTATGTACCATTATTTTGGATATTCCTGCAATGTTAAACTTTTAGGTTGTTTTTAATTGTTTGTTCTTATAGACAACTCTGTAAGGTTTTTAACTGCTTTTATCAGGAGAATGTCAAAGAAGTCCTTTATGTGGATTGCCCGAGCTTCTCTATTTAGGTACAAAGCTAAAAGCCTCTTTTTCCTGGCTTAGTTTCTCTTTATTTCTTTTATTGAGATAGATAGTGATAGTTTATATTATAACATTTTCAGTTAGTAATTCTGTAAAGGTTGTTTTTGTTATATTTCTTGGATTTCCTTAAACTCTATTTAAATAGTTCATAAACAAACTATCATAAGAGGGTATATTGTTTAGCACATTGCTTTTACCTGTTTGTTTTGTGCATGTCTTATTAGGTCCCAGACTCTCTCGATAAGTTCCTGCAGGTCGCGGATTATGTCTTCTATTTCTTTGATTCGGTCCCTAAGTTGTTAATTACCTCTCCCTGACCATATTTGAGGGCTAGTCTTAGTTTCATTTAAATTTCCTGGGCTCCTTCACTTTTGAATTTTCTGATGTTCTGTTTTCCTAATTCCTTTAAGTTTCTGTAGGGAATCTGAACCATTTTTATATTTAGCAGATCATATTTAAGAAGGAAAATCTGTTTAAGCACACCCAACTACTATGGAATTACTTATTTTTTAAATTTTTTTTTATTACTCACATGAACAACGGGCCCTCTTCATAGTGCAGATGTTTTGAGAGGTGACTGGATTTCATTTTCACAATCTCCCTTAAGTACCATACAGTAGCAGGGTTACCCTTAGCCCAGAGGTGCCTTTTTGGAGGAAAAAGTAGTTTAGTCATTGATGAACAGTTCTAATTCCACCTAACTACTCCTGGGCCTATGTTGCTCTCTGGGACCTGTTCTTCAGCTTAAATCTCAACTTACCACCCAGAAAGTGAGTAAAAAAAATGTCAGGTAGGTAAGGTATACATCTCACATATCCACTTGGCCAAGTTTGCAAATATTTTAATCTTATTTTCAAAATAAATATTTGCGATTACTAAGACTTATACCAACTTTTATTAGATTTTAAAAGTGTTTTATGCATTTATAATATAAAACATTTTAGAAAATGCTATTTTTCCTATATCATCTCAAGAACTAAAAGTTATGTTCTGTGCTGTTTAATTCTAACACATAGAGTTTGACTGCAATGTGAGATAAGTGTGTATGTTTTTTTTAAAGTGAGGTAGTTCATTTTGAATATCAACTAGTGTCAGGAAAAGCAAAAGTATTATATATATTCTCTTACAATGTAGCCATTGTAACATTGCAAGTTTTGTAACTTTATTATTAAAATGAAAGCTGCTTGTCCCTTAGAGTTAATTAGATACACTCAGTATAATTTGATTTTGCCAAAAATATGCTCTTAGTAGTGAGTCTTAAACATTCCATTTATTTTAAGATTTTAGCAGGATTCCTTATTAATATTTTGTCAGTTGATGCCTTATCTTTTATTTTTTTATAGGAGAGATGATAATAAAGACATTGACTCAGACAAAGAAGCTGCAATGGAAGCTGAAATTAAAGCTGCCCGAGAAAGGGCCATTGTCCCTCTGGAGTCCCGAATGAAGCAGTTCAAGGACATGCTGCTAGAAAGAGGGGTCAGAAAACAATCTTTGGGGGAGATATTTCTGTTTTGTATAAGTAATATAAATATGTCTTGCTAAAAGGTCAAATCTAAGGTTAGTGCTCATGTTGTGGGGGGGAGAAGGGAAGCCTATCAAATTACTGTATCTTTTCACTCAGCCATTTTTTTTGGCTAATTATATAATGTTTAACTTAATGCCACCTACTATCCTTTTATGTACAATTGGTATTTAACATTTATTGGGTCATTAAATTTTGGTGAGTAATTTAAGACGAGTATTAACATTCCAGAATGGCGGACTACTCAGGATAGGTAAGGTATATACGATTCTTCCTTTAATATCTTCATAATGGCTTTTGGTTAAAGGAGAACTTATTATTAATGAACCTTAATTGAGAAGGGTTTGGTTATGTTCACAGAATCATTTGAATAACTAAAATTGTACAGTTTTAAATTACAGTATTCACAAGATGGGAGCAGACATGGGAAATTAAAATACAGATCTTCAAGGCTTTTTCTGATGTACTGATTTAAAATGTCACACAGTAGTGGCTATGTTAATGAACAATTAGCTGTGCCTTATTTTTATATAATACAGAAATGTTCAGAGCCAATTAGTGTGGAAATTTGCTATTACTCACCTCCCACTGCTTGTCATTTATTAGTGATGGAAAATTCAGGGTGCTTTTTATTATGTCTCCTTTTTAAGCAGATGTCCTGTAGATTTCAAGCAAAATTATATGACCTTTCGGTTTTTAGAGCCAACTTACTTATGAAGGGCAATACATTTTTTATGTTACAGGTGTCCGCTTTTTCAACATGGGAGAAGGAGTTGCACAAGATAGTTTTTGATCCTCGGTACTTACTTCTCAACCCTAAAGAACGAAAACAGGTAAAAGGAAAATAACATTGTCTTAAAAATGTATATCACTTACAAGTATAAATTTTAAATTGTAAGGAGTAATGAATGTATCATCTTTTTTCTTTCCTTTTCCTAACACAGTTCTTTAAAAAAGCACAATCTCATGTCTTAGAACACAGTCATCCTTTCTCTGTGTGGACATTTCTACCTCAGAGGTTCTTGGATATTTTTGTCCTAGTGGATGTAGCCATTGCCTCATGAACATTTTATCCTTATGCCTCATACAAACTGAGCTTATATCTAAGAAGGTTTCAAAATTCATTTCAAATGCATTTATTAATTTATTAGCTAAATGATGCAAATTTGGAGTAGAAAAATAGCAAACTATAGATGAAGAAAAGGGAAAAAATGGCCACTTAAAGTTCTACCTAACAGGCAGGATCAGCATCGAACACTGCTTTATAACATGCGTGCGTGTGTGCGTGCGTGCGTGCGTGCGTCTTCAGAACAGAAAATACTTAGAGGCATGTTTATGTCTTACACACACTGTACACATCAAGTTCACATCTGAGTGGCATCTCTTAAAATGGACGCTTCATTGTCATTTAATCCCGTGATGATTCAGTAACACATACCATCTCAAGGTGATTACTTCTTCCTCTAAAGTATTGCATACTTGCAATTTCTATAATTTATGAATTACCTGGATTACCCCAACACTGATCTCTCTAAAGTGGTGAGTATGGTGAACCACTGGCTGTAAGTGCTGTTGAGCTACAAGATCTCATTTGGTAACAGTAGTGCCATCTTTCATATTTATAACTTAATGGTTGGAATAATTCTATACACATTTTGTTTCATTCTGCATGTAAGTCTATTTGTAGACTTTTTATGAAAAGAGGAAATTCACAGTGTGCCAGACATATTTTAGTGCTTGTAATAGAAAGACATGGCTTTCTAAATATATTTGCATCATCTGCATTTCAAGCAAATAGTCTTTTTAAAAAAAACTAAACAAAACAAAAACACAATCCATTAGTGTGATGGTCTCATTCCCACCTAAATTATGTCCCTATCAAAACCTTAATTCTTAAATTTGTAAATCAACCTTAATTCTTTACTTGAGATCCAATGTACATTTCAAGTCTATCAGCAAATCTACCTTCATAAACTCATCTAACTC
The DNA here is from genome assembly GCA_963924515.1 of Vespertilio murinus. Classification (NCBI taxonomy): domain Eukaryota; kingdom Metazoa; phylum Chordata; class Mammalia; order Chiroptera; family Vespertilionidae; genus Vespertilio; species Vespertilio murinus. The sequence goes on along the minus strand of OZ004708.1, from coordinate 22,832,145 downwards.
CAACTCACTAATACCCTAATCTAAGCCACCACCATAGTCAACTTTCATCATCTGTGTAACCCCTCATTGAGCTCCTTCCATTTTGCTCCTCCAAAGTCAAGTTTTCCCCCCACACAGCAACCAGGCTACTTTTGAAGTTAATGCAGCACTGTGTTGCTTAAAATCCATTTTGTTTAGGATAAACATGGCCTATAAGCTTCTATAATACTTATGCCTGCACACTTGGCCTATAATGGCCTATATGGCCTAAATCATGGCCTATAAGCTTCTATATATACTTATGCCTGCACACTTCTTGAAGCTCTTTTTTTAAATTTCTTCATTCTAGCCACATTGGCCTTGATATGCCTTAAGCAAGCCGGCAGGTACATTTGGTACTTTCTATTCCCTGTGCCTGGGAATTTTTTACTCCAGATTTTTCATGCAGGTACTTGTCCAAATGCCTTCTGATCAACCTATCTTCTTTACTATCGTCATCGCAGTTATAGCTCTTATTGTCTAAAATTATCATCTGTCTCTTGCTTCTGCAGAATTAATTTTGTAAGAGGAGGATTGTGGTCTTGTGCATTGCTCTAAATGTAGTACCTAGAACAATGCTTAACCCAAATATCCTTGAAAACTTCAAAATTTTTATGACTTAAGACTTTATAGCACTGTTAGAGCTTCTGAGTGAGTGAAATTACAAGTACATATTCTCATGTTTGGAAATATTTTGTAAGTTGATGGTGTTACCTCTTTACTGGAGTTATACTTAAGAAGAGAAAAAGTATTAAGCATTTTTCTCTCTTTTTTTTTTTTTTACTCCTCACCCAAGGGTATATTATTATCAATTCTAGAGAGAGAGGAAGGGAGAGAGAAACAGAGAAGCTTCGATGTGTGAGAGAGAAACACTGATTAGTTGTCTCCTACATGCGCCCTGGTGGAGATCGAATCCACAACCCCGGCATGTGCCCTGACTGAATCAAACCCAAAATCTTTCAGTGCACAGAATCGCACCTCAACCAGCTGAGCTGCCTGGCCAGGGCAAGCACTGTTCTATTTTAAATAAAAACTCTTTTTAGAATTCTTTTCTTACAACTGGAATGTAAGAAATGAGAGAAAGAAGTATATATATATATATATATATATATATATATATATACACACACACAGCATTGTAAAGGACGTGTTTTATGTAATTATTATCATAAATTTTAACTTATGATTTTCCTTATTTTTTGTTGAATTTATTGGGGTGACATTAGTTCAAAAAACCATACAGGTTTCAAGTGTACAACTCAACAAAACATCATCTGCACACTGCATCATGTCTTTCCATCCATTTCCCCCACCTAGATCAGGCACAGTTTTGTTTTGACAGATTAAAATGTGTGACATTTTTAGAAAATAACCAGACCATTTCTGTACAGGATATTAGACTCTGGTTTAGGGAGAAGTTATGCTAACATTTCAAATTTTAAAATAAAAGTATTTTCATATAGTGCATATTGTTTAGAGTTGAATGAGTGTTATCATAGGGTAATACATTATCAGTATAATTACTGATGATTGTCAATTGTCCATCTAGGCCACTGTTTACTGAAAAAGTATCAAATTATAAATTGTATTATATTGATGTAAGAGTCAAGTAATGGAGATCTATTGAAAAGGAAAAACTGTTCCCCTATCCACTGAATACTTGGACATCAATGTGTACATTTCCCCCCTGAACCAACCAGTTCTCCAGCACCAGCCTGGTGTCCTGCAATTAAATTGAATTCTGACACTGTCTTCGAGGGGTCAGCATCAGGTCTCACAGATTAAGGTCTCAGTCCTACAAGACACCAGTCACAAGTAGTAGGTCTCTTTATCTTGGCTGCATTTCAAGGGCTCCCATGACTTCTCTTCAGGTTTATTAATTTGCCATAATAACTCACAGAACTCAGGGAAATGCTTCCTTCTTTTAACTGGATTTTTTTTGTTTGTTTGTTTGTTAATCCTCACCCAGAGGATATTTTCCCATTGATTTTACGTAGATTGGGAGGGAGGGAGAAGGGCAGGGGAGAGAGGGGGGAGGGATTGATTTCTTTTGATTACATTGCCCTAGGAGTAAGCATTTGCCTTAGGTAATAAGCACTTGCCTTTTATTGAAGTTCACTAGTGGCAGTTCCCCAGGTAACAGACTTGGTGGGGGAGGGGGGGACCTAGTGATTGTACCACCTCCTAAATAGCCTAATTGTGGCAGTACCCCCTCCCCCCTCTCACTTCCATGTGTGTCTGATACTACTAACTCCTGAGCTGTTGAGGATTCTCTTAAAAAAAAAAAGTTCCTTTTCCCTCCCTGGCTGCTTGAAGATAGGCCTCATCATGAATGACAGAGTAAGTATCTGAATCAAGAAGTTCATGCATGGCAGACTACTCCAACGGAAACAAATGGCATTGACATCATTCACCTGGGGAAGATAACGCTACCCAAGACAGAAATTCAGGAGAAACTAGCCAAAATATGTAAGACACACAGATGTCATCTGTGTGTGGATTTAGAACCCATTTTGGTGGTGGCAAGACAACTGGCTTTGGCATGATTTATGATTCCTTGAGTTATGCAAAGAAAAATGAACCCAAACATAGACTTGTAAGACATGAACTGTATGAGAAGAACTCAGGAAAACAGAAAGTAATGCAAGAACAGGATGAATTAAGTCAAGGGGACAGCAAAGGCCAATGTTGGTGCTGCAAAAAGTGAGCTGGAGATGGGACAAGGAGCAAAGGTTCTTAGTGGCTTTATCTGTGGTGATTGTACTTTTTTCATGAGAAGATTAATAAACTAAGGACTTAAAAAAGTATTTCCTGTTTTTCTTTTGAGTAGTGATTTTAATCAAAGTTGGTAAATTCTTAATCTTTAAGAGATTGTTTTTCATTAATTCCTTTGTTTTCTTGACTGCTGGTTTAGGGTCCACTTTCTTCTGTCTGCCAAATCCTTTACCACTTGTCCATCTTTTCATCTACCAGAGGTTTTTTCCGTTTTCCTATTCTTGTGACTTTAAAAAGGAATTCCTCTGTCATTTTATTAGTATTTATCGAAGGCAGGAAGTAGATGTGTATATTCAGTTTATACTTGAATATACATTATTAAATGGGGGAAAATATTAATAGATGTAAGGCATGGTTATTTTGGTGAAAATTATATCTTAAAGAGAAGCACAGAAATAAAATTAAACTATGAATTCCATACTGTTAATGTTTTATCTAGAGGGGATTTGGGAGAATTGTTATTTCTCTTAAACATTTCCAAATTGCTTGAAATTTTTTAATGAACATGTTTGAATTTATAATCTGGGAAAATTAAGATTAAAGGGACTGTTAAGTTTTTCTATTCTGGAAGCCTAAGCAGAGGACTGTATGCTTCTGTAATACTGTCACGTCAGCTGGAGCTTTAAAATGAGATTTGCTAGAGATAATCTGAATATACTTGAGTCACCTATATTTTATTATTATAGCTTGGACCTAGAGATGGATGTAGTGTGTTTTTTTTTTTGTTGTTGTTGTGTTTTTTTTAAGTAGATTCCATATTTTGGTAGTTAAATTACCTATATGAAAGACTCACTTGTCAAATTGGTTTATTTTTGTGATAGGTTTTTGATCAGTATGTAAAGACCAGGGCGGAAGAAGAACGCAGGGAAAAGAAAAACAAAATAATGCAAGCCAAGGAAGATTTCAAAAAAATGATGGAAGAAGCAAAATTTAATCCAAGGTATGTGGTTCATTACTGTCAACTATCAAAATGTGTGTGTTTTCTCTTAAGATCAGCTAAAAATTTTAAATATATAAATGGCCTTTTGGAGATTTGGATATGTAAAGTTTATCTGATCATTGGTTTCTGTCCATTCCTAATGTATTTCCTGAGGAATCCCTGGAGCGCCCTGAGAGCATTGATTTTCAGAAGGGCACTTTTGTTTTACATGTTTCCCTGTGGGAACAAGTTTTCTTCTATAAAAACTGGAAATGAAAAGATGTCCCTGTCTCCTTAGTTTTACATACAATAAATTGCAGAGCAGGGACATTATTTTGTGGAAGTGGTGAAGGGACCTTTCAGTTTTCTAAGTATCTAGATTATGGTTTTGTCCTATGTCTTCAACTAATTGTTAATGTGTATTGAATATGTGTAATAGGCTAAAGAAAAGGAGACATTTTAAACTTATGTCCCTAGCATCATAATAGCATCAAGTATGAGTTATTTTTTATGTGCTTAAAGATACGTGTGTGTGTGTGTGTGTGTGTGTGTGTGTGTGTGTGTGTGTGTATAAAGTGCTTGTGTGTATATGTAAGTATACAAACAACACACACATATTATCTCATTCAATCTTTAAAACAATATGATTTAGGTACCCATATCGTACCTATTTTACAGATAAGGAAAGTAAGACATAAGCAAGTTAGGTAACTTGCCCAAATGAATGTGGGATTTCAACTAGATTCTTAATGTTACACTAAAGAGTCTAGGCAGAGACAATTACTTTCTTATTTATGCCCTAGATGTGGTGGTAGGTGGTATTAACACCTCAGAGCATGGAGCATTTCTAAAACTCTAGGGCAGATTCAAGGGAGTCTCAGTTAAGCGGCACTTTTTTTCCCTTCTAATTTTATTTATTTATTTTAATTTTGTTTAAGGTATTACAAATAGTAGTACATATGTCTCTCTTTTTTTTTTTCTTCACTGACCTCCTGCCGTCTCCCCTACCCCCCAATACTTGCCCTCGTCCCCTTCCCCTCAAGTGTTTTGAGTCTGTTGGTTGTGCTTATGTGTAAGTGGCACTTTTGTAAAAGTTCACCTTGTTTAAAAGAGTTACTTTTGTCAGCGGAGTTGTGTTGTTTGAGAAAGTACACTTGGGATTACAATTTTATATTTGAAATATGAAGCGAACACTCCTGTGGCATTAATACAAATGTCAGACGACAAGGCCAGTAGAGGAGTTGGGGCTGTGAAGCATCAGTTCTCTTCAGGTGCTGGAGCTTCCGGCTCTCCAGGGGGCTCTGGCTCTTCCTTAACCCAAAGGGTGAGTTCGTGGCTCACAGTAGTTGAGACTGGGTTGTAAACATTTTTTTGAGGCAATTGAGGGAATTTGAACATGGACTGTTAACACAGGATAATTAGAGAATTAGTAATTTTCTTGAGTATTGTGATTAGGGAGCAAAAGGATTTACTCAAGAGATGCATGCTAAAATATTTATAGATGGAGTCCTCTAGTATCTAGAGCTTATTTTCAAATGATTCAGCAAAACATAACTTTTTATTAAAACCCTTTATGGATCCCAGGAATAATTGAGACTCCAAACGTGTTTTCCTTTTGTGGGTTTGATGAATGAAGTCTTGGTTTATCTCAGTACCCTCCTGATGTTCTTTTGGAGCAGATAGAATTGTCATTGATCGGAATTAACTTTCAGAAAATAAAGCCATCAGGCACATAGCTAGAAATTTTAGCACTTGGCTAATTGTGCTGTATCATTACATTTAATGCTAGCACAAAGATTAGGACCAATTTTGATGAAGAACAGAAAATGAGGAATACTGTCCACTGACCTAAATTTCTCTTTGATTTGAAAAAAGACTAGTATCACAGAATTCTTTAGCAGAGTCTGTAGATTCAAAGCTCTGGAGTTGTTCCAAGGGAAGAAAGATGGGAGAATTACCTAACTTGAGTGCCTATCTCTTCTATGTCTCTTTTCTTTATAAATAGAGATTTTTAGGTCAACTCTTTGTCATTGCAGTTTTCCCAACCCCTTACCACCAACCACTCCACCCCTCCTCAAAAAACCCCCTCAAAAACCCAAAAACTCTACTCCTTTCTGTAGCTCATTGTTCAGTGTTTAAGCAGATATTGGGATCAGTGTCTCTTTGGCACACATTCTGGCTGGGAAAATGGTATCTTCTGCTATACCTTTCTACAAGCAGAAATAGCTCTGTCAAAGTTAGCACACTTGCCATTTTGTTACAGAGCAACTTTTAGTGAATTTGCAGCCAAGCATGCTAAAGATTCAAGATTCAAAGCAATTGAAAAGATGAAAGATCGAGAAGCCTTGTTTAATGAATTTGTGGCAGCTGCAAGAAAAAAAGAGAAAGAAGATTCGAAGACGAGAGGTGAGAAGGTAAGATGGTCTTCGTTCCAGTGGCATGATTGACGGGAATGCGTGCGAATAGGGAGGGACTAAGCTGGTGCTGTGTTTCCTGTCTCATTCATGAACATAAGTAGTAATAGGACCCACACTTACTGTTGAGCCTTTTAAATTGACTTTGATAATTGTTTATATGTGTATATCCTATCACTTTCCATAATGCTTATTTTAGTAGCTTCACTAAACTACCAAGGGTTGCTTTAAATTTTATTAATACTGAGATGCCTGGTAAACCCAGAACTGATTGTTAGGCTTATCTGTTCACTGGCCAGCTCAGTGCCTGCTAAGATTCCAAGATTCTTTATAGGTGGTAACATTTAAGTTTCAGAGCCTTCTTCATCTTTTTTGCCCTCTAAAAGCATTTTAGTGACTTTCTAATCTTTTAGTAAACATGTCTTACATATAAATTATTGCTTCTCAGAATTAAAGGTCAGCTATTAAAGATTAATGAACTTCAAATGTCATTTGGTAGCAGTGTCGGGAGCGGAGAGGAGCTCACCACGAGGAGGCCGACGGGCAGGGAGATGGCACCAGTGGTGTGTGAGCCATCAAAACAAGCAGCCGTGCCCGCGTGCCCGTCCGCTTTGTGCGCGGAGGAAAGCCTCTGGAGCCTAATCATTCTTATCCTTTACACTTGCCTCTTGTTCCAGGAGTTAAAATACTACGAATTCTATTAAATGTTGTTAGGGAGATAACACCACTCTTATTGGGAATAAGTCTCTTTCATTGAAAATAGCAGTGGTATTAGATGAAATAACTTTTTTTAAGTGGTTAGACTTTACTGTTTTTGTTTTGTTTTGTTTTTGCTGTGCAACCTGTCAATCAGTTCAGTCTGACAGCTGTCAATCACTGATACACAAAGTATTATGAGATTCTGTAGTGAGGAAAGAATTAGTATATCTCTGTGTGGTGACTTTAGCCTCCCGTAGTTCCGGTATTTTACACTTTTTTAATCTTTTTCCTTAAAAAGTGATGACAGTTGTGCCCAGAATGTGTTAATTAAAATAAGAAATTAAATAGACATTACTTCTAAATAACCCTAATATATTCAGCTTTATTTTCTCTGGTTTTAAAATTTTAATTCTTTAAATTATAGGGTTGATTCTGTATCATTACTTAATTTTAAAATAAACTAAAACTTTCTCAGCTAGCTTAAAGAATGCATAATCAATTACTAGGCCATGAAAGCAGAAATCTTTAAAGTAAGGGTTTAAATATAGTATCATTAGATTCACATTCTGAGAAGTGGTTGGTTAACGAAGTTTTATCACATTCTTCATGACTTTCACTGTAGAATCTTATAAAGTATATTGTCTATACAGTTTTTTTTTTTTAATCACATTTTAACTGTGTGATTGAAGAGTAAGATCAGTACCAGAATCATGCTGATGTTGGAATTTTTTGTTGTTGTTCTTTGGATTCTCTAATCGAATCAGTAGCTGCAAAGTAAAGCCTGTGAAGGACATTGACTTTTAGTGAAATATGTGTTTTCCTTCCGTAGGCATTTTCCAGCTAAAGGTTACAGTTATTTTCATGTAGCCTTCACTGGGAATTTTCAATTTTATTAAAAAATGCCCCCAAACTATTTATTAGGTGCGCTACCCTTACATTTTTGTTTATTATAATTTATTTATTACTGTAGCCAATTTTTATAAAATTGTGGTTCAAATAATTTACTTTTTGGAACAACACATTTGAATTTATACATAATGGAGTTAAGTCTTTTTATGAAATTAGCATTTTCTCTTCTACTTCAAATTTCCTACTGAACAATTTAAATGTTTTTATTACAATACATCATAAGGCTAAAGAGACTATTTTTTCCTATTAAACAACTTACATGGGAAGGCACTTTCATATTTGGAAATAAAGTTTTAAAGTTGACTTTGGCTATCACATTTAAAAAAAAACTTTGATGATTTTGACTTTATAGGCTTTGTTTTTAATATTTGAAAATGATTTTAAGTTCTGTGGCTTAGAAAGAGTCCTGTTTGCTACGGCTCTTTATTTAGCATGAATTTTATAAATTTTGCCTTCTAGTTATAACGTGCATCTAGGAATTTGGTGTTTATCATCTCAGATACAAAGTTGACAAGATGAACAGTAATTTATGTTATATCACTACATCAAGTGGTTTCTTTATCACTGTCTGCAAATGCTGGGTTTATGATCCAAACAAAGGCAAGAGCCACTACTGAAATCCACAGCTGATTAGTTCTTGTCTTTTAAAAAATTCTTTAATGTAGAAACGGTTTCTTAAAATCTTACAAGTGTTTTCCAGAAAGGACATAAACCTCCCTTTCAGTACTTTAATAGGAGAAATGAGAGGGTTGGAATAGGCAGAAAGAATGATTATTTATTTTGTGCCCACACATTTAAAATTCTGATTCCATTCCTAATTTATCATTCCCTTGGTCAGGAGGGAAGGCAGCATGCTTAATCTCTGTGAGGAGAAGAGGTTCTTGACATGGTCAAAATCCTCTGCTGAAAGGCTATCTTGATATCTTTCCTGGGAGGAGCACAAAATAATTTAGATGAGCCTAATTTTAAAACAGATCATCAAAGGATCATAAAATAAATGCCTCATTTATCTATTTCTTTCCCTATTTAAAAAAATATATATTTATAAATACAGTTTGAGATAGGGTTTCTAAGTATTGCATATTTTGGTACTATAATACCTTTGATATAATGTTACTAACTTGGTACTTCAGTTAAGTATGTTACTTTGTTGACACATTCTGAGTTGTGTAATGGTGAAGGCATACATGGTTAATGGCTAAAAAGTACAGAAAATCTGAATACAGTTTTTTTTAGTAATGATTAAACTTATATTTTTGTTTTTAGATATTTGATAGTTTCATCTTTATAATAAATAAGACTTGCTATTTGTGTTCAATTGTTTCTAAATCCTTCTATTAGTTTTAACAAACAAATTTTGTTCATCTACTTTTTAAAATAAAGCATTCTTACCAGCTTTATGTTAAAGTATTTCACTATCATTTATAAGCTGATTCTTTGCTAAAAGTAAATTCAAATTCACATTCCTTATGAAATATAACAGTTGAGATCAAATATTATAAACAACATAAAATGTTTTCTATATTTGAATAATTTTATTAGAGGACATGATTTATCTTGAATTTGGTATATTTAAAATGAATGTTTCTATGTGTGCTGATTTTTGTATTTCATGAAAGAGTAATTCTGATATCCTTTTTTACTAAAACTTACTATATCTTGAGTAAGTGCATTTAAAAAGTTAGTCTTAAGGTAAATGGACTTTTTTTTTTAGTTGTAAAATTTAGATATGAGGAATTTCTCATTTTTTCTCTTCATCTTGTTTTGAAATGTAGATTAAATCGGATTTCTTTGAATTATTATCTAATCATCACCTGGACAGTCAGTCTCGATGGAGCAAAGTAAAAGACAAAGTAGAAAGCGATCCACGTTACAAAGCAGTGGACAGTTCATCAATGAGAGAAGACCTTTTCAAACAGTATATTGAAAAAATAGCCAAGGTAACTATTGAGCTACTTGTCCTTTAACCATCATATGTAATAAAACGGGAATGTGCAAATTGACCATCACCCTGCCACAGAGATGGCTGCACCTGCAGCAGAGACTGAGTTCCCATAATTAGCCTTAACAAGCAATCAGCAGGGATCTGAGGCTGCAGAACCACCCCCCTGTTTCCGCCCTCATGGGGCTTGACAGGGTACCTCAGACCACACCCCCACCCTGGGGCCAGGCCAGGGGACCTCAGGCTGCGTGCCCTCCCTGCCCCAGCACAGGACCAGAGGACCTGAGGCCACTCCCCCCTGTCCATCAGGGCTTGATGGGGGACCTCAAGGTGTGTCCCCCTGCCCCGGTGCTGGGCCGGGGTACCTCAGGCTGCTCACCTCGTTCTGGTGACAGGCTCTCTCTCTCTCCCCCTCCCCCCCTCCCTGCTCAGTGGGGCTTGACAGGGGTGGGACCAGCTAGATCTGGATCTAGCCCAATATGGGGGTGCTGGCCAGGTCTGAGTCTCGTGCGATTTTAAGGCGCTTGTGGGTGGGTGGGAACCTGACTCTGAATCCTGTGGTGGGCCCCAGACTCTGACAAGAGGAAGATTTTCATAAACATTTTACTAATTTTTTTTCATCTCTGATACTTGTATTATAGAGAAAGGCCAAAGGTAATATCAAAATATTTCCTCTAATCCCCTTTTAATGTGCACAAATTTTGTGCACTGGGCCACTATTAGAATAATAAAATCCTTAATTGCATTATAATGGTATTCACTGTTGTTTGTGGGTTTGGCATTTTTTTTTTGTTGATATCCCCCCCACCCCCCCAAAAAAATATATTTTATTGATTTTTTACAGAGAGGAAGGGAGAGGAATAGAGAGTTAGATCAGCTGCCTCCTGCATATCCCCCACTGGGGATGTGCCCACAATCAAGGAACATGCCATTGACTGGAATCGAACCTGGGACCCTTGAGTCCACAGGCTGACACTCTATCCACTGAACCAAACTGATTAGGGCTCCTGTTGATATTCTTACTATAAAAATCTAGTAGTTGATTTGGAAATGGGTTACAGTGTTTAGATATACAGTATTCTTGGTAGGTTAAAATTTTGTATTTGAAAAACTTACTTTGTGGAAACGTTTTAATACAGTTGATAAAAAGGATAATGTAATTTCACTTTTACAGAATTTAGACTCAGAAAAAGAAAAGGAACTTGAAAGGCAAGCCCGCATTGAGGCTAGCCTTAGGGAACGTGAAAGAGAGGTCCAGAAGGCTCGATCCGAACAAACGAAAGAAATAGATCGAGAGAGAGAGCAGCACAAACGGGAAGAAGCTATCCAGAACTTCAAGGCACTTCTGTCTGACATGGTATTTATTGCTCTCACAATTTTTGCTGTAAAATACTGAATGTTAGAAATCCATTATATTACCTCATAGTGAACATTTTAATATTCTTTAAATTGACTGTGACAGACACAATTTGGCAAGTTATAAACTGTTTTAAAATTGAGTACTTGGTATTAGCCCTGTTGGAACAGGCAAACTCTAGTATTTTCAGAAGTAAGATAATTTATTTATATTTATATGAAAATTTATAATCTTTTAGTGTCAAATCTTTATTTTTATTGGTCTTGATAAGTGATCTTAAACTCATACTTATAAGCCATAGTAAGAAGCAAGTGTGCTGAACAGAATTTACCTCTTTAATTTTTTATTTTTTAATTTTAGAGAAGGAGGGAGAGAGAGAAAAAGAGATAGACATTAATCCGTTGCCTCCTGTACGTACCCAGACCAGGGATGGAACCCACAATTTGAGTGTGTGCCCTGACTGAGAATCAAACTCAGAACCTTCTACTGCTTGGGACCAGGCTCCAACCAATTGAGCCACCCTGGCCAGGCATAATTTACCATTTATTTTATTTTACTTAATAAATCTTTATTGTTCAGATTATTACAATTGTTCCTCTTCTCCCCTCACCCCCGCCCCAATGGCTCCCCTCCACCTAGTTCCCACCCCACCCTCTGCCCTTAACCCCACACTGTCCTCATCCATAATGTGTATGATTTTTGTCCAGTCTCTTCCCCACTCCCCATACCCTTTTACCCCCGAGAATTATCTATCTACTCCCTTTCTATGCCTCTGATTCTATTATATTCACCAGTTTATTCTGTTTCTCAGATTTTTTATTCACTTGATTTTTTTAGATTCATTTGTTGATGGATATGTATTTGTTTTTCATAATTTTTATCTTTACCTTTTTCTTCTTCTTAAAGAATACCTTCCAGCATTTCATATTATACTGGTTTGTGGTGATGAACTCCTTTAGCTTTTTTTTTTTTTTTTTAAATCTGTGAAGCTCTTTATCTGACCTTCAATTCTGAATGATAGCTTTGCTGGGTAGAGTAATCTTGGTTGAAAGTTCTTGTTATTCATCACTTTGAATATTTTTTGCCACTCCCATCTGGCCTGCATAGTTTCTGTTGAGAAATCAGCTGACAATTGTATGGGTGCTCCCTTGTAGGTAACTGTTTTTCTTTTGCTGCTTTTAATATTCCCTCTTTGTCTTTTGCTCTTGGCATTTTAATTATGATGTGTCTTGGTGTGGTCCTCTTCAAATAGGTTTTCAGTATCTTGCTCTCCTTCTTCTTCTGAAACCCCCATAATTTGGATGTTGGTACACTTGAAGTTGTCCCAGAGGCTCCTTACACTATCTGAATATTTTTGGATTCTTTTTGCTTTTCCGGTTGGGTGTTTTTTGCTTCTTTGTATTTCAAATCTTTGACTTGATTCTTGCGATCCTCTAGTCTGCTATTGGATCTCTGTATATTATTTTTTTATTTCAGTCAGTATATGCTTACCTATGGTCCTTTTTCATATCCTGAGGTTCTTGCTAAATTCATTGGCCTTTTCCAGAAAATTCTTGAAAAATCTTAACCGTGGTTTTGAAATCAATATCCAGTTGTTTGCTTTCCTCCATTTCTTTCATTTGTGATGTGTTTCTTTGTCTCCGAATTTTAGCTGCTTCCCTGAGTTGATAGAGTGGCTTTGTGTGCTAGGTGTCCTGTAGGGCCCAATGGCTCAGCCTCTCTGGTTACCTGAGGTGGACACTCTTGGTGCACCCCTTTGTGGGCTGTATGCACAGTCTTGTAGTTAAGCCTTGATTGTTGTTGGTAATCACTGTGAGGAATTGATCTCCAGGTCAGTTGGCTATGAGGATCAGCTGTGCCTACACTGGGAAAACTTCTGTGCTGGAGACACCCTTATGAGACAAGACTTGCAAAAGCCTCTGCACTTAGCTTGGATGGGGTGGAGTCTCCGGGCGGAGCCAACAGCAGTGGCTTCCCATTAGCCCTGTCCCTAAGAGGCCCCGGTGTCTCCGTCTCCCTCGGTAATTGCTGCAAGCACCTCTGAGAGAAAGCTGCCTTTTCTCTCAGTTTCACCCACTGCCAGACAGTCCAGTTTCTCCCCGAATGAGTTCAGGTCTCCAGAGTCTTGCCCGGAACTGGAGTTTGGAGCTATCAGGAGCTTTTGTCTCCCTCCTGATTGAGAAAGCCAGGTGCATACTCAGTTGCCAGCCCTCTCTGCGCGCGCGCGCACACACACACACACACACACACACGCCTCTGTACCTCTGCCTTCTGCAGCTCCTGTGGATCTTAGTGTGCTTTTCTCTTTTAGTTGTAGAATTCCCGATCAGCCAGCCTTTTTGTGGTTCTGGATGCTGTTCATTTTGTCTTTTAGTTATAGTTTTGAAATTGTGCGAGGCAGCAGTTTATCTATGCCGCCATCTTGGTTTCTCCTTCCCTTTATTTTTTTATTATTTTTTCAGTATGTTTTTGTTTATTTCAGAGAGGAAGAGAGAGGGAGAAACATCAATGATGAGAGAGAATCATTGGTCAGCTGCCCCTACACGCCTCCCACTGAGGATCGAGCTCGAAACCCAGGCATGTGCCCTGACTGGGAATCAAACCGTGACCTCCCGATTCAATCATTGAGGCCACATCACCAGGCTAATTTACCCTTTTTGTTGATGATGTAGAGTCATCATTGTGATGACCAATTATTGTCTCTGTAGATGGTATAAGAAGTAGGACTTGTGGGGGTGCTGACTCCAGGATATACCCTGGAACTTTCTTGAAAATACTTCTGCACTACCCAGGGCTGTTGAGATAAGTAGAGTTATGAGGTCCCTACAGAGAATAGCCCAGACCATTCTGCTGTTCTATTAGTTTTTTCCCCTTTGTCACGTCTTTCCTGCTGTTCCTATCAGTGGCTCTTCAGACCACTCCTGTCCAGTCTTTAGATTTCTTCTTACCTTGCTTCTCTGATCAGTTTTTAGTTTCCTTTGTCTCTTCTCTGGACAGTCAGAGTCATTTCCTTATTTCTCTCCCTGCTTCTGTTCCCCGCCAATTCATCTTGATTGCAACAACAGAAATCTTTGTAAAAGGCAGATCTGATTTTGTGACTCTTCCCTGTGCTTGCAGAAGGTTAGGGTCTTCCTCAGTTTCAGTCTCCTTAGCATAATATAAAAGACTGTTCATTGCTTGACTGCCTTCCCTCCCCACCCCCACCCCCCATATTACCTTTCCTGCTTTGGTTTTTTCTCTTTCCCCTAATTAAGTTCAGCTCTAGTCTTGCTGAACTTAACCTTTAATGAACCATATTTACATTTAACAAATCCTGCCATTGCTCATTCCAGTCCTTTCACCTAGAGTGCTTTCGAGCTTCCCACGATGGTGGCAAACCTCCTCATTCTTCAAGAGCACACTCAAAAATACCTACCTGGGGCTGGTCCAGCCCCATGGGGCACATCTGCTCTTACTGTTGCTTTTATTACTGTGCTCAGCGTAGACTTCTGCAGCGCTCCCTACATGTTACTGCACTTGTTGGCTTCCAGTAGCATGTCTTCCCTAAAAAGAGTAAGTCCATTAAAGAAAGGGATAGCATCTTATTTATTTTGTATTCCCAGTGCCAAGCATAGTGTTTACCTGACACGTATTTAGATGCTTGATAAGTGTTGGTTAAATAGGTGTTTTTTGTATTTTTTTTCTTACCTTTCTGTCTTTTCAGCCTCCAAATTTCTTAGCATTGGCAGCAGTCTGACTTAACTGCTAATGCCATTACCAGCATTGAAGCATGCCTTTCTGCTGGTTGGTGAACCAGCTAGCCCTAGCTCGTGGTCTGTTTTCAAGTCTTGCTTATTCTTGGAAGTGTCACTTCCAGTATACAGTTGATAAGTACAGATTTTAGCTCAAGATTTGTTGAGTGTTTTTTTCCTTGAGCTGCTAGATGCTACAATAAAATAATGTATTTCCTATTTTATTCATCCATCTCTTCTACTTGAAGTGGTAAGATGTTAAGTAGAATAGCTAAGTACTATAAAAGTGATTACAGACCATGGTTGGTGGGAGATACCTTCTCTTCTTCCTTCTCCACCTTTAAACCAACATTTGACAGCTTAAGTGAGGTCTGAGAGGTAAGTTTTCTGGCCCAAAGAGGCAGATTTTCAGTGACTTATTCACTAAGGTGATGTCACCATCAGCTTCTATTTTTTAAATGTATGATTCCTAAACAAAGGAGCCTTTCTTATTGAAGTGTGAACAGCTGGGTCTGGTGTTAGATGCAGATCTCTGTTTCAGGTGCGTTCTTCAGATGTGTCCTGGTCAGACACTCGGAGGACCCTCCGGAAAGATCACCGCTGGGAGTCTGGATCCTTGTTGGAGAGAGAGGAGAAAGAGAAGCTTTTCAATGAGCACATTGAAGCACTTACCAAAAAGAAGAGGGAGCACTTTAGGCAGCTTCTGGATGAAACTTCTGCAGTAAGAGTTAATTTTTCTGTTCTAATTACATGGATATTTGTTAATCCCAACGTATGATTTTTAGTGTCATGGTGTTTAGATCCATTTCCGGAATTCATGGGTTATGACACTTCTATGCAGTTTTCTTTTTCTTTTCTTTTTTTTTCCTATGCAGTTTTCAAGTTCATATCTGATCCTGTGCTTTTTCAGAATGTGATCATTGATTTGATAATTGATTTAATAAATTCCCTCTTTTGCCCCATTTTCAATTTGGCGCCATAGCCCCCTTGTTTGGCAGTGTTTACACTCTTCTGCCCAGGTTTTGCTCCTGTTGGCCTGCTCTCTAGGTCATGGTTTCTAAAGAAGGTAGGGCAGTGGCTTGTGAGCCACATGCGGCTCTTTGGCCCCTTGAGTGTGGCTCTTCCACAAAATACCACGTGCGATTGAAAGTTCGTGGCCCATGTGCACAAGTTGGTTTTCGGCCTAGGTGGGCCTATTTTGACAAAGTGGCCTTAGAACACTCAAGGGGCCAAAGAGCCGCATGTGGCATGTGAGCCTCGTTTTGCCGACCACTAATTAGGGTATTATGCCTGGAGATAGAGGGTTTGCAGGTGATTGTCTTAGGCCACTTGGGAAATGTGTCCATGAAAATAACTCTTGTGGCATGAAAGCTGCTTCCGTGTCCCTGACTGGTGCAGTTATGCTGGGGAGCTCGCAGGGCAGTGAGCAGTGCTGCAGGCTGACCCCTCAGTGAAAGCGAGCCGTGTTCATGTTTTTATTCCCTTGTCTTTTCAAAGATTACCTTAACATCCACATGGAAAGAAGTAAAAAAAATCATCAAGGAAGACCCTCGGTGCATTAAGTTCTCCTCCAGTGACAGGGTAAGAGGATTTTGTCTGAGCTTTTTAAGTGTATGAGAAATTTGAATTTTAAGTTCATATTTTTTTCTTGCATGAATATATTAACAAGACAGCACAATGGAAACTAAAAAAAAATCCTTGGAGTTAAAGCTATGTTTTGGGATTAAGAGATTTAACAGAGCCATAGGGTTTTGGGTGTTCTTTTTTTTTTCCTTGTTTTAAAATTTTTTTTTATTCCCTCCGAGGGAATCCTTCAGTCCATCACTGTGTGATCTCTAGTTCTTATTTGCTTCTGAAACTCAAATGGAGGAATTGCGGATGTGGGTAGTTTGTTAGCTGAACCTTGCTCTGGTGTTAACTCCTGTTTAGGAACAAAATCAGTTGGGGTCTGAAATAGTGAACAATGCTAAGAAAAGTGGTGTTTATTTTATTTATTTTTAAAATATATTTTATTGATTTTTTACAGAGAGGAAGAGAGAGGGATAGAGAGCTAAAAACATCAATGAGAGAGAATCATTGATCAGTCGCCTCTTGCACACCCCCTACTGGGGATGTGCCTGCAACCAAGGTACATGCACTTGACCGGAATCGAACCTGGGACCTTTCAGTCCACAGGCCGATGCTCTATCCATTGAGCCAAACCGGTTTTGGCATAAAAAGTGGTGTTTAAAAAAAAAAAATCAATAAGCCCAGCTGATGTAGCTCAGTGGTTGAACATCTACCCAGGAGCCAAGAGGCCGCCGGTTCAGTTCCTGGTCAGGGCACATGCACAGATTGTGTGCTCAGTCCCCTGTGGGCATGCAGGAGGTAGCTGATCGATGATGTTTCTCTCTCTTCGATATTTCTCTTTCCCCTTCTGATTGATGATGTTTCCCCTTCTTTCCCCTTCTGATTGATGGTGTTTCTCTCTCCAATATTTCTATTTCTCTTTCCACTTCTCTCTCTCTCTCTCTCTCAAAAAAAAAACAATAAAAACCACCTTGGCGTTCCATTAAATAAATATAAAAAAAGAAAAGTGGCTTACTGCAGTCCATTTTATACCTTGGACTTTTATTTGTATTTTCTTCCCACCATTCATTCTCCTTTCCTAGTTGGTTTCTGTAGTAGAGTCCAAAAACCCACAGATCTAATATTCTTCCTTTTCAAACCCTGTTAGGTTGTGTTTGGGATGTTTGGGTCACAAAGTATATGGGGCTGGGTTAGAGTGGTAGACAGATAGCTGAGAGATCCAGTCTCAGTTTCTAACTTTTCTGATTGTTTAGAATTGATGATAATGTCTTTTTTTTTTTTTTTTAGCCCAAAAAGTTTATACCTATCATAACAATTCATAGAAAAGCTAAATGCTCAGTATATCTAAATTTCTGAGTGTTATGGTTAGTGTATTCATAAATTATATCACGTTAATGTTTTTGTCCTTGAAGATATAAATAGAGTCTACAGGAAATGCACATTTCTTTATTTCTTAAAAGTGTCTGTCTACCATTTGAGGTTCTTGTGAAGATTAAAAGGAATAGCCTCATAAACCCTCAGCACAGTGAAGCATTTAGCAAGCCCTCAACTTTTACCTGTTAGTGATAGATGGTTCTGCAATCTTGCTTTCTTTTTGTCTTAAAATGTACATGGCAGGTTTTCTATTCTAATGAATGTTACAGGAACACAAACAAATGTACCTTACTGCCTTTTTCTTTAGAATTTTCTGGTTTACGATGTGACTTTTCACGTTTCTAGTTTTATAAATGACATTAATTTTGGAATTAGTGAACTTTTTTTTTCCTTCTTTCTAATCTTACTTTCTTTTTTCAGAAAAAACAAAGAGAGTTTGAAGAATACATCAGAGACAAATACATCACTGCCAAAGCCGACTTCAGGACGCTTCTGAAAGAGACCAAATTTATAACATATAGGTGTGTGCAATGGAATGTTTCATGCCAGCACTTCCTATCTTTACTAGTTCTTACTCGAATGGCCAAGGCATACTTTGCATTCACACACATGTTAACATTATTAACTTCTAAGGATAAGAAGGAGCCAACTTTTATCAAAGACCAGAGACAAACCCATCTCTACCTTACTTTTTTTTTTTTTTTTTTAAGAAAGGGCCCAGATGCCAATTCTTATTTTGTGTTACCCACCCATCCAGTTTTTTTTAAACAGACTTCTGTTTTTACTTCGCTGCTTTTTTAGAAGTTCCCCAACTTTAAATAATTCTTCACTGTCAGTTCTCTTCACCTCCTCTGAAGACTACTCAGTGTTGCTGAACACTTGGAAGCTTGAAATCATCCAAGCTCAGCAAAAACATTTTTTTCCTCAGAGGAGAGCAGTTCGCTGGGTAGTTCTAAATAAAGATTTTAAGTGATAAATTCGGAGCTTAAAACAGGATTTCGCTGTAGCATGCCCAGTTGACCCCATCCCAGTAGAAGAACAAGTTGACATTGGTTAGTGGTCTGTGCAGGAAACCGTTGTTGGTTCATGCTCCAGCTTTTCCTTTAAGAGAAAAATGAGAAGCATTTAAAGAAGGGTGTGTGCACGGGAGGCTAGGTAGTGCTGAGGGTGTGGTTTTTAGGCTCTTTGTCATTGGATTTTTTGGTCAGGATCCTTAATGTTTTGCATCAGCTTGGGCTTTTAAATTAGATGTGAAGTAAGACTTCTTTCTACATTTTTGTAGTTAATTTAGTGAAAGATGTGAAAGTGAAAGCTTGTGAAAGATGCTGGGATTGGCAGCCCCGCAGACTGAAGTCCTCTGTTCATCCACAGAACAGGTACAGCACGGGCAAGATTCACCCACCCACCCTCAGCCCTGGTCTGGAGGGACCGCCAGTAGGGGTGGGAGGGTAATTCAGCTTCTGAGGCCCTTTCACTCCCTGGAGTCTTTGCTGAGGCGACTTACAAAGGTGACCACTGCAGTGAAATTTTTCTTAAAAAAAAAAATTTAAAAAGTGGAAACACAATTAGGAACTAGATGGACATTTCCAGCTCATATCTGAAAGGCCTGTGAACAGCAGTCAGTAATTCTTGGACTTCTTTTCTGATTTCAGATCCAAAAAGCTAATCCAGGAATCTGATCAGCACCTGAAAGACGTAGAGAAAATTTTGCAGAACGACAAACGGTATCTAGTGCTGGACTGTGTGCCGGAGGAGAGGCGGAAGCTGATCGTGGCGTACGTGGATGACCTGGACCGCCGCGGCCCTCCGCCCCCTCCCACCGCGTCGGAGCCCACCCGGCGGTCAACAAAGTAACCCTGCATATCTCCCACGGGGTACCTATTACTTCAAAATGCTTGCATGAGCCAATTTTCAGGTTTTTTACATGTATGTGCATTAGTCAAACTATTGCAAAACCATCTGACGAACAGAAGGAGAAGCATTCGTGAACAGTTGCTAAACAGAGAACACTTTGGAAATATTTATGCTTTTCTTTGTGTGGCATGACTGACATACATACTCAAATATAGGCTGTCTCTAGTAAACCTAAAATCTTGAAGCTAAAAATCATCCTTTTATGAGGCGTGGAAGTCAGTGACTTTTGGTGACGTTCTTTCTAGCAGTGTTATACACGCAAGACATACTAAGATCATTTGTGGTTTGAACTTGCAAGATACAAATACCACAGACTCCCAAAAAACGTAGGTTGGGGTTTGTTTTGATTTTGTTTTTCAAAGCGGGTAAAAGAGAAAACACTGAAAATGGAATTCTTATCTTCCAGAGGTTAAGATTATTATAATGGACATACTTTTACCTTTGTCTCTAAAGAACACTTTAGTTTTATTTGTTCACTTACAAGCTTTGATTATCCCCTCTGAATTATAGGCCAAGTCTTGTTTAGCCTAAGAGAAGATTTATTTAGGAATTTCTTCTCAGGTATGGAGCCACGGTCATAACTAATATGTTGGCCAGAATAGAACTGCTGGTTAAACACATTCACCAATAAGCGATCTTTATCAATATTCTGGGTTAGACAACAGATTACTTTTTTGGGTGTTCCCTGTAAACTGTACTCCTGTTTGAATGTTAAACTTTTGTTTCTAAAGTTTAATTTTAAGATGTTGAATGTTCAGTTTATGTATTTGAACTACAATAAACCAACCCTTTTTCTATATGTGGATTGTATATGATTATGTTACATAATATTAAAAAATTTTTAAACCTGCTCTTAAAAGCAGCAGCAAATGTAATTTGGTACAAAATAAGGTTGACTAAATCTTGGGATATCACATAGTTTTGAAAGGCTTGAATATAATAAATTATTTACAGTATAAAAGGGATAGGATTTGTAAAGAACCATTTTGGTGCTCAGTCTCTTAGCAATATCTTACTGCTTTGTAGCGAGAAGCTGCTTTTTGTGTTCTCGTTTTTGCCTTTTCTATGAAAGGATTTGATGGTTACGCTTTCGGCGTCCTTTCAGTGTGTCCAGCGCACCGTGCACGGAGCTTCGCCGCGGATGCCTTCCAGCTGCTCTGCGTAGCTTGACCGCCCGGTTTAAAAAGATCCTCTGTTCCTTCCTCATAGGTGCCTAGTGTCGGTGTACCACGTAAATAAAATGTCTAGAAAAGTAAGTCAGTAGGGTAATCATTTTGTCTGTTAATCTTACACATACTGTGATTGTAGCAAAACCTAAAAAGAGGGCATACCAACAACCTGCATTTACATGTTCTGTGCACTGCGCGCGCACACACACTCACACACACACACTCACATCTGGGCTACTTTGTACGTAGCCACAAAACTTTCATGAACTCGGCATGTAGTGGCTGGGATTATTTCACTAAGGTCTTAACGTGTAAAATTGCTAATTAACAGGACTTTTTTCATCTTTTCCCCCCTTCTCTTTTTTTGAAGTTCATTTGTATGAATTTATTGAGTGGTTTTTAAGTTGTGAGAGTGAAATGGAAGTGTTTGACAAAAGGAACACAACTAGGATAGGTAGGACTGTCCTGCAAAGGCGGAACACGTACAGAGTTTTGTCATTTCCAATGCCACAGAGCATTTTTCTGTTTCTCACAACAGGGAGCGTGAAGGAAATGTTCTGGTGATATTTCATTTCCTACTTTTGTGGTAAAGTATTTGGGATTAAGTGTTCATCCAAGTAACAAATCAGACTCTCAATGCAGATTTCTTTAAGGAATCAAGTCAGGAGACTCTGTGTTCGATACTTAATGAAAGGGTGGTTGTCATGACAGTTTCAATATCTGTAACTGGATTTACTGCTTTTCAGCAAATTTTTAAAAAAATTAATGATTCCATTTACCCGGAGAACCGTGTTAAGGTCTGACTTCCCCCTAAAACCCATTGTGCCAAATAATGATTTTTGAAAGGAGCATTCAAGACAAAGACCTTAAATCTCCAAACTATCTGAAGTGAAACAATGCCTTTTATTTTTGTATGTTAAAATATTCAACACTGGAATCTTACATCCTACATTTATTATACATAATGTACATAAAAATCTTCAAATAGTTCATCACAGACAATCTTAAAGGTAATCCCTGTGTATAACTATCATCACAAAAAGAATATTTTGGATACTTAGGTTAAATTGTAATTTGATCATGTGAGCCTTAGAATAAAATTTGTAATGAACCAAGTAAAAAGAAAACAGCCCTATCTTCTGTGTTAAAATAAACCACAACCGTTTGTACAAACAAAAAACAAAAAAATCCCGACAGAACATTTTTCAAAAAATAAAAATTCCATCCACAGCATTTTTTTTTGTATTTCAAATTCTTCATTGCATGCCTTAAAGTTTCTTCTCCCGCCCTTCCCCCCAGGGGATCCTTCAGTGAGAATACCCCTAGGTCCATTACAGAGTAATCAACAACCATGGATAAATGTCTATATTTCATAGACGAGGAAGTGCATCATAATCATGTCTTTGGAGGTGTGCTTTAACTGGCTGTGAAGTGAACAGTCAAGTTATACTGGATGTTTGGGAACAAGTTTCATTTTACTGCTTTTTTGCGTTGCCCTTCTGTGTATTTTTTTCTTGTTACTCTTGATCATCTTTAGAACTTAAAAGCAGGCATTTAAAAATTTTATTTTTATTGATTTCAGAGAAAGGAGAGAGAGACATCAGTGATGAGAGAGAATCATTGATCTGCTTCCTGCACGCCCTCTAATGGGGATCAAGCCTGCAACCCCGGTATATGCCCTCCTGGCCCAGCACTCTGAGGTCTCTTAAATGTTGAGCAGGGTTCAAGTTCAATGTTATGGCTACATTTAATGCCATTTAACTAGAAAGTTTATCTCTATTCTTTTATAATATTGGATAACTACCTTCAGTAATTGATAGACATAGCTTATATAGTTTTATCTTGAGAGAAAGGAGAAATTGGGAGGAACAGATTGATTTCAACTTGCAGATTAACTGTATTTGGGAAGGATCGACAATTGGGAAGAGAAAGGGGTAGTTTTTTAAAGTTCTTTCTCCATATCAGAATATAGAGTGTCATAACTAAGCTGCTAAAATCCTTAGACTTAGAAACTGAAGACTCACCGAGGCGGCATTACAGAGATCAACAAAAGCAGGTTTTGGTGTAAGGTGAGGTTTGAATTTACTTAAACTTGGCTGTCATTTGAAAAGAGCCCAGAATCGGAATAAGTGATGTTCCTTATTCTGCAGCTCCAGTCGTTTTCCTCAAGTAAATGTACTTATTTTAAACAAACGAAGGTAACTCACTGACATATACTCATGGTAAAGGAAAAACCTCATTACGTGGAAGTGGATTTTGAGCTCTGGTTAGGGGATAGGGGCGGGGGGCGTGAGGGCCAGCAGGCTCAGGAGGAAACCAAAGGAAAGGCTTCACGGTTAGACCGGCTGCAGGGCTGGCCCCGAGGGAGCCCGGTGACAGCCCTGTGAGCCTGACCGCAGAGCTGGGCTTGCTGGTCCGGTGGTAGACACACACACACACACACACTGTCCTTCGGGCGGCCACGCATTAGTTCTAAAACGATCACTGCTGCTAATGGGGCGTCCTACTTACCCACTTGCACACTGTGAAAACCCAGACTGGGAAGCAATTTTTGTAATTCCTAAATGTAGTAATTTTATGTTTTATATGGTAAAGTCAGCCATACGGGCCAGCAGCAGTACAAGTAGATACAATCGCCGCAGACGAGTGCTGTTTTAAGACTTGATCACCCCTCAGTCTCCCGCCTCTCGATCCTCGTGCTCCCACGGGATGGGGTCGTTGTCTTGTTCACAGGGGTTTGCGTCCCGCTCGTGCCAGAACTGCTCCACGTCCGGGAGGATGGGCATCTCTGCCCTCTGGCTTCTCTCTCTCCTGGAGGCAGGAGAGCCCGCTTTCTCCCTCTCTGGCATGGATCCGGGGGACTCGGGGGAGGGAATGTTGTCAGGCAGGGGTCCCGAGTCCCCAGCTGGTGGTTCCTGAGACCCAGCGGCGGCGGCAGCTGCGGGCTTCTTGGTTATCATCCATTTCCACAAGCCTTTCACGCTCTCCTTGAACTCCCCTGACATGGCCAGGAAAATGAGAGGGTTTGCCGACGAGGTGGAAAACATCAGGACCTGAGACAGGGCCACAAAGCCCTGCGGTGGGGCCGGGCCGCCGGCCTGCAGGTGCCACACCCACAGCCAGGCCACCCACTCGGGGAGCCACAGCACGGCCGAGGCGAGGGCCATGCTCAGCAGCATCACCGTCAGCTGCTTGGAGCGCACCTGGTTCCTGAGATGCCGGCTCTTGGTCCCTCGTCTCTGCCGCTGGCCGTAAGCTCTCCGGAAATAGAAGCCGGCGAGCAGTAACGGCAGGCCGAACGCCAGGAGCGGGTAGAGCTTCCCGAAGACGGACGCGAACACCTCGGCCACGGGGGGCACGTCCACCAGGCACATCTCCACGCCCGCGTGCCGCCTGGTGGTGCTGAAGAGGCATTCCGGCAGGGGCAGCAGGCCGGCCACGGCCCAGGTGGCCGCCAGCACCGACCAGATGGCGCAGCTGTGGATGCTGACCTGCTGGGCCGGGTCCCTGGCGTACAGGAAGCAGACTTTGGCCATCGCCACGGTCGTCAGGCTCTTGGCCGCCATGCACGTGTGGGCGAACCAGTCGGAGGATTTGCAGACAAACCAGCCCAGGTCCCAGGCGCCTCTGGCGTAGGCGGCGGCTCGGAGAGGCGCGGAAAACAGCAGGAGGGACAGGTCGGCCAGGCCGAGGTTCAGAACCAGGGAGTGGATCAGGGACGGCTTCCCCCTGCAGGCTCGGTGCAGGAGGATGCCGAGCACACACAGGTTCCCCACGAGGCCCACCAGGCAGACGGCCCCCAGGAGAGCCGGCACGATGGCCCTCCAGTCCTTGGAGTCGGAGGGCAGGTACCCTCCGGCGAAGCGGAGGGGAGCCACGGACGCGTTCATGGCGCCGGCGTCGGAGTCTGCGTCTGAGGGCATCGCCTCTCCCACCCGGCGCCCCCTTGCAGGAGTCGGCTTCGCTGTGTCTTTTCGCCTCGGCTCTTCTGCTAGGAAATAAGTACTCGCTGGCTCTGTCAAGTGACACCTCTGGACCCTCCCCTCGCCTGCCTCCCGGGCGCAGAGGGTGGGAGGAGGTTGGCTGAGCCGCAGGGGATGGAGGCGGACGGGGCGCATGGCAGGCCGCTCATTGGCAAGTCTGATTTCAAAGTGTCACTCCACGGAGAAAACCCCACGGACCCATAAATGATGAATGAGGGGAACATGCATGTCGGGGGGGTGGGTTCCTGGGGCGTCACTAGAGCCAGTCAAGGCAATTATTTTCAACCAGCTGTTCCTGAGATCCTGACCCACCGCGGCCTGTCAGTCAGTAAGCAGGGCACTGAACCGGCAGGTCCTTGGAATCAGAGCCGGGAGCACCGGGATCGCCGGGGAGCCTGGCCCAGCCCAGCGGGTGCGGGTTAGAGCTGAGTCCTTTGCTCCTGGAATGCTGGGCAGCCTTCAGCAGAGGGGCATTCTGAGACTGTGATTGGGGAAAGAAAAAAAAAAAGGAACCAGGGAGAGATTGTGGCCTAGAAGGACCACGCCAGAGGGCAGTGCGAGGGAGGGAGAAAGGAGTCAGAATGCCGAGACTCAGAATGTGTTGCCTCCGAGGCCTGATTTCAGGGCCCTAGCAATAGGGACACCCCCATTTCTCTCTCCCCCCCCACCCCCCAACACACACACACACACACACACACACACACACGCCTCCCCTGGGTCCCAGGCTGCTGTTCCTGATAGGGACACCTCCCATAGCGGGGATGCCAAGGGTACGTATCCCTGCAAACTCAAAAGTTCTATTAATAAAAAAAACGGAAATAGGAGCCACATTAAAAAAAAATCCATTTAAGTGACAGGGGACGGACTTCAGCCAGCCTAATCTTCAAAAGAACCCAGGCCAAGCAAATCGGTGGCCAAGTTTTCCAGTGGCTCCTGATAAAAGCAGCGCTAAGCGTGATCCCCTTGCCACATCTGGGCAGAGCTTCCTTAGAGCTGGGTCCCGGGGGATGGGGAGGGACAGGCAGACCTCGGAGGTGCTTGGGGCTCCGGGCCAGGCCACTGCAATGAAGTGTCACAGCAAAGCAAGCCTTCACCCTTTCTGCGGGGGATGGTCTTGATTTCAATGTGTAAAACGTGCAACATCTGCCCTCAGTTGGATTCCCGGTCAGGGCACACGCCCGGCTTGTGGGCTTAGCCCCCAGCAGGAGGCAGCCGGCCCGCGTTTCCCTCCCACACTGATGCTTCTCTGCCTCCTCCTCTTTCTCTCACACCAATCAAGGCTTCTTAAAAAGGAACGTCTGTGGAGCCTCACAGAGGAGGTCCACCTGTAACAGTCACATACCGAGTGGGTTCTAAGTGCTCCTCTCTGAGCGAAGTGCTCCACGCATTGAATTCTCAGGGCACCTGGAGGGGGTCCCGCTATCACCCCGAGACGACGGTGCAGGAGCAGAGAGAGGCGAAACCACTTGCCCTGGCGCTGAGGGTCACACGGCAACCGTGTTTCCCCAAAAATAAGACCTACTTCATGGAAACATAACACATCCCCTGAAAATAAGACCTAGCGCATCTTTGGGAGCAAAAATTAATGTAAGACACTGTCTTATTTTCGGGGAAACAGGGTAGTAGTAGGTGACAGAGCTGGGAGAGGCCCGGGCGGGCCTGACCCAGAATTGGCCTCGTCCAGCCGTCTGCTCCCCGCCCAGGAGGACGGGGGCCGGTGGGCACGGCCGGTGGAGTTGCTCTATTTCAGGTCAGCAGGCGCGTGGTAAGCTCTGGAACGCAAAGCTGCGAGCGCCTCCTCTGCCGGCCCTGGGAGCCCAGGGGGGTGCCACGTCCGTTCCCTTAAGGACCTACAATCTCTTCGGAGAGACGACCAACCGAGAGGGTTCCAGGACGACGCTACCAGGGTCCTGGCGCTGGTGCCCGGCAGAGGGCCCTGGTGTGCCTGACAGCTGGCGGCCAAGAGGCGGCCACGGCCTCCTGGGAGGATGGGTGGGAGCTGGGCCTCACCAGGCGCCCACCTGCTCACCCCCCCCGCCCCCCGCCCCCCGCGCCCTTCGGGGCTCCCCCTGCTGTGTCCTCAGGATCCCCGCACTCAGCTCCAGAAAACAGCTGCTTCTCATCCCAGACGCCGGGCCTTGGGGGTGACCTCTGAACCGGGCAGGTGAGGCGGGCGGGGCGGGGCGCTGGCCAGCTGCGGGCCATCAGCGGGCTGGGCGGCTCCGGCCCGTGGGCCGCGCCCGGAGCCTCGGTTTGCAGGCGCTGCCGCCCCTCAGGCCCTGCGCCAGCGGACAGAGGCCGCACTGGGCCGCGGCTCCCTTCTCCGGCCTTGTCCCCCTCTCCCCCCAGGCGGCCTCTCCCGGAGGAGACGCGGCGCGACCTTGTTTTCCCGGAGCATCTTGCGGCCGCGTCTCCCTGGCAGTTGGCCTCCGGTGCCTTGGAGTGTGGCTTCGGGCTGCCGGTGCGAAGGTAAGTGTGGTGGGTCTGACTGCGTCTGAAAGGCACCCCCCCCCCCCAAGCAGCCCCCCTCCGCCCCCACCCCCTCTCAGCTGTTGGGTCAATACCGTGTTTCCCCGAAAATAAGACATCCTCCAAAAACAAGACCTGCTTCATGGAAACATAAGACATCCCCTGAAAATAAGACCTAGCGCATCTTTGGGAGCAAAAATTAATGTAAGACATGGTCTTATTTCCGGGGAGACAGGGTAGCTCGTAGGGAAGACGATGGAGGAGGGCGGGTGACGATTTCGGCCTGTGTCTGACGTCGGGGCCGGTTCCCATGCGGCCGAGCACGTTTCCATGCCATCCCCTGTGTTTCAGAGGCGCGGGCCGGCCCAGGGAGGGGGCTGGGGGCTGGGAGGGGTGATGGGAGCCGGTGGAGCCGGTGTGGCAGGTGCTCGGGGGTGGGAGGGGCGGGTCCTGGTCACGGCTCCTCGGTGACGGGGACCAGCTGGGCCCCGGGCGGGGTGCTTTTTTTGGGGTGCCTTTTGTTTTTCACGCGGGTCTGCGCCCTGTTCCAGCGGGTTTTCGCCTTTGTGGTAAGGGGTGTGTTGACTTTGTGGAGGATAAAATCTGGACGCGGGTGCGAAGGCCCTTGGGAAAGCAGGAGGATGATGAGAACACGAGCAGGGAGCTTCACGGGGCCTGTTTTATGTACAATTTGCAACTTTCCTGAAAAAAGAAATCACAGTCCTATTAAAACACAGCTGTAGCCGATACTGTGATGCATCCCCTTTTCATATCTCTCTCTCTCTCTCTCTCTCTCTCTCTCTCTCTCTCGGGCCCCGAATGGTTAAAATCATGCTTTGGACATAAAAGCCCATCCCTGGCTCTGCTGTCTTGTTTCCTTTGGGCCTCCGTTTGCTGTGTGACATGTGCCATCATTTAGAGAAAAATCTAGTTTTGGGGAAAAAAAACAAAATTTCATTGCCTCCATCACCCTGGGGGATACTGTTTCCCATTCTTCTAAAAAGCATCTTTATTGCGATATAATTCACCTCCCATCATACAGTTTTCCCATGTAAAGGGTCCAATTCAGTGGTTTGGGTTTTTTAATCTTTTTCACATTGCTGCCCATCCTGAGTGGCTAGTGACGTGATCCTCTCCCGGGTGCGGCTGCTATGCTGTGCCTGCAATGCTAAAGTCTCCTCCACAAATGTAAGCTATAGTCATAATTACTCTTCGAGTACACAGCCTCTGTGCGGTGCCTGCCATCTCCAGCAGGTGGCGCGGCCTCCCGGGACTGGGAGAGCCTGTGGCAGGCCAGCCCGCCGCAGGCTGGCTCAGGGAGGGAGTCTCCTCGCCAACCTGGTGTCCTGGTGGCCTGATAGGAGAGTAGATGGCCCTCGCAGTCCCAGACTTTGCCTTCCTTTCTAAAACGGGAGAGGCAGCCCTTGCCGGCTATAGGTTTGCCTTTCATGTTTATTCTTGGGAGGAAAAAAAAAGTAAACAATTGTTTTCAATCATTCTCCCCCCTACCCCCATCCCAAACAAGATACCCTGCTCTGACTCTTGGAAAGAAAAGACGTTTGGTGGGAAGGGAGGGAAGGCCACACATATTTCAGCCCGAGTACAAGACGTGTGTTGATTGGCTTTTCTGCCGAGTGCATTAAAACAAAAACAAAAAAATGTAACACTTCTCAGTCCCTCATTACAAATCCTTGTTGAAAGTTGAGGAAATTCTAAATTGTTTCTTCTAAAACCACCTTATGCTTGGTTTCACCTCTTCGCTCCATAGTAGCAATTGAGAATTGAAATGTGCATGTTTGGGATAGTCTCCCAAAGCAGGTCTCTATCTTTACCCTCGAAAAACATTTTTAAAATTAGGCAGAGGAGGTGATAATGCCGTAGAAGAAACGCCAGCACCCAGCGGCGTGGACTTGCTGGGAGTTGCACAGCTGACCAGCTGCCCGGCTTTCTGCTCTGGCTCCAGCGCCTCCCCAGGTCAGCCCCCCGGGAGCTGTGTTCAGGTGCCCCATGTCAGGCTCCGTTGCTGCTGTAATGAGCCCCATGGAGTTAGCAGCTTCCAGGCCTGGGGAGGGAAAGCCCTGGAATCAAGGTGTCGGCTGGGCTGCCTTCCTTCTGGAGGCTCCAGGGAGAATCCACGTCTCGGCCTTTTCCAGCTCCTGGAGGCTGCACCACTCCTGACTCCCGGCCCTTCCTCCACCCGCAAAAGCATCTTCCCCCCGCCCCACCTCTGCTTCCCACGTCACTCCTCCTCCCACTCTGACCCCAGTGCCTCTCTCTCTCTCCCTCTCCCTCTCCTTCTCTCTTTAAAAATGCATTTTATTGATTTTTCACAGAGAGGAATAGAGAGCTAGAAACATCGATGAGAGAGATACATCCACCAGCTGCCTCCTGCACAGCCCCCACCGGGGATGTGCCTGCAACCAAGGCACATGCCCTTGACCGGAATCCAACCTGGGACCTTTCAGTCCGCAGGCCGACGCTCTATCCACTGAGCCACACCGGTTTCGGCGCCTCTCTCTTTTATAAAGGACCCTTGTGACTACATTGGGCCACAGGACAATCTCCCCATCTCAAAGTCCTTATCACAATCCTATCTGCCAAGCCCCTTAGCCCCGGAGGGCAAATATTCACAGGTTCTAAGATGAGGGCATAGAGCTCTTGCAGGGGTAGGGGAGGGGACTGGTATGCTGCCTCCCGCGTATCCTAAAACAGTTTAGTGGTAGTCAATTTGGGAAATGCTGCACTAAACAAAGCAGAATAGGACTTCTCTGTACTTAAAGAATAATAATTATTATAGCTTACATTTGTGGAGACTTCAGTATTGCAAAGCACTTTGCTAAATTTTACACCTGTTAATCTCATTTTGCTCTCATGACAATACCGAGGTGTTCTGTTTCCATTTATTAAAAGGAAAAAAAAAAAAAACCAAACCCTGAAATTAAGTAACTTTCTCATGGTCCTACCACTCATAAGCGGCAAAACTGGGGTTCCAACCCGGATTTCTCTGATGTTGGAGATTTGTAGCATTAACATTCTGATAGGTAAGGCAGAAGGGTTAAGGATGCAGGATTTTCCAGATTAAGTTAGCCAGGATCGTAGCATCCTACCAGGCGATGTTCTTCAGGAAACGTTATGAAGGATAAACTCGGGGCCTTTCCAGCAGTGTCTCCAGTAGGACTTGCTGTGGTGACGGGAATGTCCGGAGCTGCACTGTCCAGGAGGGTAGCCACGAGCCACACGTGGCTGCTGAGGACTTCACCTGGGGTTAGGACAACTGAGGGACTGAATTTCAATTTTAATTTTTTAATTATTTAAATTGAAATAACTCACATTGGACAGCACAACTCTTTATTCTTCCACATCAAATGTTCTAGTCTAGCCCAGGCCCATGTGGATACTTTACTTTTGAGCACAGTGCTGTATTTGACAATTAAAATGTGAAGAACAGTTATTGAAAGCTTTAAAAAAAACTTCTGAAAAGGAGGCGCCTTTGTGGTGGGAGATGATGTCAAACAGGAGTCACGGGAGTCGCTAGTGGGAGATTGTAGACCAGCCGTGGGCAAACTACGGCCCGCAGGCCGGATCCGGCCTGTTTGGCTGTTCTATCCGGCCCGCGGAGCCGAAAGAGCGGAGGGTTCTCTTGCTCTCCCCTCCACTCCTTCACCAGCAGCCCAAGATGAGAGTGCCAGCATGGTCAGGTTGCTTTTGTTCCGGCCCTCCGGTCCAGTTTAAGAACCCATTGTGGCCCTCGAGTCAAAAAGTTTGCCCACCCCTGTTGTAGACCGTTGAGTCCTAGACTTTGATGGAACTGGGTGGGGTGTTGGTTAGAGCCTGGTAAACTCCACTGAGCATAGATGTCCCAGTAAAGAACTGTCCAATCATTTAGCAAGAATCTATGAAGCTGTTCTAGAAATTGTGGGAAAGTCAAGGAAGTGGGACTGAGGACCTGCCACATCTTTGAAGCCACTAGTTGGGGGAAATAACACGTGCTTTGGTGAAAAGATCATCCATGATGCTACATCAGACTATCGCCTGGGAAATGGAAAAGCAAGTAGCGGGTTAATGACTGTCATGGCCCATGGTGTCCACACGTGTATTCAGTCTGGGGCCGAAGCTCAGTACCGGCGTCAGGCAAAGGGGCGCCTGTGTGTGTGAAGCAGCGTTGGGTGGAATCGTGGTCCCACGTTCTGAGACCCCGCCCATCACTTACTGCTGAGGCCCTCACGGTGCCTCCCTGAAACTCTGGGATGTACCAATCACAGGGGAATCAGGGACGGCTGCACGGGGAAGGGGTGAGGGGATACCTCTCAGGTATTTCTCTCTATCCGTGTATTTTCAAATACTCTTTATACGTGTCTATGATTTTGAGAAGCTCCCACTAGATGGCATTGTAAATTTGTCTTTTCTTTTCATAGATGTCATAAGCAACTCTTCTGTGTTGTCGATAGAGCTACATCTTTAAAGCAGCTACCGAGGGTTCTCCTGTATGTTTGCAGGGACGGGGGGGGGGGGGGGGAGGAGGAGGGGGGGCTGTCCTAGGCTGCCATGTCGCTGTCTGAGCCAGGCCACTGCCATTACCTTGGGCATATCCTTCAGCCTTAGCAGTCACTGTTTAGAAAAAGCCTTCCTCGCCTCCTCACTCCAAATGACACCGGGATGATTGGCGTTACATCTTGCTGCAGGAGTTTGTGTTTGTGTTATGTGGGCGCAGGGACTCCATGGATAACTGGGTGGTACTGAGTCCTTGCGTGCTTCCTGTGACAGTTTCAAGGTCTGTCCCCACTCAGTTCTGAGCATGAAGTAACTGAGTCAAGTAGCATGACCAGTGAATGACAGGCCTGGGATTTGAACCCAGGCTGTCTGGCTTTGACTCTTGGCTCCAACGCGTGGACCTGCTTTCAAACGAGGCTTTCTTTCCAACAACCGTAATGCTCCTTCGTGAGTTATCGTTGGGAGGTAAGGGGCCAGCCCTGGGGCGCCGTGGGACTGTGTATAATGGACCCCATCTGAGTTTCTGATGTGGTTATTCCTCATGTTATAGACCAGAATCCAGACATCCCCTCATTGGGATCTTATAATAAGCTCCACCTACTATAAAAATAATATTGGGTAGACACCCTTCCATGTACCTCTTTATGCATATTTACAAACATCATAGACATTAGGTAATTTTGAATGGGATCCTAGTAAATTCCATCACAAATGCATGCGCTCACTCTCTTGCTGTGCAGTACGTGTATGGCAGTGGCCTAAGGGACTGCTGGGCTGGGCTGTGTGGAGGTGGCCCAGGGGGAAGATGAGGCAGCACGCTGCTCAAAGTGAAGTCAATAAATGTTATAAAACCCCCCAAAATAACTTGCCCTTAGAATTAATATTTGACCTATTTCCTGGAATCAGACAAGTCCTAAATTTTATTTTTGTCCTTCTTAAACAGTTTTTGTTTGCCATAAGGCTTCCACTAAGGCCAAATAGTGTTTATTTCATTTCGACACGCTTAATAATGTCTGTTGCTGTTTCCATTGTGTTATGTTTGAGACCTATATTTCTGGCCACCACCTGCGATTTTATTTTCCCAGTTCTCATCCATTTTTATTTTTAATTAATTAAAAAAAAACTGATTTTAGGCAGGGAGGGAGAGGGAGAGAGAGAAACATCAATGGTGAGAGAACCATGGATTGGCTGCCTTCTCCATGCCCCGTACTGGGGATCAAGCCCACAAATCCTGCATGTGTCCTTGACCGGAATCGAACCCGGACCCTTGAGTCCACTAGCCAACGCTCTATCCACTGAGCTAAGCAGGCTAGGGCTCTCATCCATTTTTAACAATATGTTCATGCAATCACACAGTTCCACAACTCGAAGACTCCGGGTGAGAGGGAAGAATTGCTTAGCAGGCAGCGCCCCCTGGCGACGACTCGGAATACCAATTGTTCTGATGAAGTGTGTCCTTCCAAAGGCAGTTTGTGGCTGCTGGTGACTCACCAGCAAAAACATGGGTTGAATAAAGATTAGGAGCTTTTGTTGAATAGGACGTGGATAAAAACACTTTTAATTAGGAAAAGAAGATTTGAGTATAGATAGAGGAAAATGAACACAGGGATTAAACAGTGATTTAAAATGCCTGTGACGGGTGAATCTAAAGAAAGCGGCTCAAGGACCAGCAGCTTGGGAGCTTGTCAGAAACGCAGAGCCCCCTGGCCCCCCAGACCTCCCGAGCCAGGACCTGCATTTAACGAGAACCTCAAACGACCCACCTGCTTAGTAGAGCAGAAGTGTTGGCCTCATGGACTTAAGACTTAGAATCGGGTGAGGATCAGCTCTGCCATTCGCTGGCTGTGTGAACTTGACCAAGTAGCATTTCTGTGCCTCAGTTTTCTCATCGAGGAATAGTACCAGTGGGTCCCTCGGGGATTGGTGCAAGGCACGCGTCACCACCATCATGCGGACACTAATGAGGGCTTGCCACATCTCAGACGCTGCTCTCAGCAGCTTTGTTAACTCATTAAGGGGATGATGAAGGCTACATGCCGGGCGCATGGTGAACGCTCTTCCAATTAAAAAAAAACGGTGGGCTGTGATGACGATGATCACTGAAACGTGGGCTTTGAGCGAGTTGAATGGAGTGGGGTGCCTCCAGTGAACCAGCAAAGGCTGTCGGGTTGGCAAGGGGAGGTGGGGATGGTGAGGCCTGCTGGGAGCTTTGAGGGCTGAATTCGGGACCCATGACCTACTCTTTGGACAAGCGACGCAGACACAATTATTTAAGATGAAACACGTTTTCAGAGAGCTTGCTTAACCTTGTCAACGGCAGGAGGACTGTTTAAAACAGTGGCTCTCAGACGTTTTGGTCTGAGGACCCCTTTACACGCGTAAAACATTATTGAGAACGCCACAGAGCTTTTGTTTATGTTGGTTCTATCCATAGTTACCTTTTTTGAAATCAAACCTGAGAAAAATGTAACACACTAGTTTATTTTAAAACTAGAGGCCTGGTGCATGGATTCATGGACATTGAGAGGAATTAGAAGAAATAGTTTAGAGGCCGGGGAGGGACAGTGGGAGGGCTCCAGGGCATGTCTGGCCCGTCTCACTCAGTCCCGATTGGCAGGACCTCAGCAGCAAGCTCACCTACCTGTTGGAGCATCTGCCCCCTCGTGGTCAGTACATGTCATAGCCACCGGTCAAATGGTCGCATGATTGGACACTTAGCATATTAGGCATATATATATATATATATATATATATATATATATATATAACAATAATCAACCCATTTCTTGTTACTTTAAGTTTCTTAAGCGATAACTACATTTTTTAAAACAAAAATAATTAGTGAGGAGAGTGGTATGACTATGTTTGCACAGATCTCTCTAGTGTCTGGCTCAGTATCTGCCTGTTAATTCAGCCTGAAGCCTCACTCGTCAGCTAGCCAATAGAAAACCCCGCCATACACTCATGAGAGGCCGAGAGCAAGGAAGGAAATCACGTTTCAGTATCATTAGAAAATGGTTTCAGTCTTGTGGACTCCTGAGAGGGCCTCAGGGCCTCCCAGAAAACTGGTGGCTTGAAGGTTTAAGGACACCTGTTGTGAGCAAATACGTGTAGTTGAAGACAAACTATTATTACCATTAAGTGGTTCTTAAAGGGACTGAGCTTTGGGGGAATCCCAAGATGTACTTGATATGCACGAAGCAGAATTTCTATAAGAATTATGCTCTCCATTTTTGCTCATTTGGATCAGTCTTACCCACCTGTGGGTTTTACTGTGTTTCCATAGGCGTGCTTGATTAGGTGCCCTTGCCAATTACCATTCGATTTCCAGTTCAGCTGCAAGAAATGGGGCATTTTGCATTCTTTGGCTGTTGCTGCTGCTAGTTGGGACTGGGGTGATTAAGTTGCAGGTGCGATCAAAGAATGGCTTGGCTTTCGAGTCCTATTTTATCTACTGGAGAGAAGACACTTGGGGTAAAAAAATAAGGCAGTAATCTCTCTAATTGAATGTATGCTTTTTAAAATAGAGCGGCCGGACGGTGTGAAGTTAGAGCAGCTCTAAAACCTTTGCCCGGCGACAGGGATACCCCAGGAGGGTGGCACTTTGCAGGAGCCCCGTGACTAAGAGCCTCTGGTCTTGTCTCGGCTCCCATGAGGGCTGGTGTGAATGCCATGGGGGACAGAAGTTTAGCTCATGGAAAGTTCAGGACCAAACGAACATGCTTGAATCATATTCAGAAATATGGTGGAAAATTATTTTATAAGCTATTTTCTGGGGGAAAAATATAAAGCTTTGTTATGTAAGCAAAGCACTTCTGTATTCTCTCACAAGTGGATTGAAAGCGTAAGAGAAATCTGTACTTGATGTTGGGCATTCCTGTTCACTTTTTAAAGTCACGGTCTATTCAGTTTGCGGTTCTTGCGTACGGATCATCTGAAGCTGAGGGGGAGAGGGTCGGGAATCTGGGTAAAGAGAGTTTTGGTTTTGAGTGGCTCGCCTTTCTGCAGGTGGTAACAGGCTGGAGTAATTTGGTGGTTGGGTGCAGTTGCGTGGAACTGCCAGCAGAGGGCGGTAAAATAAAGCATGTGCCCTGCAGATGGTAACAAACGTGGTGTGACCTGTGTGCATTCAAACAGGGAGGTGGTGTGGGTGGTGGAGACCATAGGGAACCGAAGAGGGTTTCCAGGTCTGAAAGCATCAGCTCGCACTCGGTTCTGGCTGAGGGCTGTTTGTGGAAGAAAGCCCCAGTGTTGCCTAGTGCTCTGATTTTTTTTTTTCTCAGAGAAGAAAGCATTCCAGATTCTCTGTGAAATGCTCTGATTTGAAATAGAGCTTGATTTCTTTTAAAGCATCCTTCAGCGCCCCCATCCCCGCCACATTATTTAAATTTGGCCTGCAGTCTTCCAAGACCCATAGAATCCCAGGATTACAAATGATCTAGACTTAATTGTTTTTACAGAAGGAAATTTCTGTAGTATTTCTTTAAAAGGGAGGAGAGTTGTCCAGCTGGTGTGGCTCAGTGGTTGAGCATTGACCTATGAACCAGGAGATCGCAGTTCAATTCCTGGTCAGGGCACATGCCCGGATTGGGGGCTGGATCCCCAGAAAGGGGCGTGCAGGAGGCAGCCGATCACTGATTCTCTCTCATTATTGATGTTCTTATCTCTCTATCCCTCTCCCTCCCTCCCTCCCTGAAATCAAGAAAAAAATATTTACAAAATAAATAAAAGGGAGGAGAGTAGAATATTAAAGGTGGAGTGGCTTTAATATTTGAAGCGAAAGCCATGCAGTCTCCCTGGAGATTAACATTTCAGGGTGATGATACAGTTTTGTTTTGAAGTCCTGAGGGAGGCGTTGACCTGCCTGTAGATGAGAATTCCCCTTCAGGCTACAACGTACACTATGAGTACCTACAACCAGTGTTTGCTCCCCGTGTTCCCGGTGAGCCCATCGCTGAGGGAATGGCACCGCCTCCAGGTTTGGGGGGATGTTTGACCTTCCCACATTCTGCCTTCTTTCCCCCTGAGCGACACACAGCCAAAGCCAAGGCTGATCTCCCAGAGACGTGGCAACAGCCCGCGGAGTGGCCGGTGCTTTGGGAAGAGGCGGGAAGGAGGTCAGATCCTGGTGGTGGTGGTGGTGGGGGGGGGGATGGGCCTGATATAAGAGGGGGCAGCCCTCCGCAGTGGCGGGCGGCAGGGGTGACCGACCGGTGCAGACAGGGACGTTTTTCTGTTCCGCGGTGGCAGCGCCTGTGTTCGGTTGGGGCCTGTAAGTGGCAGGGACAGAGGGTGGGAGGCGGAGAAGGAGGATGACCCGGTTCCTCCGGAACGGCAGAATGGCTGGTCTGGTCGGAAGCCTGTCTGAAATTAGGGGTGCTGACTGACAGTGATACCCGTCCCCCGTCCAGGCTCTGCAGGGTGGGCACAGAGGCTGTGGGGCTACTGAGGCCGGGGGGTTTGTCAGATGTGGGAGCCGGTGGGGTGAGGACGGACATGCTGGAAACAGTAAAGGCCGTTCTGTGTGTTCCCCCATCGTGGACTCATCTGGGGTTTCTTGTAAATAATCTGAAGTCGGTGCACAGGAGTTGAATATGGACTTACAATCTCAGTGACAGGCCCATATCCGGCACCTGGCGGATTCGCCGCCCATGCCTGTCTGAGGGGCAGCCCAGCCATCGCCTTCAAGGCCCAGCTCCTCCTCCTTGCTGCAGCCCCTGTCAGTGATGACCTTGTATTTGTAATGAACAGTGTGCTGTGGGGGGGCCCGGGGTGGGAGGCCCCGTGGCACGGGCAGAGGTGGACTGGGGCGAGGCCTGGAGAACCCTAGTTGAAACCACCATCTGCAGAGCCTCCTAACTCACCCCCTCCTGCCTCTGTCCCTCTTGGCACCCAGAGTGATCTTTTAAAATGAAATAAGCCGAAACCGGTTTGGCTCAGTGGATAGAGCGTCGGCCTGTGGACTGAAAGGTCCCAGGTTTGATTCCAGTCAGGGGCACATACCTTGGTTGCGGGGAATGTGCAACCAGTGGGGAGTGTGCAAGAGGCAGCTGGTCGATGTATCTCTCTCATCGACGTTTCTAACTCTCTATCCCTCTCAATTCATCTCTGTGTAAAATCAATAAAATATATATTTTTTAAAAAAATAAAAAAAATAAAAATGAAATCAGCCCTAGCTGGTTTGGCTCAGTGGATGGAGCCTCAGTGTGTGGCCTGGGGGGTCCCTGGTTCAATTCTGGTCAAGGGCATATGCCCGGGTTTGTGGGCTCAATCCCCAGTTGGGGGCGTGCAGGAGGCATCGGATCAATGATTCCCTCTCATCATTAATGTTTCTATCTCTCTCCTCCCTTCTATGTGAAATCAATAAAAATAAAAAGAAAGAGCCAAAAC
This sequence comes from Vespertilio murinus, assembly GCA_963924515.1. Lineage (NCBI taxonomy): Eukaryota > Metazoa > Chordata > Mammalia > Chiroptera > Vespertilionidae > Vespertilio > Vespertilio murinus. The sequence continues at coordinate 22,794,022 of OZ004708.1, read as the reverse complement.
CGGTTTAGCTCAGTGGTAGAGCATCCGTCTGCGGACTGAAAGGTCCCGGGTTCGATTCCGGTCAAGGGCATGTACGTTGGTTGCGGGCACATCCCCAGTAGGGGGTGTGCAAGAGGCAGCTGGTCAATGTTTCTCTCTTATCGATGTTTCTAGCTCTCTATCTCTCTCCCTTCCTCTCTGTAAAATATCAATAAAATATATTAAAAAAATAAATAAAAAGAAAGAAAGAAAATCAGCTCTGGCCTGTGTGGCTCAATTGGTTGAACGTTGTCCCATGCACAGAGAGGTCTCTGGTGCAATTCCAGTCAGGGTTCAAGCCTGGTGGCCCCATCTGTCCCCACTGAGGAGGCAGCCGATGGATGTTTCTATCTCTTTCCCTCCATTCCTCCCTCCCCCTCTCTCTCTCTAAAAAAAATCTGATCATGCCACTGCCCTCTGACCACACTGATCTTGCCAGCAAGTGCCCAGGCAGGCTCCCACTGTCCGATCCCTCCCTGTGTTCTCTCTCGAGAATGCTCTCCCTGGAGATCTGCCGGGGGCAGGTTAGGGTTCGCCTTCAGGCTAGTCCCGGGGTCTCTCTGGGTGGCGTTTCCTCCCATGCTCCCGCTGGCCCGTGACCTCTGCCCGACCCCGCGGGGTGCTCACTCGGGATGCACCACGTGTGTGTTTGCGGTGTGTTGGGCCCACCTGGCGGAGCCCTTGTCCGGGGTGGCATCCCTGCCGGGAGCAGGGCCTGGCACCGTGAAGGAGGCTGTGCGGATGGGGAACGTGTGGGAGGTTTAATTTCCGTGCAAGCTGGTTCCTCGGAGGCACAAAGGGGAATGGTTACATAATAAACACCTGCGATGTGGCTGAACTTGTGCTAACGGCCCGACCTCTATCATCTCCTCCCAAGCTCACCAAGCTCCCACGAGGAAACTGCTGTTCCCAGATGGGGAAATGGAGGCAACTGGAATAGTCAGGACTCGAGGCTCGATCTGAGTCTCCCAAGCTCACGCCCTGCCCGCTGCCCGAGCAGTCGGTGTTTCTAGCAAGTTGCCCATCTGAGACTCCATGCAGCGTGCAAATAGTGGCTTCCACAAGAGCCAGGAGGGCGGGCAGGCTGAGTGTGTCGTCATGGAGACACCTGGGAAACACTCGGCACAACGTTGTTCCACCTTGGGCCAAACCAAACGACTCCCTTCTCCCTGACGTTTGGATCACAGTCAGATATTTTTACTTTTTTTTAAAGAAAAAGCAAGAAAAGCCGTCGTCCCTTGTCTTGGTTCCTTCAGAGTGGGGGTGGCACAGCTCCCCGGTTGCCCCCTTTTTTTGCCACTGAATAATTTTTTTTAGGCTGGCCTGGCTTGGCAGGAGATCACACCATGCTATGCCCGTGTGTGTAGAGAGTGGGTAATTCATTTGTTAAATGAATACTGCAATTATTAATTTCAGTGTGTCCTGCTTATTGGGAACAGCTGTTCATTAACATTTATTTAACTGCAAATTTTAGAGCCAAACTAATTACCTCCGGCACACAACCCTGTATCAGAGAGAGAATCCTCTCCCCGCCCCCACGCCAGAATAGAAAAATGGCCCCTCTCCAGGGTGCTGTTCTGCAGGTGGCCAGGTGGGGGCTCCCCTCCATTGGAGCTTAGATCACAAGCTGCAAGCTGTCCTCTGGACCAAAAAATGATGCCAAGCTCTCCGAGGCCGGAGTGGCAGAGTGTCCCCAGGGGCCAGGCAGGCAGTGGAAATGAATGAAACAGGACGGTCTAAGGACTCGCACAGCCTTATTGGTCTGTGTTTGTTTCTGTACTTTTTATTTAAAAAAATATATTTTATTGATTTTTTTACAGAGAGGAAGAGAGAGGGATAGAGAGTTAGAAACATTGATGAGAGAGAATCATCGTTCAGCTGCCTCTTGCACACCCCCTACTGAGGATGTGCCCGCAACCAAGGTACATGCCCTTGACCGGAATCGAACCTGGGACCTTTCAGTCTGCCGGCTGACGCTCTATCCACTGAACCAAACCGGTTTTGGCCTGTTTCTGTACTTTTGATCGACATAGAGTTAAGAGAAATCCTCCTTTACAGTAGAAAAGTCTACTTCAGGCATGGTGCCAACTGGACACTGACCCTCAGCCTGGAATCCTAGGAGACAGCACACTGGAGGGTGTGTGTTGGGGGTGAGGTGGGGGCAGGGACGCTGCCTCCCAGCTGGGCCAGTGGCAATGGGGAATGCGGGTCCCACGCGGTCAGCTCTTCTAACCTTCTGAGAGAAACCAGATGTGTGGGTTTTTATATGAAATCTCCCAAATCTTAAGCATCAGCTCCCGTGTTAAAAGAACACGTAGGATATCATAAAAGAAGGTACCTGTGGGCTGCCCATCGGGCTCATGGATTAAAGGTTCCCCACGAGCTGTGTTCTCCGTGGGTTTCAGTTCCTGTGAGGCCTAGAGCTAACTTTTATGATCCACACTTTAATAGGAATTCAAAGGATGCAAGAAACATGAATCCTGTAGGGGGTGTTAAAATAATAAAGTAATTTTCACGTAGGAGCTATTTTGCTTTGGACCTCTCTTTTCTCCTTCTCGTATAGAGATCTCCAGTTTCCGTGTGCCTGAGGACTGCCCAGGGCCCTTGTCCAAAAGCAGATGCCCAGGCCGCAGAGATTCTGACCGTGTGTTTGGCCTCTGGTGGCGGGCACACCCGTGGGGCCGGTGCCGAGGATCTGAGGAGCACACCGTGAGGATTTGTACTTCATGTCTGTTCCCACCCCTTCTACATTCCCACCCATGACCTCCATCACAGGGACCAGAGGCGGAAAAACCACCTTCTCCTGCTCTTCGGTTAATAGGATTCTGGATGACATTTAGGCTCTGGCAAGGAGATAACCTTGATATTTTTAAGGTAGAAGGGATACAAAGAGACCATTCCTCCCCACCCCCCAGGAGCTTTCTGTGCTGCCAATATATGTGAAATGTTGGCAACAGCCGAACTCATGTTCACTGTTTATTCTTAGTGCCAAGGGCTGAGGAAGCGGTGGCTTCGGCAGTGTGGTAGCCATGGAAACAGCATCTCACTGACATCTCACTGGCAGTAATAGTTCCTGCCCTCCGCATTGTGGCTGTGGGAGTTTATAATCTAGAAGTCAGGACCTGCTTCAGTCAGTATAGGTGAGGGTCTGCTGGGGTAACAACCTCGAGGTCTTAAGTGGTTTATAACCACGGAGTTTCATTTCCTGTGTCTGATATTTCCCCGCTGTAGATTGCCGAGGGGCTGAGCTTTGTGTGTCTTTGCTCTAGGGTCTGGACTGCTGGAATGGCCATCAACCCAATCTTTGCCGGGTGCCATGACAGAGGGAAGAGATGTGGAGGGCCATCATGCTGACCCGGAAGCAATACATGCTATTTACTCTAAAAAATCAATGGTCAGAACAAGTGCCACCTAACCACAGAGGGGTTAGAAAGTGCTCCCAACTGAAACCGGTTTGGCTCAGTGGATAGAGCATTGGCCTGTGGACTGAAGGGTCCCAGGTTCGATTCTGGTTAAGGGCATGTACCTTGGTTGCAGGCACCTCCCCAGTAGGGGGTGTTAGTAGGCAGCTGGTTGATATTTCTCATAGATGTTTTTAGCTCTCTATCCCTCTTCCTTCCCTGTAAAAAAAAAAATCAATGAAATATATATATTTTTAAAAGAAAGTGCTCCCAGAAGGTGGAGACCTGGGGATACTTGGTGAATTGTACTTAAGACACACACAGAAGCCCGGAGGCAGCCTTTTAAATTCATTCAGCTAACTCTTCCGGTGGTTTTGCAGGCATATAATCCCTGAATTAAATCCCATTCTTCTCAAGATATCTACAGTGGGTTTTGTTTCCTACACTAAACATTCCCTTAGACCTATTCAATCCCTTTCTCTCTCTCTCTCTACACACACATACACATAATCTTGAAAATGCTTAACCCCAGAGTATTCTTATACATGGAGACCTCGCCTTAACACTGTCCATTAGTTAAATGCTATTGTCTGTGTTCATGTAACTGTGGGGTGTATGCCACCTGCATTTCCAGCCACCTTCCACTCTGTCCAGGACACCTGCCCATGACATCGCTCTGCAGAGATGCCCCACTCTCTTGGCCAGCCAGCACGGGATAATAGCTAGAGGATGGCTGCAGGAGCTGGGATGACTGGGTCTGAATCCCCGGTCTTCCATCCCCTGGTATTATGACCCAGGCAAATTTCTTTTTAAAAAATATATATTTTGTGGATTTTTTACAGAGAGGAAGAGAGAGGGATAGAGAGTTAGAGACATCGATGAGAAAGGATCATCGATCAGCTAGCTGCCTCTTGCACACACCCATCTGGGGATGTGCCCGCAACCAAGGTACATGACCTTGACCAGAATCGAACCTGAGACCTTTCAGTCCACAGGCCGACGCTCTATCCACTGAGCCAAACCGGTTTCAGCAACTCAGGAGGCAAATTTCTTAACCTCTCCATGTCTCATTTGTTCTCATACAGTAACTGGAGGTAATACTTTCTACCTAATAGAAAGTACTAGAGAATGGTGACTGGTGTATGCTCAATAAACTTTAGCCAATTACTTACCATCCAATGTTTTAAAAATGTGAGACATATAGAGTATAATATTTCTTTTTTTTGTTTTGTTTGTGGCACACAGACCTAACATAGGTAGCATTGAACTCATACAGGTATAAGCTCTTTCAATTCTTTTTATCTTTTAAGGACAAAATCCTGGTTAGTTGCTAGTATGTCTGTTACCAGCTCTTTTTTTGAATCACTAACAGCAGTTGCACAAATAACTGAAGTTTAAAAAACCCTGATCCTGCCTGGACGGTGTGGCTCAATGGTTGAGCATTGACCTATGAACTAAGAGGTCATGGTTCAGTTTCTGGTAAGGGCACATGCCCTGGTTGTGGGCTCAATCAACAACACCTTGTGGGTTTGGACAGAGTGTATGCCATGTATCCATCAGTGTATCACCGAGCGTTCACTGCCTTAACAGTCCTCTGCCTATTTACACACCCCACTCCCCGCACAGCACTGATATTTTTATTACACTCATAGTGTTGCCTTCTCCAGAATGTTATATTGTTGGAATTATGCATTATGACTTTCTAAAAAAGGAGCTTTTTGGGATTGGTTTCTCTCACTTAGTAACATGTATGTAATGTTTCTCCAGGTCTTTTCAGGGCTTTCTAGCTCATTTCTCTCAGTTCCAAATGCGATCCCATGGTCTGGATATAGCAGTGGGTCTGTTCATTCATCTACTGAAAGACATCTTGGCTGCTTCCACGATGTCTTTGTTTGGCAATTATGATTAAACATCATGTGTAGATTTTGTGTGGATAGACATTTTCAACTCCTTTAGGTAAATGCCAAGATGCATGATTGCTGGGTCCCAGGTTAAAAACATGTTTAATTTTGTAGTAAACTGTCTTTAAAACTTTAGAAGCTGTCTTCCAAAGTGGCTGTGCCCTTTGCATTCCCTCCAGCAACAATGAGAGTTCCCATTGCTCCATATCCTCATTAGCATTTGGTGTTGTCGGGGGTTTGGATTTTAGCCATTAGTAGTGAGCCCCATTTTTCTTGACCCAAATAATGAGTCTTAGTCATTTTTGTTTCCCACACAATGTTGAGTTCACAAATCCTTGCTACATAAATGCTGAATGGATGAGAGAATATGCCTTCTCTCATTGCACTGAGCATCCTAGATGTTTTAAAAAATATTTTATTGTTTTTTTTATAGAGAGGAAGAGAGAGGGAGAGAGAGTTAGAAACATCCATGAGAGAGAAACATCGACCAGCTGCCTACTGCACACCTACTACTGCCAAGGTACATGCCCTTGACTGGAATCGAACCTGGGACCTTTCAATCCGCAGGCCGATGCTCTATCCACTGAGCCAAACCGGGTTTGGGAGCATCCTAGATGTTTTGAAAAGCTATTTATGCATTTGTCTTGTCTTCAAAAGCAGATTGGGTATTATGGAGGGCAGGGATGAGCCATTATTCTTATTTGTATAATCTTCATTATCGTGTTCATAGAGGCTTAAACAAGAGTGTTTGATTTGAGAATTTGTGTGCTTTAGATTGTGGGCATTTGGGGGGTGGGGGGTGGGGTGGGTCTGTGGACAGAGTCTGGGTCTGTTTTCCAGCCCGTTGGTAACGATGATGTTCAGAGACCTTTGCATTTCCTAGGAAGGAGTGGGGTTGCCTGAGGCAAGCTGATGACTGTCAGACAAATCCCCTCTCTCACCTGCCCCATCCACTCTCCACCCAGGTACCTCCACCAGGTACGTAGGGTGTCACATCTCCCAGTAGTTCACTCTTCTGATAGTATTGGTAACTTACACCACTTTGCATTTCTTAATACAACCGCTCTCTCTTTCTTCCACTCCCCGAGGTCCCTGACTGCCTTCGCTCTTTGTTGCATCCCAGAACTCAGCACGGTTTCTGACATATAGCTGGCACTGAGTGGATATTGTTTGGAAGTAGGAATGACTACCCAGCACGTTAACTTTTAACCACATTTTAATTCGTTAATCCCCGTTGCTTAGCATTACCACTATCACAGCTTGGATTACAACTTTAAGAGGAGTGAAAGATTTGGCATGGGGAAATGGAGTGGGGCATCCCATATAATAAAAGGGTAATATGCAAATCAACCCAAGAGCCGAATGACTGGTCGTTATGAGGTGCGCTAACCACCAGGGGGCAGACGCGCAATGCAGGAGCTGCTCCTTGGTAGTCAGTGCACTCTCACAGGGCTCATGGCTGGCGAGTGCAGGGGTGGTGGCAGGAGTCTCTCCAGCCTCCATGGCAGCACTAAGGCTGTTCGACTGAAGGCTTAGGCCGCTCCCCGTGGGTCTGCAGTCGGACATCCCCCGAGGACTCCTGGACTGAGAGAAGGTGCAGGCCTGGGCTGAGGGAAACCCCCCTCCCCCAGTGCATGAATCCCATGCACTGGGCCTCTAGTTTCTAAATAGTGGTGTACTCTACAGTACAGTAAACTTAAACCCATTGCTAAATTTTCTGTTAATGTCACTAAATTTTGCCCAGTAACAACTATGGTTTCTCTCTTTAACTTCTTTTACTGGGGTGGCCCTTCTGGGCCTCCCAAGGCTTCAGGTTCATCATTTGCAAACCATCATGCGCCTCGCTTGGGAGGAAGGATCAACAATACCAAGTCAGCTTAGAAAAAAACAAAACGAAGTCCGCTTAGGACTGCCAGAGGTAACACACCATGCATCTTTAAGAGAATAACCCTCTTCTTCCGCAATGTCTGCACGTGTCAGGACCACCGGGCAAGGTCCGATTTCACTTTTGATTTGATCTCTCAGCCATTGACTAATATGACTTGAACTTACGGTGAAAATTCTGCCCTTTAACAAAAAAATCCCCTATGGGCTGGGACTGGTTTGGCTCAGTGGATAGATAGAGCGTCCGCCTGTGGACTGAAAGGTCCCGGGTTCGATTCTGGTCAAGGGCATGTACCTTGATTGTGGGCACATCCCCAGTAGGGGGTGTGCAAGAGGCAGCTGGTCGATGTTTCTCTCTCATGGATGTTTCTAACTCTCTATCCCTCTCTCTTCCTCTCTGTGAAAAATCAATAAAATATATATATAAAAAATCCCCTATGGTACTCCGCAGAGAGATGCTGAGATTTAATGGCCACGCCAGGCTTCATTTTCTGCGGTTACCCTGGGCTAATAGTTAGACTTCAGCTGTAGTTTCGAAACCAAACGATGCACAAGCACACCCGCATCCTTTTTAAATGACAAGGGTTGAGCCTGCGCATCAGCCTCAGGAGGACCGGGGTCTGTCTTTCCTCTGCCTGGGACTGGAGGCGGGCCTCCAGGAGGGGAGAACCTCCCGAGTGGGAGCTGGCTGCCAGGGAGGGGGATCTGGACAGTGGAAGGGCGGCCCTGCACCACGGCAGCGGCCCTGCTGGCGATGGTCCTGCGTCCAGGCTGACGGTGGTGTCAGGGGGAGCTCCCCGTGGCCTTGTACCCTTGGCTGTCCTTCCTCAGCGGCACCGGCCTCTCCGCTCACTGCCTGTCGTCCCGCCCTCTCCCCAGGGCCCCTCCTCATGGGCTCATCTAAAACGAGCCTATTTTTATCATCTGCCTGTGTCATCCCTGGTGGCCAGAGCGGGAGCTGCTAAAAATACTGCCAATTATAGCAATAATAATAGCTGCCATGTCTTGGCCATCTGCTACGTTCTAGTAGGTTGCTAAAGGCTTCCTGTGCGCTCTGTGGTTTATTCTTCACCGCCGTCCTGTTGTCATAGATACTCCTCGTTCGGGGGAGAGTTGCCCTCGTGCATGTCGTCATGTGACTCTCCCTCGTGTGTGGGGGGGGGGGCTCCAGGCAGTGCCCAGCCCCCGGGCTTCCGCAGCCTCCCTCCCCCCGCCTCCGGCAGGCAGGTCGGCAGGGGGGCACTCATGTTAGATGATCTGAGTGTGAGCAAGAGACAAGAGGGCAGAGACGGGGCAGTGGGCTGAGTGCTCCTGCCAGCAGCACTGTAGACAGACTACTGCCCCATGGTCAGAGCATGGGGGAGGGGGGAGGGAGGAGGGAGCTCCCGCTGACCCTCCGGCTGTGCACATCTGTGCTTCTGTAGACTCTTCCTGCTTGCAATCAAGCACGCTGTCACACCCATGAGCTGAGTACTGTTGTTAGCCCTGTTTTAAAGAGAGATGATGCAAACTTATATAAACTAAGTAACGCGGCCAAGGTCACGTACGAGGGCACTGCAGGGCTGGGACTCAGATACCGGAATCTGATCCTTCCATTGGCTGTCCACGGCCAAGCGAAGGGACTCTGGCCTCTGCTTGCTTGGTCCGTTAGACGTGGTCACAGCACCTGAGAAAGACAAGGGAATGGCCTCCTCTTCAGAAAGGACATGAGTGGGTCTCTCCTACATCTGGCATGATAAGGGCTGCCTTGATTGTCTTTACCCGGGTTCATCTATTAGATCTCCCACTCTTTCTTTGACTCCTCTTTTCCCCTTTTGATGCACCAAACGATAGAAAACCCATGAGTGGTTTTAGTTTATTTATTATTTTAAAAAATACGTTTTTATTTTATTTATTTTAAAATATATTTTTTTGTTGACTTTAGAGAAGAAAGGATTAGGAGAGAGAGAGAGATAGACATATCAATGATAAGAGAGAATCATGGATTGGCTGCCACCTGCATGCACCCACTGGGGATGGAGCCTGGAACCTGGGCATTTGCCCTGCTCAGGAATGGAACCACGGCCTCCTGGTTCATAGTCGATGCTCACTCACTGAGCTACACCAGTCAGGCTGTTTTTATTGATTTTAGATAGAGAGGAAGGGAGAAGGAGAGAGAGAGAGAAACATCAATCAGTTGCCTCCAGGCAGTGCCCAACCTCTGGGGTGCTGTTGTTATCCATATTTTATAGGAGAAAACTACTCGCCTGGGGATCAAACCCACAACCTGGGGATGTGCCCTGACCAGGTATCAAACTCCCAACCATTTGGTACACGGGACGATGCTCAACCAACTGAGCCACACCGTTCAGGGCAACCCGTGAGTGACTTTAAATTAAACACTGATTATTTTCTTCCTTAGAATTTAAGACTCCAATTAAGAGAACAAAACACAACTGCATAAAACTTCATCACACGTGCCCCAAGACAAGAAGCAGCCATAAGACAGTGACGCGCTGGAAACAAATCACATGCATTTATCAGTAAATGGGGTCGCATATGCTAAAGGGCTCGGCTTGGGAGCGAGAGGCCTGGCTGCATCAGGCTGCTTGAAGCCCAGCTCATTACCGGAGCAGTGAAGGACCCATCACAGTGCCTGTGCCCGCTGCAGGGCCCCCCAGGAGCAGCTGGGCGGGGCAGGAATGTACTGTGGGAATGAGCTCTGCAGAGCTGGGCTGTGAGGGGCAGGGGCCGATGGAGACGTCCAGGAAAAGAGGAGGTGCTGCCCAGCCCCGGCAGGGGAACCTGAGACCAGCGCTCTCAGGCTGTCCCTAGCATGCTGAGCCTGGAGCCCTTTGAGAAACTGTCCACGCTGTGGGCTCTCATGGCAGGAAAATCCATGTGACTTTAGGTGGTTCATAGACTGCCCGGAGCTCATTGGCAGCAGTTTCCCTTGGGATGAGGAGCACCGAGCCTATCATTTCAATGACTTCAGCGGCTGTAAATACTAAAGTTTATTGCAACTTTTGGGAGGGGGCACATGTTAGAATTCATAAGCCTACAAATGATTTCCTTCCACCATCCCCCCCCCCCCAAAAAAAAATAGCATGTTTGCATTTTGCCACTTAGAAATGCCGTCCAGTAACGTGATTGTTAAGGGCTCCATGCCACATTGCCAGGGGACAGTGAGCAAGGTCTGAACTTCGCTCTGCCTCCTCCCCGCACTCTTTGTGATCCTCGCGTTGTTAAATCTGGAAAGCAGGGCTACAAGAGCACTGATGGCCGGTGTGAGGAGCACATGAGATAAAAAATGAAGAGCTGTACACATAGTGTTGGCCACGAGTAAGGATTCATAATATTACCTGTCAATTCAGCCCTCAGGACTAAGGTTCTTAATATTTTGGAATTGTATCAGATGAATCTCTAAGCATATTCTTTTTTATTTAAAACAATTGTTGCCCTAACCAATTTGGCTCAGTAGGGTCAGTAGACTTAAAGGTCCTGGGTTCAATCTTGGTCAGGGGCACATGCCTGGGTTGTGGTCTTGATCCCAAGTAGGGGGCATGCAGGAGGCATCTGATCAATGATTCTCATCATCGATGTTTCTATCTTGCTCTCCCTTTCCTTTCCTCTCTGAAATCAATAAAAATATTTTAAAAATACAAAATAAAAAATTATTATTTATTGATTTTAAAGAGAGAGGGATGGAGTATGGTGGTAGTGCTTTTAAGGGGCGGGGAGAGAGAAACATCAACTTGTAGTTGCATCTGACACTCATGCACTCATTGGTTGATTGTTGTGTAAGTGATCTAATCACCTGGAAGCTAATTGAGAAGTTCAAGATCGTGGATTATCAAGTGACAAAACTGTAGTCAGAAGCATGTGGTTGGAGTGCTCTCAGCCACTTGGGGAAATGGGTGTTACAGGGAATCCATAAATGCTAAATAAAGTTTATGGAACAGAATAATTATGAAACTGTAACCTCAGTATCCTGTATTCGTAAAGGTTGGTCTTTTCCCTGCTAAGGAAACTTTCATTACATTCCTATTAAACAAAAAAGGTTCAGTGGATCCGTTTACAAAAGTAAACTGAGAAATTTCCTAAAATTATAACATGCACTCAACCTTGACTTGGTCTCATGGTCCTTGAGAGTTAAAAGGAGCCTCAGGAATATTCCTCAATACCTAGTTTGAAAAATTTATTCATATTCACATAAGTCTTATGGAAAAGACCATATTTCCCACATTTGGGAGCCTCTCCCTATCATTTTAATTCCAAAGACAAAACTTATTTACCTATTTTTTTTAAACCTAAGCAGGCTTCCTAAGCGCAGATTGTGTGTAGATATGTATGTGTGTCCATGTATACATATCCATGTGTATATTTTCCTGTGTATGTTCATATCTTTGTGTATACTATTATGTACCCATCCATGTGTGTATGTATCTCTCTGTGTACCTATCTATGTCTATATGTGTGTATCTCTGCATATGTGTTTCTGCATCTGAATTCTTTCCCCATCATGTTAAGACTGAGAAAAGACACTAAGAAGTAAAGACACAAGAAGTCCATTCATTACCAGGATGCTTAAGAGTTCAAACTTGAAATCTAAAGAAGAAAAAACTTTCCCCTGTGGCAAGGCCTCTCTTGGTGGTAAAGTAATGAGAATGGACAAGAGTCCTTTTCCGAGATATCAACTCCTACCTTGACCAGAGACCCTATATATCCTATTAGGTAACACCTGGAATTCGTTTCCTGTAAGGGCTGGAATGCTTTCAGATTTTTCTGTGAACTGTGGGACTACGAAGGGCCCATGCATTCCAGAGAAAGGGATGCTTATAGAGCAAGCATGTCAAACTCAAAGGCTAACACGGGCCAAATAAATGCGGCATGCGGCCCATAGGCCTCAAGTTTGACATGCTCCCTTACATGGTGGCTGTGGTGGGCCATAGGCCTATTCTGTTATGCACTTGCAATCTCCCATCATCTGAGGATAATACTATCAGTACCTTAAAGGGTGGTGGTAGTTATTCTGATGGGACCTGACACATAACTGATGCCTATTGAGCAGGTAACATTGTTATTACTGATATCTGGACAGCTATTACTCTCAGATGGATAGCACATGGTGGGTATGCAGAGAGCTACATTTACTAAAGTAATTAAAGACATTAATTACTCTAGTGTACTTTTATTTCATAGGCAGCATACAAGGGAAGCCAACCAAAGTTATTTTAGATTGCTGTGAAATCTAGAATAGTGGGGGTTGGAATGGATATTTTAGTTTTTATTCCACTGGAGTCACCGTTCTATAAATCTGTTCCTCCCCTCAAGGCACCCAGTGTTCTTGCATCTATCTTGGTTTACGGCTGGGATGTCAGGCGGCCTGCCTGGAGCTGGGTATGGAGGCCGAAGTTCGGAATCTGCCTCCCCATTAGGCCCAGAGAGATGGATGACTTCAGCCACCTGAAGTGTTATTGGAAAACAGGAGCACGATCCTGTCCGGAGAGTGGGAAGGGGGAAGGAGGGAGGGCACAGCTTCACCGGGGCCGTGATGGATTGGTTAGCACCTGTGAGCAAAGATCTGCGCCCCAGGCTCTTCTGGCTGTTGGGGACCCCACCCAGATGTACAACAATCCACTCCTTCGCTGTTCAACCGATGTCCGTGCTGTCTGTACATTTGTCGAGATTTTATGAGACATTTTATAGCCGTTCCCTGCCTCTGCTTGGGGGAAATAACATCATATTCTCCAGCTTTCGTTCTTATTCCATTTTGTGAGATGCTTCCTGCAAAAATAGCTTTTATGTGGCCCGAAGCACTTGGCTACTGCTGCTTTCTACTAACCAACACAGGCTGGCCTCACTGAGCAGGAGGCCTTTGCACTGGGTGTATAGAAGGAAACGTGCACTTGAAGGCATTTCGAGGCCCTTTGTGCTAAGAAGCAGAATGGCTGGGCCTGAGTGTTCTGGGCGACCAAGAAGGTACTCATTCATGGAGGCCACCTTTGTGTTCTGCTGCTTTCCAGGGGTAGCTAAGGTATGCGTTTGGGAGTAATATATATTGAGATGCATGCCTGCCTTTCTGACTCCCCAATTCTGTCTTAGGAAAATTAGGGAACCTCTCTGAACCTTTATCCCCCATCTATAAAGTGGGGTGACAACAGCTCTCCTAGGGCCACTCCGAGGGCACTTAAAATATTTAGCGGGCCTGGCACGGGGTTAGGCTTTCATAAATGACACTTATTATAATTCTCAGGCTTTCATCTCTGCCTCCTTTCCTTCTTGTCTCAGCTGGTAGTCTGAGTGTTTTCCTTGTCACATCTATATTTTTTTCTCTGCATGTATCACTCTCTGAAATGATCTGGTTTATTGATTTATGTGTTGTCTGTTGTGTCTCTCCCACAATGAAGTGAGCTCCATGCAGCAAGCCTATGGGGATCGGCTCACACAGTGTGCATGCGGTAAGAGCACACAGTAGGCTCTTCATATATAGTATTTATCAACTCACTCTCACCTATTTCAGCCGTTACCCTTCCCTGTTTTCTCTGTGATTCCTACACAAAGAGCCCTTTTACTTTAAGGGTCTAGTTAAGGATGAGAAGGGAAAGGTGATTGCTTCTGTGGATTGGCTGATGGAGTCTCGGGTTAGAACTCATTAGGGAATGAGGATGAAGACTAGTAGGGCTTCTCCCCCCGAGACCGGTATGGACACATTCATTAGGATGCTAGCTTCCAGGCCCATAAAATCGCCTGAGCAAGCTTCAGCACAAAGCATCACCCATAAGGACGCAGGGATGTGTTTTGGAATTTAAAGGCACAGATGTCACCGGGTCTCCGGAGTGGACTGGAACCAGGACCCCTTCACAGTCATCTGCCGTTTCTCTCTCTGCAGATCGACTTTGCCGCCCTGAAATCCAGTGTTTCTCAAACTGGCTGTGCTAAACGCTTATACCCAAGTGAAATAAAAGCTACTTTTTAGTATGAGAATCCAGAGTCATAGAATTACTCTGCCAAAGTGCTCTAAGGGCTCCTAAGTGCTTTTAATTTTTGTTCGTACTTCCCCACGGGCTGGTAAGGCAGCTGGTAAGTGGGTAGGCTGTGGCTCACATAGCAACATGCCCCCAGCTCTTAGGTTTGCCCCGTCTACCAGAAACCAGAGCAAGCTGACCTGTAGTCTCTGAGCTTCCAAGTGTGGCTCAGGCTTGGCTTTGGGGGCTTGCACTATGGTCTGTGCAGCCATGGCTCCTAGGTAGGGGCCAAGAGTGAAAAGAGGGCGCCCACTCTTGCAGGTGGCCCTACCCCAGACTTACTGAATCAGATCCTCTGGGGACGGGCCTAGGTCATGCTGAGGCAAAGTGGAGTGTGGAACACCACTGCGACAGACACCTCACAGTAGAATTACCAGAGAGGTCTTTCTTTTCTTTTTTAATATATTTTATTGATTTCTTACAGAGAGGGATAGAGATTTAGAAACATCGATGAGAGAGAATCATCGATCAGCTGCCTCTTGCACACCCCCTACTGGGGATGTGCCCAAAACCAAGGTACATGCCCTTGACCAGAATCGAACCGGGGACCTTTCAGTCCGCAGGCCGACGCTCTATCCACTGAGCCAAACCGGTTTTGGCCAGAGAGGTCTTTCTTAACCATCAGACGGTGACCCTACTTATTTGAGAAGAAGGAATGCATTAGAGTAATTTTTCAAGGAGGTAGTAGTAATAGTATTCCCACCAATGGTGAAGAATTTGGGAAAAACAGAATATTGCTAGCAATGAGCTAATTACATTTTAAAGAAAAAGGAAAGTATGCAGGTTCTTGGCTCATTTGCATTTTGAATCCAAAGGTTCTCTCTCTCTTTGAATGTAAAACAAACCAAGTTAATTATGCCATTGTTTTCCCCACCATAGATTAGGGACCTTACATTCATCAGTGACACTGTACAGTTTAAAGTCTATTAATTTGATTACTTCTGGGGTAGAGGAGAAACTTGTTCTTTTTCGTTTGTTTTGTCTGTTAATCCTCACCCAAGGATATTTTTCCCCACTGATTTTTAAGGGAGTAGAAGGGAGATGTAGAGACAGAGAGAGAAACCTCGATGTGAGAGAGACATTGTTTTGTATTGTCCCAAAGTTCCTGTAGGCTCTCCTCCTGCTTTTAAAATTTTTTTCCCTAGAAGCTGCTATAACTGGGTATTTTTTCCCCCATCTTGTTTTCTAGCTCACTGATTTGGTCCTCTGCTTCTTCTAGTCTACTTTTTAAAAAATAATATATTCTATTGATATTTTACAGAGAGGAAGGGAGAGAAATAGAGAGCCAGAAATGTCGATGAGAGAGAAACATCGACCAGCCGCCTCCTGCATACCCCACACTGGGGATGTGCCCACAACCAATGCACATGCCCCTGACCGGAATTGGACCCGGGACCCCCCCCAGTCCTCAGACTGACACTCTACCACTGAGCCAAACTGGTTTCCGCTTTCTAGTCTACTTTTGATGCTTTCTATTGAGTTCTTTACAGTAGCTATGTCATTTTTCATTTATTCTTGGTTCATCTTCATTTCCTCTTGGTTCTTACTCATATTGTCAAATTTGTCTTCCATTCTTTTTAGCCACCTTATGATCATTATTCTGAATTCTTGCTCTGGTAGGTTGCTTGCTTCTAACTCGTTTACTTTTCTGGTGATGCCTGCTTTTATTTCATATGCGGGTTGTTTCTTTGTCTCTCCATGATATCTCTTTTCAGGATGTCTGGTTATGTAGTTCTTGCTCTCCTGCATTGATTTAAATGCACAAAATACAACACAACCAGGTACAACACACAAGGCACTGAACAGAAATGTGTTTGTGATATTAATAACGTCCAATAAAGGTGACCATTAGAGAAAGACAAATTGGGGAGTAGGAGAGATAGAAGAGAAAAAGAAGAAAAAAAAAGAGTGGCAAAATGAAATTGGGAGGAGAACGAAAAAAGAGAGAGAGAGAAACTAGAACGATACTAAGAGAGAAACAAGGAACTAACTAACTATATATATATATATATATATATATATATATATGTATATATATATGGGAAGGAAACTCCAATAGAACAACCCTTAATCACAGCCAATGCCAGCAATAAATATCTGGAGTTTGATACAACTTACAACACCAACTAATATCAAGCCAGGAAAGGGAAAGCAGAAGTAAAAACTAACTAAAAAACATACAATCAAACAAAAATAATAAGCAAAACAATCTCACAAAAAAGCATAAAACTTCAATATAGTTAACATTCAACATACAACTACAAAAGGATAGAGAGAAAGACTTTTTTTTTTTTTTTTTTTTTTTAGGACAGTGAAAAGGGAGGTATATATGGGCTTGGAGCAAGGGGCTGGAAATTAGATATACACGGGAGGGTGAAATTTTAGCAGGGGCTAAACAAAGAATAGGGAAAATCTAGAGCAGGAAAGGGTTAAGATAAACAGGACACCAAAGCGGGAACGATTAGGAAGACAGTGATGGCATAAGGTAGGGTTGAGATAGAATAAAGCGTTGGTGAAGGAAAGGTAAAAATAGACTGTAGAACACTAATCCTGAAGTAAAGTAAAGAGCAAATAATATGACCCTTAAAAAAATAATAAAAATAAACAAAAGTAAATAATATAAAAAAGGTAAAATAGTAGTAATAATGCTAATTACAAATAAAAATGTATTAAAAAGGTAAAATCAAGGGAGGACAAAAGAAAAAAATAGTTTCTTGAGTAGATGTTGCAAATAATGAAAATAAAAACAAAAATTAAAAAAAAAAAAATTAAATAAAATGTGCAGTAGTAAAGGTCATTCACTTCCTCTGTCATTCTATTTGGCAGGTCTGTTTCCCAGTCTGGACAGTATTACTGTTCCCTGCGTTTCTCTGCTCCTCAGTATTGTAATCTGGTCCTGATTTTTAAGCAGGCCTTGCTTTGATTTTTTATTACACTAGGGCCAATTTGTGATTTAGCCTCTGGGTGGCAGTGCTTCTGGGTTGACTTCCTGGGTTCTAAAGCCTCTCTAGCTTTATTTTTCTCTCTCTCTCTATGAGTTCTCCTGTCTCTTAGCTTGCTAACAAATACTCCCAGCACGACCCTCAGCTGCTCTCTCTTTCTGCTTTGGGACAAGGCTCAGAACCCGTTCATCTAGTCTTCTGCCATTTTGTCTCTCCTTGAAAGAGACATTGATTGGTTGCTTCCCACACATGCCCCAAAGCCAGGGATTGAGCCCACAATGGAAGAACTTGCCCTTGACCAGAATCGAACCAGGGACCCTTCAGTCTGTGGGCCAAGGCTCCAACCACTTAGCAAAACCGGCCAGGGGGATAAACTTGTTTGTTGGCAACCTTTGCTGCCTTCACTCCTGCAAACAGCTTTTATTGACTCTTTGGAGAGAAAAGGCACTTGGTAAAGAAAATAGGAATGTGGGAAGATTTTAAGGATTTTTTGCAGGCAGTTTAAAGTGGATGGATTTGAAAGGAATGAAGAGTCATAAATTAGGAATGGAGACCGCACATCTAAAAATATTTAGGTCTTTTGGCAAATTTCTTTCCCTGTCACAAACATACACTCAGAGAACATTCACAAAGCTTATCAGTATTACCAGGGATCAGCTCCTAGAATCCATGACCTCCTGCAGGCATAAAGAGGTTTTATTTCATAGGTGACTTTGATTGATTGATAAGCTGCTTGGGCCCTGTTTTGGGGAACAGGAGGAGGGGTCATGTCTGTCTTCATTAACCTGGATTGCCATTAAAAAACACCGTGGACTGGGTGGCTTCACCAACAGGAATTTATTTCTCACAGTTATGGAGACTTGAAGTCCAAGTTCAAGGTGCCGGCAGGGTTGGTGTCTGATGAGAGCCCTCTCCTTGGTTCGCAGGAGGCCACCTTCTCACCGTGTCCTCACGTGGCCTTTTCTTGGTGTGTGTGTGTGGGTGGGTGGAGATAGAGGAAGCAAGCTCTTCCGATGCTTCTTTCATAAAGGCACTAATCCCATCATGAGGGCCATGCCACACTCCTGACCTCAATGAACCCTAATAACCTCCCACATGCTCCATCTCCAGATGCCATCCCTGTGGTGGTAGGGTGGGGGTAGGGCTTCAACATATACATTTTGGGGCAGGGGACATAATTCAGGCTAGGTGAGAAAAACGCCTGTGTTCGATTGGTGAAGGGTGCCGAAATGGTGTGTTAGGTAATGATCATCCCTATCCTGATTTCATTAATTTTGTCAGATGATGTAATTTCAGTTATAAGAGAAAACCAGCTCACACTGTTTTAAGCAACAAAGGAATATTATTTCTATATGTAACCAGATAGCCTGGGCCAAGAGCTTTTGGCCTCTTTTGATCTTGGGCTCAAATGATACAAGACGGGGTTCCTTTCTCAGCACCATGGACCATGACAATGTTGGTGATGGTAAAGCAGTCCACGCACTCGGCCCTTCATTTGGCCAGGCACTGTTTTAAGCACTTTACATTTACTAATGCATTGAATCCTCATAATGCGTCTATGAGGTGGGTGGTGGTATTATTTCTACTTGCAGATGAAGAGAGGGAGGCATAGAGAGGTCAATAACTTGTCCAGGACTGTGCAAGTAAGAGAGCCCATATGATCATTCCAGACTCCAAGCTCTAAGCCTGGGGTTGACAAGCTGTGGCCTATCCCCAAATTCTGCCCCCACCTACTTTCGTAAATATGGTTTTATGGGAACACTGTTTCATTCATTTGTGTATTATCAATGGATGTTTTCACATCGCAGGGATGGATTTGAGTAGTTACAACAGAGACCGGACTGTCTGCAAAGTCTAAACTATTTGCTATCTGGCCCTTTATAGGGAAGGTTGACTGACATCTGCTCTACACCAGCTCTTTGCCAACACCTGTTAGTGTCAGTCCTTCTAATATCACCCATTTTGCAGTTGGATAGTAGTATTTACATTTCCCTGATTATTAAGTAGAGTGCGTTTTTTAAAGTTCATCAACTTTTCTGGATATCTTCTTTTGTGAGTCACCTCAAGTCCATTACGTATTTTCTACTACTATTTTTTGTTTGTTTTTTAAATATAGATTCATAGGAACTGTATTTGTCATTGCGGGAACTCTGCTCTCTTATCTCCACAATATCTTTTGCCCTTGGTTCTTCTGATGACTCCGGAGCTTCCTCCTCTATTGTGTTGGGTGTCCTTACCCTCTTTCCCCCCTTTACCCTCCCCCCCCCCCCCCGTCTGATGTGAAAAATACTGCTCCCCAGCGCCTTCTCCCCAGCTAACAGTCTCACTGTATGTGCCATCTTATAGTCCCCTCTATAAAGGCCAGAACCCATTGATGACTAATTCTCCATCATATTTACTGACACCTTAGTCACTGATTGGTCTGGCTCCTCAAAACCATTATGTCCAAAGTGAGACCCCTTATCTTTTTCCCTCCCCCTAAACCCTACTCCTGTCCGTTTAGTCTTCATCTCTGCTCCTGATATTGCTTATCATCTTAACTACCTGCCTAGGCACCTTCATTAACGTCTCTTTTTGCTCTCATCACGTCAGTCTCTAAGCTGAACGGATCTTACCTCTTCAGTGTTTCCCTTATCCCCAGTTCAGGCCCTCATCCCCTCTTCCCTGGACCCCTTCAACAGCTTCCTGAGTACACTGCCTGCTCTCAATCTTGTCCACTTCAAATGTGTCATTTACACAGTTACCAGAGGGACCTTTGAAAATGTAATTCCACCTCTGTCAATTCTCTCCTTAGAAATGCCCCAGTGGAACCTCCAGTGATGTCTGAGCCCTCTAAAAGGCCCTCGGCTCCCTCACCAGCACTTGAGCCTGTCCCAGCCGAGCCTTTGCTTTCAGCAAAATCAAAGTGCTGGTAGTTCTCAGGAAAGGTGAGGCTTCTCATGTTTGTGCTCACCTGGGTGGACCCCGTCCTCCTTTATGACCGGACTCATGTCATTCTGGGGGGAGATCCAATGCTCTAGCTCGATATACCTGTGGTAACCTGTGCACACCCCTGCCATTGCATTAACCATGCTATTTTGAGATCACCTGTTGGAACTGCGTTTCTCATTGTATCCCTTACGGACAGGTCTTGCGCCTTGTTTATGTATGTAGCTTACTGTGTGGCTCATGGTCATATGTGAATAACTGTGGGGCAAAGAGATCTGCGGGAAGGTAAATATTTAATAGCATTTCATCTTGTGGGTCAATGAGATTGAACGTGGTGAATACTGCAGTGGGCCCGCCTGTGCAAATCTGTGCCAACTCGGATGCCAATGAGTGTGGGCGTGAGGCAGTCCTCTCAGAGCCCTTGCAGAACTGGCTTTGGTACCGCAGACAGAAATGCTGACTTCTCTTTGAGTTGGAATTGACACTTTTTATCAAGACCTTCACCCTAGGTTTAAGGTGACCCATTGTTTTTTAGGCATATTAGAAAAATTGAAAAACAAAAAACAAAACACACACACAACATAAACCCAACAATGAAATAAGGTTGATCTTAGAAAACTGAGAGACCTGGCGTCAGCCTTGGTCTCAGAGTTACTCTCCATGTAACCTGGGGCAGACTGGTGGTGAAAGTGCTGGAATAAGTTGAAATGGCTCCACAAAGAATAATGTTCAACTGTGCTCGTCACCGGGACAGTTATTCCGCCCAGAGTGTCACTGTGACTGAGCAGTGTAATGAGCAGGTGTAGAAGGAAGTTGTTATAGTCTTACGTGGCATCGTGTAGCTTGATTATCAACTGAGCCAGCCAAGTGTTCACTTGTAAATGGGTCCCCGGTCCTGATAGAAGCTACAGTAAGAAATTTACAGCCTTTGTCTCCAGCCGGGGAGCAGCCATCATTCAGACAGAACAGTCACAGGTTCTCTGAGAAAGGAGGGTCTGTTGAGGCTGTGTGCATGTGCATGTGCGTGTGTGTGCGTGTGTGCGTGTGTGTGCATGTGTGCACGCGAGATGTCATGTTAAGAATCCATCTTGTGTTTAATGCTCGGGAACAGGAGGAAGCTATAATCACCGTTCTTGTGGGCGCCTCCCCAATGTCCCTCTGGAGACGCCGTCTGAGGCTGATGGGGTTAGTTAACCACCCCTGTGCCGGTCCGTCCCGGAAATGCATGCTTTTTTGTACGTGGGGAAAAGTCAGCTTGTTCCATGATGGACACGTTTTTCAGTTCCTATGACATTTGTCACATCTCCTGTGAATATACCCATCTTCGAGTATTAGCTGGTTTCTTTGATCAGGAAGCATCCTAAATAGAACTAATTAACTTGTCTGCCTTTTCAAAAGGAATGTGAAAAATAAGAGCAATATTCCTCATCTTGTCAGGAAGGAAGTGAAAGGCTGAAGGGGGGGAAAAAAAGCCTGCCATTAAATAAACTCACTATGGCATCAAAAGAACACCCCTGGTGTCCTCGCCCCGCCTGCTTCCTGTTCGAGGCCTCTCACCGGCTAAGGATCATGTGACCGTGGACTGACCGGCAGGACTGTGCCCCCCACAGGACCACTCCTCATCCCACCGCTGAGCGGTGGGTGGTGGTGAACATGCCTTTGCTTGCCGTTCCCTTTGATAAAACCCGGCTGACTACTCAGACGCCACCTGCTCTTAGGGCTGGAAGCCATTGGCTTGGGTGAAAAATGACTTTCAGTTATGCCACAGTCAGAGAGGCTGAAATAGGAAAGCTAAACTGGGGGGAAAGGGGGGAAGTTTCGTTTTATTGGAGGGATTGGGCACATAGAACACAGCCCAGCATCCACCCTCAACCTTTCCCTGCCAACCTGGGTGTGTGTGGGGGACCAACCCTCCCCCCCCCTTAGCCGCCCACAGAGCCTCCCCTTCTATACCGTGGACACCTGGACAAAGTGGAACTGCCAATCTTCTCGCACCCCGGTCTTGCTGTATTAATAGGGCCTGAGATCAGCTTCGAGCAATTTCTTGGGGGAACTGGCTTGCTTTCCCCTAAGAACACCCAGGGAAGGGGGAGGGTTGAACATAATGGCTCTTGTCACTCCCCTTCGCCTTGTTACGGGGAATATTTAGTGCTGGAGCGGGGTGTGGGGGCAACATCTTGGATGTGATAATGTGGCTCCTTGCATGGGCGAGCACGGTATTGATTGTGAGCTGTCAGCCTCTCTGCGCGCCTTGCAGGTCCCGGAAGACTGACTGCTGCTGCCGGGCGGGCGGGGCATCAGAGGGACACTGCTCTGCTGCTGCTGCTGCTGCAACCAAGCTCTGCCGCTGGTTCGGAACAGGCCTCGGCTCCCTGGCTCTCCACCTTTCCTTTTTAATTCCCCGGTGACTCCGGGCAGTGCTGTGGTGCCGGGTACCAGGTCCCCATCACTCAAGCTCCCTGCTCCTCTTGTACGCTTCCTGAGGGCAAAGGCTGCACCTGTCTGTCTCCCTCCCTCCCTCCCTCCCTCCCTCCCTCCCTCCCTCTCTCCTTCCCACCCTCATGTGTTCATTCCTTCAACAAATATTTATCGAGCACCTACTATGTGCCACACATTCCTCTGTGCGCTGGGGACATGAGAGTGGACTAAACGCTTCAGGCCTCGGGAACTTAGGGTGGCCAGGAAAGACCTCTCTGAGGAGGCGACACCGAGCTGAGTTTACGGACATGCCCTCTCTGTGCCCGAACCACGTGCATTTGCTAAGCGATGGGAACCATGATTTCTCAGCCACGCGGCTCAGGCCTGGCTGTAGGAGAACCCCGGTGGGAGCCTCACTGAGGCCACGCGTTATGTCTCATGCCGTGTCCTTGTCCCTTTACCTTACGCCCCCTTACTTCTCTTGGCTTGTATGCCTGATATTTTTTTTAATTAAAAATTCTTACCTGAGGACATGCTTTTATTAATTTTTAGAGAGAGAGAGAGAGAAAGAAAAGAGCAGGAGAGAGAGAGAGCGCAATAGAAACACCGATGTGAAAGACAAACATCGACTGGTTGCCTCCTGCACACACCCCATCTGGGGTTCAACCCTGCAACCTGGGTATGTACCCTGACCAGGAATGGAACCCCCATCCTTCCTTGCGGTGTTTGGGGTGCTGCTCCAATCAACAGCCACACCAGCTGGGGCTGCATTCCTGTTTTCCCCAGGGTGAGAGTATTGTGTATTTCTTACACACCTTGTGCTTTTTTCCCTTTCTCATCTACGAAATTGACACCTGGACTGCTTTTATCCTTTTTCTTCACCTGGATCGCGTGCTCCTTACTGATGTGTCAGGGGTACCCTAGGAATGGCTCCTCTGGATGGGGGGGTGCTTCCTGCTCTCTCCTGGTGCCCTGTCGTAGCCATCACAGCACCGAGGATGCCGGTGTTCAGAGCTGGGAGAACAACAGCAAGAAACACATACTGTTCATTGCTGCCCACGCGCCATTCTGAGAGCTCTGTTATATTAAATCACTCAATCTTCACGGCAGTCTCATGAGGTAGGTGCCATTGGTGTCCTTATTGTTATCAATAAGGAAATTGAGATCCAGAGAGGGGAAGTGAGTTGCCACGAGTTCAGCTTGTGCGTGGAGGAGCTCAGCCTTCCACCCAGCAGCGCCCCGGCCTCCGCCCCGTCACCTCCTCCCCGTCACCTCCTCCCCGTCACCTCCTCCTGCTCACATCCCTGCATCCCCCACGGCGGCGTGCGCCCTGCTCCCTGGCCCACCTGGCTCCGGGCTCGCAGGTAGTACACGCGTGACTGTGAAATGTTTGAGGGAACGAATGACCGCGTTCATGAGTATCACCCCACCGATGGATGGCGTGGAGGGACAAAACACCTTTCCTCTGCTATCGGGGCAGCCCCAGCCCCTCCCTTCCACCCCAGCTTCCCTAGGCTTCTCTTCTACTCACACAACAAGCTCTGGGTGGCTGACGCCGGTTTGGCTCAGTGGATAGAGCATCGGCCTGTGGACTGAGGGGTGCAAGGTTCGATTCAAGTCAGGGGCATGTACCTTGGTTGTGGGCACATCTCCGGTGGGGGTTGTGCAGGAGGCAGCTGGTCGATGTTTCTCTCTCATCGATGTTTCTAGCTCTCTATCCCTCTCCTTTCCTCTGTAAAAAATCAATTATATCTATATATCTATATATGTATATATCTATATATCTATGTATCTATCTCTCTCTCTCTATATATATATATAAGCCGCTCTGGGTGGGAGGGAGAGTACCGTTAGCCGCCCAGAGCAAGAATGCACATGCCAGGGGCCGGCACGGGCACCAAGATGAGCTGTAGAGAAGTGCCCCCCCCCTCTAGCTCTAACCGCACGGGCAGGCCGCACGGGGGCCTGAGCTGGGTCAGCGGGCGGGCCTTCAGGGCAGTCGTCCGTCTGGGAGACACGCTGAGCTTCAGGCGATGCAGGGTAGGGGGTGGACCGGGGATCTGTCACCAAACCCCGGTGCTGGCCTGGCAGCGATCATTAATGTGCCGGCCTCCAAGGCCGGGACAGGCAGAGAAGGCAGGTCACCTTGTCCGGCCACCGGCGGCTTAGCTAATGGGGCGTGGAAGGTCTAAATTGGGGGACGGTTAAAAGGTAATAAAAAGGTCGGGGGTCAGGGGTTGGAGGCCTCCCGGAGCTGCTCGGCTGCACTCTCTGCATTGGTGACAGGCCAGCTGTGTTCCCGGTGGCTGCCAGGAGGTGCTGGGCCACAGAGATGGGTGCTGGTGAGCGTCCTCACCCGTGGAAAGGGAAGACAGGCGGCTTCGTGTCACCCATCCCTGTGATGGGAGGAGCGCGGACCCGGGAGAGGACAGCCCCAGATCAGACTGCGGCTGTGCCCCTGTGACAGCACCCCCGAACCCTTTTTGGTCTGTTTCCGGCTATAAAAACGGAGTAATCGATTTACCCACCCGGTGGTCCCGATGGTTTTAAAAAGTGCCTCGCTCAGCGGCTGTCACAGGACAAGTATACATGGGGTCCTTTTATTCTATTTATTAGATGTTTAAATACCGTACCTGGGTAAAGGGGCTTCGTAGCTATTTGTTATTGGATGAACAAAAGAAGGGCCGGGCCAGCTCTGGCAAACGGAAGAGTTTCTAATCGAAGTGGGGGGACATTCATGCCACGCTGCCCTGCAGCTCCACGCTCGCTTCAGACCCCCCCCCCCCATGATGTTTCCACTGGAAATGCCACAGTCTGCGTGGTCCTGTGGGCGACCTGCCTTACAGCGCTGCTTGCATGTGGCTTATTCTGAGAGACCTTTTGCTTCTCAGTCCTGTTCATTCACTGTGTCTCCTTCCCAGAGGCGAGCCACACAGAACCTTCTGGGGGTTTTAGCTGGAATCTTCGACCTGGGGGAAGGGCGAACCAGCCTCCACAGGTTTAAGCCGACTTCACGATAATGCAGCCGTGGGCAAACTATGGCCCGCGGACCGAATCTGGCCCGTTCGGCTGTTCTATCCAGCCCGAGGAGCCGAAAGAGCGGAGGGTTCTCTTGCTCTCCCCTCCGCTCCTTCACAGCAGCCCAAGATGGGAGTGCCAGCATGGTCAGGTTGCTTTTGTTCCGGCCCTCCGGTCCAGTTTAAGAACCCATGTGGCCCTCGAGCCAAAAAGTTTGCCCACCCTTGGTCTAATGCCAGAGCATCTCCATTCCCCCGGATCCCATTTTTGCAGAGGGTGAGCGTGGGGGGAGGGTTAGAAGTGCTTGATCAGACTGTACAAGTCAGCATCTTTATTGGCAGTATTGGTTCTAGCTACAGAGGGGATGGATGGGTTGCTCCTTGCGGTCACCACCCCAGGAAGCGGGGAGGGGCTGCCCCGGAGGCTCACCCGAGGACAGGCCAGCCTTGCTCGGGAGCCGAGCCGGTCCCCGCAGCCTCCGGGGAGATAGGGCAGCGGCTCTCAACCTCCCCAATGCCGCCACCCTTTAGTACAGCTCCTCATGTGGTGGTGACCCCAACCATACAGTTATTTTCGTTCCTACCTCATAACTGTAATTTTGCTGCTGTTAATGAATCGTACTGTACATATCTGTGTTTCCCGATGGTCTTGGGCTCTACAGCAGTGGTTCTCACAGATATTTGCATTGCCATTCATTAACGGCAGCAAAATTACAGTTATGAAGTAGGAACGAAAATAACTATGTTTGGGGGTCACCGCCACATGAGGAGCTGTGTTCAAGGGTGGCGGCATTAGGGGGGTTGAGAGCCGCTGATGCAGAGCGCCGGCTAATACCCAACCGGGACCCGGCCTTTAGGAGTCAGTGGAACAAGCAAGCTGGAAAAGGGTGCAGAGAAAGAGCCAGGGAACGTGCAAGTAGAGGATTAGAAGGAGCCATTGGAAGGGACAAAAAGCCAGAGCGACAGAGCGGCCGATGGAATCCGGTCCTGGCCTGACAAGCTCTGTGTGTGTGGCAGCGCCCGCCCTCTTTATGCCTCCCGAAGCATGCTCGCTCGCGCTCGGCTCCCCAGCCACATTCTCAGGCCCTTACAAAGGAGAGACTGCCGCCGAGTGGATGTGGCCCTCCCCTTCTCATTCGGCCTCCCCTTCACGGCCTCCTGAGATAAATCTCTGGCTTCAAATGAAATTGTTAAAAAAAGAAAATGCCCCGCCCTTCCCCCCAAAAGTGCCGTCGGGGCAGGAGATGCTGACTTGGTTCTGTTTTCCCCCCAAAACAAGGAGCATTTCTCTAAAGAGTAGAGTAAACGGTGTTTATTTTTTTGTTGTTGTTGAAATTTTCAATCAAAGGGAATTGTTTAATTAAAAAAAGAAACGTATCCCCTTTCACTTTAAATACTACAGACAACCTCATTTCATCTCAGCAGACACCTAGCAACAAAACACTTGGACCCACCAGAGAAAACGGGGCAAAGAAAAAGCATCAGAAATTCAGGTCAACTATGGAAGCTGGCAGCTCTCGATTCTAAACAGAAGTGTCCGGGGACCTATTGGGCTGGACAAAAGTGTCTCAGAACTGGGGGGGTGGGGAAGTTGGACTTCTTTGAATTCTCTCCCCGTTGTTGTTTTTCTGGGTAGGGGAACGAAAGTCAGTGCATCAAATGAAGACCCAAAAAGAAACATTTAAAAACGTGTTTGACTAGTATTCAGTAGGTGAGATTATTAAGTAAGAATAACTTGTCCTCCTAGTTAACCTTGTCCTGGAATATATATAGGTTATTTGTAGCCGCCACTGCTATAATATTTTCTGAAGGATGCCAAGCTGTATGCAAGATCTTTTTGCTAAAGTCCAGGCTGTCGACGCTGATCTCGTCTTTTCTCCGCTTGCCCCCCACGCACACTTTCCGCGGTTTCAGGATAGCCCGGGGTTTGCTGTTCTCCCTCGAGGCCTCCAGGGTGACGTCGCGCTTGGTGTTGCGGTCAAACATCCTGAAGAAGTTGTTGTAGGAGCCGGTCATGATGACGCTGCAAGGCAGAGAGGAAACAGGGAGCCACTGAGTGCTGTGGAGAGAGGGCAGCCACCCCCCCCCCATGGTGCCTGTCTAATGCAGGCACCGCCGCTGTGGCCTGCTGATAGCACCCCTTTTCTTAAACACAAACACCCAGACAGGTTCTATCGTGAGACTGCTGGTGTCCTTTGCCGCCACTAAGAGCAACAAGCCCCTGACTCGGAACCAAGGACGGTGATACACTTCCTTGTTAATTATTTCTGTTCCCTGGATTCCTTTCTGTTCTGGGAACTCAGTCGGCGAGTCGCAGGACTGTGAGGCTGGAGGTGGTGAGGAAAGCAGGAGCACTTTGAAAACCAGGAAGCCCTGGGCATGTTTATTTATTTAAATATATTTTATATTTTATATTTTATATTTTATATTTT
Source organism: Vespertilio murinus (assembly GCA_963924515.1). NCBI lineage: Eukaryota > Metazoa > Chordata > Mammalia > Chiroptera > Vespertilionidae > Vespertilio > Vespertilio murinus. Next base: position 22,766,074 of record OZ004708.1, on the reverse strand, counting down.
ATTTATTTATTTTTTTTACAGAGAGGAAGAGAGAGGGATAAAGAGTTAGAAACATAGATGAGAGAATCATTGATCAGCTGCCTCTTGCACGCCCCCTACCGGGGATGTGCCCGAAACTAAGGTACATGCCCTTGACTGGAATCGAACCCGGGACCTTTCAGTCCGCAGACCGACGCTCTACCACTGAGCCAAACTGGTTTCGGCACCCTGTGCATACTTAAAGCTGACCTCCAAGGCCCTTCCCAGCCGTGGGACATTCGGATGGCCGGTGAGCTGCTTGTGTGGCTAGACCAGTGGTTGGCAAACCGCAGCTCGCGTGCCACCTGCGGCTCTTTGGCCCCTTGAGTGTGGCTCTTCCACAAAATACCACGTGCGGGCGCGCACATACAGTGCGATTGAAACTTCGTGGCCCGTGCGCAGGGGTCGATTTTCGGCCTGGGCGGGTCTATTTTGAAGATGTGGTATTAGAACACTCAAGGGGCCAGAGCTGCAAGTGGCTTGCGAGCTGCGGTTTGCCAACCACGGGGCTACATGGATCGAACAAGCTTGCGTGGGTGGACAGTGGCACCAAACAGGGCCCAGTCCGTTGTGGAGTCCCATTTTCTAACATTTGTATGTTGTTTATGTTAAATGATATACATAGCGTAGTCTTTGGATCTAGGCTAAGACAGAGGGGGAATGAGGAGCAATGGCAACAAATACACAAGTAACATGTACAATTAATCAACTAATGCAGTCTAGGTAAATCAATAATAAGATAACGGGTTGGCTAGCTTCCTTCCCCTGTTGGAGCTTTTGCTCATGTGTCACAATTGCTTTGCGCTCTCCTCTCTACCTCCGTCCTGCACCAGCTGGATGGTCTGACTTGGATCCTCTGGCATCGGGGGCTTTCTCCCAGGCTCCGTGGAGGGCGCTCTGGGTCACTGGCTAAGGAGGGTGGACAGGGGACGGAGACAGCGCACGCTCACTGCAGGCGTGAGTCTCCGAGGGCTCTGGCCCCGTGGGGTTCCTGCGCTTCTAGGCAGGACTGCGGTGCTGGTGCCGCCTTCTTCGGGGGGCGGCCCCTGGGAGCCTGTGCCAGGCTCTCCCGGAACCCAGAGATTCATCTGTACGTGTCAAACTGAAAATGAACTATTGGGAGGTAATATGAGGCATTGTTGAAATCAAAGGCCTTAAAACGGCAATAAATCACGTTGAGGGAACGTGATAAACGGGGCCGGCTGGCACTCAGCTAATGAGCCGCCGGGGCCTTTGGCCAAGTCTACACGAGCAGCTTCAAGAAATAATTTTCCATCTGGAAAGTTTGCAGCCACGTGAGCCGTTCGTGCTGGGATCCGAGGGAGGATCATTAGTGCCCTCCATTTCGGCATGCTGGCCTGGCTCTGAGGGAAGGAAGGTGGGGGTCTTGTGTGTAAAAGATCGGGTTTTCTGACTGATGTCAAAGGGTCACCTACGCTGGTGCTGAAAGCAGAGTCAAGGGTCTCCCTACGTCCTTCCCTTCATCCCAGGCCTGACCCCAGGGGCATCCGGGGACCCACACGGGGCATCCCTGCCAGGCCTCGGGACCCGACATGGACATCCGTGGAAAGCAAGCCACCCAGGCCCCTGCCGGCAGGGGGCCCGCCTTCGGGAGGCTTCCTCACCTGTCTGACCCATTCCACACGCACTCGAATTTATCAAAAATGCAGTCGTTTTCGTAGAGGGAGCACAACTTGCTGCGGAGGTAGTCATGGACCTGAGGAAGAAAGACAGCAACAGGGTCAATTACGTTAAAAAAAGGATGCTTTGTCTGAATACACCCTCCGTGGGTGTGGGCTGTTAGTTCTTTTGGTGTAAACGCGCCTCGATCCAGGTGGTCCCAGTCTGAAACCAGCGGTGGGGCATTAGGATGGGCTGCTTATGTGGTCAGATGGATCAAGCTAGCTTGGTAGGTGGGCAGTGGCACCCAGCAGGGCCCCGTAAGTGGCGGAGCCCTAGTCTCTAAGCCCCGCAGTGAGGAGTGGTGATGGTAACAGCAGGCGTACACAGTATGCTACTTCTGATTAGCCGGGTGCTTTATCCATAAAGTCTCATCTCGGGATGTAGGGACTATCATTCGCTTCGTTTCAATGGAGCACGAAGTGCAGGGTATGACGTCATGTGTCCACGATCACTCAGGAAAGAACGTGACTGGATGGGAACTGAACCCCCGTATTCGGGTTCCAGGGCACCCCCTCTCTACTCCAGCAGTCTGCCTCCCCGACTTGTTCTGCCTCATTAGCCTCATCTTACACGGGGTCTCAGTCCCACACAGAGGCCGCGATAGTGACCTGAGACGAGGCCAAGGGGGAGACAGACCCGGGTGAAGGTAGAGGGATGGTGTGAGAAGCTTGTGTCACTGTGTTTAGATTTAGAGTGATGGTTCCTTCTCCCTTGTCTTGCAGCCTGGGCCCCTCGTCTCTCCCGAGTCCTGCTGGATGCTGACCCCGGGCTCAGCTGTGTGCGGGGTACTGGACAGAAGACGGAGGTAAGATTCATCCCGTGTGGCCTTACATGTTTTGGGTATGTACAAGCTCTCTCACCGTCCTTGGACGGTGTACTGCTAACTGCAAATCAGTTTCCTCCACCGTGGCTCTGTTGTTCCCCCAACGTTCTGGGCCTTGCCAGGGTGTCTGCTTCTGGGCTGTGGGCGGGGAAGGCGGATGGAGGAATGAGGCTTGTGTTCTGCGCTTGGTATCTCTGCTGCAAATTAACTCATTCTCTTCCTTCCTGCTACCGTTTGGGCCATATTGGAAGTGGCTCCGGAGGCCATTTCTGCTTGTAGGGGTGAAAATCTTGAGTGATTTGTTAAGAATTTTTGAGCATAAAACCAGAAGAGCACCTGAGGGCAAAAGAGGGCTGATTCTGGGTATGGACCAGGGGCTGGCAAACTTTTTATACTATAAAGGGCCATATGGCCTCTGTTGCAATAACTCAGCTCTGCCCCTATAATGCCAAAGCAGCCACAGGCAATACATAACCAAATGAGCAGGGGAGTGTTCCAGTAAAACTTTATTTATAACAACAGGTGGCTGACAGGATTGGCTTCTGGGCCATACTTCTGTTTACCCCAATGTCTTGACTGTTCTCCCCATTCCCTCAAAGCACCACAGACCACTTTCAATGAAGAAGGTGATGGTGGAGTTAAGGGACTCGGCATTGGTCTCATTTCTAGGAAGTGTTGATTCTGGCCCTTATCACTGACTTGCCTCTGGGCTGTGTGTAATGAGTGGGGGAGAGGGAGAGGAGTTGGGCTGGGAGCGAATCCAGGGGGCAATAGGAGCCAAATTTCTTATCCCGATGCTCCAGCTCTCCTCCTTCCTCTCCTCTGGTATGGAGCAATTTTGAGGTAAGGCACAGATGTGAGTGGTATTCTAAGAAAGGGGAATCAGTTTTGCAAACCCTTGGTTAAGGAGGTTTGTATAATGCAGCAGCACTTCTCAGAGTCCCACAGTGGATAAAAAATTGTAAAATTATAAGAAGGGGATGGAATATTCTTTTGCTTCACTATGATCATCCAACTTTCTTCTTCTGGTAGGAGAAGTATCAATTATTGTCTTTAAAATAATTAGGGTTTTGATAGGTAGGGAGGTGATAGAGCAGTAAGGTTTAGAAATAGGGCAGTGGTATGCCTTTTCAGGTCTGACCCAGGCTGTCCTCTCCTTGATGAAATTTGCTTACAGAAACACCACAGGTGAGTAATAAGTGTCAGAATGTGTGTGCTTTGGAAGTACGGGCCCATTAGTGGGAACTACACCACCAAGAACTCCATAAATCATTTAAAAATTTATTTTCCCATTAAAGTTGACATGCAATATTATATTAGTTTTAGGTGTATGACAGTGATTAGACATTTCTATGCCTTATTAAATGATCACCCCAATAACTCATTTGCTTCGATCCATAGTTATTACAATGCATGAGGGGCTCAGTGCATGAAATTTGTGCACTCGTGGGAGGGGGGGGTAGAATGGGAGGTCCCTCAGCCTGGCCTGTGCCCTCTCACAGTCCAGTAGCCCTCGGGGGATGTCCGACTGCTTCGGAGGCAGGAGAGGCTCCTGCCACTGCCGCTGCATTTGCCAGCTGTGAGCCTGGATTCTGGCTGAGTGGAGCTCCCCTTGTGAGAAAGCACTGACCCCCAGGGGGTAGCTCCTGCCTTGAGCATCATAGCTACTAGTCATTCTGTGGTTGGGCTGAAAGGGATCTTAGATTGCCAGGCCAACGGACCCCACTGGTGCATGATTGGAGCTAGGGAGGGACCATGGGAGAGCTTCATGGCTTGTCTGGCCCATCTTGCTCAGTCTCATCTGCACGACCTACTACTGGTTGGAGTGTCTGCCCCTTGGTGGTCAGTGCATGTCATAGCGAGCAGTTGAGCAACCTTAGCATATCAGGCTTTTATTATGTGGGATTCCTGACTGTGTTTCCTATGCTGTCCTTTACATCCCTGTGACTATCCCTAAGTAATTCCTGCAGGACAAAAAGAATAATTCAGGGGAAAACCTTGTCTGAACTAGTACTAGTATTTTCTCCTCTCCGCTCCCAATTGAAGGCATCTGAAGGAAAAGAAGAGCTACTGTGAAGGTACATTACATTTATGTTCTGTTGTTAAAAATCTTAGGCAAACAAGATGCATCTTTCTCCATGAGAGGCAAGAATAAGGTAAGAGATAACTTAAAACTCATCTTATTCGATGCTTCTCTTCCAAATATTTTGTTACTGTGTTCCTATTAGATTGTGTTTGACCTTTTTGACAGTGAGTCTTACAACCCAGTGGTTCTTAATTATGTGCTTGTGGAAATCTGATGTTGGTAGTTAATGAGGCCTACTAAGTGCAGACTCTATTGGTTTGTTCTTGTATTTCAGGAGTTGACACATTTTTCTAGTAAAAGATCAGAGAGTAAATATTTTAGGTTTTGTGGGCCACATGGCCTCTGTCACAACCACTCAACTTTGCCATTATAGCATGAAAGCAGCCATAGACAATATACAAAATGATTGGGTGTGGCTGTGTTTCAATAAAACTTTATTTACATAAATAGAGGCAGGGCTGGATTTGGCCCACAAGTTGCCATTCCTTCTATAGGAAACCCTGAAAATAGCTCGTCATATTTTAGTCTACAGCTCAGGACAAGCCTTAGTAATTGATTTTGGGATTCTTTCCCATTGGAGCAGGTCTCACAATCTTTTTTCAACAGTGTTCTAGATACTCAATCAGCATTTATTTACCATCTTTGATATAGTATATAAATGTAGTGTTATTTCATTTTAATACATGTGCTAAAATTCTGATTTCTTAGTGTTCTACAAAGTAGATCTCCGAGTCTACCACTAGCTAAACATGGTTTGAAAACCATGATCTTAAAATGCTGATTATTCCATGTCTCTGCTAGCTTAGCCTTTCCCTAAAATGAAAGTACTAATTGCTCTTACCACTGTGTCACCTGAATCTACTTCTCTCTAATCAAGGCTCTGTCAATACACCCATACTCAGGTTCCAGTTCCCACTGCCTTCTCTTTTGTGTTAAAGTTTGAAACATTAGATGGTTTATCTGTGCAACTGGAAGAGGACATCTATGGACTGAAGATGGAAGACTGTGAGAGCTTGAGGAGGTGCTGTGACATTGGACCTTTAAGTCTGGGGTATGCTTTGGGGGACAATGAGATCCCCAATATACAAAAGGATGCTCTTTGAACCACAGAGGTAAACAGTTTAAACTATCTCAATTCCATACGTGGTCTTGAATTCTGGCCCCCAGACCTGTTTACAGCACCCTCTGGAACTCACAGTCAGTCATTAAAGTCCTGGACGTCCTCAACCTCCTCTTTGAACTTGTCCTTCTTCTCATGGAAAGATCTGCTTTTCCTAAGGCTGCTCACTTGGTGGCAGGACTTTTGCTCTCCTGGGACAGGTTGGGCTCGTTGGTGCTCCAGACAATTGTTACTGCCTAGAGTCTTCAGCTCCTTGAAGCCATCCTCTTTACAGTCCCCAAAAGCTCCCTGAGTCCATCTCCCTTTTTCATCACTATTCCTGCCATCATTCTTTAGTGATTTAAAGAGAGGTCTCTTGGCCTCATCATTTTCAATGAATTTCTCCTTTGTTTCCTTGGTCATTCCTATAACTATATGCTGTTAACAAGTATTGGTCTATTGCTACTTCCTGATTTGATCTATTTTCCCCCTTACCTGCTTTTGATTTAGTGATTCATCATCATAATCACTCTCTATCTCTTTCCATTGTACACATTTTGGCAAAAACCTCATCACTAGTTACATCACATAATTTACAAACCTACTGCACTGTTCTTTTTTTGACAGATGAAGTGACTATCTTACCCTCTAAGGCCAATTCTGCAATGGCCTCTCTTTCCTGAAGGACTTTGTTCCTTTAGCTGTCTCCCTCTCCATTGGCTTCTCCTTATTGGCACGAAACTTCTTTAAGCCTATATCCCATGTTTCTGTTCCCTTTCAACCAGAATTTCTTGAGTTATCTGTATTCACTATGTCCACGTCCTCTATTCAGAGTCTGTCCTGAACCCACTTCAATCAGACATTCATCACCCACCTACACCTTTCACAGAGGTTCCTGAGGATCTCTACATCACCAAGTCCCAAGGGTCAAGTCTCTGTCCTTACTCTATTCAGCAACAGTAGTTGATGACTCCCTCCTCCTTGAGACCATTTCTGCACTTGCCTTCTAGGATATTCCCGTTTTCCTCCTATCTTCCCGGCCACTTCTTACCAAGCTCTCCCGCCAAATCGACTTTCTCTACCCAACCTCTTCCTTTCCCTAATTATATGCATTTCCTAGGGCTTCATGTAACCTCATGAGTGTCCAATGTTTTTCTCTAGGCGAGATATATTCAGACTCTTACTGAGCTGCCTACTTGCTATTTCTAGATGTTGAACCAATTAAAAATGTCCAAAGCCAAACTCTTGACTTCCCATCCAAATAAAATGGAAACTGCACTTTGCTTAGCATAAAGGTCACACACTAGTGATGATCCTGGGTGCTTCTTTCTCTCTTACATCCCATCCTACTGGTTTTAGCTTGGATATACTAGTATACCAAAACTCTGGCCACCTTCATCACTAATTCTGTAATCTAAGCTACTAATACCCCTTGCCAGAATACTGCAGTAACTTCATACCTATTCTCTCTGTCTCCTCCCCAGCACAACCAGAATATTTATTTTAAAATGTTAGTTCCACAACTTTGGGCACAGACCAAAACCCTCTGTACACCATGAAAGGGTGAATATTATGGCCTGTGCATTATATCTCAAGAAGAAATATGTACCGTATTTGCCGGCGTATAAGACGACCCCCTAACATTTCCACTCAAAATACAGAGTTTGTTATATACTCGCCGTATAAGACTACCCCCCACTTGGAGGCATATTTTTCAGGGCCAAAAAATCGTCTTATACGCCGGCAAATACGGTAAACCAAATTTCTATGTCTAGAATTTCCCCACTTCTTTTTATCTAACCAAGAAATCTTTAAAGTAAGACTAGTTTATTCCTGCTTCTTGAATATTGCTTCCATTGTACTCTTGCCTGGAATTAGCTTCTACAAATCCTTTCTACCTCAAAGTCTAGTCTTCCTCTTTAAAAAAACAACAGCCAACCATTCTAAACAATACCTTCTCCTTTGTCCTTTTGCCTGCAAGTCTACAAACCACCGCACAGTCTTCCTGATTCCTCTTCCCTCCACACCCAATAGCAAACCTTACAGACTCTCCATCCTCCTCCCTGGATTCCTTCAATCTGTTTGGCAAGTTGCACTATGAAACACATGGTAAAAACAAAATCCACAGTGTCACTTCCTGCGTAAGACTTTTTAATGGCTCTCCATTGGACCCAGACTAAAGACAAAATAACCTAATCTACTTGACCAGAGCCTACATATCCAAGCTTTTCTTTCTGCTCCTGTGTCCCATGTTCCAGACAGCTCCTTTCTGAACACACCATGCTTCCCTTGATTCTAGGAGAACCTTTCTCACCAGATGGGCCTCCCTGCATGAGCTCCCCTGGCACTCAGTATCATCTCTTTCCTCACTGAATTGTTCACACTCAATTCCCTGTTTGTCATCTCACTTCTCCACCAGACTGCCAGGAGAGCAGGACCACATATGAATCAATCCTCATCTACTGAGCACTTAGTGGATATCATTAAGTTCTAGCCCCTCCATATGCAACTCCTCTTAAACCGTGATGTTCCCACAGGATATACCATTTTAATTTTTCTATGCCGTGATCAGCCTTTGTGGGCAGAGGCTGACTTGGAAGCCCACAAAGAAAGTGTGTGATACTCGCATGGGTGGAGGGTGGTCTGTACCTGGTAAGTCTCGATGGGGCGGTTTTCCATGTTGAGGTCCCAGACTTTCACGGTCAGGTAGTCCCTGGTCATGATGTACCTCCCGCTGTGGCTGAACTTCACATCCGAAATTGAAGAGATAATTTCAGAGAAAAACGACCTGTTGCTTGGATCTTCCGGCTCCTCAAAAACTTCCGAACAAAAGCAAGAGAAGACGAATTTAGCACATTCTTACCAACATGTTCGAGTCCGTTGATAACAGAACTGTCAGCTCCTTTGCAGCAGGAAAAGCTGCCACTGGTTTCTGTATTTCCCTATCCATTCATCTGGCTTTGACCATTTCCGAGCTCCAGGTCTATGCACCTAACTGTTTCACAATCCCCCTTGTTTTTGGTGCCACTGTACATACCAAAACCTGGAGTGATCTTAGATGCTTAAATTAAATGCAAAAATTTTTACTACCTTAACAAGATATAATTTGTATACCATAAAATTTACTCATTTAAAGGTTACAATTCAGTGGTTTTCTGCATAATCACGAAACCATCACCCCAATCTAAATTTAGAACATTTTCCTTTACCCCCTCAAAAAAAAAAAACCCCACAAAAACACCAAAAAAACAACTTCATACCCACTAGCAGTTACTCCCCATTCCCCACCCCTAGGCCACCACTAATCTATTTTCTGGTTCTATGAAATTTCCCATCAATGGAACCATAGAATGTGTGGTCCTTTGTGTCTGATTTATTTAGCATCATGTTTTCAAGGTTTAGCCGGGCTGTAGCATGCATCAGTACGTCAGTCCTATTAACAGCTGGATAATATTCCATTGTGTGGACATACCATATTCTCTTTACCATTTCATTCGTTTATAGACATTTAGGTTGTTTTTACCTCTTGGCTATTATGAACATTCATGTACAACTTTTTGTATGGGCATATGTTTTTCACATTTCCTGGATTGTGGTGTTTAATAATGGGACTTGGCTGTTATTTACTAGAATGTGAGCTTGGGCAAGTTACTAAACTGTGGCTACAATGTCCTTCTGTTGCATATAGGATGGGGCAAAAGTAGGTTTACAGTTGTTTGTATGAAAAATACAATAGTACATAAATAAACAAGAATAGCCTTCCTGGAGTGGCTTCAGTTGGTTAAGCATTATCCCGTGCACTGAAAGGTTGTGGGTTTGGGCACACATGGAAGGCAAGCGGTCAATGTTTTTCTCTTTCCAAGCATGTCATGGGGTGAGATTTAAAAAACAACAACCTACACAAAAAAACAAGAATAAACTGAGACCTACTTTTGCCTCACCCTGTATGTTGTTCATTTGCTCCGATATCCAGCCAGGCACTCACCATGTCTTTATTGCTTCAGCTAATTTCCACTTACAGGAATAAAGACAGCTCTTCAATTTGATACTGAGCCTGTCGTAAGCTGCATTACCTTGATTTTGAACTTCTCTGGTTCAAATTGAATGTATCGTGTTATCCCATTTCTAAGCTCTGCTTGATCATTCCTTCCTTACTGATTCAAATGTCTAATTTTTTTACATATTATTTTAGCCCAAATGATCTTTCTCTGAAGCCCCATCATACTTGGTCTGGCTCATTCATCTAGCAGGTGCTCAGGGACTCTTACCTTATAAAAGACCCCGAATAGCCTCAGCAATCTTTTTTTTTTTAAATATATCTTATTGATATTTTACAGAGGGTAAGGGAGAGAGCTAGAAACGTTGAGAGAGAAACATCAATCAGCTGCCTCCTGCACACTCCCTTACTGGGGATGTGCCCGCAACCAATGTACATGCCTTTGACCGGAATTGAACCCGGGACCCTTCAGTCCGCAGACCCACGCTCTACCACTGAGCCAAACCGGTTTCAGCAGGACTCTCACCTTAATATTTAATAATCCACAGGCTTGTCTTATCACAACCAGGAGGTGAACTTACAGGCAGGATTTTGGTTTTTCTTGTCTTTGTATGACAGTTTTACACACAAATGTTCAATAAATATTTGTTGCTTGATTGGAACCAAAGCCAGCTAAATTAATGAATTCTTTGCCTTCTAAGTGCTTAGCATATATGATTTAAAGCTACACATCTTTGCCAATATTTAATTATTTTGGTCCCCCAATAATGGCGACTGAGTATGGCCTACTTAATAAGTGTTTGGTTTATCCTAAAATTGTGATACAAACCGCAGCCTGCAGGTTACTGAGTTAACTTGTCCTCCAAAGCTTCCTCTTTCCTGCCTGCTCAATGCACTCTCAGTACCGTCAAATTCCAGATAGGAAACCTAAGAATATCGAGCTCTCTTTCAAGCCTTGCTAAATCAACCCACCAGCCAAACCAAAATTACTTCTTTTCCCAGAATCATTTAAGAGAACAACAAAACAATTGATCAATCAGAATTGAACTTGAGATAAAAACCAAAAAAACAAAAAACCATTGAAACAGCAAAGCAGGAGCTTATTATGGTCTCTGACATTGTAGTTATATCAAGCATTAGGGAAGGCTCCTCCCTGGATTCTGACTGGTACCCTCATGGTTGAGAACTACATTTTCACATCAGTTTCCATAGAAGGCAATCTCACTAGGACTGGAGACTTAGAAACAACAACCACACCCCATGCAAAACACTCACACATCTTAACAGAGGGGAGTGGGAGCCTTGGTCACCTGATATAGTGAAGGGACAGTTTGAGGCAGTAGGTGGGAAGGGCTTAAACTGCTCTGGAGTCCGTCTGTCTGTCCTGCCTCTGTAACTTACCAGTGGTTGACTTTTTCTGTACTACCTGAGCTTCAGTTTTCCCAGCTGCAGAAAGGAGCTGTTTCTGACACATATGCTTGGCACACGGTAGGTTTTCAATAAAGTTGATATTTTCATCAACAGTAGCTTGCACTCTTCTGTATTGGCCAATCATATTTTATTTATTGGGAAGCTTGAGAATTTGGGACTGTGAACTATTTATAAGGAATCTGTCCTGCAAACATCTGGAATATTGGGGCCCAATGTAGCAACATTAGAAAGCCTCAAAATGATATCTCTAGAATATGGAGGTGAAATAAAAAGCCAATTCTTTAATCAACTGATCCCTAATGATGTATGTGGGACAGGATATAGATAACATAGCATCACTTTGCATGCATTATCCCATTTAATGCTCAAGCTTTGCAGTTCATGACACATCTATGCCTATCCGAGGTTTAATATCAACTTCATGAATTCTATTCATTCATTCAGTAACAGTTAATAACACTAATAATTACTGTCTATGGCAGGGCAAACTACGGCCCGCGGGATCCGATGAATAAAACTATTGAATTAAAAAACCCCCAAAAGACTGTACCTTTTTATGTAATGATGTTTATTTTGAATTTATATTAGTTCACACAAACACTCCATCCATGCTTTTGTTCCGGCCCTCCGGTCCAGTTTAAGAACCCATTGTGGCCCTCGAGTCAAAAAGTTTGCCCACCCCCAGTATGGGAAGCGTAGTATATTCTAGGCCCTGTAGTTTAATTGCTTTAGCTCATTTAATCCTAATAACAATACTATGAAGTAGGATTGACGACTCCTTATTTTATAGATATGGAAAACTAAGGCACAGAGAGGTTTTGTAAGCTGCCCAAGGATACACAACTAGATCTGCCTTTTGAATCATGGTCTGACTTCAAAGTCTTTGTTCTTAATCATGATGGAAATCTGCTTTGTACCCTCAATTAGGCCTTGTTTTAGGAGCTAAAGGACGGTTCCAGGTTAGAATCTACCTAGAACCATGGAATTGTAAAGTGGAACAAATTCTAATAACTAGATCTACACTTCCCCTTTTATACAAAGTCCATTTAAAACACCCAAGGAGCATGGTTTCTACACCAAGCACTCATGGTCTGAGCCGTACACCACCAGTGGCAAGCATAAGGTGGGAACCCCAGGACTTTGCATGCCCTGGGAAGACCCTTATCATAGAAGAAGCCCAGCCTCCAGGCCACCTCTCACCTCTCAGCCTCAGTTTACATACACCAACGTGATTTATTTCACATAGTTGTCTCCCCGAAAGGATGCAAGGTCTACAAGGGCAGCTTTTCGTTATGTTTCTGCCCTGTTTTGTCCTGCTGTATTCCCTGGAACATAAGTGGTGCTCATAAATATGTTTAATGAATGAATATGGACAGCCATTTTAATTTTAAGTGAAAATAATACCTGTCTAATAATTAAACAGGCCCTGAAAAGAACCCATCTAAGCAATGCTTTATTCAGCTCAAATTTGTTTCTGTTTAGGCCTCTGAAAAAGTGTGGGAAAAATGCCTTCCTTAGGAAGCCATCTGTAATTCAAGGTTTTTACTAATTCAGGCTGAGCAATCACGTGTGGGCCATTCAGTGTATTTTATGTGCATGTACACACATGCACCACACTTAGTATATTACCTAGAGCATACAAATAAAAAGTATTTGTTGATGGATGCAGGCCAAGCCCTGCACTAACTGGTAAGATCACAAGGAACAAGATAGATCCAGTCCGACCCACATGGTGCTCACAGGCCACAAGAAAAGACAAATGCTGAACAATTCTACACATTTCGTTAACGATGTGAATAAGAGATTTTACTGCATTAACGGAGGGAAATACTAGTAAAGGAGCTGGGGGACCAGTGAGAGGAATGCAAATGGAACCTCACTGTGTGTTCCATGTAAGTTACTGAACGTGCGGTACAAAAGCATCTACTGCTTGAGTGACAGACCTTGAGGCAAATCAAAACTGGTGTCAGATTCACCACAAGGGAGCATGCATCTTGGAGACCCCAATAACAACAGTCATAAACACAATGACATCTGCCCCATTTCTTGGTCTTCATACTTTGCATGTATTATCCCATTTAATGCTCAAGCTTATGAGGAAGGTATGTTCACTGTCCTTACTTATAGATGAGATAGACCAGAAGGGGGTAACTTTCCCAGGATCACACAGTTAAAGAGGAGTAGAAATGGATCTGTCTGTGACACTGCCACCACAACAAGGCCTGCCTTTCTTTGTCAATATCACCTCTCTGGATGCAAATCAAAACGACAATGCGGTACCTGTCAGAATGGCTATCATCAACAAGTCAATAAACAGCAAATGTTGGCGAGGATGTGGAGAAAAAAGGAACCCTGGTGCACTGCTGGTGGGAATGCGGAATGGTACAGCTACTGTGGAGAACAGTATGGGGTTGCCTCAAAAAACTAAAAATGGAACTCCCATTTGACCCAGTGATCCCACTTCTAGGAATACATACCAAGAAACTAGAGACACGAATCAGAAAAAATATATGCACCCATATGTTCATAGCAGCACAATTCACCATAGCTAAGATTTAGAGACAGACTAAGTGCCCATCAGCAGATGAGTGGATTAATAAACTGTGGTACATCTACACAATGCAATACTACGCTGCACTAAAAAGGAAGGAGTTCCTACCATTTGCAGCAACCTGGATGGAACTAGAGCATTATGCTAAGTGAAATAAGCCAGTCAGAGAAAGATAAACATCACATGATCTCACTCATTTGTGGAATATAATGAACAACATAAACTTAAGAACAAAAATAGTTCCAGAGACAGAGAAGCATCGATCAGACCATCAAGCCTCAGAGGGAAGGTAGGGTGGGGATAAGGGGAAGAGATCAATCAAAGGTGTGAGAACCCAGAGTGACTGCAGACGTTGCCAGATGTTCCCTGGGGGGACTGGCCGGCCCTGGCTTTAATCCTGATTTCAAGTCTTATTGGGTCACGCCTCCTCCCTCCCCACTATTCCATGTTTTGGGGAAAATCATGTGTAGCCCATTGTTCCTCTAGTGTATTGTTGCTTAGAACACACTGGGTTACAATGCTCTGGTCAGCAGCAACCGATACTTCCTTTGAAATCCCACAGGCTACACGGTAGCCCCCTTTATCTGCGGGGATTTGTTCCTAGACCCCCAATGGATGCCTAAAAGCATGAGTAGAGCCAAACCCTGTATATATTATGGTTTTCCCTCCACATACACAGCTATAGTAAAGTCGGAGATGAACAACAATAGTAAAATAGGACAACATTCTGCAACTAAAGTTACGTGAATATGGTCTTGCTCTTAAAATCTCATATTACACTGTACATACAGCATGGATATGCTTGGCAAAGGGACGATTCACTTCCTGGATGGGGTGGGTCGGCAACAAAATTTCATCTTGCTCCTCAGAGTGGTGCACCATTTAAAATGTACGAATTGCTCATTTTTGGAGTTTTCCATGTAATATTTTAGGACTGTAGTTGAGTGTGGGCAACCGAAACCATGGAAAGCAAAACCGAGGATGAGGGGGAATACCGCATTAAGTATCCCGAGCAGACAGTGTTTTGTGTTATAACATGCGGAAATCTGAATATGACTGTACAGGACTGAAGGTATGCTGTGTTTGGGTGTTGGCGTGGGGTATGCCCCAGAGAGAGCTCTGATGACTGCTGGGACGAATAAGGTCCCAGAAGCTGGGGAAAGAGTGGAAATCACAAATAAGAGAAAGGAAGTGGCAGGAAGAAAACTGCTGACTTTAGAGAAACCTAAAGCCAAAACTACATAACAATGAGAAACAACTGTTACTTCCAGAAGTGAATGATTCGTAAGTTTTGAATGGTGCACCATTCTGAGTAGCGAGATGAAATTTTGTGCCGACCCACCATACCCATGCTGTATGTACAGTGTATTATGATATTTTAAGAGCAATGGGGGAGGGGAGGAAAACAGGAAACACGCCGTGTGCCTGTCCTCGGGTTGTGGGACAGGAGAAGTGGGGATGGAGGGAACCCATAGGGAAGGCTGTTTCTGGGGGAGGCTCCCTTCTCG
Organism: Vespertilio murinus; assembly: GCA_963924515.1. Taxonomy (NCBI): domain Eukaryota; kingdom Metazoa; phylum Chordata; class Mammalia; order Chiroptera; family Vespertilionidae; genus Vespertilio; species Vespertilio murinus. Next base: position 22,750,878 of record OZ004708.1, on the reverse strand, counting down.
ACCTCACACTGGACGCTGCACAGAAACTCATGCCTGCACAGCTGATTCCGACGGCCTCACACACTCCACAGCCCAAGGCAGTGATCGGCAAACTCATTAGTCAACAGAGCCGTGGTTTGCCGACCACTGGCCCGAGGTACAGTGGCTCAGAGGACAGCCGGCTCTAAGCCTAGCACGCCTGGTTGAACTCCGACTTTGTTGCGTATAAGCTACGAAGCCTTGGACATGTGGCTTGCCTCCTTCCAAGCTTCCTTTTCCTTGCCTGGCAGAGGAGTTCCTACCTTTTGGGCAGTGGTGGGACAGATGAGCTCTTCCATGCCAGGCACTTGGCATTGCGCCCGCACCCAGAATAACAGGGAAGGCAGCAGCCAAGCACAGGTGGGTGGTGGTTAAGGCGACCTTGGTGTGAAACAAGTCCCAGAGCCTGAGGTGGGGCCAGGACTTAAGAGCTACCGGTTGTAAATCGATGTCTAGGCCTCCGACCTGGGCTGTGGCACCATAGCTTGCCTCTGGACTACCACTTGAAGAACTTGGTCCAAGTGTCTTCCATTTGGTGCTGAACAATGTTACCACCACCCTGGCTCAGACGACTCAGGCAGAGGAGAGGGAGAGGACAGGAAACCAGGCCGGGGGAGGGGATGGTTTGTTCCTGATGAAAAGGAACCATGCACAGGGGTTTAAGTTGCTCACTTTCACTGATGCTCCTGCTACGGAGAAGGGCCACGCTTTTGTGTTTGGAGACATGGTCGGCTGTTTCCCCATTATGGGGACTCAGCTGGCAATCTTCCCACAGAGCGAGGCAGATGGCAACCCTCCTTCAGAGACGTGCAGGCAACAGTCTTGCCCCCGGAGAGAAAAGGCTCGGCAATTGAGACGCAGCCAGTAATTTCTACTATACAGAAGACACAGCCAACGATGCTGCCCAATGAGAGAAACGGCCAACGATTTCCCCACAGAGAGTTAAGAACTCCCACGGATAGATAACGCTGGCCTCCATCCAGCCGAGGACAGTGAGAGAAGAAGTTTAAGATTTAATTAGTGGCTACGGTACTACCATGGGCCGAGTGACATTGTCTCCATACATGGGCTGGAGGCGGGGAACTCGGATCCTATCAGACTCAGAGGGTTCTGAGTTGGGAAACAGTGGTGCTTCATTGCTGAACCTTTGCTGTTTGCTTTTCATACAGACCTCCTTAATTCTGCAGACAATTGTCAGCATTGAACACTAGCAACACAATGCATAGCATCATGGAGAATGAGCAGTTAAACTATACGAGATTACATTGGTCCCTGACTTTTGTGTAACTATTTTCAAAATACATACATACTTCATAAATATAGCCTCTTAAGTAATCATTCAAAGATAAAAAATAATGAGCCAATTGTATACATGAATATAAGCCCAACCAATGGACATGAACACTAGGGGGGTGAGGACATAAGCGGGGGTGGGTGGAATGGATGGTTAATGGATGGATGAGGACATATATGTAATCCTTAATCAATAAAGAAATTTAAAAAAATGAGTCAAAAACTTTTTTTTTTTTTTTAGACAGAGAAAAAGGACTAAAAATTCCCTGGGTAGAAAAATAACTAGATGGTCTGGGCTGGGGTGGACAGATAAGGCTAAAGAAGATGCTGAACCTTATGATCAATAAGCTCTGGATAGATCAGAGGTCAGCAAATTTCTCTCGTAAAAAGCCAGAGAGTAATTTTTTTAGGATTTGGGGGTCCTTGTTGCAATAATTCCATTCTGCCTTTGTAAGCAGCACAGACAATATGTAAACAGAGGAGCTTGTATTTTAATAAGGCTCTGTTTATGAACACCGAAATTTAAATTTCACCTAATTTTCATGTCACAAAGTAGTATTCTTTTGATTTTTGTTCAATCATTTGAAAATGTACCAACCTCATCACAAAGGGCCAAAACAATCTTGAGAGGAAAAAATGTTAGAGGAATCATGTTACCTGTCAAACTATATTACAAGGCCACAGTAATCAAAACAGCCTGGTACTGGCATAAAAAACAGACACATAGATCAATGGAACAGAATGGAGACCCCAGAAATAAACCCACACCTATATGATCAATTATGAGGAAGGATGTAAGAAAATAAAATGGGGTAAAGACATTCTCTTCAATAAATGGTGCTGGGAAAACTGGACAGACATATGGAAAGAAATGAAACTAGACCATTTTAGTACACCACATACAAGAATAAACTTAAATGGATTAAAGACTTAAATGTAGGACTCAAAACCTTTGAGTCTTTGACATCACATCACTCTTATTAATAGTTTTGTGTGAATGTTTCATTGGGCAAAGGAAACAACAAAAATAATGTAGTTTGACTACATCAAACTAAAATGTTTTTGCACAGCGAAAGGAACAATCAACAAAATGGAAAGACAACCTATTGAATAGGAGAAGATATCTGCCAATGATACATCTGGTAAGAGATTAATATTTAAATTTATAAGGAACTCATACAACTCAACACCAAAACCACACCCTCCCTGCACCCCCCACCCCAACAATCCAATTTAAAAATGGATGGATGACCAGAATAGACACTTCTCCAAAGAGGACATACAGATGGCCAAGAGACCTATGAAAAGATGCTCAACATCACCAATTATCATAGAAATGAAAATTAAAACCACTATGAGATATCACCTCACATCTTCAGAGTGGTTTTCACCAATAAATCCACAAACAAATGTTGGCGAGGATTAGAGAAGAGGGAACCTTGGTGCACTGTTGATGCAGATGCAGATTGGTGCAGCCACTATGAGAGAGAGTGTGGAGGTTCCTCAGAAAAACTGAAAATAAAACCACCCCCTGACCCAGCAATTCCACTTCTGAGTACTTTTGGAAGGAGACAAAACACTAATTTGAAACAATAGATGTCCCCCTACGTTCACTGAAACATTATTTACAATAGACAATATATGGAAGCAACCTAAGTGATAGAAGAATGAATAAAGAAGATGTGGGACATGTATAAACAGATCTTACTTTGCCATTTGTGACCGCATGGGTGGACCTACAGGGTATTATGCTAAGTGAAAAAAAAGGGGGCAGATGGCACAAGACTTTCTCCTTGTGCCCTTCTGGTGGAGAGGGTGAGAGCTCTCCGGGTCTTTTCCATAAGGACACAAATCCCACTCAGAGAGTTCTATCCTCTGACCTAATCACCCCAGAGGCCCCACCTCCTAACACCATCACACTGCAGGTTAGGATTTCAACGCATGGATTTAGGGAAATGCAAACATTCAGTCCAGAACACCACCTGCCTCTGCTCCCCATTTCTCTGACTCCCCTTGAACCTCAGAGCTCGCTGCCTCCAGGGAGCCTTCTTTGACCACCTCAGCCCACAGCATCCTTCTCTTCCTCTTACTGGTTCATTTGAACACCCTGTCCATGTCTCCCTGTTATAAAATATATACATCATCCAGCATTCACAAGGCGCTAAGCAATCCTAGTCCAGGGAACGGGCCACACAGAATGGCAGGGCTGGTGATCACAGCAGCACGGGCTGCCCACAGGCCCGGTTCGGGGGAGGACCCCCTGTTCCACAGCTGGGGAAATGGAGGCTTGGTGAGATAGGAACCCCGGCAAGACTCCGGGAGTGAGGCCAGCATCCCCCAGGCCCCTTAGCTCCGGGGTGAGACCTTTCTCCTGAAGCTGGAACTGGGGTCTCAGCAGCCGGGAGGCGGGAACCTGTGTGTTGGCGGAGGGCATCCCTGTCAATCTGAAGGCCGGGCTTGGGCGAACACCCGCAGACAAGTGTATTAATTGGGGGCCTGCTGTCCTTCCTCGGTGAGGAGTAACCCTTTATTAGCCCAGTGGGGCCGGCGTTTCTGAGAACCGTCGTTCTGGAGAGAGACGGATGGCAGAGGCCTCTGCGCACGCCCTCTCGGCAGGCGCAGGGAGGGATGATGAGTGGCAGTGGGCGTCTCGACAGGAGCCTAATGAAGAAATCTGGCAGCAGCGAGGCCCGGCGTGACAAGCCCTCACATTGGGTCTTTCACTCCATTGTATCCTCTCTCTGTAAGGCAGGAAAGTGGCAAAGGCCCCTGCTCCTTCTGTGTTATGACACCTTCCTGCAGCCAGTAGGCTCCGGGGCTTACGGGCAGTGCCCCAGGCCCGCTCTGCGCATCACAGGTCAGGCACTTGGTGCCTCCCTTTCTCTCTCTCCCCTCTCTTGTGCTTTCTGTGTGCGCCCAGCAGGAAGCCGCTGCAGCTGCGTTAGAGGCTCACCTCCCCGGGGAGCCTGCCCAGGTGGAGCAGGCCTGTGTGTGGCAGTTATTAGGGGTAATTGCCGGGAAGCCGGTTGTCATGGTGCCGCGGAGGCCGGGGCTGCACTCCCAGGGTGTCCTGGTTTTCTGGGCTGTACAACAATCACTGCGGCGAGAGGCACCCCGGGGGAGGGAGAGAGGAGAGCTCCCTGCTGACAGGAATGCTGCAGAGGAAGGTGAGGGGGCCGAGGCCGAGGAGGAGGAGGGTCTGTTCTTGCACAGGCTGAGGACCGCTGGGAGAGGGACCCTGGCGGGGACAGGTCACTTCCTGTTGTCTTCGCGTGGCCCCGGTGCACTGCCCGTGTTCCCAGCACTGGCTCCAAACCCACTGACCGTCAGGCCTGCCCCGAGTGCTCCTGGGTCGTGCTTGCATGGAGTCCCAGAAACCGACGGGAGTGGGTGGAGTAGCAGCCTCCCATCCGCCAGGCACTGTGTCGGACAGACTCCCTCTGTGATATTCATTTCACCCTCATCATGTGCTCATTTCACAGATGGAGCAACGAGGCTCTGAGGGCATGTGCCCTCGCCACAGGCCGGGAAGGGGCAGAGCGAGGATGCAAGTCCAGCTCCGGCCCGCGGCCCCTACTGAGGTAGTAACTGCACCTTCTACGTCTGCCTGCCCGTGTGCTTACGACACATTGTTCATGTTCACTGACCGATTCCTTGCTTTCTTTGATCTCACCATTTCTCTAAGCTTGATGATCCCATTTTTTTTCACATGTAACTAACTCTTCCACGACAATTTCACGACACTGTGTAGAGATTTTCAAATGACACCAACATTTCAGGTCATCGACCCCAGGATGAAGGATCCTGGTCCGTGAGATAAATTCTATTTAAGTCCTTATGTTCAGGTTCAGTGCATAAAAGATGATAAAAGCAAGTATCATTATGCGCATCGCGGGGTGCACTCTCCTGCCCTCCGCTGCGCCTGGTGAGGATGGGAGGCCAGCAGGTGCTGTGAGTAACTCAGCGGATAAAGGGACCCGCACTGAGGGGGCGGGGAGCTTCGGGAGTGGACAGACCTCACAGCTCCGTTACGGGGGCCACCTACCGAGCTGTCACAATAGAATTATATGAACTGCACAGCGGCTCACATTAGCCGGCATACTTCGACATGGGTCAATTATACACGCGATAGTCCCCCTGCCCTTCCCGATCTTCTGGTGCTGTACTGAAGGTGCTCCTATTCATTATGTGAAGTAAACCAAGATGAACCTGCAGTCTTTGTCATTGTGTGAGGCATGTCTTTTCTGGACCTTGATTTCCATAAGCTGTAAAAAGGAAGAAATACTCTGAACGCATAGAGCTTTGTGAAGATCAATGAAGATAACGGATGAGAAGGGGCTCTCTAATTGGTGACGTGCTAAATAGCAAAAGGTATCAACGTAACCATTTTATGCTTGCACACACACACACACACACACACACACACACACACATACACACACACCCCTGAGTCTTTGAGTCCACAGAATTTGTGAGCTTCCTCCCCTAGTCTTTGCTCACTCAGTGCCCTTCATCCTCGGCACGTGCTCAGGTCAGAAAGCTGGAGTCTTCCTGGACGCCTCCCCTGGCCTCCCCTTCCACACCTGGTGTCCTGTTAACTTTACGCTCAAAGCTCTGCCCAAACTGGCCCAGTATGAGTCTAAGCCACTGTCACCTCTGACCTGGACCACTTGGGGTAGCCTCTTCTTTTCCTGCAGGCACTCTTCCTCCTGATGTTTCATTCTTTACATAATCTGTGTGATATATATTTACAAGCATCATCACATGACTCCTAAACAAAAGCCCTCCCAGATTTTTCCCTTCCTAAGTACAGGAAAGGCCAACTTCCTTAACTTGGCTCATGGGGCTGTCATGTTGCCTAACTCCCAGGTCCTTTGCATGGTGTGCAATGGAACGGGGCTCTTGGGTTATGCAAGGTGCCTGTCCTGAGTGTGGAGTCCTCCCACTGCCCCTCAGCTGCTCCTTCTCCTTAGAGACACCCAAACTGGTCTTCCTCCTGCCCGCCACGCCCCCCACCCGCCAAGCACAGTCCAGACTCGGAGCCTCTGCATTTGCCTCTTCTGCTCCTTCATAAACATTTCCCACCAAATCACGCACTACTGATTTGACTATGTGTTTGATATCTGTCTCCATCTGCTTGGATGGACTGCCATGAGGGCAGGAGACATCGTCTTCTCAGTGTCTGCAACAGCGCCTGGCACATGGCCCCAACCATAAACATTGGTTAAATCAACGGACAGACATGGGCTGATAATCATACTCGCACGGACTCCTCTCCCCTTTTCTTTGCCTACAAATGCCAGGCATCCCCAAAAGCTAGAAATGAGTGAAAGGATAGGGTCAACCACTCATTCGTGTGAAGAGAACTACCAGGCGCAAACCTGTCAGAGTGCATGACCACTGCTGCTCCACACGCATTCATTTGGCACCTCATGATGCTAAATGCAAGGAGGGGAGAATAAAGAGCTTTAGCAACAATGGAAGAATCATTTAGCACAAGAGGCAGAAATGGAAACAGATCATTTCAACCTATAATATCAGGTGCTCTGATGGAGGCCACCTAGTCCGACGTGGCAGCACATGAAGGGCATGGTAGGCAGGACAATGACTCAAGGATGTCCGAGTTCTGATGCCCAGGACCCGTGAATGTGTTACCGTTCATGGCAAAGGGGAATTAAGACTGTAGATGGAATTAAGGTTGCTAATCAGCTGACCTTAAAAAGAGATTAGTCTGAATTACCTGGGCGGGCACAGTGTGATCACCAAGGCCCCGAAAGGGAAAGAGGGTAGAGGAAGGAGAGTCAGAGAGATGCAGCGGGAACAGGACTTGTCCCACTGCTGCTGGCTTTCAGGTGGAGAAAGAGGCCCCGAGCCAAGGAATGTGGGCAGCCCAGAAGCTGGAAAAGGCAGATTCTCCCCCCCAGAGCCTCCAGAAGGAGTAGGGCTCCACTAACACCTTGATTTCCGCCAGTGAGACCCACATCTGACTTCTGGCCTGCAGAACTATAAGATGATACACTTATATTGTTTAGAGTCACTACGTTTGCAGTACTTCGTCACAGTAGGCTTAGGAAACCAACACAAAGAGGATGAGGTGAACTTCCTATGTCAGCTTTGGTGGGAAGGGACAGGCGATCAAAGACCCATCCTGCCCTGGACAGAGCCCTCACTAGCCCTCACTGACAGACCACGTCCCTCCCTGGGGAAAATTCCTCCCAGTATTCCCTTGACTGGGGTTCTCCCGTACCTCAAATTCAGGGTGCTCACGCCGTGCCCAAGACTGCTTTGCCCATGATGGCTTGTCATAGACGATAATGACGGGCAAGTCAGCCTTGATGCGTCTCACGCCCAGAGCAGCCAGAGCCCCCTATAACCTCAGGGCCGACCTTTCCCACACCACGTGGGTCTGGGGCTGCAGCCACGTGCCCGAGCCTGCTTCAGCCTCCACGGCCTTCTCATCCAAGGCCCCTCGCGGGGAGAGGGCAGGGGCCGGGGAGGTGTCAACTGCTAATGAATGGCACTTGTCTCCAAAATGAATACGCTTCCAGGTCTTAGAAAAATCCACTCAACTGGAGTCAACAGGATGACTAATGGACAAAACTGGTTAAATCAATCAAAAATGGAAATGAGGATGGGGGGATTCTGTTTTCACGCAGCGGCTTGGGCCTTGCCTGCTCTGCAGTTAATTGTAGCTGAGCTTGACTGGGGTAGACACCGGGTCGGGGAGGGGGAGGGGCTCAGTGAATGCCATTCCTCGCAACAAGTCTCTGTTTTGGCTTCCCTCCAGGAGGGGTGGGTGGGTGTCTGGGTGTGTTTATAAGCCTGTCATCAGCCAAGGGCTTTTCATAAAAGGGCCTTGTCTTTTCCCACCTAACCACGCTCCCCTGCAACACACACTGTTAATTACGCCCCCGATCAAGACTGCACCCCGTTTGGAAGCTGTGCCAAACCTGGGAGGTTTTAAGATTCACTGCAGCTGCCGGCTCAGCTGATGTCTCTGGACACATTCCATCAGAGACCCGAGCGAATGAGCCGTAGGTTTATTAAGGGACCCAGTGGCCCGTGGAACCAGGACACGGCAGTTAGGTTTGTAGATGAGGGTGGAGAATGAGGCAGTGGATCTCCTGTCTGTCCAAGGACAGGGCTAGCTCTGCAACTGAACTCTGCGGGGACAGGGGATCCACCCGGAGGAACTGCCACTCCAGGGCCTGTCTGTGCTCAGATAATTTCCGTGTCTTCTGTGAGGGGCTAACTGCTGTCCCCCAAATTCATATGTTGAAGCCCTAACCCCCAAGACCTCAGAATGTCTCCATATTTGGAGATGGGTCTTTAAAGAGGTAATCACAAGAAAATGGGGAGGGGGGGGCGCTAAGGCAGTGTGACTGGCGCCACAGAAGGGGAGTTGTAGACATGACATGTGCCAAGGAAAGAGGATGTGGAGCGGAGAGGATGGGTGTCAGCAAGCTTGGGAGAGAGGCCTGGAATGGATCCTGTCTTCCTGGCCCTCAGAAGGAACCCACCCTGCCGACAGCCTCATCTGACTTCCAGCCTCCAGGACATCAAGTCTTGTTGTGTAAGCCACCCGGTTTGTGGCCCTTTGTTACAGCGACTCAAGCAAATGAATACCCTGTCTTCTATCTGTCTTTCCCCGTCTCCCTACCACTGGTGTTCAGTGACACACCACTCCATGCTGCGCACGATGCTAAGTCTTGGTAATTCAGTGGTTGGTAAGCTAAGTAAGGTCCCGTTCTAGTAGGGAAGGCGGAGGAAGAAAAGCAAGCATCCACAGGTGAGGGCTGCTAAAAAAGTAAACAAAATGTGGTGATAAATAGAAATAGGGTGCAGATGAGGTGAACAGAGACATCCTCTCTGAGGTGACATTTTCCCAGAGACCCCAAAAAGTGAGGACAGTCCAGACAAGAGGGGACACGGTGGGAGAGCATCCCAGGCAGAGCACAAGCCTGTGCAAACGCCCCGGGGCAGGAGAGGGCAGGGGTGGTGCAGGGAGCAGGCCTGTGTGGCCACACTACGTGGAGCTGAGGTTTGAGAAGGATAGGGATGAGATTCTAACAGGGCCTTGGGAAGGCGTTCAGATGGAAATTTCTCGATCACTTCCTCGGTTGCCATTCATCACACCCGGCCCGTGTCTTCCCTCAGCTCCCAACATTCATGCGTTGAAAGGGAAAAGCACGATTCAGACCAGCCTGCTGCCGCCGCCATCAGCACCCTATTGTTGTAGGCATAAGAATCTCAAACCGCAAACCCACCTGTCACTCCTGCCAGCAGCCAGAGGGGGGATAAATGGAGACACGAGGGAGCGAGGCATCCCTTCTACCCCCTGCTGAGTGCGCAGCGCGAGGGACATATGGGAATTAATATATGCGGCGCCAATAGCACGGATCTCCTTGGCATTTTGATTAAACGCCAGCGGTTATTAAACACCCTCCTCCTCAGAGCTCATCCCCGAGAGCCGGTGCTGCTTTTCATCCTGAACTCTGATGAACTGTCTCAATTCCGATCGCACACCTCGGCGGCGCCGTGGTCTGCAGCGGCGGGAGGCTGGCGTGTGTGAGGAGGATGGGGAAAATCAATATGAAATGTCAGGCGAGGGGTCAGGTCGAACTTGTTTTCCCGGCTGGCAGGAGCCTGGGGCCACCGCTGCCGAGGCGGCCGAACAAAGGGAGGTGTGCACCGAAGAAGGTCGCCCCTTCGGACGCGTCAGGAACATGAATTTCATTCACTTCTCAATTAGACCAGGAGGCTTGCGGCTGGCAATTGGGAGCGCTGCCCATGTAGGGGTGGGGTGTGGGGAGGCAGGGCTGAGGCAGGGGAGGCCTGCAGGCTGCTACTGCGCTCGGGGATCTCACTAGGGACCGTCCTCGGGGCTTAGGGTCGTGTGTGGCTCAGGCTGGAAGCAGGAGCAGTCCCTGGGGGCCCCTGGGTGCGCAGCTCGGCAGACCTCCTGCTTCTGTGGGCACCATCACCCCTTCCTGTCCTCAGCCTTTAGGTCGCAGTCAGCGGCCACCGCCTTGGGTTATAAAGTCCTTGCCGTACCCCCTCACAGCACCACATGCCTCTCTTTCATGCCAATTATTGCCCTTGCAATTCATGAGTCTTTCCTCCTTAGACAGTGTGATGGTTAATTTTATGCAGCAACCTGATTAGGCCATGGCATGCCCAGACATTCGGTCAAACCTTACTTTGGGTGCTACAGTGAGGGCGTTTTTGGACGAATTTAACATGTAAATTGAGAGACTGAGCAGAGCAGATGAGGCCTCCCTACTGTGGGCGGGCCTCATCCCATCAGTTGAAGGTCCAAATAGAATAAAAAGGCTGGACCTCCCCAAATAAGAGGGGATATTTTGAGCCATTGGGACATCAATGTCCCCCCCACCCACCAATCCCCTGCCCCTGCATTTGAATGAACACATTGGCTCTTCCGGGGTAATAAGCCAGCTGGCGGCTGGACCAGAACTACACCATCAGGTTTCCTGAGTCACTGGCTTTCCTGGGTCTCCTGCAGGCCCACTGCAAATGCTGGGACTTAGCCTCCGTGATCACATGCATCAGATACCGTGTTTCCCTGAAAATAAGACCTACTCCATGGAAACATAATGCATTCCCTGAAAATAAGACCTAGCGCATCTTTGGGAGCAAAAATTAATATAAGACACTGTCTTATTTTCGGGGAAACAGGGTACTTATAACACATCTCTCTCATACGCACGCACACATTTATGTATATGTATATGTATATGTATATGTATATGTATATGTATATGTATACTTATATGAGATATACGTCTCCTATTGGTTCTGTCTCTCTGGAGAACCCTCACTAACACAGACTGTGAGCTCTAGGAGGGAGAAAACCAGGCCTGGTTTTGCTCACATTGTATCCCTAGAGTCTGGTATAGCACCTGACACATACATAGTATGTGCTCAACAAATACTAATTAAGTAGATGAACAGCTAAACTCCGTATATCTGGTAAAAAGGCTGGAGTTTCAAGCACCCTGTAGCCCAGGCCTAGCACAGAGGGCACTGGGAGGAATAACTGTGATAAAAGCAGCTGTCATTCATTCACTGACTCCTGTGTCCCGGCAAGTGCTAGGGTCAGGGGTGCCAGTGGTCGGCAAACTCATCAGTCCGCAGAGCCAAATGTCAACAGGACAACGACTGACATTTCTTTTGAGAGCCAGATTTTTTAAACTTAAACTTCTTCTAACGCCACTTCTTCAAAACAGACTCGCCCAGGCCGTGGTATTTTGTGGAAGAGTCACACTCAAGGGGCCAAAGAGCTGCAGTTTGCCGACCACAATGCTAGGCGCTGGCCCTAAGATGACATTTCCTCTTCGCGGACAGCCGGCCCTACGAGGCTACGCTTTTTATCTCCACTTTCAAATGAGGAGCTTGGGGCTCAATAGGATTGAATAACTCGCCTGGGTCACACAGCCACTGAGTGCCACAGCTGAGTTCTGATTCCAAAGCTTCTCTCTAAGAAGCCACGAACCCCTCCCCCCAGCCACTATTCTTTTTAAAAAAATATATATTTTATTGATTTTTTACAGAGAGGAAGGGAGAGAGAGCGAGCTAGAAACGTCAATGAGAGAGAAACATCCATCAGCTGCCTCTTGCACACCCCCAACTGGGGAAGTGCCCGCAACCAATGTACATGCCCTTGACCGGAATCGAACCCGGGACCTTTCAGTCCGCAGACCGACGCTCTACCACTGAGCCAAACCGGTTTTGGCCCAGCCACTATTCTTTTAAAAAAACCACATTGAGATATATTTGACATATAACATTATACTAGTCTCATGATTTGTTATATGTCTATAATACAAAATAAACACAGCAAGTCTAGTTAACACCCATCACCACACAGTTACCCATTGCTTGTGTGGTGAAAACTTTTAAGATCTGCTCTCTCAGCAACTTCCAAATATACGACACGGTGTGACCACTTAGGCACCATCCCCAGACGCCATTCTTGATTCCTTGTATAGGCTCAGCCTCCTGCACAGGCCAGCAGGTCCCGGTAGCTCCTGCCAAGGTCCACCCAGAGCCCACCTGCCCTCCCCTCTCTGCTTCCCTGCCCCCCACTCTGGTCCAGGCCATGATCAACAACCCCCAGCGCCCTCCCCTTTCTGCCCCTCAGGTTCCCCTGCCCACAGCAGCGAGACTGATCTTAAAACGTAAGTCAAACCATGTCCCAACGCTACGTGACAGGGCTCATGTCTTATTCATCTCCGCAGCCCACAGCCTGCAGCGGGTGTTTGCTCACCTTCATTGGAATACCCACTGAGGAGCTGCCCCGAGTCAGGCGGACACGGGTACTTTCTTTGCTCCCAGCATGTCCCCCATCGGGGAGGAGACCAGCCCTCCCCTCCAGTGTGTCAGCTCCGCGCCGGCCGGGGGGCTACTCACATTTGGTGTGCCTGTCACACAGGGCTGACGCCCGCATGTCGCACAGCCGGATTGTCCCTTTGCTGCTGCTGTACACGAAGGTGTTGCAGTGATGGGGGTGGAACTCAGCCGCCGTGATCACCTCCGTGAGCTCCTCCATGTTGGCCGGCTTAATGTCCACGATGTCTGGCACCGAGAGTCAAGGAGCAGACGGGAGACGGGGCAGCACCTCATGCAACTGTGCGAACACGTACCAGGCTGCACAGACTTCCATCTCTCCTTTTACAACGGTCTCTTCAAAACTCGCCCCCTTTCCAACTAAATAACCCAGTTTATTGGAATCTTTACCCAGACTCCTGCGCTGTAAATAAAATCTACGATAGACCCTCAATCCTCTTCTATGGACTCTCTGAGATCTTTAATATAATGATGATGATGCTGATGCTAATAGCTGCTGCCATTTGTTGAGCACTGACTACAGGTCAGTCACCATGCAAAGCACAGCTGGTACTTTACCTCCTCACTTTTCTTATCCCCATTTCCCAGGGGGTGGGAACGGAGGCTCAGAGCTACAGAGCGACAGTTCTAGGACTTTACCCCAGGCGCCAAACTTGTGTTCTTCAGTAATTATGCAAAATTTCTCTTATTGAAGATACACAGGGGCTCGAGTCTCCATAAGCTGTGGTTTGCTTTAGAGCTTGTGGGAGTCTAAGCACCGGAAAGAAGCCATCCAGTGGTGTGGCGAGATAGTTTTAGCCTCCTATGGAATACACACCCTTAGTTTATCATTTGTTTTTTATCTTTCTCAGGTTTTTACTTTCTGATCTGGAATTAGTATACATCTGTTCACGACCACATCCTTGTATACTTCAATGACACACTTGGCTCTCACTGGTGAAGGTGACTTAAGAGAAACACCTTCAGTGGGGTGTCTGGCACAGCATGAGATATGGGTTTAGGCTGAACCCTTCATATCCAAACTGAGAGCTCAGGAGGGGACCGGGGTGCAGGCTGGGAGGCACCTGGCTGGGGACCCAGCAGCTTCCTGTGAAGGAGCCGGCCCTGTGATGTGGATGCTGTTGTATGGGGAAGCGGACCAAAAGCGATTCCTACTTCTCCTAGACCGGACAACCTGTGAGCCACCTCTGTGACCTTTGGCCCACCTCTCTATCCATAGGCTGTATTTTTACATCACATTAAAAAAATATATATATTTTATTGATTTTTTACAGAGAGGAAGAGAGAGGGATAGAGAGTTGGAAACATCGATGAGAGAGAGTCATCGACCAGCTGCCTCTTGTACACCCCCTACTGGGGATGTGCCTGCAACCAAGGTACATGCCCTTGACCGGAATCGAACTCGGGACCCTTCAGTCCGCAGGTCGACACTCTATCCACTGAGCCAAATCGGTTTCGGCTTATATCACATTTTTTTCTTCAGGATCAACTTACACCTACTCACTTTTCTGTACTTAGTCTTGTCTAAGGAGTAATCCAATATTAAAAAAATCATGGGTGTAACCAACTAGTTACTTCTTTTTCTCCATATCTACCCAATGAGGTGCAAGTAAAGAGAGAGAGAGATAGAGAGAAAGAGAGAGAGAGGTGGGGAGAAACATGTGTGTGAGAGAGAAACATTGATCAGTTGTCTTATGTACGTGCCCTAACCAGGACCAAACCTGCAACCTTTTGGTGAACAGGACAACGCTCCACCTACCTGAGCAACCCATCCGGGCAAGCTAGTCACATTTTTAGTAATTCACATGAAAATAAATGCATAACAATTAAGCTCAAACTGTTGATGTTGCGAGTTTAGGCATCTGGTTTTGGAAAACACTATGAAATTCACAAGCGATAGCTTGATACAGACTATCCTATTGGGCTGGCAGGGATGGAAGCCCTCTGTTTTCCCTGGTGAGGACCATAGCCCCCTCCTTAGAGTGCAGATGAGGTGCAGGTCAACGTGCTGGTATTGTTACCCGAACACCAACAAAGGGCTCCTCTTATCAAACATCACCTCTGCTCCTGCTACAACAGTTCCACACGCCAATCTGTGGCAATGAGGGCTTTGAGGTTGGCTGTGCTTCTTCCCCTTCAATTACCTTAGAAGTCCTATTGGGTTCTTCCTAAAATTAACTTGAGACTGAACTAACATTATGTTTTACTACAGGTGCCCCCACCAAACCCAGGTGCAAGTATTACTTGCGTCTCCAGAGCATGTGGACTCCCTGGATTCATAAAATACTACCTTTCAACTCAAATGCTTCCAGAGTTATACCTATCATTTCCGTCAGCCCCACACCACCCTGGGGAGGGAGAGCCCGTGCCCCCGAGAACGAGGCCCCGAGCTGTAGCTCTGATGTTCTCCCCAGCCTGACCCATGCCCTGGGCTTGTGGCCACGGCAGGGGGTGCCGTGAGCTGAGGTCAGTGTTCAGCTGTTGTCAGAGTTCATCTCCCTCCAGAGCCTCCAGACCCTGCTGTGCCAAGGAGCAGGTTTCGCCTTTCCCAGAATAGGACAAGAAATCCTGCCGTCAGCTTTCTCGACCTCTACCGGGGTTGCTCTAAACACAAGATGCACCGCAAGGGATCTTTGCTTTGCTGCGTGGGAGGGGAGGTGCCACATCCATGGCTATTTTTTCTCACCTAAAAATACAGCCCCAGAGTTGGAATGTGTGAAAATGAAGTGCTTAGACATATCTGGAAAGCCAGTAACACCCACCACCATCAAGAGCACCCTCCTGGGAGGTGACCACTGAGTCGGCCTCCCCTGCCTGGATCCAGCTCCCCGTCCCATCCTGGGCCACGACATCTGCCCATCATCCCTCATCCTCAAGCATCTCCTTTGAGACTAGAGTGCTTGTTAGGGGGTCAGAGGGTGAACTATGACTCTACTCCTCTTTTTAACAACCACGATGGTAAGGATGAGGAGGAAGAGAATACCAGCCTGCAGTTAACAATTATCAAGTACCATGGACGGTTTCATTTAGCCTTCATCTCAGCAGTAGGAGGTCAGTACTATCAACAGGCCCGTTTCCAGCACAGGAAATAGTGCTGGAGGTAAATTACTCCGGGCCATCTGACCAACAGGGGCCAGAGCTGCATCTGAACCCAAGTTTGCCCAATTCCAGAACACTGACTGGTTCTGGACCACATGCCCCCTCATGGCTGAGGAGCGGCCCTCCCAGAGCCAGCCCTTCCGAGCATGGTGAGTCTGCTCTGTTGGACTGCCCCTGGCTAATCTGGGAGGGAGCTGACTTCTGCTTAGGGCCTGTGCTCTCTTCACCCACTGTACACTCTGGGGGCCACATTTTTCAAAACCACAATTGGGACACAGCACCTGACCTAGGAATTTTGTGTCCTATGATGTGATAATTTCTTTTTTTTTTGGAGGTAGAAGTTGGGACAGAAACATGGTAAGGGATTTCCTGAATTGTTTATGAGGGAGAATTTGCTCAGTGCTAGAGACATTTGGGAGAAGGAGCTCAGTTGCCAAAAGTCCCACGGCAGGGTGTCTTTCACATCTGTCCTCCTAGAAGCCCTTACGTGCTGGTAAAGGAAGTCACACACCTTTCATCTGTGTGGCTTTGACCTTCGAGTTGGGGAGGAAGAAGAAAGGACAAGAGCCACGCACAGCTCCCTGCATTATCTTGCACATGGGATGATGCATTTTGACAGTCAATTTTCTCCTCCCCATCGTCTAGAGCTCTCTCTCCAAATTATGTCCCGGTTGTCCCAAAGAACTAAATGGCAAAAGCAAAATAGAGCATGGGCTTCACGGATGCTACACAAGGCAGACAGCCAACAGATTGCTATTAAATTAACCCCGGGGCTTGACAGATCTGTTCTCCCTGACCCAGACTGCTTATGGCATTCCTTATTAATGCTGAGCCGGGGCAAATTACCTCTGCTAACAAAAGGGGTTAATCTGCCGCTCTGCTGGGACTCTGGAGGCAGCTCTGAGGACAGGAGGGGGCACCGGCAGTTTGGCAGCTGAGCTCCCTGCTTGGAAGGCAGTGGGTGGGAAGGTGAGGGCACCACTGTGCCAGGCAGTAGCCTAAAGCATCATTTAAAATAATAATTGAAGACACCGGGAGGTCACCCCTTAAGAGATGGGCTTAAAACAAATAAGAAGTCAGAGCCATAAATTATCCCAGCGGTGAAGTGAGGAATGGATAGGGTTATGGCAAGATGCTAAGGGGTAGCATGGGGCTATGCAAAAGTCATTTTCTTAATCCCAAATGTGGAGAAAGCTTTCTGTAAGAAAGTCTGTATTTGCAATGCAACATTAAAAAAGATTGATAGCAACATACTTATACATACATACACACACATACATACAATAGGGAAATAATAAGTAAATTTTGATTTATCTCACTAAATCATTTATGTAGTGAAATTCCAGGTCAGTTAAAAGCATAGTATGATCTATCTGAAGTATGATCATAATGCCATTTAAAATGGATGCTCTGAACATGATGGGTTGAAAGGTATGCTACCAGATGTTAGTGACAGTTCTATCGGAGTGGGTCTATGAATTTTTTCTTTTCAGTTTTCAGTTATTATTTTCATATTTTCTTTTAATAAGGTTGTAGTGTTTTAGAATGGAAAATATATTTCCTGTGCTTATCCATCTATGTATCTATCTATATGTATATGATTTTAGGTGAAGAATGTTAGATACAAAGCATATACAGTCTGTCCATAGCCGAGAAAGAGAGAGAGAGAGAGAGAGAGAGAGAGAGAGAGAGAGAGAGAGAAAAGAAGAGGAAGAAGAAGAAGAAGAAGAAGAAGAAAGAGGAGGAGGAAGACAGTCAGCAGTCAGGAAGGAAATATAGTTATATCTTATAGGGGAATTGGATTCCAGGGTAAGCATGTAAGTTACCCTTTAGTAACTCTAGCTTGTGTCCATTCATTCATTCATTCATTCACTCCTCCACTCCTCCCTCCACGTATTCCACAAATGTTCACCAAGAATCAGCCAATACTCTTCTGGGTGCAGAGACCACAGCCTAATACATATAGCCTATATTCCAGTGGGGGATATGGTCACTAAACAAGGTAAATACATACCATATACAGTATATTATGTAGTAATAATTGCTAAACAGAAACATAAAGCAGGGAAGAGTATATATGTGTGTGTGGGGACAGGGTGTGTGTATGTGATGTATGGTGTGTGTGTGTGTATGTCCTAAATTAAACAGGAGAAGACTTTCTAGATAAATCAATAGTTAAAGTTGTTCCTTTTATTTTCTTATTTCTCAGTTGACTTAGCTAGAATTTAGTTAAAATTGTGATGTAAATTCCCTATATGCATACCAAAATTAGGTGATGAGATTACAGGTCATTTTATAATCCCTACAGTAAGTATATATTATTAACTAAAGAAAATAAATATTAAAAAAGTAGTTTCCTTGGCTTAGAATAGTCCATGAGAGCTGGATACTGACTCCAAAAGCCTCATTTTTATTGGGGGAAGTTCAAGATAATATTATGGTTAAGTACCATGATTATAGCAAAATGGAGTCAGGAAATTTGGATACAATTTTGATTCCAAATCTATTTTGCTCAGAGAACTCGGAAATTCATTTTATTTCTCTGAGAGTCTCAGTCAGTGTCTGTCTGTCTGTTTGTCTGTCTGTCTCTCTCTCTGGTGTTGCTTCTCTGGTTGAACCCTGATCATTATACCTACCCTCAAGATGAGATGAGATATAATAACAGGGGTGGAGTTTTATATCTTGGCATTTCCAGTGCACATAGTAAATGCTCAGTAAATGTTTATGGATTCTACTTTAATTCCTTGTGACTTTGCAGCCTTCTGTGGGGATATGTACAAATGCAGAAAACACACAGTATGTCAATAGGCCGAGATGGCAGGCCTGTAGAGTGTGAATCATTTAACCTCGGTTTTCTTAGAAGAGAATGAAAATCCAAACAACAAGGTGAGACCAGGGGGAGGAGAAATGTTCCAGATACTAGTTTCTGTCAGTACCACACCTCCCCTCTGTGCCAGGCACTCTGCTAAGTATTTTACATGATCACCTCCTTTAATCCTCACAACCACCTTACAAGATAGAGATGGTGGTGTTGTCTCCATGAACTGATGAGGAAATGGAGGTTCAGGGAGATGTTAAACAACTTGCCAATGTCACAGAGATCTTAGGAGACGAAGTTAGATGCAAATCCAAGTGAGTCTGACTCCAGAATCTGCATCCCCAACTACTCCAGCTATTGCAAGCTCCGTGGGAGCCCCACAAGCCCAGGAGAAGTCTGCACAGCAGCGTTCTGCTTCTTTCCCTGACTTCCCTGAGGGTCAAAGGGCTGGCCCGGTGGGGTTGTGGGTGAGAGAAATCCCCAGCCTCATCAAGCCCTCGGTCTGGCCTCAGATACAGAGCGTCAGCAGCCACAAAAGCAGAGCACCAGGCCTGGGAAAAGCCACCACAGCTGCCCTGAACGTGGGGAGGAGGGGCTGCTCTGGCCCACACAGGCCACTGTGCTGGATGTGCCACTGGAAAAAATGCTCTCCTTTTATGCTGAAAGCCAGCCTGAGATTGACACGCGCATTTACGGATAAAAGCACAGCGGCCACAAGGGAGAGAGATCTGTGCTAGGCCCCACAGCTTCCCTCAAAGCCTGCCTGGCAGACTCTCACTGGATTAGAAAGGCCGCTGTCCATGGTACTGAGGAGTGACAGCTGAAAGCCACCTGCGGAGGTTACATGGTCCCTTGATCAGGGAACCAACCCACAAAGGGCCAGCCCAGTTGATAAACAGAGCTGATGCACAGGGCTGATACACTAAGGTCAAAGGTGAAATACTCCAGTTGACTTCTCCCAGAGCAGTGGTCGGCAAACTCATTAGTCAGCAGAGCCAAACAGCAACAGTACAACGATTGAAATTTCTTTTGAGAGCCGAAAAAACTGACTTCTGGGCATGAGCCACGAAGTTTCAGTTGCACTGTACGTGCGCGCCCGCAAGTGGTATTTTGTGGAAGAGCCACACTCAAGGGGCCAAAGAGCCACATGTGGCTCGCAAGCCATGGTTTGACTGCCCCCAGAGAAATCCCTCCTCATGCCGAGGCTGGATTTGTGCAGAACACTCCAGTCTTGCTTGCACCTTGTTCTACTACCTCACTCTGTGGCCTCTGGTGACAGTGGCCTTCTTAGAGTTCCTCCAACACGCCATGCTCCCTCCTGCCACAGGTCCTTTGTGCATGCTGAACCAATCTCTTCACACCTCTTTTCCAGGTCACCTCACACTCTTCCCCTTTCAGATCTCAATTCAGTAATCAGTTCCTCAGCAAAGCCGCCTTTTATTCCCTAGTCTATATTAGGTTTTTAAAAATGCATTCATGGAACCATATTCTCTTTCTTCATAGGACTTATTTCATTTTGTAGTTATAGATCCAATAGTCTGATTACTGGTTGCAAGTCATTCTGAAAGTAGACAGTTTGTTTCTTTTCACTTGCAAATCCCCTTAATTTAGTGCAGTGCCTGGCACAAATTAGGCGCTCAGGGAACAGTTGTTGTGGTCAGCCTTTACTTGTACCTGACATGTATACATTCAATAGGTCCCATATTGGACTAGGAAAGAGCCCAGTTCAACTCATTCTTAGTCTTGAGAAGAGAGTTCAAAGGATCCTAAGTATAATGTAGTTTTCATAAAGAAGCAGTCTATTTTTATAGCAATTTTTCTGTCTTTTCCTAGAAAATCACTTATCTAGAAATGAGTCATTGTTGTCCTGATGTAGTTAACCCAGTAAGGCCAACATTTGACCACTTTAAACCCTGTTACGCAGGGACAGACTAGCTGTGGATGGAAAGGAGAGAATTCAAGACCAGGTATCATGAGGCTAAGGACGCCTCACTTTGACATGGTGCTAAACACAGGCCCTGAACCTCAGAGATCCTGTAAGTACCTGGTAACTAGGGTAGAATGAGTAACACCCTGCAAAGAGCACCCAGCTGGGGAACCGGAGAAGTCTAGAACTGAGAACTTGACCCAGATAATGAATTCAGCAGAACTCACCATTCCCACGTTCAACTTTTCTTGTTTCTTTGTCCTTTCAATAATAATTAGGATTGTGTTAGCTCCTGCTTATGAATCATTTCTGAGCAAGGATACTGCCCTAGGTATATCTGTATCTGTGTGTTCAGATACACACAATCAATCAATATTAAAAACACTAACAAAGTCTCACAATCCTGTTTGACAGACCTCCTCTCTGCATGTCATGAAGTAGAGGGTTGGATAAGTTAAGCCAGCCAGTAGTAGAGCTGGGTGAGAACTTTAGGCTCATTGGTTGATCAGGGAACCAACCCACAAAGGGCCAGCACACTAAGGTGTTCTTAACCATAATTCCAATGTCACACCAAATGCTAGTCACCAGAAGTTAAGACTTAACAAAAAAACAACAACATATCACAAGATCACTTGTCTTTTCACTTAATGATTTTCTTTACCTAAACATCCTTTCTAATCATTTAAAGGATTTTTTTTTCAGTGCCTAGGAAATCATAGGCTTGATAGTTGTATTTTATACTATTCATTGTCATAAATTTGTAATCACGAAGACAAAAATAGTCCACCTAGTGCTTAGACAACTGTGCCTACCAACTCCGTGGTACTCATGCCATGCTGTGGGAACCCCGCATCGCTCTACCCTGAACCTTCGGGCGTTGGAGAAATGGTGCTAAACGACACAGGGTTTAATAAGGCCTGCCTGGTGGTTGATGTTTTCCCGAGGCTGCTTTGAAAGGTGGCTTTCGCCTCCTACCCCAGAGGTGGCTGCACTTCAGTGACGATGAGCAAAAGGGCCCTTGGTTTGTACATTCTGCTCAGTGCTCAGGGTGGTCTGGTTGAAAACAACTACACAGATATCAGTGATCATCCTTCTCATGATGACAATGATTATTTTACATATGGCTGCTTTAAGGGTGAATGACACAGTCTCATTTGTATGCTAGCATCTGGCAGGCTGCCTGACATCTGCAGCATATAACCTAAATTGTGCTATGAATATTTCCCCTTTGCATTCTCCCCAAGGCGTCTGTCTCCCAAAATGCCTCAAGAAACTTCCTTCCCCTTCAAGGCCTAGAGGCAAACTTCAGAAAACATGTCATCCAGACTGGGGACAGCACAGCTCTTGAGTGACAGCAGCTGAGCCTGAGCAGATTTCTGGCTTCTGGAATAGATGTAAAGGGAGAAAGGGAACCATCACCCACACTCATTCTATTAGCAGCTGCACTTCCGGGCAAAATCTGTAGGCGGGTTCTCCCAGGCTCAGACAGTATGTGGAGGTGGCTCTGTGAGCAGCAATAGCTGCCAGTCATGGTCCTGATGGTCATTTTCAGTGTCTCCAACATCACCTCTACCTGCTTAAAACCGCCTTCCCTGAAAAGCCTTGTGGACCTACTGAACACTCTTCTGTGGTGCAGACTAGAGAGCTGTGTGCCAAAACCAGGTCTTTTTTTTCTTACACACAATGTACAGTAGCTAAACTACATTTCCCAGCCTACCTTGCAGTTAGAGGTAGCCATATGACTCACTTCTAGCTAATGGAATGTACACAATTTTAGCTTGGCTCATAGGAGTCTCCCTAGGGTGGTCCTCCACAGTCTTCTCCCTTTGCTGTCTTGATGCAGATAAACATGATGACAAAATGGGAAGAAACCCGAACCTCTGAATTGAAGGAGTCAGTCTGGTGATGGGGATAATCAATATTGGACTTTATAAGAGAAATAATCTTTTGTGTGTTTGAGCCATTATGAGGGCTATTTTATATCAGACCATTCAAAGCTTTACTCTAATATCTTCTTAAAATAAAATGTCCAGATTAGATTTAATAATCAACTATTTACTAATTGGAAGACCTATTAATACTTCAAACTTGACATGTTCACCTCAAATGGAATTTCCTGCATGTCAGAATGTTCCAAGTACTGGGATACAGCAATGGATCACATAAAGTCCCTTTCCTTATAGAATTTACATTCAAATGTGGGAAAATCCAAAATATATAAATAAACAATTTCAAATAATGATAAATTCTATTGCGATAGCAGGGATAGAGGTGGGTTGGGGGCTACTTGGGAACTGATGGAAATGCTTCTGAGGAGGTGGTATGAGATTGAAGCCTGAATGATGACACACAGTTAGCCATGTGAACTTTGGGGGAAGAATATTCTAGAAAGAGGGGACAGCAAATGCAAAGCATGTAAGGAACAACAAGGTGTATCCAGGAACAGAAAAAAGGTTAGTTTGCTGAAGCAGAGTGAATTAGCAAAGAGTTGGTATAACAGGATACCACAGAGGGGGGCAGGGTCCAGATTGTGTGGCATCTTACTGTCCAAGGTAAAGAACTTGGATTACTATTCTATGTCAATGGGAAGCTATTAGAGTGTTTTAAGCAGGGGAGAAATGATATCCAGATTACATGTTGAAAGGTCTCCTCTGTTATGGGAACAAGCATTTGTAAGATAGCAAGAAAGAATGAGACTGTATCGATGAGTGCAGTCACACAGGTGAGAAAACAGTGGTCTTTACTAGTGGGGCTGGTAGGAGTGCAGATGGAGAGAAAAGAGTTGATTTGAGATACATTTTATGGGAAGAAAAGGTAGGGCTCAAGGTAGATTGGGAGGGAGACAGGAAGGCTAGTGAGTGAGAAAAAGAATATTGACTCCCGCCAAAACCGGTTTGGCTCAGTGGATAGACGTGGGTCTGTGGACTAAAAGGTCCCGGGTTCGATTCCGGTCAAGGGCATGTACCTTGGTTGCAGGCACATCCCTGGTAGGGGGTGTGCAGGAGGCAGCTGGTCGATGTTTCTCTCTCATCGATATTTCTGACTCTCTATCCCTCTCCCTTCCTCTCTGTGAAAAATTAATAAAATATATTTTTAAAAAGAAAAGAATATTGACTCCTACATCAGTTGCTCAGCTGTTTGAGTGGAGAAACCATTAACTGATACTGGGATTTCCAGTGAAGAGTCAGGTTTGTGGTGGGATGGCTCACATGACACGTGCTGAATAAATGCCTGACTTGTATGATTAAATAGACGGTCAACATAGTACAGTAAAAATCCTGGCTCAGACACTCACTCAGCAACTTGACTTCTTTAAATTTTAACTAAACATGAGCTAATAACACTGACATTATGGGCTAGTCGTATCAAATACGCCCTTTGTGGATATAGATGGAAAAGAAGAGGGATGAGGACTTGAGGGTTGCAAATAAAAGTTTGACCCAGATGCTGGTTACACAGGTGTGTTCTGTCTGTGAAAATCCATCAAGCTCTACTACTGTATGTGCACATCTCCAAATGAGATTCTATGCAAAAAGTTCCCAGTGCAGTGCTTAGAACTCAATAAATGGCAGCCGCTATTATTTGCATTATTATGATACAATAAAAATCATGGTGCATACCTGCGGTCCATACTGTCCAGACAGGCCATTGAAGAACACTTCAATACGAGGAAGAAACCCTTAACTGAAGTCTAGGGTCCTATCTTACAGTTGATCAAGTCACATCTAGTTTTAATTCAAGACACACAAATGCATCTGTCTGAAGGAGTTGATTCAGAGTTCCAATCCAGAGCTCGTCCTGGCCCCACAACTTGTAACTCAATGCTTCCCCAACGTTGTTAGAATGAAAGAGCGCCACAGATGCCAATGTAATTTAAAAGAGGACAGTTTTCCACAAGTGCTAGGTGTTTAGTTATGACAACTCCTTTCATTCCACTTTTGCCCAAGCCTGCTCTTACCTGAATCCTCCTAATTCAAGCCAATGGGTTATTGGCCCCAAGGAAAGGATACTAAAACTTTGATTGGTTATTTCAAAGTTCCATAGGTTAATCCTCAGGTCGTCAGCTGACATGTAGGTTTCATAGTCGCTGTTGACTGATATGGAGTTGATGTGATATGTGTGTGCATTGGCAAATACTCTTCGCGGGGTGGCCTCCACCATCAGGTCCATGGGTCTGAGGACAGGCACCTGGGATACAAGAGAAATACATCCTTTTAGGACCAACGCTCTGAGTGAGGAAAAGAGCAAGCATATTTATGTCCTTTATGTTCACACATAAAACCATAAGCACATCAGAAAGAGCTCCAAGAGAAGGAGGCATAAATCACTTGGTTCCTGTTCCCTTCTGTTCCTTTTTAGTTTTACTCTTTTCTAAAAAAATAGTCACCATCACTTACACCAGAGGGGTTAAATAATTTATGTGAAGTCACACAGCCAGTGCTCATGCTGGCACTCCTTGACTTTGGAGTCTAAGACCTTAGTTGCTCCATATTCTAGGCCCTGGAAGAATGCATTTGGGACATGGGAGACTAAATAGACATGTCGTGTTAGTGATTTGTGCTGTGATGGAGGTCAGTAGGCTCTGCCCAGGCAATATTGGTCAGACAGGTCCTGTGTCAACCTGGGAAGGTCAAGGGAGCTGTCAAAAAGGAGAGACTCCTGAACAAGGCGGGGCCTGAAGGGTTTGTGGGAATCTATCAGGCAGAAGTGGGGGGTGGGGAGGAGAGAGAGCTGTGCTCTAACCAGAAGGCTCAGCATGTGCAAAATCTCTGAGGGGAGAGTGCAAAGTATATATGGGTAAATGTGCCACTCCTTGTGTTTTGGGCCTGGATTAGTGATTAATTATTCGCTCAATGAATATTCACAAAATCACTTCTTTGTATCAGACATGAGGGAAACCTGAGCTGGGTAAGGGGGTAGAGAATAGGTGGTGTGCTACTTGTGGTGGGGTGGCCGTGGCAGGCCTCTCCGGGGATGGCATCTGAGTATAGGCCAGGATGAAGTGAGGGAGGGAGCCATGTTGCTGTCTAGGGAAGAGCATTCCAGGCAGAGGAAACAGCAAGGGCAAAGGCCCTGAGGTAGGAGCATGCTTAGAGTGTAGGAAAAACAGTGAGAGAAGTGAGGAAGGAAGGAAGGATGCCGGCAGGAGGAGATGTGGGATCACAGTCAGGGCTGGGTCACAGGTTTTATTGGGAATATAAGGAAGGCTCACGGAGTCGCTGGTAGCGGTCCATTACTGACTCCCCTTCCTGTTAAGGCATTCCCTCCTTCTTGTGCTCTCTCCCTTACCTCTCCACTCCTTCTGTCTCTCCCTACCCCTTTCATTCTTCCTTCTTCACCTCTTTCTCATTATGTTTGCTACCTCCCGTCCTGGGAAATCCAAGAATCATCTTTCACTTCCCAGAACCTATTTACTAACAAAATGAATGTTGCTGTCACATGGCTTATTGGGTGTCCATGCTGGCGATGCTTCACAATCTTCCACAGCAGCTACCCGGGTGTCGGCCTTGGGTCAGAGAAACCCCCTTCAGAGACACAGAGAAAGCTGAGCTGCATCCTGGAGGCCCGAGGCCCCCACTTTAGACGATGTCTGTGAAAACGCACAGCAGGGAGAGGCTAGAGGTGAGGACTCCAGCGCCTTCCCTGCACTGACTCTTCATAGAGGAAAAACAACAGCTGTGTTTACCATGGCAACCTCCAGCGCCCCAGTTAAGTCCACAAACTCAAGGCAACCCTCTGAGAGAGAGTGAAGAACAGAAAGAACACGGAGTTGGAGAAGGAAAAAAGAGAGATGGCTCTCTGTGGAAGCACATGATGGATTTTTAACTGCTCAGTAACCTTGGGCTAACAGTTGAAAACTGGGGTTGTTAAGTACAACCAACATATAATCAACATGGTGGGGTCTTTTTAAAAAATGCTCTCAATTTAAATCCATGCTTGCTCCATATCTCCTTGTCAGAATCTAACAGATGTTCCTCACCACCCTCCCTAAAAAATTGAGATTACTTTATATTGAGACTAATAAGGTTCTACTAAGATCATGAGGTTAGGTGAGTTCCATGGCATCAATTAGGAAATACAGGAATGTATGACCTCACAGTGACCCCCAGATAAAACCTTCAGTACACATTTATTGAGTATTTTTTTACTACACGCCGGGCAGTCACCATACAGAGTGTCCTGAAGAAATGTAGAAAATGCACAGCCCCACACCTCTTGTTCTTATTCATAAGCAGCCCCTTTGGTAACGTGGCTGTTGGATGCAGAAAAGCAACAAGAGAGCTGTCCCCCTCCTCCTGGGTGCAAGGACATCCTGAAGCGGTGCTCTGGGTCCACAGGCTTGAGGCCTGGACGAGAACATGGGCAGCTTATACCACCCCATCAACGGCCCTACACGGAGAACAGGCAGAGAGGCTAGAAAGTTCCAGAGTCCGGCCTCACTTCAGGTTTGCCCTCTTGTCCTTCCCTGGGCTTCCTTCAACGAACATCCTTCGTGACTCTCCAATGACAATTACTGTGGTTTGGGATCAAGCCAATAGCTAAATAGCACCAGACTTCATTGTCAAGGAAGAGGGAGTGAGTCACCTTGAAAATGCGGGCAACATGGGGCCTGGCTTGTCAACGTCCCTGTTCCAAAGCAACACGGTGCAGTGGTAGGTACAGAGCTGCCCTTTCAAACAGGCGTCTGGGATGACATCCTAAGAACTATGTGAAACAGCTTTAAAGGAAACGTTCCCCATTTCTAACTTCCGTACAAGTTCCTTTCTAAAAACAAATTATCTAAGGAGATACCCACAGCCTAGGTTCTCCTCTCCTTTGCAAAAGACAGAAGACCCATCCTCACCCATCCTGAACCTTAACTGTCCAAGATACCCTTCTGGGATGGACAATTGGCCGGTACCATCAGTCAAGGCCCCATAACTGCCCTGACCCCTAGCTCATTATAATATGAAATTCTAATAGTTTTACTTTTTATGTTTAATCATTACTTATCAAAATTATGTGTCAATATTATTTCAGTGAATTGTGCTCTATTAATTTTAAAGATAGTTATACCCACAAGAAAATTTTAAATTCTTACAGCCATATGTACATGGGAGGGAATTCTATTTGTTGTTAAAAATGATCAAAAAAGCTTTTAACATTTCTTGGGGGGGAAGTACAGTGGAAATGCATGTTTAAAGAAGAAAAAGAAGGAATATAAAGTTCTTTTAAATAATTTGTTCACATATTTTTTATGGATCTTGGTGGGTCTCCAGTTATGCCGGTATTTAAATTTCTTTGCATGCATTCAAAGGTGATATAACAGTCTTATTCCTAACAGCCTATGCTCAATATACTCCCGAAACCACATTCTCTGTAACTACTTAGCATCACAATGGAAATGCTTATTTGTCTATGTTAAAAAAACGCTCAGGAAAGTACACAGCTTTTCAAACTTCGAGGGGGCACACAGGTACCACAGGTGAAGTTGTGATGGTGTGAGAGAATTTTTGGAGCCAGCAGAGCGGGGCTTCCATCCTGGCTGGACTATTTACTGGCCATACGGCCTTGGGGTATCCCTTCCCCTTTCTCCATGCCAGTGTTCCCTCCTGCCGTGTTAGAGAGAGCAACTCTCTCAGTAGCTTTGCTGAGAAAACTGAGCCCAGGGCCTGATACACAAAGAAACACTGAAGGAGAACTTACTTTGTGCCAGAATGATGCCAGCACTTTTCCATGTTACTGAATCTTCACAATGACCCCAAGAGGAAGGATATAGATACTGTTCCTACTTTATAGATGTGGGTCCTGAAGCAACGAAGGTCATGAAACCTGCTCAAGGTCCTATCGCCTCTAAGCCGTGGAGCTGCCCCAGAACTTGGCCATCTGGCTCCAGCCCCTATGATAACTGTTATTAGAATTTTTACCATTAACTTCCAATTATAGAGAAACAGGCCCTTTCGAGAGATTGCCTTTTGGAAGAGTTTTTTTCCGATTTTTTCTATTGGCTATGGGGTGTAGGCATCCCTTCCCTCCAACCAGGGAGTTCTGTCATGATTACAGAACTTAGCAATAAGTTCTAGAACAGCATCTCTAACATAGCATCCCAACATTGTCTCCCTCAGGAAAAAAGGGCTAGTATAGAATGATTGGTCACTGGGTAGCAATTAGCTACATTGAGAAAAAAAACAAAACACGCACACACAAAGCAAGCTGCTGGCTTTTCTGGTTAGGAAAATAGCTTCTGTCCACACTGTCATGAAAACCTTGAACAATATGGTCGTTCATCCAATTATCAAACCAACCTGGGGGCAGAGTCTGGCGTTACGTGTACCCATTATTAAAGGGTAATTCAGTGTAACAAACCAAATCGAGTATGTACAAAGGCTGTCAAATAAAATAAACCACTAACAAATTCAATTACTTCCCATCTTCAGTGGGAAGAATGCCAGTCATTTTTCATTTTTTAAAATATGCGTCTTCATTCCATTTTTTTTTTTCCAAAAGAAGCATTTCAAGGCCTCGTGCTGGCTGCACTGAGGTTGAGTCTCCAGAGGCACATCGCTCAGGTCCCGGGGCGTTTCCTCTTGGGGAATTAACGAAGCAGCAGGGAATTAACAAGCATCCGAAAAACATGTTGCCTCCACGGATCAATGGTGGATGGAGTTCAAAAAAGCAGGAGTGATAGGTTGGCTCCGGCCTCCTGCAACACGTCGGCGCTGTTGTGTGCGGAGCGAGGCTGCCACTCAGCAGCACGGCGCCAGCACACCCGGGAAGCCCATCCAAGTCACAGACCTTTCACATTTCCCCGATCACACCTCCCCAGCTCAATATGCCCCGGTTCCTTCTGCGGCTGCCTTTGTCACAGAGGCTGAACTAAAAGGAAAAGCCCCTTCAGACCAAGTGAGGCTTTCTGCTTCAGGTTCTTAAATACCTCACGATGATATTCTTTTTATTTTTATTTATTTAATTTTTTTTATTGATTATAGTATCACATAATTGTCCTTATCCCCCCATTCCCATCCCAAGCCCCTCCCTACATATGCCCTCACTCCCCTGTTGTCCATGGCCACTGGCTAGGCCCATATGCATACACACACGATGATATTTTTTCATTCAACAAACATTTATGAAGGGCCAATCACTGCTCTAGAGAGCACATTGTAGAGTGAGCCAAACAGACAAGCGGTGGCACTTACAGTCTCACGGGGAGGAAAGGCATGCGTGTCTCAAGGTGGATATATTGCTAGAGATGCTCAGTGGTGCTATCACGAGAGGCAGGTACGTTGCTTCAGTAGAGGAAAAGGTATTGTTTCCTTTGAAAAGGGAGGGGCTCTAATTGACGTTGGGTACAGTGTTTTGGAAGAAGTGACAACTCACCTTTGCAATCCTCTAAATTGGTGGTATTTAATGGGGGAAGGGGGGAGAAGGGAGTTTTGCCATGTGACAGCCTGGAGATACTTTTTGGTTGTTACAACTGGGGGTATGCAACTGGCATCTAGTGGGTAGAGGTCAAAGATGATGCTAAATGCCCTATGATGTACAGGACACCCCTCAGCAACAAAGAATTATCCAGCCTAAAATGAACGTCAACAGTTCTGAGGTAGAGAAACCCAGCTTGTCTAAATCTAGGGTGGATAAGAGAAACCCAGTATTAACTTTCATGAAAGGTAGCAAAAAGTGCCAGTTCTTAGTCATAAAGATGTTCTGGATTTAAAAGTATATACATACATATACACAAACATATATACATATATACATCTATGCACACTAGAAACCCGATGCACGAAGATTCGTGCTAGAATGGGCTTTCCTTTCCACTCTGGCTGAGCCCCTTTCCGCTCAGGCCCTAGAGCCGCCTCTTTCTGATCCAACCCCTCCTTCTCACGCTGCCCAGAGGCCCTGAGAGACTGGGGTGGGGCAGGACGCAGGTGTTCTGCCCCTCATCACTCTACACCTGTGTATGCAAATTAATGGCCATCTTTGTTGGGTTAATTTGCATACCACTCCTGATTGGCTGGTAGCATAGCTGAGGTATGGTCAATTTACATGTTTGTCTATTATTAGGTAAGAAACATAGAAAAGGAGAGGTAGGAGGAAGGGAGACAGAGATAAGAGTCTTACCCCCTATTTCCAGCTACAAGAACAACACACTATCCATAACAACTGCCTGGGGAATGGATATATATTTTATAAACCCAGTGCAACATGATTTTTATAGCAGACTGACAATTTTATGCTCTGTGTCTTTGACTTCTTTTGGCCTCTCCATGGAAAGGAGAGAAAAAAGGCCTTCTCCCCAGAAGACAAACTTGCCATCTAATTAGCAGCCCGTGCAGCAGCCTGAAATTCTGCCAGCTTTATCTTATTTTTTCTCCCAGACACTTCCATTTTCTGCCAACTTTGTTATTTCTCAAAATGTATTTCCCTGTTCACTGCCTTTCCTGTTATTTCCCTTGATGTCTCACATTATGTGATTCCACAGAAAAAAAAGGATTCATCTTAAAACATACCAGTAGAGGAAAATTTTGAGTAATGCTTATAGGTAGGGAAGGTCGGGGTGTGTGTGCGGGGAGGAAGAATAGAAAGAGACAGTGGCTTAATTTTTGATTATCTTGGTTAGGATTAATCCCAAAATTGTTTGTGTTTTGTTTTCCAACTGCTATTGATTGATGAAAGCATTTCTAAAATCTGTCTGTGCACATTTTCCTATTAGGGATTAGGATAAATATCACTGAAAATTTGGTGACCAAAAATGGACAAGACCTCAGGAAAAGCATATGACATTGTGTCATTTTTCACTGTGGAACATACAGAATCAAGAAGATAAGCTGATTAGGCTCAGTGAATAGAGCATCAGCTGACTAAAGGGTCCCAGGTTAGATTCTGGTCAAGGGCACATGCCTGTATTGCAGGCTTGATCCCCAATGGGGGGTGTGCAGGAGACAGAGAATCAATGACTCTGCATCATTGATGTTTCTAGCTCTCTCTCCCTCTCTTTTCCTCTCTGAAATAAATAAAAATACATTTAAAAACAGAATATAAATATAAAGTTGCTTTCATATTCAAGAATATTAGAGATGGAAAGAAAAAGGTGTCAATGTATACAAAGATGCATCTATCTCTAAGAACCTTGAAACATGGCCCTTTTTAGATATGAATAAAGCCATAGCCATAGCTAAATGGTATCAGTTCTGCCTCCCACCAACAGATGGCAGTAGTGATTACTACTATCACTCTGATTTAGGATCAAATTGACATATGAATGACCTTTCAGAACTGCTTGGTCTGGCTCCCATCCCTGAATGCACGTTAGAATCAAATGTGGCCTCTTATTAAAAATTGTTGCTGGGCCCCACCACTGCTCTGCTAAGTCAGAATGCCTGTGAGGTGCTACCCACGTACTGGTGCTATTTGGAAAGCTCCCTAGATGACCAAGAGCCAAGCCTGGAAGCCAATGACTCTGAGGGGGCAAAGGGAGGGCTTTCATACAGCTCTTTACAGTGGTTAGCCTTTGGAGTACGAGATTATATGAGTTTAAACTTATTTTTATAGTTCTGTAGTGATTGAAATTTTTTATGTTATGCCACTCATAAAACTCTATTAAAAATAAACATAGCCGAGGTAGGTTTGGCTCAATGGTAGAGCGTCGGTCTGCGGTGAAGGGTCCCAGGTTCGATTCTGGCCAAGGGCATGTACATTGGTTGTGGGCACATCCCCAGTAGGGGGTGTGCAAGAGGCAGCTGGTCGATGTTTCTCTCTCATCGACGTTTCTGGTTCTCTATCTCTCTCCCTTCCTCTCTGTAAAATATCAATAAAAAATATATTAAAAAAATAAACATAAAAAGGAAATCATTTATGGATGATAAAAGTGACAGAAAAAGGGTTTCTATTTATAATATACTAAGAGTTCCTAAGAATTGATAAAAAGACAACTCAATAAAAATATGGGTCAAGGATATAGGGATATAGACAAAAAATTTAAAGAAAGCGAAAAGCAAATGACGAGGAAGTATGTAGAAATATGTCAAACCTTATTTGTGGTCAAGGAAATACAAGTTATTTTAAATCTTAATTTTAAAGAAGATTAATTTCATTAATCTCTTCATCTTTACTTGTTAAAAGTTGACTATAAACAAGTCACTGTTCTAAGTCTTTTATAACCATTTATTTTAACTCAACAGTTTGATAATAGACACATATTATATCTCTTTTTACAAATGAGGATAACTGATACACATTATGTGTCTTGTTTTCCAACTGCTATTGGCCTCTCATATAGGACTGGCTTCCCAGCAAGGATACTGCTGGAGTATGTGTGGGTCGATGCCTCAACAGACATAACACATTATGTTATGTGTCTTGCTTAAAGTCACATAGTTAGTGTTTGTTGGAGCTAAGATTGGTCCTTGTGTATTCTAGACAAGAATGTCCTTACCCTTAATCGCCACACTGCTACCTTCTCAGTAATATCACTGTTTGGAATGGGCAGAATTTACAATGTCTGATAACACCCTATCCTGGGATGAGTATGAGCACTTGCTGGTGGGAGTATGAATCACAGCAAGATTTTCAGAAGGTAGTCTGGAAGTAGCTATTAAAACCAGATAACTTAGACATCTGTTAATTAAGCAAACCCTATGCTAATGGAAACTATCCCACAAAAGTAACACATAAGTTTGCGATAATACGTGTTTGAAAACATTCACTACAGCATTGCTACCGTGTTTCCCCGAAAATAAAACCTCCTCCGAAAATAAGACCTACTTCATGGAAAAATAATACATCCCTTGAAAATAAGACCTAGTGCATCTTTGGGAGCAAAAATTAATATAAGACACTGTCTTATTTTCAGGGAAACAGGGTAGTTGCAATTGAACTGTAGCAAAATATGGAAACAACCTGAATGTCTTATCACTAGGGGAATGACTTAGTAAGTTATAATGTGCCCATACTTGAGAATGTCTGCAGCTATTTCAAAGAAGATGAATTGACCTGGAGGGATGTTTATATTACTGAGCAGATAAATGTGTATAGTATGACCTCAATTTTATATAAATAAAACAAGCCATAGTCATCCGTGAATATTCTGTCTGGGATCCCTGGCTGGTCACTGACTGCGTCTGTCTCTCATCCTTGTGTAGCTGCAGCTTCCAAACCCAGGGAAGTGTGGGATGATGTCTGTACCCTTGCTTCCTATCGTCAGCATAGTACCTGATGCGTAGAGGGGCTTGCTACTCAGTCAAGCATACGGCATTATCTATCTCTTTAATCCTCACAACCACCATGAAGCAGGAAGCATAAGTGATGGTGAACTCATTTTTCAGATGAGAACATCAAGGCACAGGTCTGACAGGAGGCCCTATCTACCCCAGAGGGCACAAAACTGAATCCTCAGTTTACCATCCCGGCTGTGATCCCCTCTAAGCCTTTTCTTCCATTGTACCACCTGACACTGCTATTTAAAGCCCATCTCCTTATCCTGGTGTGATCAGAAAAGGATCACGTGACTCCCAGAGTAATCTCATTAGCTTCTGGTTATTTAAAGGGGAAATGCAGAGAATGGAGGCAGGTGCAGGTGGGGACTGAAGGGCTGAGAATTAAGTGAAATGATAAGCAAAACAAAGGGAGAGGATAAAGAGAATATTCCACTGGAGGTGAGGAGAAAAATGAGCTATTTTTTAAACACTGAAGGAGAATGTAAGTGGCGAAGAAGGAAGCCAAGCTGCCGGAGCTTGGCAGAGGGTCATTTATTGATCGACAAGTAAGAATGTGCCAAAAAGAAAGGCACAGAGCAGGAAGATTGTTTGCTGCCGTTCTCACAATGGGAGACTTCCAAGGAGGCAAGGCATGTAAATTTCCCAGGGGAAGAAGAGTGTGAAGTAAGATTCTTATCTTCAAGTACTCAAAAGACAAATCACCGTGTTTTATTGGGGTTTTTTTATTTTTTTTTAAAGCATTGGTTTTGATGTTGAACTAGGATCAAGCCACTCCATGGCCATCATCAAACCTGTCAGATACCTGAAGCTGTTTGGGTTTTAGGAAACTATGACTAAATATTCCCAGATCCCATGACAGAGAGGACCCAGATTCCTCAGGGACTGGCCTCAGTGGGTTTCTGTGGGTTCTCCCAGGGAAAGGAGGAGAGTCTAGAATTGGGGGCAGAGGACTAGCTTCCCAGCAAGGATACTGCTGGAGTGTGTGTGGGTCGACACCTCAACAGACATAGAAAAGCAAGCAGGGTTGGTCCATTCCAGGTGAAAGTTACATTATCCATCTTGTATCCATTTATCTCAGAAACTGAGGTAAATCAGGACAGCCAGGGAAAACGGAAGCCATATTACGATTAAGAAGGTAAACAAATAGAGATGGCAGACTGGCCTCCCTTTCTGCGTAAGTGGAGGCAGTTTGGAGAGTTCCTTCAACACTTGCTTGTTAATCTCCAAGTCTTTGAAGGACTCGGGACTCCAGTCTTTCCCAACGATTTATTTTTTCTTCATGAGAACTCTCTCTTTAAAATGACATTCTGTTCACGATATATTTATAGGAGTATGAAAATTTATTGGGTTGTGAATTATAGAATATGAGACAAAGCCAGCTCTTGAGTTGTGGAGTCATTTTTGTTTTTTCTTAAATATACTGATTTTGACTTTAGAGGGAGAGAGAGAAAGGAGAGGAAGAGAGAGAGAAAGAGAGAGAGAATATATCATTAGTTGTTCCACTTAGTTATGCTTGCATGTGCCCTGATCTGGGATCACACCCACAACCTTGGCATATTGGGACGATGCTTTAACCCAGTGGTCGGCAAACTCATTAGTCAACAGAGCCAAACATCAACAGTACAACGATTAAAATTTCTTTTGAGAGACAAATATTTTAAACTTCAACTTCTTCTAATGCCACTTCTTCAAAATAGACTTGCTCAGGTTGTGGTATTTTGTGGAAGAGCCACACTCAAGGGACCAAAGAGCCACATGTGGCTCTCAAGCCGCAGTTTGCCGACCATTGCTTTAGCCAACTGAGCTACCCAGCCAAGGTAGCATTTTCATTTTTTAAGGTTCGGATTTAGGCAAGCTTAGTTTACAGACTGCTCAGAGCGTCTATCTCTCAGCATATACAGTACATGCAAATGCTGCTCATCCCTTTTTCCTTCTTCCCCAGCAGGGACGCTGCCAATAACGCTCATCTGCCTGAGTTATGGCCTTTACCTTCGGATAATCAGTGAGAATTATGCAAAGGCACAGAGTTGCTATCAAACAGAAATAGAGAGCAGGCTAATTCCACCTGATAATTTGGCTGGGCACATCGTTTTGCCAGGATCTCTCTCACCACAGATGCTGGCAGGATGGTTTCCATAGAAAGGCAGTCCAATTAAAGGGGGTGGAGGGTGTCTGGAAAGTCAATTTTATTGTCCAATGGTGGATCTGCACTTGCGAATGTCAGCCAGGTTAATAATGAGCTTGTGCTAGAAGACAAAAGCGGGGCTTTTTTCTTAGTGGTGAAGAGAGAGGAGAAAATATTGAGAGAACTTTTTTGGTTGGTTTGATTTAAGGAAAGTGACCTACTTGGATGGTTTTTCTTCAGTGCTAACAGAAAATAAAGACAGAAGGTCTAACATCTGACAGTGGATCCTCTAATCTAGGCAGAGAATTCTGCATTTTTGGTGACAAATGGTTGGAGGTGGAGGCGGAGAATCAATAGGGAGATTTGCAACCCGGAGTCCAGAGTCAGTTTTTCACAACTTTCCAGGCAACTATATTATTGATTTTTTACTGAGAGGAAAGGAGAGGGATAGAGAGTTAGAAACATCAATGAGAGAGAAACATCGATCAGCTGCCTCTTGTACATCCCATACTGGGGATGTGCCTGCAACCAAGGAATTGCCCTTGACCAGGAATTGAACCTGGGACCCTTCAGTCTGCAGGCCAATGTTCTATCCACTGAGCCAAACCGGCTAGGGTTCCAGGCAACTGTTAATGCTATCATCCCAGAGACACATGTGTGGCCATATCAGGGGTGGGCAATCTTTTTGACTCGAGGGCCACAATGGGTTATTAAACTGGACCAGAAGGCCGGAACAAAAGCAACCTGACCATGCTGGTACTCTCATCTTGGGCTGCTGGTGAAGGAGCAGAGGGGAGAGCAAGAGTACCTTCCACTCTTTCGACTCTGTGGGCCAGATAGAACAGCCGAACCCACGGCTGCCATAGCTTCTTCCCTCTGCAGGAGTTACTACTAATTATATAACTTCTTAGCTCAGTGAGATTGTGAGAGTTCACTGTCTTTCAAAAACAGGCATTGCAGGGTAGGAATACACTTCACTCAATTTATCCAGAGAGACTCAAATTGATGATCTATTTTCAGTATCTCCTTATCTGTACTTACAGAATTTTATTAAGAACTAGAGGGCTGGTGCACGAATTCATGCAATGGCGGGGTCTGGCTGGCTGGCCCCAATAGGGGCCAATCAGGCTGGGCCAGCCAGGGGGAGGGGCCACAGGCAGTTGGTGGGCTGGCCCTGTCCCTCAGTTGAACTCCCGATTGAGGGGACAATTTGCATATTAGCCTTTTATTATATAGGATCATTCATGGGAATTTCCTTTAGGTCAGAAATGTGAACTCATTCACTGAAGAGTCTTAGATGTTAGGGTTAATGTGCTATAGGCAAATTTGCCATATGATCAATTTACAAGTCCCTTATTTCTCACTTGTCTTCTTAGAAATCTGTGCTTCCATGAAAAGAAGCAACTGGGGTCTACCAGTTGTCTCTCTGCTCTTAGCATTCCTGATTCCTAGCTTGAGGTCAGCTATCATTGAATGGTAAGTACTAAAATCAGACACTGTGCTAGTATTATTTTCTGACAAGTCCTATGATGTACGTAATTTATTGATGATAAAACAGATACTCTGAGAGCTTAAATAAAAGGCCCAAAGTCACACAAAGACAGAGCTGGGATTTGCACCCAGAGCTGTTAACCTGGATTTTTTTTTAACCACCACACTAGACTCCAGAAGGGTTCCAACTGTGGACTTTCCTCTCTACCTGAGGATAAGGAGAAATAAGTCAGCCTCACAAATCTAAGAATAAGAAGCTTCTGCTCACAGTTTTTGAACCAACAGGCACTTATTTTGTTTATTCTGAAGTATCCACGTGACTCATTCCTTCAGTGCCCACATCTCTCTGGGTACTGTCACAACTCACATTTTGGGTTTGTTCACATAAAATATACTGTGTTTCTCTTCTGGGGAATTTTAATGGGCAGCCAACATATTTTGGAACTGAGAAAGGGCTCCTCCATCAGTGGCCTGGACACACACAAGGTTTCCTTTTACATGGGGGCCACCAATCAAGGTCCCTTACAAAAGCTCAGGGAACTGGGCTTGACTGTCTCT
The DNA here is from genome assembly GCA_963924515.1 of Vespertilio murinus. Lineage (NCBI taxonomy): Eukaryota > Metazoa > Chordata > Mammalia > Chiroptera > Vespertilionidae > Vespertilio > Vespertilio murinus. The sequence goes on along the minus strand of OZ004708.1, from coordinate 22,712,983 downwards.
CCCGGGGAGTGACCGGCTTGCCCAGCTTTGTTCACTCTGCCTCCAGTAGCACACAAGACAACATTTCTTGCTGCACAAGCTCGTGGTTTGGGTGCACTCAGTACTGGGGCTTCTCCAGCTGGAATCGCCCAGGCTCTCACATTTTCCTCGCTACTTGGTATTTTATTGAATATAAAATGCAATGAAATTTTGGGCATTGTCCAATCAATTTATGCCTTTAAACTTTTCCTGACCATTTTCTGACTTGCTGTCCTTCATTCAATCTTTTTTTCAATTTTATGGTGTGTTTTTTTTAAAAAAATGTTTTTATTATTGATTTTAAAGAGAGAAGAAGGGAGAGAGAAACATTGCTGTGAAAGGGTAACATCCATCGGCTGTTTCCTGCAAACTCTCTACTGGACTTTGAGCCCACAAGCCAGGCATGTGCCCTGACCTCTCGGGGCATGGGACAATGCTCAACCAACTGGGCCACACTGCCTCATGTTGCTTTTTTTTGCCCTTCCAAACAGCCTCCTACCTTGCACTGTGGGGTAGCAGGTTGGCCATAGTTGGGCCTTTTGCCCAATGAAGGGAGCCAAAGTGGCAATAGTAACAAAGATTACTATGGAGATTACACAATAGAGAGATCTAGGACCACACACAGAGCAAGCGTAATACCAAACATCTCCCCTTTGGAGTCTGGGAAAGCTTTGGTGGCTGCTCTTGTTAGATCAGTGATAAAAGCCCATCGGCAAATGCCAGGGAAACAAATCTCCCCTTCCTGGAGCCAGTGGGCATTTGTCTCTGTCATTCCTCTGGGCATGGGGCTCTGTTCTCTCTGCATGGACAGCACCACTAATCCTGCTCTGGAGCCAAGCACGAGCTCTTTCCTATGGCTCTGCACTGCTAATCAACCTCAGTTGCTTCCCTCTCTCTCTGGCCCCATTCTTGCATGGAAAATTGAGGTAATGATTTATATGTTGTAAGCAGTTCTGACAGGTGCATTCTATCTGGGCTTCCTCCAGCCTCAGGACTAATGGAAGCTTATCTTCTCCTTTGTGTAATGGGGAGCTGTCAGGTTCTGTGACCCTCCGAACAATTCAATCACTCATGGGAGGACTCACCTTGGAGGGAGGACGCCTTGATAGTGGAGAAGCTCCGAGGAGGCCATGCCCTGACATGTATTAAAACCGTTGGCAGGCAAGGGACTGGAGTGCAACATGGCCACCTGACAATGCCATTTGCTTCCTCAATTTAGACTCTTCATGTCCACCGGGAAAGTCCTAGGTTGTGCCTGCAGCTTTTCTATCTTGGTGTACATGTCCTGTCTTGGGTGCAGAACATTGAGATGTCTGAGCAAAGAGGGTCTGTTTAAAAGCAACCAGTGTAGAGAAGAAAGGGCTTGCACTGCTCTTGGCAGAAAGAGCAGATTCCTTGGGAAGGGCTATGAGGCCCAGCATTGCCTGGCCATCCGCTGCCTGCCTCGTCTCCATCATCTCCCTGCACCCAGCACCCCAGCTGCTCCGGCCCTTGTTCCATCCCGTTCTCCTGTGTGACTTCCCACCTCATGGCCTTTGTCCATGGCAATTCTTCTGCCTGCAACACTCCTCCTGCTCTTTTCCCCACCTGCCTCCTAGCTTTAGCTCAATTACTAATTGCTCCAAAATGATTCTCTGTTTTCCATGGATGAATCAGATCATTTGTTCTCCTGTGTACCACACACCTCTCTTCTGCAACCCAAAGAGCCTGTAATCTCCACGAGGGCAGAAACCGTGCTCACTGCCATAATTCCAGGGACTGTCACAGTGCCTGGCTTGCAGTGGTACGGTACTCAATAAATACTTGTGGAATTAGTGAAAGAAAAAAAAGAATAAGAAACCTACATGGTGCCTATGTTCTTTAAAAAAATGGTTTGGAGAGAGGGAGGAGAGAGAGAGAGAGAGAGAGAGAGAGAGAGAGAGAGAGAGAGAGAGAGAGAGAGAGAGAGAGAGAGAAAGAAAGAAAGAAAGAAAGAAAGAAAGAAAGAGAGAGAAAGAAAGAAACACAGATTGGTTGCCTCCTGTAAGCACCCTGATGGGATTAAACCCATAACCTCGGTATGTGCTCTGATCAGGAATCAAACCTGCAACCTTTTGGTGCATGGGACAACACTCCAACCAACTGAGCCACACTGGCCGGGGTGTTGATGCCTAAGTTCTTAACTGATCTGACCATCAAGTAGGGCAAGGGCACATTTGATCAGGATTGTGACAGTCATCTGAGAATTCATCTACAGAGATGACTTTACTCTGGGAAGGAGTAATGGTAACCAAGTGTGGCCCTGTTTTGACACTTCTAGCTCATTATGTAACCTTATACCTCCTGTCTTATCTGCATTGGTAATCTTAGGCCCTCCACCCCCAGGTGGTTTGTCTCTTAGATGCTCTTTGAATTTGTAGAACAAGCATTTTTTTTTTTTTTTTTAAATATCAAGCCTTCAGGGTTTCTAAACATCTGCATGTTTGGTACTGAAATAGCAGGATAATTGGATGAAATTTTCACCTTATGTCTGGATGTTTTGGCATTAAAGAGACAACGTCTTTATTTAATTCAAAGTTGCAGAACTCTCCCTCAGACTAATTATAGAAAGTGGGATCACAGACCAGAGGAGGAAATGTTGAGAAGGATCTCAGGCAGTGATGAAATACACAGCAGATTGGCTGTGATGTCTGGCATGGGTGCACGAAGTTGGTGCTATTGCTATTTTCAAATAAGAGCTCATAACCAGCTAGTTTCTCACTGGCTTGTAAGCCCCATGAGGGCAGGGACCACACCTGTCTATCCCTGACTATATGTATGGAACCTTCCTCTTATAATTAAGACAGATGTTAGGCTCCACAGAAGGAAACAGGGAAAGTTTTCAGAATGGCTGATGGAGGAGTATATGCTTCTATAAGTCTCTGACAGTAGGGTTAAGCCTCCATTGGCTCCAATGGTTGAACACCATTGCTGTTGAGAAGCCAGGTAGCAGGATGAACAAGTGGGGGAGAGGCAGGCCTGCAGCCAGACAGCCAGAGGTTAACGCTGGTCCTGCCACTTGCTAGTGAACAACCTTGCACAAATTGCTTCCTCCACATAGAGCACAGTTTCCTCATCTGTGAAATGGTGGGGACAGTTTTAAGCTCACGGGGCTAAGATGAAAATTGAACGATGAAATGTGCAGAGTGCCCGGAACAGTGTCAGGTGCTGGTAAGTTCTCAGTGATCATTAATGAACTGAATGTCAAGAGGGAGGTGCTTTGAAGGGTTCTACACCATTACGTGATTCTGTGCCTGGAGGCAGTAAGGGCAGAGTGAAAGTGCTGACAGGCTAACTCCCCCCCTCCCCCCATCTGATCCTTTTAGCCAGCATTTCTTAAAGTGAGGTCCATGGCTGCGCTACTCAAAACAACCGACCCACACATTCTTGGTTAATGGTCCATGACCAGATGAGGAGCCCAAGCCAGATTCAATGCATTGCTTCATTCACCGAGAAAAGACTTGCTATGACAAATACAAGCATCAGCTGAACTCTACAGTGGCTTAGTGATATGAATGGCTCATATTCTCACACAAGCTCATTATCTGGCTGTAAACTGGCACTGAGCCAAGGACCACGTGTTGAGCAGAATGTCATAAAAAACAGTAATCCCACGAGAAAAGGGCTTTCCCCGGTCAAATACGTTTGGTGGGAAAATTCTGCATGCCATCTATCTTCCCTGGAGTTTGCTATCAAATATGAGTATACAAAAGGTCCAGAGAAAGCCTGATGTAAATAAGTTTGTTTAACTGTGTTTAACATGGGGTTTCCCATATGTTCTCCAGCAAGAAACGTTTATGAGTGTGTATATGTGTGTTTGTTTTTGCCACTGCTTTTAACATTATTTTTTTTTTTCTGGAAAAGAACTGAGCCCAACTGATCACAAAAAATAAGAGTGTGACCCAATCTCCTCATCTTGAATACATACACACCCCACACCTTTTGTTAGAAAATGCATTTCCTTCTGCCTCAACCATTCTAAGGAAACCAGAGAATTAAATACTAGTCCCGTTGATAATAATTTCCTTGAACATAAATATACTCTTATAAAATGTTTTCCTCCAACCAGTTTATTTTTATGGGCTACAGAAAAAAGAAGGTATTATCCTACATACCAACTTCCAGGGAATTATCTAAAATGTATTTCTCTGGTAGAGATGGGTATTTAAAATACGTACATCAATGCATCATTGAAGCCTGATTTGCAACATACTAGGATCAAAGTGGTCATTTCCTCTACTGAATTTGATTCTAAATCCATTTATATTAATTATTTTCTACCAAAAAATAGTATGTATAATGAGCAGAGTCCCTAGAATTCCTCTTGAGGTTTCCAACAGTTATTCAAATAACTTGGTAGCAATAGGGACCTAGGCATATATTTCCGATTTCCTGTTAAGTCTAATTAAAAACCAAATACAAATCAGTTATAGGCTTTGCCGACATCCTAAGTTTTCTTGAGCCATGCACTGCTTGAGAACTGCGTGCCATTTATAGTAAATGCTCAATAAATAGTAGATGACAATGTCTCTCCCATTACACTCATGATTCAGACAATTCCATCGGAAAGATTCAGAGAATGGAGGTACTTTCCCCCCAGAATCACCCAATTACATCGGGATCTTCCACGTACTTTAGAAGTGCACAGACAGCCCTTGAAAGGGAAAATCATACTATTAACTTCTCTTTTGAGAAAAATCCATCTGGGTCGGTAAGAATAAGGCCTGACACAGTGACAAGAGTCTCGCCTGCAAAGCCCGGAAAGGGCCGGCCACCTGCCCTGGCCGGGCCAATCCTCCTCACCGCCAAAATTCAGACAGTTTAATGACCAAAGAGAAAAGAGAATGGGTTATGGTCTAGAACAGTGGTCGGCAAACGCATCAGTCCACAGAGCCAAATATCAACAGTACAATGGTTGAAATTTCTTTTGAGAGCCAAATTTTTTAAAACTTAAACTTCTTCTAACGTCACTTCTTCAAAACAGACTCGCCCAGGTCGTGGTATTTTGTGGAAGATCCACACTCAAGGGGCCAAAGAGCCGAATGTGGCTTGTGAGCTGCAGTTTGCCGACCACTGGTCTAGAATACTGTCCTCCCTCATGATAATAAGCAACACTAAAATACACTACTCCCGAGGCCACGGAAACGGTGAGATTTCCTCCTCTAACATGATTCTTTTCCTTTCTGACACGGGTGGACTTTTCAGCTTCCCACGGTCACAGAGCGTGCCTCCGGAGGGTGTCACCTACTAGTTCCTGTCAAAGTCCGGGGCCACGAATACATCTCAAAGGGGTGGGGAGAAAGAGACAAATCAGGCACAGGATTCTGCTTCGGTTTTCATTTATGCCGGGTCTCATTACTGCACTGTACATGCAGCCTAACGAAGGGCGCGTGGAGGTGAACGAGAACATCTTACTGTCAGTGTACACACACTCCGAATCCAACCCAGATCTGGAGGGCCAGGACAAACACGCATCCAAGTGAAAGAAACACGGTGAACTGCCGGGCCCCGAACACAGCACAGCTTTGAACCTTTTCAGTGTCTTCATCAGACCTCCCTGAAGCTCCTGGTGTCCAGGCCAAAGGCAAGATGGAAAGGGAGAGGGAAATGGCAATAACGGCACGTCCTGGGCATCTACTGTCAGCCCCCCAGTGGGGCTCTGCTTTGTTGGCCTGGCCTCTGTGGGAAGAATGTCCAGCGAGTTCCATCTTACAGGCGATGGCTGAGACATGGTCACAGGCATGGCCTCTTCCCGGAGTCTCTAGGGCACTGTGTTAAGATTGAAGTCTCTGGAGTCAGACAGAATCTGGTTAAAAAATATGATTCTGGCCGAAACTGGTGTAGCTAAGTGGATAGAGCGTCGGTCTGCAGACCGAAAGGTCCCAGGTTCGATTCCGGTCAAGGGCATGTACCTTGGTAGCGGGCACATCCCCAGTAGAGGGTGTGCAGGAGGCAGCTGGTCAATGTTTCTCCCTCATCGATGTTTCTAGCTCTCTATCCCTCTCCCTTCCTCTCTGTGGAAAATCAATAAAATATTTTTAAAAAATGTGATTCTGCCCTTTAGTGTCTGTAGCCCTTGGGCCAGTCACTTCCGTTTCTGAATCCCCAGACCTGGAAGGTGCGGAGAGAACAGGACCCACCCCGCAGGGCTGCTGCCAGGCTACCATGAGCTGGTGTGTGTAAAGGGCCTAGCAGAAGGCCTGGCACCCAGCATGTGCTGAGCTGACGCCTTCAGTGTTGTTAGCGTCACAGCACACTGGCCATCGGGTAGGCTGGCCCCCAGATTTGAGGGAAAAAAGAAATTGAGTTGTAAGGGGCGGAGCCACTCACACACAACCTAAGCCCGATTGGCCTGCAGACGCTCACTCCGAATCAGATCAGTCCCTTAGTGGAAAGGCAACCATGTTTTGAGAATAAAAGTGCCTTCAGATTATTCTATATAGGACCGTGAGGCAGGAGGAGGGAAGACGACAAAGAAAGAGCTTACAGAATTCCATCAGAGAGCCTCCACTTTGGAGCGGACCTTGCAGTCACGGTGTCCATGGCTCTCGGACCCAGCTGGTCTCCAGGACGGCCTGGGATAGCGCCGAGAAGCCCGGGTAGATCCCTTGGCCCTGCTCCTGGAGATTCTGAGTCAGCCAGTCAGCTGGGGACGGCCTAAGACGCGCCCAGAGTCTCACGATCACCCATGACCTAGTACACCGTGACCTAGTTTCCACGCGTCCTTCTGGCCCACCTCCCCCCACACCAAGTGGAAAACCCACCTGTGCCCAGGGCAAAGGAGCGCCTGCTGTCTGGTTGGCAGCTCTGTCTCTATCCCTGCTCACTCATCTTTTGGTTTACACTGAATATTCAATGAACATACCAGTCTGCTCTTCCAATACAAGAGGCAGGATAGCAGAGTGGAGTGTAGAAGCATGAAGACATGACTTCAAGCCCGGGCATTCCCGCCTACTAGCCATCTGACCTTGGCCAGGTCACTTAACCTCCCTGGCTGCAGGCCCCACGTCTCTAAAATGAGGTTCATTTCAATCCCTCCCCGATAGGTTTACCTTGACTATTAAATTAGCCAATATATGCCCTGTGTCCCTGGAGCACAGCACACGCTCCATGAATGTTTGCTGCTCTTATTATTTTATTATTCCAGCCGACTCAGTTCCTTTGTCTGACACTGAACCGACTGACACTGTCTCACTGACACGAGCCAAGGAACAGGATGGGGACATCCGCAGCAGCCCTTGCCCCCGAGAGGCGACGCGTGTCAAACACTCAGGCGCGTCCGTGAGGGTAGTGCCTGAGGTTCCTGTGGAGCGCTTTCTGATGCCATAACTGAAACCCCATGACGCAGACAAGATACAATCAGATAATGATGGCAATCAATAACGATAACATAAATTATTATTTATTTTCATAACCACAGAGCCTGCGCGCGCCCCGCTGCGTTACACACATCACACGCCAGCATCCCCTTTCGGGGCAGTCAATCAATGGGAGATCTCAATATCCACCCGCCGCGGCAGGCGGGGAGGGAGGAGGCGGGGGGTGAGGAATTACCCACGCCAGAGTGACACATTCACGGAGTTAATCTAATCCAGGGGGCCATCCGGGGGCCATTGTGAGCCCGTGAATATGGAACAGGCTTGATTGATTTTTCACTGCGGTAGCTAAACACTTCATTGTTATTTGCAACAAATATAAGGAAAGATGAAACTGGAAAAGGAGTGGCTATGGAGCCCCCCTCCGAGCGGCCATAAATCACAAAATGAATTCTGGGAAAATTAAAAAATGGTAGGGGTAGGCTGTATCGATGTCCTCAGAGGCCTCAGTTAGGAAAGCATAAACCCCAAATTAAGACCTGGGGCAGCCACGGACAATCCTGACTCAGCCAGTAATTTGCCCTGAGACTGGCCTGGGGTTACCCATCCTCCGAAGTGAGTACCACCATGTGGTCACCGCAGAGGCAGCAAGAAGTATAGAGCCAGAAAGCATTTGATCCTCAGTTCTGCCTCTCAGGGCTTCAGTCTCCCCTGGGATACAGGGGGTACCACATTCCTACTGCTCGAGAGAAGGAAACAGCAATTCGAGTCCTACTTGCCTCCCAGGATCCTTGGGGGTATCAGATGGGGCCTCCAGCATGAAAGACCATCTAGATGCTTTGTGATTACTCCTTCCTGGCCCCGTATCTCGCCCCTTCTCCTCTTCCTCTGACCTGCACGGTGATCTGTGCTTTTCTCAGGACACGGGCCCTATCCAGAGCCCCTCAAAGCCTGGCCCAGTGACCACTTGCAGCAGAGCCGCCTGGGAGTTTTCCAGGAGGGGTTTTGTCAAAGATGTCACTGGAGACAACCCAGACGCTCTCAACTGGAATCCGTAGAGAGGAAGCTGATGATGGTCTAAACAAGCACTGCCGGTGACCCTGGGGCACACTTTGAGAACCACTGATTTGATTAAGTTCAGGTTGCATCCCGTTGCAACTTGCCCCCTCCTTGCCCCTTGAGGACAGGGAGTGTGTGTCACTCCCCTTTGTAAGGTACACTTTGTAGTGCATGCTTAGCGCAGTGCCTGGCATGCAGTAGGTACTCAGTAAATGAGATAAGCAATGCTCTGAAAAGTTCTCCATGCCAGATGCCCTTATCCCCGCTGCTGTCTAGGTCAGGGACCCCACAGCACAGAGTCCTGTGTGAGGGTGGCGGGCAGGGGCTATGGGATCAAAGAGACCTGGACTCCGTTCTTGGCTCTGACACTTACCTGTGAGGCCTCAGGCCAGCGCTCACCTTCCTGAGCCTCTGTTTACACATCTGTAAAATGGGCATGATGCCGAAGTCACAGGATTGTGATGAAGAAAGAATTACAAAATGTCCACAAAACTGCTCAACCCAGAGCCTGTCACTAGGGATGTCTGAGGAAACACAGTGGCTATGATTAGCAAACTTAAACCAGCGGTCTGTTGAGTCAGTTCTTTAGAAAACAGATCAGGTGGTTAACTTATTTTTTCACTAAAAGTATAACTTTTGGGGAAAAAAAAGCTAGTCTGTTTATTTAACCTGCCTAATCCTATGGTCCGTTAGCAATAATCCTTAAGAAGTCCCCCCAGAGCTCGGAGCTGGTCAGCACTCGGGCTGATTTGCCATGGTGTCTTAGGCTGTGGCGTGGTGTGTGTGTGTGTGTGTGTGTGTGTGTGTGTGTGTGTAAATTGCCACCAGAGGGATCTGCAAACATGAGGGTCATTCTAAGTGGAAACATATTAATTCAGGAAAGTCACGGGAATGTGTGTGTCCCGGGTTGAGAGAAAGATAGAGGTCGTCACCAGTAGAAGGCACGTGTGACATGGAATCTTTTCTCTAAAATCAGTGCATCCATTGTGTGCCCACCCTGGGCAGAGAATGGATGCCTCTGCAGCCCTTCCCCCTTGCATTCTACTCTCCTCCAAATCAAGCTCATACGTTAAGAAGGCTTTGCCACACAATTCCGAGAGACTCACTAATGAAAGTGCCTTGCAATCATGAATTATTATTTTCTTAGAAAGCTAAAGCTGCAGGAAGTCATAATGAAAAGCATCAGATTTGGGGTCAGATGGCCTGGGTTTGAATCCCAGCTCAGCCGTTTCTTAGTCATGAGGCAAACCCCTTGCCTGCTCTAAACCTGTCCCACTCCTATTCATTTGACAAACACTCCTGAGTGCCTACTGTGTGCCATGTGTTGCTCTAGCTGCTGGAGCTATGGGAGAGTACGCAGTGTGGTTTCTGCTTTCATGGAGCTGACACTGTAGTGGGGGGGTAAGGGACAGGCAGCGGGCACCGAGAGTGAATGATGGGAAGACTGATTTGAGAGAGAGAGAGAGAGAGTTGTTGTTCTATTTATTTATGCATTCATTGGTTGCTTCTTGTATATACCCTGACTGAGGATTGAACCCACCACCTTGGTGTATTGGGACAAGGCTCTAACCAACCGAGCCAGCGCCAGCAGGCTCTTTTCTCTTGGGCATCCAGGAGAGTTTCTCTGAGAAGGCGGCACTTGAGCAGAGACTTAAGTGAAATGTGGGAGTAAAACCGAGGCTGATCCAGAAAGCATTACAGAACCTACCTGGGAGAGTTATTGGTAGGATGAAATGATGTAAAGATATAAAATCAGCACCTGGCATATAGCAAGCACTCCATAAACGTGACTATTATCATAATTATTATTAGCAGCTGTAAGCAATTTCTGGATAAAATACATTAGAACTTGAGCTCATTACATCCCCTTCACTTGGGGAGAGGTTATGACACATCACAGCTTGGGGGCTCACACCTTCTTACTCTCCACTTATAACTGATTAAAAGCAAATTTCAACCTGGCGCAGGATCCCCGGGCACCGGCAGTCATCCGCAATGAAGGAAACCCTAACTCCCGGCCCAGTGCGCCAGGGCGATTCCCCACCACCCGGCTCCCATCCCAGGCTGACCCAATTACTTGAACTACGAGCTTCCTCGCCCAGAAAGAGCTCCGAGGGCCTCTTACTCCTGGGTAAGGGAGCTTGAGAAAGAAGAGGATCTTGCTACGTGCATCTACGTAAGACCTCCAGGCCTCTGTTTGTCCATGCTGCTGTCGGGTCCGGAAAGTCAAGGGAGGTGGAGGGGAGAGGGAGAGAGGGAGAGGGAGAGAGGAAGGAACACCCTGACCTGGAATAATAATGGCACTAATTATTAAGAAAACCATTCCAGCCCTAACTGTTTGGCTCAGTGGATAGAGATGGCCTGTGGACTCAAGGGTTCCAGGTTCGATTCTGGTCAAGGGCATGTACCTCGGTTTCGGGCACATCTCCAGTGAGGGGTGTGCAGGAAGCAGCTGATTGATGTTTCTCTCTCATTGATGTTTCTAACTATCCCTCTCCCTTCCTCTCTGTAAAAAAATCAACAAAATATATTTTAAAAAAAGAGGGGAAAAAATAAGAAAACCATTCCAAAGGCTGGATGTGTGTCCAAGATGAAGAACCAGAACTCTTGACTTTTAGCCCCAGCTATTGGCCCCAGTTGACAGCCATTGGAGAAGTCACAGCCTCTCTGACTCTGCGTCGTGTTTAAGGGCTCAGGTCCCAGAGCCACGTCAATCAGGGTCTGACTCCTGGCCCCGCATGACCTGGGCATGCCTTTGAACTCCTCTGAGCCTCACCCTGCAATGGGCACTTTAACAGTGAACGACACGCCGTGGGGCAGCCAACGCAAACAGTGTGTTCAGCATGGCGCAGGGAGAATAGTACATGCCCAATAAATACTAGGTGTCGGAATGTTCACCTGCCAAATACCTGTCCCACCCTTCGCAGCGGCTGTTCAAAAGCTGAATTAGGGATGAGGTAAGAAAACACTTTGTGATAAAAAAAAGGCACTTTATAGCTGTAAGGTGCAATTGTTAAATGATCACGATTATCGCTTAAATATTATGAGACTGAGCAGGAGATAATGCTTCCACAGAAGTGCTTCTCATAGTCTCTCTGGGTAAGGACGGATTGGATTTGAGAGGCCACCTCCCAGGGGGGAGGGAGGGGGGGAAAAACCAGCCACATTCTTGCTTTGAAAAGCTGAGCCTCCCAGCACTGAAACAGAACAGGTTCATTACTCAGTGAGGATTAATTAGCTGTCGGGCATTATTAAACGTTCTCACTCTCAAGATCCACACCGAACGGGAAACTCTGAAAGGGAGCGGGAGGCAATCACAGCACAGGGAAGAAGAAGAAGAAGAAGGAAAAAAAAGTCACAATTGCTGGCAATGCACATTTCAATGCCGCGCATGTTAGTAAATCACAGTCTGATTACTATCACGTCAGCCCATTCGCTGTGTGGAGTCACTGCTCAGAACCTACGGTCTGCAGGTAGCCTGGCCTGTTCCTCCTCTACCACTGGGATCAAGAAGGAAGGGAGGCTGTCCTCAGCAGTATTCGCCTGGAAAGGAAGCTGGGGGGTGGACATCCACACTGAGAAATGGGATAGTCGAAAGCCTAGGAAGGTAGAGGAGGTGAAATCAGATGCAAGTATTGATAATTTTATGGCAAAGGTGTCTCCCAAGCTGGTGCAGTAACTGTTGAAATGGCTGGAGAGTAACAGAGACTCAAAAAAAAACAAACAAAAAACAAAAACAAAAAAAACAACCGCTGGAAGGAGGCCGGGAGAGGAGAGAGCCAGTGACCACCGCCACCTTCAGGGGCTTGTTGCCACCCTCAGCGGCTCATACCCAACACGCAGTCTCCTCGGACCGCCCCACTAGCTGAAGAAAATGCCTGGGGCTGGGTCCTGGGATCCCATGGTTGTAACCAATACTGTGGTGGCAGAAACACTGACTTTGTCCGATCCTCTGCCACTTAGAAAGTAATCTTGGAGAGAGCACATGTGAGTTGTTGGCTCAGGATCACCCAGCAGGTTAATACAGAACCTGACCTGAGATTTAAAAAAAAATTTATTTTATTGATTTTCCACAGAGAGGAAGGGAGAGGGATAGAGAGCTAGAAACGTCGATGAGAGAGAAACATCGATCAGCTGCCTCCTGCACACCCCCTACTGGGGATGTGCCCGCAACCAAGGTACATGCCCTTGACCAGAATGGAACCTGGGACCTTTCAGTCCGCAGACTGATGCTCTACCACTGAGCCAAACTGGTTTCAGCCAGACCTGAGATTTTCAACTCGGCCCGGCCTCGGGGCCTCCTTCCTTATCGGATGCATTCAAGTCCACTTCCCGACATCACAGTCTTACTCTGGGGACAATCTCTGCTCTCATGGAAACTCACATATAGGCCTTCTCTCCTCTTCATCATGGGATGGCATTTCCAGGGCAAAGGACAGATATGGGAAATCCCATAGGATGCCAGGGACAGCAGGCATTCATAGTATGGACTACGTCTGGGAAATCCCCTGCATGTAGCAAGCAAGAACAAGGGAACACGTGGGCACAAGCTCATGTTGTAAATTTCCCAGGGACACCTACTCCACCTCTTTCGCTATAGGATCGTCAAGTCCTGGGGGCTGGAAGGCTATCTTATATCTTAATCCTTTTGTATCGCTTGCATAGCGCTTGCCGCTTAGCAGACACCAGTGGACGGTCTGTAAATACAACAATATAAAAAAATGTGTGATGGGAAAAGTGAGTATGCATTTTTCTCCGATGCAGAGGCCTGCTAACAGCGGGGAGTGACAACAGCCACACTAATGATGACAGCGATGCAGAGTAACAGCAGGGAACCGACTTTCTGGGAGATGAGGCATGGGCTAAGGCTAAGCTCTTTATCGCACGCAATGCAGCCCCGAACCCTCCCAACCGTCCCAGGAAGCAGTGACCACCGTCATCCCTGCTGTGCAGATGCGACATTAGAGGTACAAAGCATTTAGGTATCGTGTCCAAGGTCGCTAGACGGAGAGGTCACAATGGAACCACAGTTCCAGGCCAGCACAGGCGGACTCAACCTTCATATTCCTCATTGCTCCACCCCCCAGTCTCCCAGCCCCGAGCATTTAGAGCAGCCGTGGGCAAACTATGACCCACGGGCCGGATCCGGCCTGTTCGGCTGTTCTATCCAGCCTGTGGAGCCGAAAGAGCAGAGGGTTCTCTTGCTCTCCCCTCCGCTCCTTCACCAGCAGCCCAAGATGAGAGTGCCAGCATGGTCAGGTTGCTTTTGTTCCTGCCTTCCGGTCCAATTTAAGAACCCATTGTGGCTCTCGAGTCAAAAAGTTTGCCCACCCCTAATTTAGAACATTGGCCTGGTCTTGTGAGGTGGGCTTGCAGGCAGCTCTCCAGACTGAACGCCCCGGCTGACAAGAGGGGGCAGAGCGGCCAAACGCTTGCTGGCCCAGAAGGAGCTCAAGTGAAGACCAGGTACTCATCAGAAAGCACTAAGTCGACGTGGGACAGTCCAGCACCGTGGCCAGCAGAGCCTGTGCTCAAGTAGCACCCACTCAATGCACAGATGAACAAATGAACGAACAGATAAACGAGCGAGCAAATCAGACACACCACCATTGCTCAACTCCCATCCCTGCTTCTAAACCAGGGGCGACTGCCTCTTCTCCCCAGATGTGCTCCGCCGTCTCTGCTCTCCCTGCCCGGCTGCAGCGGAGCAGCCGCTGGCTGGAGGCACGCACTTCCCCCGGTTTGAAAAGTCCCCGGGGGGCGAGGGCTGGCCCTGACGTGTGCTTGCTTCCCTGCTCACACCGAACGCGTCTGAAGCTAAACTCATGACTCAGGCTGGAACCAATTTAACCCAGATCTGGAGAGCCTTCCCTTAAAAGTCCACTTTTAGAAATCTATTTTTAACGCCGCCTCCCCAGGCGCCCTTTCCCGGTCTCCCAGAACCAATGCAATTTCCCCCTCCTTTGATCCAATGGCAGCTCCCCCCGACGCGCACACTGCATTCATCTCCCTCCGTTTAGTGTCAGCACCGTTTGTGCATTAGCCTACGGACCCTCTCTCCTCGCCAGACTGTGCGCTCCTGGAGGGCAGGAGGGAAGCCGCTCAGACGAAGAGTAGGGGTTGTTTGTGGAGGCCCAGCCACGGAGTCAGGGCTCTCCACCCTCAGTGCGTTTTATCCTCATACGCCCATGGGCCGTAAAGGTGAGGTTCACGGTCTTGCAGGTGGAGAAACCAAGAATACCTGTGTGACTACAGCTCAAAAAGTGGAGTGACGATGGGAGATTCTGGTAAGCGGCGGAATCTGAACCCAGTCTTGTTCGATTCAGACGTTCATGTGTGTTTTATTTCGTATTTAAAAAAAATATATTTTTATTGCTTTCAGAAAAGAAGGGAGAGGGAGAGATAGAACATGGATGATGAGGGAGACTCACTGACTGGCTGCCTCCCGCACGCCCCCTACTGGGGATTGAGCCTTAACTGGGGCATGTGCCCTGACTAGGAATCAAATTGTGACGTTCTGGTTCATGCGTTGATGCTCCATCACTGAGCCACGCAGGCTGGGCTGGAGGTTCATGTTTTGAATGGGGTCTTCCACTTCCCTTCTGGGTAGTCCCACCCCCCGTATCTTGAGTACAAAGATGCTCCAGATGTTTAGGTGACAAGAACAGACAGAGGCTAAGCATATAGAAACACATGCCACTGGCCACGTGGACCAAGGAAATGCATGGACGTGTGGCCAGTGGAGCTTGGCACCCGTCCCGCTCCCCCATCTGCCCCCGGGGCCTCAGGCAGGCGGGTATCTGCTGGGTCTCCCTCCCTCTCACATCACAGTCGCAACATTCACAGCAGCCAGCATGTGGCCAACCTGCAGGAGGCACCAAGACGGTGGCAAAAAAAACAACAGCCTTTGGACTCACCCGCAAGGTGGTGATGGTGGCGGGATCCCGAAGCCGGCCCTCCTCATCTTTTAGGTTGTAACCCTCTGGCCGCTTATCGCGCTCGCTGACTTTCCACAGCTTCACAGTTTTATCTGTGGAGGCAACCAGAGGACATCATCAACGTTACGGTGCGGGAACGCTTGTAAAGGCGTTTTCTTCCGGCCGGGCGGGGAGGATCGGGAGAGGCGGAGGTGAAAATGGAAGAAACTGCCACAGAAGCCGGCTTGTGTCAAGGGCTTTGGTGCATAAATCTTGTGTCACTTGAAGGCAGAGCTCACGTTTCAAAACAAAACAAAACAAAACAAAACAAAACAAAACAAAACATATATCATGTAGGGACAGATGGTCTTCCTGTTAAATCTACAGCGTAGACGTTAATTGTTTATTCCACAAAAATATTTTTTGAACACAGAATAACAAGAGTAGCTAATATATAAAATTAACATATATAATATATGTTCTATATTATATAATTATATAATGAGAGTAGCTAATATATAACATTAAGGACGTTAGCACTTTGCATGGAGAATTTATTGAAGGTTCACAAGTACCCTGAGAGGTGGGTACTATTGTTAGTCCCGTGTTTGTGTTGCGTTTCACTGACCACTGCCCTCACCATGGCCCAAGAGGCTCTCCATGGCTGCACCCCATTTCCTCATCCTTTCTGATCTCACCATCCACCTCTCCCTGCCACATGGCCTCCTCACAGCTCTTGGTCCACGCCAATCCCATTGCTGCCACAGGACATTGGCACAAGCCGTGCCTTCCGCCAGGAGAGCACTTTGCCCTCTCTTGCACGTGAGTTTTCCTTCACGTTGCTCTCTCCCTAGGCCTCAGCGTCCGTGGGGCCTTCCCTAACCAACCTACATAAATAGGTTTCCTTCAGCCCCTCTTCCTCCTCTGCTTCTCCTCCTAGGACACGTCACTGCTGGAAATCGTATTGATTACGTCTCCCTCACCAGAATGTAAAGTCAACAAGAGGCAGGGATTCTGACTGTGTTGCTCATTACTATACCTCTAGCACCGACAGCAGGGCCTGGGACCTAGCAGGTGTTCGACGAATACGAGTTGGATGGGTGAATGAATTCCACCGGCACAGTGCATGTTGCTAGCAGCCCAGGGAAATAAAAGTAAGGAGGGGAGTCATTAAATGCTCCTTTCCCCATGCAGTCTCCTTGGAGTCCCCACCTGGAAATCTTCCTCACCTTTGTCCTGTCCCCACACTTTTTTTCCACTTGCTGACACTTGTCATTTTCTTACAGCAATAAATCGTGGTGAGAAGTCCAATGCCCAGAGGGGTGGGGCAGGTCAGGAGATGAGTGACAGGGACAGGGGTTTGGGGGAGGTACAGACCACATGCCCCACCTGCAGACGTTCCATTCCATGTTGTAAAGAAACATGTCCGGGCCAAACAGATCATGCCTGTGGGCGGCAGGCCTTTGGGAGGCTTCCTTATCAGATCCCGCATTCACAACCTGTACTTGTCCTAACTTCTCTTCTGGGAGGCAGGGACTCGGGTGCCTTCTCAAATCCTTCTCTCAGCCTGCACAAAGGTAAGTGTGGGACCAGACAGCCCCGGCCCCATCCCCACGCCAACTCCAGCCAGCCACAGGGCCCACCACTGTGATTCCCACACCGCGGGCGCCCAACTAGTATTTCTCGAGTGACAAACAAATGGGACTACCAGATTGAGCAGAGAAACAACTACAGAACACACAGTTACATCTGGATTTGTCGTGTAATTTTTCAGTACAAGTACGTCCGAATATTCTATCTCAGTGGTTGGCAAATTGCAGCTCGAGAGCCACATGTGGCTCTTTGGCCCCTTGAGTGTGGCTCTTCCACAAAATACCACAGCCTGGGAGAGTCTATTTTGAAGAAGTGGCGTTAGAAGAAGTTTTAAAAATTTGGCTCTCTTGCCAAAACCGCTTTTTCTCAGTGGATAGAGCATCAGCCTGCAGACTGAAGGGTCCCGGGTTCGATTCCGGTCAAGGGCACGTACCTTGATTGTGGGCACATCTCTAGTAGGGGGTGCCCAAGAGGCAGCTGATGGATGATTGTCTCTCATCTATGTTTCTAACTCTCTATCCCTCTCTTTCTTCCTCTCTGTAAAAAAATCAATAAAATATATTTTTTTAAAATTTGGCTCTCAAAATAAATTTCATTCTTTGTACTGTTGGTATTTGGCTCTGTGGACTGATGAGTTTGCCAACCACTATTCTAACCTTACGAATAAAGAGACTTAGCTTCTCTGTGCCTCGGTTTCTTTATCTGGGAATTAAGGAAAGCCAGGCCTTCCTCATGAGGACTGACTGAAACACTGTGGGTGCAGTGTGTCCCGCAGCGCCGGGCTTCTAACAGCGGTTCACAATGGCAGCTGTTATTAGAATTAGCAAGCTGGGCAACGATTCTGCAATAACAACACGTTGCTCTGACTGGGTTAGCGTCCCCCAGGGTGATGTCAGCACATCCCACTTCCTCTGTGCAAGACTGTCTGGGGCGAGGAGCCGCCCTCTCCCTGCCTTTGCTAGGATTCCCTTCCTCTCTCACCCCCTCCCCACTGCTCCTTCTCCCCTCACCAAAGCTTTGTCCTCGGAATGCACCCACTTGGGGAAGTGTGCTTTCTGCAACAATTTGGACAACTGGACAAGTAAGCGCCTCTGTGTCCTAAGGGCTGGGGGTCGCTCGGGCGGGCCATGCGGCCCGCAGCTGTGCCAGGCTGCTTGTGTGCGATCTGTGCACGCACCCGGCTCTCCCCGGGCGAAGGCCAGGAAGCCCTTCCAGGCGCCCTGTGCCAGCACCCCTCTAGGCCTGTCCCCTCTGGATATCCTGCCACATGCTGAATGCGACAAAAAGGAACATAGGTCATGTTTATACAATCACTTGATTAGCTGCTGATTAGCTGTGATTTTGAAGAATGCAAATCAGTGACTTTTAACACCAAATATTTTCAATTGCTTGCCATCCCATTTGCAAGGCAATTCTTACATTTTTCTTGTCAATGATAATTGTCATGTAGAGAAATCGAGAAATCATAAAGTATAAAGAATAAAAATCACCTATAATCTCTCCAGTCAGGGACAATCATTAACCTTTTGCATAGATCTTTTTAGTTTTTCTATCCATTTTTTGGGGGGAGAAATAAAAACCAATAATATTACATATGTATGTTTATTTTCTCATTTTAATTCCCTCTTTTCATTATACAAGTGTATAATAATTATTATATAACTAGAGGCCTAGTGCACAAAAATTCATGCACTGGGGTGTGTGTGTTGTGTGTGTGTGTGTGTGTCCCCTCAGCTTGGCCTGCACCCTCGCGCAGTCCAGGACCCCTTAGGGGATGTCCACCTACCTGCCAGCTTATGCCTGGCTCCCCCGGAGATCGGGCCTAAGCTGGCAGTCAGACATCCCTCTGGCAGCTTGGGAGCCCTCGGAGGATGTCTGACTAATGGCTTAGGCCCATTCCCCATGGGGAGCAGGCCTAAGCCCCAGTCAGACATCCTTAGAGCTGCGGAGGAGGTGGCAGAGGCTCCTGCCACCACCGCTGTGCTCACAGCCATCAGCCCAGTTTGTGGCTAAGTGGAGCTCCCCTGGTTGGGAGTGCATTAACAAGGGGAGGGCAGGGGAAGGGGGTAGCTCCTGTGTTGAGCATCTGCCCCCTGGTGGTCAGTGCACGTCATAGTGACTGGCTGTTTCGCCCTTAGGGTCAATTTGCATATTGCCCTTTTATTATATAGGATAGGACTGTAGAAAGTAAAAATGAGTATAAAAGTAAAAAAATGAAAATCTCCCTCAATCCCACTAGACCAGGCATGGGCAAACTATGGCCCGCAGGCCAGATGGGTGTTCTAAACTATTGGGGAAAAAAAAAAAGACCTTACCCTTTTATGTAATGATGTTTACTTTGAATTTATATTAGTTCACATAAACACTCCATCCATGCTTTTGTTCCGGCCCTCTGGTCCAGTTTAAGAACCCATTGTGGCCCTCGAGTCAAAAAGTTTGCCCACCCCTGCACTAGACAGATATATCTAGTATGAAAACCTTATGTATGTCCTTTCATTTCATTTCTGTGAGCAATCACATAACTGTTTTAAATAGATACAACATGTTATACATAGTTTCTGAGTATGATTTTTCCTAATCATATCTATCTATGCCAACATCTATTCCTATAAATATATAATTTCTAATAGTATGAATTTAATAATTAAAGGCCAAATAATAGGAGATTTATTAGTAAACTACAGAACAATCATACAGGGGAATCCTAGGCAGTCCTTGAAAATGTTACGGAATTTTAGAAGAATATTTAACAGTTAGGAAGATATTTCTGTTATTAAGTATTATATAAAAAATCTGGTTGCCAAACAGTGTACATAATATACCACATTTATGCTAATAAAAAATATCAGATTTATCCATGCTCTTTGCTGTTTTCTTTAAAAGACACTTACAGTGGTTCTCTCCGGATGGGAACACATTATTTCCATTTTGCTTCTCTATTTTTTTAATGGTTTTGCAATGAACACCGAACTATTTTTATAGGCCATCTACCAAGTAAAATATACCTTCCTTTCTCATCACAGGTACTCGGAAATAGAAAGCTAGACAAGGCAACGTGTTTTCATCTCCCAAATAATTTTAAGGCCTAGATTCACAACTGAATGTTGGTTTATTTCTCATTAAAAATTGTAAAGTTATATTCTAACAGAAAGTAAAAGCTGTATCCAATTATAATGAGATAAGCACAGTTGCGTTTTTTTTATTTTTTATTAAAGATAATTGATGGTGAATTCAATCTAATTCCCCATGGTTAGGTTGCCTGGAGTCATCCTTGACTTTATATCACAAAGTGTTTCTGGACTCCCTCTCTGAAAGCTTTGTGGATAAGGAAGTCTGAGGAACAGGTGGCTGCTTCTATGAGTAATGACGTTTTCTATATTCTGGCTGCCTCTCTGAGTAGTTTATCATTACTTGTGGCAGCTTTTAAACACAATCTTATCATCTATCTTCATTCTCTCTTTTGTACAGTAATTCCAATTGTCTCCCATTAATTTTCGAAGGTTAACCTATTTGGCTTAAGGGGAATTCTCAACCTCAATATTAGTATAAAAAAGAAAATCCCAGGAGAACATGGAAATTTTTCTTATAAGAATCATTTGGAGATACTGTTGGCATATGAAATAGCATCCCAAATGGGAAGATAATATCCTTGTTAATCAAAAAACTATTTAAAAACTCAATTAACAGAACATTATGCTATATAATTAATCTTCATTGCATTTCACTGATTTTCCCCATCCCCCCCCCCCACAAAGGAGTTAATGCATCTTTGAATCTTATTGTAATAATCAATAGGCTAAATTTCATGATATAAAGTAAGCTAGCTGGAGCAGATAATCAGACACTTTCTCTGCCCAAAGTAATTAAGTCAGAATCATCAGAAGTCTTTTTTTTTTTTTTAAATCTAAGTAGTGTTGAATCTGCAGAGCCTTTGAGTGAAATTTCAACAGTAAGAGGGAAGACATTGAGACAAATTCATATGGTTTGGCTTTCAAGAAACATCGTCGACAAAATAAATAGAACAATAAATACAGTTACGAGGAAGAATTAAATTACTTGGAATCTGGAAAAACAGACGACTGGAAATCTGGACATGTTGAGATAAGCCATGCATGAGTAACTAACTACAAACTGGCTGTTTCAGAATTGCCATTTTTTTTTTTAGCATTGTACACTGGCTTTATATTTGAGGGGTTTGGGGTTCACATACATGAAGAAGACCCCTCCCCCTTTTTAAAATAAAATATAAAGCTCATCATCAAAAAGAGAAAATAAAAATGATAAAAAGAACAAATTTATAAGAAAGCCCATAATACATAATAAAAAATCAATCATGATAAGCCTATAGGTGTGTGTCCTTTTAGTCTCTAAAAATATTAATATACGTCTGACTAGCATTTACATTTTTTTCACTTGACATATGAGCACTTCCCTTTATGAATGCTGGGGATGGGCAAGAAGCAAGTCCCTTGCTTTCTGATCCATATTTAAATACACTACCACCTCCTCACAGACTCACACACAATGAATCATGTTCCAGCTTATTTGCTTGGGAGGTTTAATTTTTATCCACTATCCCTCTTAATTATTATGCTATCCAATTAGCACCCTTTAGTATATAGTTTTATTCTAAATTGTTCCGAGCATAAGTGGGCTTCTGTCAGCAATGGCATTGAGAAAAGCAAGAGTAGGTAATTCCACCGAGTTAACATGGAATTTGATTCACTATTCAACCCCCAACCCCAGCTCTCCCGAAATCAACAATTGCTCTTAGAAGAGGATGGAGGGAGAAAGAGAAAGAAACCACTTATTCATCATCCTTTGGTCAGGTCCCTCTCTCTCCTTGACCTGTGCTCAGAGAACTTGATTGTGTCAGAGAGAGAAACACCTCCCCCCCAAACACATTCAGGGATTAATAACTTCTGTTCAGCATGCCGGACTCACAGGACGGCCTGTCGGGGTTCCTGAAATGCATTCCCAGAATAACATTCAATGAATCTTAAAACAGGAAGTCACATTCCAGAGGCACCTGGAAATAATCTGCATTAGTCAGAAACTGCAGACACCGGGGCTCACATAATTGGGTCAGAAATGTGTGATATTTAAGAAGAATCACTGCTATTTACCAAGGGCCCACTCTGCACCAGGCACTGAGGTAAGCATCCTGCAAAGATTGTTGCTCAGTTTTTTTTTTTTTTTTTTTGACAGCCCACAAGATTAAGCAGGAAAATGTAGTCTAAGAGAGACTGAAACATACAATGTGGCTGGTTCTACCTCTGACAATGCCACACAGGAGAAGACACTTGTACGCACCATTAGTAGACAGAAGGAAGTAGGCTGCATTCTGCTGGGGGAGCCATCTTATTTTATTGATCTTTTCTTCTATTTCTAAACTCTTCAGGTAATCGAACTCAGGTTCATGGCTCTGGAACGTGCTGTAAACATTGTATTCACCCCTACGATGAACTTGATTTTTACTCTGTAAGAAGGTGGGGGGAGGAGAATATACCACAGATTAAAATCACATAGGCCACCTGTGAATTCACCAATTTCTTATTTATTCATTTATTTGTTTGTTTGTTTGTTTTTTTGAGCAGAATCATTAGGGATGGCTCGGCAGGCCATTGGCTTGGGATGAGAGTTTTACCCTAGCTCAGAGGCCTCCAAAGCATCAATCTTGCAGTTCTGTTGGTGAATATTAGTACCTCCAATATCCCTATATGCATAAATGATATACATAAAACTCTATAATATATAGTATATATTGTAACATGCACATAGAAACAGGAGTTAAACTAGGACACAATTTTAAAACCAATATACATTGAAAAATCAATATAAATAGAAGCTCTAATATTTTCGTTCTGCATCAGTGGATGTCTTGCACACCTCTTGGTATAAGCCATCCCATGCTGATGTCCATATATACGTCTATCAATCCCTTACCAAAGAGTCTAAAACTATAGCATCTGTACCTTTCATTGGCCTTTTAAAATCTCCCCTGACTTTCAGAGAATCTTGGAGATGTGGGCAGAGCAGGGACATGGACAAAGGAGGCTCAGAGATATCCTCCAAGGTCATGGGACTTCTAAGTAGCAGATTGGAGTATCAGCCCCCCCCCCCTTTTTTTTTCTAACATGGAAAACAAAACAGACAGGAGCACAGGGAGGCCACCTGCATCACAGGGAGGTGATGAGACATCACCCCTGGCTTCCTCCTAGCTCTGATTCTGCAATGGGCAGCAGCAGAAGCTAAATAAATGGTGAGAGAACGAAACAGGAGGGAAAGGGCCTGCAGAAGGGGCAACAGAAAGAAGAAAGGTGATGCCGAAACTGGTTTGGCTCAGTGGATAGAGCGTCGGCCTGCGGATTGAAGGGTCCCGGGTTCGATTCCGGTCAAGGGCATGTACATTGGTTGCGGGGCTCATCCCCAGTAGGGAGTGTGCAAGAGGCAGCTGATGGATGATTCTCTCTCATCGATGTTTCTAACTCTCTATCCTTTTCTCTTCCTTTCTATAAAAAAATCAATAAAAAATATTTTTTAAAAAAGAAAGAAGGTGGAGAGAAGGAAAAAGAGGGTGTGACACAAAGAAAGAGCAGAAAGGAAAGAGGGAGGGGAGGTTTCATTTCACGCATTTTAGAATGTGACTACCCAGGGTTTTAAGAGTCAGGCTTTGGAAAACTGTTCAAAAATTCCACTCCAGGTCTTTATAGACATTTGTCACAAGAGCTTGCCTCTTAATAAAGGCTCAATTAAAAAAAACACACACACACAACTAGATGCCTGGATAGATCCTGAATATCCAAACCACAATCTCCACTGGAGCTGACACCCACGTGTCCCATGTCTTTGGAGAGCACTGAGGCTGCTTCCTACAGCAAGCCCTCCAGGAGTGCGCCTCTTGAGAAGCCACTCACAGACACAGAAAGCACACCTGGCCCTCGGTGTTGTCCCATGGCTTTGTTCCCGAGGCTTAGTGCCCACTTCAACCCCGCGCCTCGCCACAAAGCTCAACACTTACCTGCCTGTTGTTATAACGGACACTTATTTTTTTTTATTGAACCAAATCACTCTTCTTTGGAAAAAAAACGTGTCCCCCTTCCTTCTACTAATGAAATCGGGCTTCCCACATATTCCAGTAAATTAAAATAGGGGAAACCTATAAATAGCAAAGGGAAAAAAACGTGGCTCGGCGTATTACTGGCAACACGCTGCCCGGGGTGATTTATGCTAACTAGCTCCTCCGGTGGTTCCTCTTTATCACCACCATGAACCTATTGGGATTTTTTTTTTTTAAATTGAAGAAGTTTGAAGATCAGCTTGAAGAGGACTCGCCACACTGACGGACATCCTTGTTACCCGTCCGCCTGAACAATACACACAGCCGAGTGTTGATCTGGTAGCATCCAAATCAGACTGGCAAGGGCGTGCCGCATGTGCCAGACCAATTAGCACTCGGCAGCTCCGGAAAAGCGGGAAACATTCCAGGTCACGAGGAGTTATTAGTTCCTACTTGCCAAGCACACGTCCCTGATTCCAGGGCCAGCGGCACAGGCGGGGCCTGACTGAATGCGGATCGCTTGCCTCTCTACGGAACCCCTGGGGGATTAGGATGCCCGTATAGAAATTAATTGCAAATAATGTGCAATTACCAAATACATCACATCTAAATGAGGATTCCCTTTTTTGTTGAGGGGAGGTGGGACGTAAATGGCTTTGAGGCACAGAGCAGGCTTTCGATGGCTAGGGAAGTCTCCGGTGGACTCTCCCTCCTGCTCTTGGCCTCCCCACGCTGCGCCGGGGAGTCTGGGAGGCAGACGGCGGCAGATGGGAGCCCCAGCCCCACGCTGGGGAAGCCAAGGAAATCACAGCGGGCCCTGCTTCCATTCTGACAGCACAGAAGCAGGCACCCCGAAACTCAATTTATATGAAAAAGAGAAACAATTCCTGGTGGAACCCAAATCCCAGGAAAAAAAAAAGGGGGGGGGGCTCTTTGAGATTCAGTGGAAATTAAAACTCCTGCACTCGGCTCCAGGGACCTTCGCGTCATCGGCAGGAAGATGTGTGTGTGCCCCGTGCTTTGCTCAGATGTCATTTTGTGGGACTGCGCTCCCTTTGGTGGGGTGAGCCAGCGTTTTCTTCTCTGCTGACCCCAGTGGTCCCTTTCACGTCTGTGGACAAAGAACCGTTTTTTTTTTTCTCCCCTTTGCACATTCTGTAAGGGCACCTGAAAGCGGGAGGGGCTTCATCTGAGTCACCCCGGGATGAATTTCACTCCGGGAGGAGGAGTTAGCTCAGAGAGCACCCGTGGCTTTTTGCAGGTCAGATGAGACACGGGAACGTGAAAAGATAAGGCCATGCCCAGGAAAAAGGCTCTATTTTCAGCTACTTTTATGAGCCGGAAGGTGGAACTGTTCATGTGAATGACTTTTTGGCCGTTTTTAGTCGGCGAGCAAAGCAGCCGGGCGAAGGGGCACATGTGAGGATTAAGGAACGGCAGGAGGCCTCTAAAAAAATAAAAAAGAAAGAAAAGGGAAGGAAAGGGGCATGTTGCATTCACCGGCCACTTACCTCCTGCTCTCGTTGAAATATTACAACCCGACCCCCCTTGTCCCCTGTCGCTAGTAATTCTCCCGTGTGGTTGAATTCTACCGTAGAGATAATGTCAGCTGAAAAGAAGAAGACAAAGGCAATTTCAGTCACTGCGCACTTGCTTTGGAACGACAGATAATAGACATACTTTTCCGTGCATTTCAGGGCGCGGGGCTTTGTCTCTGCGGCGGAATTTACGAGGGTTTATAGTCTGTATTTTAGGTGCCGGGAGAAGCGGCGCTGGGGAAGGTATGCTTCCTCGATGCCCACTCTGCGCTGTGGGCTCCTGGGGCATCTGGCGAGAGCAAGAGCACGTCCAGACCCTCTTATGTTGGGCGAGAGAAAATGAGTTTCTCCAAGGCTCATGGGAATGGCCATATTCTTTGATAGTTTCTACCCGCCCTAGAGCCTGCACCCACCCCCGGCCTCTTTGCGTTTCCCTCTCTTCTGTTCAGATGCCCTTCCTCAAACCGGCTTCCATGGTGGCTATGCAAATGAGGGCTGGAGATGCCTGACATGGAAAAGCATTGGCAGCCCCTGCAAGGTGGAAGCTCAAGGAAGGACCCCACAAATGCTCCAGCTTGACCCCATGGTACGCCATTTTTGGTGAGCCCAACACTCCTTTCTGGAAGAGCACGCCTTCTCCCAGGCCCAGGAGAAGGGTGCTGGGGAAACGGTCTCCAGTCAGAGGGGAGAGGGCAATCTGTCCTGTTTCCCAACAGAGAAAATGCACAGGCGCCAGGACCTCGGATCACAGGTGACTGCTGGGCGAATGCCAGCCTGCCAAGTCTTGCTTCGACTCCGGTTACCCCCGGAGGAGTACGGACAGGTGAATTACCTGTGATTGGATTTATTGGGGCTATTTTTAGAAAAATGTCAGAGGTTAATTCTTGTGAATTTATTCCCTTGCAGGGTTTCAACGATTGCTCCTGAGAGTTCAAGGAAGTTCTAAGAAGGGGAGGAGGGGGAATTATGACTATGGCCTTTGACAGAGGAACAGTCTGAAGATTATGGCCGTGGGAGAAAAGCAGAGGGGAAACAGTGAGCTGGAAAACGAGGGCAATTGCCCCTGAATAATTCCCAGCTCAACTCTAATATCATCCTTTAATATCACCGTTTCAGGATTTTCTTGGTATGCCTGATTTACTCGGGTAAGTAGCGTACAATTCTCCACTTGGCATGTAACTGTCCTGTTCCACATATGGCAATGCTCTTAATGGTCATTCTTTGTGCAGAAGGAAAAAGAATAAGGCACAAACCATAGTCACTTTCAAGCTAGGCACATTTAAAAGAGCAATTCATGATTGCTTTTTTAAAAAAAATCCTCACCCGAGGATATGTTTTTTTATTGGTTGTAGAGAAAGAGGAAGGGGGAGAGAGAAGCATTGATGGGTTGCTTCCTGTATATGACCCAACCTGGGACTGAAGACAACCTTTTGGTGTATGGGACACTCCAACTAACGGAACCACCTGGCCAGGGTCAATTCACGATTTCTTATTTGGGCCTCTTAGGGACTAACCCCAGGACGACAAATTCAAAGCTCCACAGGAGCACCAGGTGAAACGGAGGGAAGAAAACCAGATGAAGAAAAAAAGCTAGTGTCCTCTCTAAGGGGACAAGGGGCTGCTCGGCTTAAGCCAATCGTGGCCATGAACTATTGTGAGCATTGACAGATATTCTGAAATATCTGTTGGAAATCAACATTTTTATGCAAAATCTCTTTACATTTTATACATGCTCAACTAATTTCCCCCTCAACACCAGGACATTAAAAGTATGTAATCTTGTCTGCGGGCTGAATACGGTGTGTGAGTCACCAGCTTGTGACATCTGGCCTATAGTCTTCCTTCAGGAAAGACCAACCCATTCCTTACTGATGGTCTCAACCAGAAATCCAGCCCGTTCCCTCAGGAAGAGCCCTCCAAATGAATGCTACCTCAGGGAAACATGAAATAAGCTTATCCAGTTCCTGATGCAAGCTTAGAAGGCCCACTTCTCTAACAAGTGCCCACCGAGGAGGAAGAAAGCCCAGCAGGGCTGGGGAGCCAACCACCTCAACTGAATTATTTGCCCACATTTCTTTGTCACTGTTGGTGCATCTTAGCAAAGCACGCACATGTGCATGCTTGGTGTTTGCACTGCCTCTGACACACTGCTTAGGCACTGCTACTGGCTTTTCAATGCGTGGTTAGCAATGGCGTTATTCAGGAGACGCCTGACTTGGGTGGAACCTAATGAAGACGAAGCCATGTCTTTTTTCTTTCAGCTTCTGTGGGGTAGTAAGGAGTGAGTCAGAGCCCTCAAACTGCTGAAGACACAAACACCTTCCAGAGAAAGGGGTAGTGGGGAATAACAAGTGTGGGGGACCAGGCCTGGGGGTTAACAGCACCCCACTCCTGTCATTAGGAATAAGATGCTGCTAAGGTCAGTTCCCATCCTTCTTCTCCCAGCAATGCTAACACAGAGTTCTGGGTGGGTGTCCGGGTCCACGCATGGAGGACTACGGGGTGGGCTTTTCCCTCTGGGAACTTGGGTGTCAGGAGAGTCAAGCAGCTTTCCCCAAGGTCAGCCCCTGGCTCCGTTTCCAAGAAAATGTCACTCCAAGGGAAACAAAACTCTCCTTCTCGGTTGCCGTACACATTGCCTTTTTACCCAGGCTCTCTGTGAAAATGTCCTTCTTCTCCCTCTGAGATCCACACAGGCCAAAACAAAATTATATATATATATATATATATATATATATATATATATATATATATATATATATATATATATATATATATTTATATATATATATATAATTTTTAATCAATAATTCCCAGGCATGGATCTGTTCATTTATTTCAACTACTCATCACTGCACAGGATGCATAGAGCATTCTTCCAGGCTCCATGGAGGAAACACGCTTCAAGGTCCCCGCCCTTCAAGTCACTTCAGCTAAAAACACTCCACCCCACTCCATGGGGTTTCTATCACCATCTTCAAAATTAATCATCTGTTCTCCTGCACTCCAGCTTCTACAAATAAATTCTGCCTGGTGCACCTATTTTTACTCACTATTCCCTCAGCCTTTAGGAAAAAAAAGGATTTGTAAATATAAAAAAAAAACATTTTGTATTTGCTAAAATGTCCTTTCACATGTGCATGCTATCCATATTATTTACAAATTGTTAGAAAGCCCTAGCTGGTTTGGCTTAGTGGTTAGAGTGTGCGCCTGTGGACTAAAGAGTCCCAGGTTCAATTCCAGTCAAGGGCACATGCCCAGATTGTGGGTTCGATCCCTGTGGGACATGCAGGAGGCAGCCAAGGATCCTCTCTCATCATTGATGTTTCTATTTCTCCCTTCCTCTCTGAAAAAAAAATCAATAAAAATAGATTTAAAAAAATTGTTAGGAAAGACCACTGGGCCCCAACTACCATGAGAGTGACAACCCCTACCATGAGAGTAATACCTTTAGGTTAAGGCATTGCCCCAATTCTTAAAAAGGCAAATATTGCTTGAAAGCTATAGCACTTTTTTAAAAATACATATTTTTATTGATTTCTGAGAGGAAAGAGAGATAGAAACCTTAATGATAAGAGAGAATCATTGATTGGCTGCCTCTTGCATGCCCCCCACTAAGGATTGAGACCGAAACCTGGGCATGTGACTGATCCAGAATGGAACCGTGACCTCCTCGTTCATAGGTTGATACTTAACCACTGATCCACACTGGCCAGCCGGCTGCTATAGCACATTTTAAACCATGAGGAACCATAGGCATGCACATAGAATACTTTTCACATACAAAAAAATGTGTGTCATGGAAGGAGAAAGATAAAAGGAGCAATGCCTACTAGAGAGCATGTGTTCAGGCAACATGGTGCAATGGAGTCTGTGACCCAATCAGAACATAACACAGAGGCAGGTATAGGGATTTGTAATAGCCAGGCACAGGGGAAAACACACACACACACACACACACACACACACACACACACAGATTCAGGCTCAAGTCTAAGCCACGTGATCCAAGACAGTATTTATGGGACATCAGGCATGGTTCCAGCTATAAAAATGTCTCCCTTTTTTCCAAGTGTTATCATTGTTTGTGTTATGCTGCTCTCAAGAATCTTTTAAAGGAAGAGTGATTGGTATAGCAGGATTCGAAAATTCCTTAGACCTCTTGCTAAGCCCTCACCTTTATTTTAATCCTGCCAGCCTGTTGGTCTATATGGTAGTTGTTTATATTTAGCAACTGTCTACCTCATTTCAGAGCCTTTGCCATTGCAGCTCGAGTTGATGCCTGTTTTGAACTTCTGGTTTCCTGACTCATTATCACGGCTAAGCCAGTAGGTGTAACCAGAATATGTGACTGCCCCATCCATCGCTGTGTATCTTCATCTATGACTGTTTAATAATTGATGCAAAACTCATGAATCATCCACATTCCAGTTTCAAGATACTGGAACTTCTGATACAAATTCTCCCGTGTTTGCATCATGATCTTTGGTGGAGCAATTAAAATTGGAAAACTTGGGCTGCTCAAGGCAAAACAATTTTTTAGAAATAGGATGTGGAGAGAAGAACAAACTAGTGGACTTATACTTTATCTGAAAGCATGCTCAACAGAAATCAACTCGTCAAGTTCAACATGATTTTTGTTTTTAAATGACCAGTTCATAAGACACAATTTATTCAATGCCCAGTCTTTTACACTACTGAGAAAAAAACACACCCCAAAATAAACAAACAAACAAACAAACAGAAAACCATAAAAAACAAAACAAAAACTATAAACAAAACATTTTTCATCTGGTCTGTAAACATGTAGACCAAGTACACATTTTTGACTAAAAACAGAGAACAGAAGCCAAAAGCAGTTACAGAGGTCAAGTGTAGCAGGTGATTTTTAAAGGAAGTATGATGTTTGCCCTGTTCTACATCTATTTGTGTTGATTTAATTTCCACAAGATGGTGGCCTGGTAACCCCATTTCAGGTTCAATGAGCACTGCTAAGACCAACTTTTTCTTTAAAAAAAAAATCATTCTCAGCACCCCACAAAGGTCCAAGATTGGTAATTCCATACATATAGTCTCCATGTACCTGAATAACAGAAAATGACTTGCTGATTCTTTTTTTAATTTTATAATATACAATTGTCCCGTTGGCAGTCATTTGACCGCTTGCTATGACATGTGCTGACCACCAGAGGGTGATGCAGAACATGGGGGGCATCAGCAGTGCGGCACTGGCAGTGGGCAGCAGTGGAGTCGCTGCTGGCCCCAATGGGCCCTGCCAAGAGTGGGACTGCAGCAGGATGGTGGAGCAGGTGAGGGGGCAGCACCAGGCCAACACGGGATGCCAGGCGTGGCTACAGGGCTGTGAGGCTGGGGGTGCTAGCTTGGGCCTGTTCTCTGAAGGCCACCCCAAGGGACCCCATCTATGCATGAATTTGTGCACTGAGCCTCTAGTATATTATAAAATTAAAAAAGAATCAGCAAATAAAGTATATGCTTCTTTACAATTTTGTTAAAGTACTTTGATTTCAAAATATATCTTTTTTAAAAAAACTGGTAAAGTAATACATACTAAAACTTCCATCAATACCAAGAAGATACTTAAAATATAAAATGCAATTTCACTCACAATCTGACTCTCCTGTACTTAATAGTTAACTCCTATAAATCCACAAATATTCATAGGAAAAAGATCTGTCAGGGAGAGTTCAAAATGATAATACTTTGGTGTAGAATGTGGATGGTTTATTTATTTTTTTGTAGTTTTTTTTTTGTCAAAGTTTTCAGTATTTTCTAATTTTTATTTTATTTATTTATTTATTTATTTATTTATTTATTTTGGAATCATCATCGATCAGTATTTTCTAATTTTTAGCATGACCATAAATACATGCATAATTTTTACTTGAAAACAAATTTAATTGGTTTTCAAACTGAATAAAAGATTTTGGAATTTAGCGCAGTGACTTTTTAAACTTTTTAAAAAATTACTTTTTTAATTTCCATGTGGCAAAACTTATATGGGTTTGGACGAATGCACAGAGATGTGTATCCACCATCACCACCACCACAATGATCCAGAGCAGCTACACCACCCCCAAAATGTGCCTTCACAGTGCCCCTTGTAGGGAATAATTTTTCAAAAGGGATAAAATGAGTTGACAGGTATAGAGAGCTTCCAAAAGTTAAAAATGCTTTGCAAATTCAGAGCCTAAATACTACTGGTCTTTATAGATAAGACTCAACTCAATTTGGAGCCAACTATATATATATTTTAAAAGTATATATATATATATATATAT
This sequence comes from Vespertilio murinus, assembly GCA_963924515.1. Taxonomy (NCBI): domain Eukaryota; kingdom Metazoa; phylum Chordata; class Mammalia; order Chiroptera; family Vespertilionidae; genus Vespertilio; species Vespertilio murinus. The sequence goes on along the minus strand of OZ004708.1, from coordinate 22,681,165 downwards.
ATATATATATATATATATATATATATATAATTGATTTCAGAGAGGGAACGAGAGAAACATCAATAATGAGAGAGAATCATTGATTAGCTGTCTCCTGCATGCCTCTCCCCCGCCCCCCCCCCCCCCCCCCCCAGGTGGGTATTGAGCCCACAACCTGAGCTTGTTCCCTGACTGGGAATCAAACCATGACCTTCTGGTTCATAGGTTCATAGACACTCAATTACTGAGCCATGCCAACTGAGCAAAGGTTTTATTTTTTAATCTTATTGCTTAGATATTATCACCATTCTGGTTTTAGAATGGTGGGGAGCTCAATTCATCAATAAATCTTTATCAATTTGCACCACAAGCTTGAGGTGTTCTGCCCTTTGATCTTTGCCCTTTGCCTTTCAATGAGGCTATATTTGAGTCCTTGGTTCAGCAGCATTAACTCCTTAAGTTGAGCCCATTTCTCATATCCCTTTAGCTTGGTCCTAGTGACAGGCGTGGTAAATATAAAGTTCTGAGTAATGATAACAAATAGATCTAATCTGGCTTACCAATTTTGATCTACGGGAAGAAGCTGCCCATTGAGAAGAGTTCTGAGGTCAGAGGCAGGCTTGGTGGAAGAGTGTGGTGATCAATTAGTCATGTCTACCAGGGGCATGGACATAGGCAGCACACATGCTACCTGCTTGCTCTCCTGACCTTCTGTGAGTAATGCACTTTCTGACCCAGACTTATTCCTTGTCACCTAACCAGTGTCTGGTATTTAGACACTGAATCCTTCTCTTTTCATTTGAGCACAATTAAGTCTTTGCATACTGGTTTAAACTTGAACCTGGGGCTGGTTCCTCTTGTATGAAAGGCAGGCAGAGGGGCCCAGCAGCCCCAGTTCCCTAGATCTTAATCATAACTGCTGCTTCCTATTTAACCACAAGCAAGTGCTAGAAAATGGGCTCTGTTTAAATGTCAGTCTGCTTCTGCTGACCAAGCTCATTCGGGGCAGGTAGTGTACTGTGGCAGACACTCTTGGTGGGCTACTCTAGCCAGTGCCTGTTGTCCTTGCCTGCCTCCTGCTGTAGGCGCTGAAGAATGCAGACACTCCCTTCCCAGCCTCCCCTGTGGCTACTGGTGGCCAAGTGACCCAGATCTGGTCAACGACGCATAGAGGAACACCTTTTGGGGGACAAGGAGGCAGAACTTCCTGGAAACTTTTTCCTTCTGTGAATAAAAGGAAGGAAGCAAGTCTGGTGGCACTGAGCACTTCTTGCTTCCTGCCTTTGTATGTGGCTATATGTGGACTCGATATGCGAGGCTGTAGCAGCCATCATGTAACCAGGAGGTGGTAAAACAAAAGACTTAAAAAAGCCAAGAGGCTGAGTATGACCTGGAAAAATAGGGCCATGTCTTTGATGACAGCACTGAACTACAGAAACCTGCCTTAGAGATAGCCTATGCGTGGATTTGTTATATAATATCCTGTGGTTTAAGCCACTGCCAAACCACAGGGTTTTTTATTTGCATCAAATGCTAACTAAGAGGCATGTGTTTCCACATTTGTTTTCCTCTTAGCTCTCTGCGCAAGACCAGATTATTAATGCGTGCTGAATTGGAATTCCCACCCGCAAACTCTCACGTGCACATTTTCATTTCACTTGACCACACAACCAGTTTTTCTTTGCACTTGTTTGGTTCCCAGCACAGGTATTGAGCTGGCTTGTTTATCTCCCCATCCTTGTGTGGAAGCGGTATATTACTTTTTGATCATTCAAATATGAAAGCAGCTCATTGGGGCAGCATACCAGCCCCTCCCCCCAATCAATCACGGTGTCCATAATACAATTATGACTTCAAAGAGACCCAGTCATGCCCTCCTTGGGAGCCACGTGCTCCCTGTTAATGTGCAGGAAGCCCACCATGCTTGCTGAGCTGTGAAAATCCAGATGGTAGGAAGCAGGTGAGTAATGAATGCCATGCTGTTTCCATTAATATGCACACAGCTTCCCCACGCTGACCGAATGCCCAGCACTAACCAGGGTTGAGATAACCCGGGCCATGCGAGTTGATGGAGATTTCCTTTCATTCAAAACGTGTTTCTGCAGCCTAGAAGCTGAGAAGAGAGAATTTTCCTGTAGTTGGAACAAAACTTGCCTAAAGGGCAACATTTTAAAAATTATAAATTGTCTAAGTAGAAAAAAAAATCCAATGGGAAATTGGTTGCAGTCCAGACTTGCCTACACACCCCAAGCCCGGTGTGGCTTACGGTGGAGTCTGCTGTCAAGGTGTCTACCATCTGTCACCCACTCTTTCAGAAAGCAGAGGAGTAATTAACTGCACAGGCAATGCAAGCCCTGCCAGTCATTCAGATCTATTATCTACACAACATGGGGCATCTACCGCTGACCCCCCCAGTCAGTGGGACTCTGGGTCCACGTGGGCAATCTCATCGCATCTGTAGGGGAACAGGCACTCCAGGGCAGGTAGTCTACCACCCAGACACACTTAACCTAGAGTCTGATCGGCACACCTTTGGTAAAAAATTCTGTGGTGGCGGATGCTCTGAAGTCAGTAAGGCACGGCATCTGCACAGTGGAAGCTAAAATTCCCCACGTCTGTGGGTGGGTTCTAATATCACTTTCTTAGGGAAGCCTTGTGTGACTTCCCCCCAAGCCCAGTCAACCCCTTTATGATGCAGCCTCACTGCCCGCACACGTCTCCGTCATCACCGCTGTCACCACTTACCGTTAGCACTTATCCCAAAGGTAACGGAATCAGTTTACATGCCTATCTCAGCCTTTAAATTGTAAATTCCATACAGAACGTATTCATCATTGAACGTTCAGTGCCTAGCTGAATGCCTGAATGTGTAACAGATGCGTCTTGGTTTTTTTCTCTAGTGGATTACTGGATGAGAGCCAGAGAGATCCCACACCAAAGTGGACCAACACAGACAGGCTGGTTACCTTAAACCAGAGAACAAAATATTTATGCCGGTTGAATACAAAAAAAGATTTTTAAGGGATGTGAGGCAAGGGCAAGTTCTTGTTCGGAAGAGGATTCATGACTTTAGGACCAGACAGACTGACCCTAAAAAGACTTTATAGCATTGGCAAGGAATTAAGGGTCCTATGAATCACAGGGAAAGAAAAGAGCAGATGGACTGGTGACGAGAGGGTCCTAGAATATGTTGCCATTGGGAGTGGGCATGGAAGTGGCAAAGAGACAATCCAAAATGTATTTTAAGCAAATGGGCCAGCGATTCCAGGAATCTCTTTAGTGGACACCTATTATGTGCATGTCTTAGGACTGGATGTCCAGGATAGGCTAATAAACAAGTAAAGAAGAAAGAGGGTGGAAGCACTGACTGAATGAAGGAATGAGTGAATGAGTAAATGAATAAAGCAGCAAATACATGTATGGATAAATAAACCAGTCACCAGGACGGGTCCACCATTAATAGCTGAAATAAAATCCATACAAATTTAATTCCTACCCTCAGCCAAAAGATAGCTAGGAAGAAAAATGCTATTGAAACCATATCTTAACGGAATCTTCAAATTATCTAGTAAGAGCTTCTTCCATAATTCAGTATTTCAGAGATCCATGTGGTTTTCTTTACTTTTCTTCTTCCCTCTTCTCTCCCCCCTTTCCCTCTTTTTTCTTCTTCCTTCCTTTCCCCTCTCTCCTTTTTCGCCATCCTTTCCTCCTCCCCTTCTTCTTTATCTTTAGAAGCCAAGAGCAGCAAGTATGCTATCCCTCTGCCCCCAGATCAAGGTTCATGACCTCCTATCTGCTTACCAGGCAGAAGGCTGCTCACCTGTTTACATTTCAGAAATGATGAGTAAACTACAAGATTACTTCCCAGTGGGTAGCCTGACCTCCTTATGGCCTTTCTTGGGTAACTTTCACCACCACTCCTATTATACAGAGAAACGCGTCTGTCAGAGGGGGAAAAGATACCCCCACTGTCATCCCACATGTAGTTGGGAAGATTTACAGATGCTCTGCAAGTGGCCAGACACAGGTGATTGTGCCAGGAACTTTCCAAGTGATTTGTAGATCTCCCTTCCAGGAGGTCAGCTTCAATGGAAAAGTCTTCTAGCTGCACATTCCTTTGTTCAAGGGTAGCTACAGGGAGAGGATTGAACTTGTTCTGCAGAAGATTCAAGAAATTAATTCGCTGCTAACATGGCCTCAAGATATTTCAGTCTCAGGAAAACACCAGGACTGCAGTTTAGAAAAAGCACAATTTTTCTTTTTCTCTTTTATGCATGATTTAATCATGACTTTATTCACCTGATATAACTGCGCTTGACATGAAGTAATTCCAACACAGGACCAAGAGACTTACTCATAGGAAAAAATATAATGTAATTTTCTTTACAGAATGATTCACAATAGCCTTAAAAATGACAAGTTCTCCAACTGCCTTTAAAATGGGCAATTTTCAAAAACAAATATTTTACACACATTTCAGGACACATTCCTGTAATGGAAGCCCCCTGGCTTTAGGGACCATCAATATGCTAATGACTTCTATGTTCAAATCTCTGGCCCACATGACACCCCTTAATGAAACACTTGTATATCTATTATGGAGCATATATTTTTTGAGTTCCTACCAACCATGGAACACTATGCTGGATCTTGGATCAACAGAAAAACACAACTTTTCTTATTCTCTCTTCCTAATTCCACATTATCATCTTCATTCATTGAACTTCTACTTTGGCCAGGATCTGTGCTTTGTGTTTTCTGTTATGACATTTAATTATCCAAATCCATGATTTCAGTATCTTCCCCTGTTTTTCAGATGAAGAAATGGTGGCTCCGAGAAGTTAAAGAACTTGCCCAAGTTTGTGAGGCTAATCGCTGGAATTGGAACCCAACTCGAATTTCAAAGCCCATGTTTTTGACCTGTTTCTGTTGAGTCTCATTTCTTTTTCCTCTGCCTCCTATTCTTTCTTGTTCCCATTCTCTTTTGTCTGTCATTCCCATCTTTTCCTGATCCTTTCTGCATCTTTCACACATAATTACAAGCTTTATTTCTTATCACGGCAGAGGGGACCCGGACTCAATTGTAACTTTCCATTCTACCTTCTGTACCCCTTACCACACACCCGACACTTGAGCCAAGTTGAACTCTTTGGACTTCCTAGGCAGACATGGTCTTTGTTGACCTCCTTCCATGCCCTTTCATTTCCCTGAGGCTTTCTGTCCATTACGTATGTGTGCGGACCTCTCCTCCTCCTAGAGAGCATGCTCCTTGAGGGCAAAGTCTTGACTGTTTTAGTCTGGGGACCTCACATAGGCATGGGCACTTAAGAGGTCTGCACAAAATTCCTACATTCCTGCCCTAACCTGTTTGGCTCAGTGGATAGATAGAGCATCGGCCTGCGAATGGAAGGGACATAAGTTCAATTTTGGTCAAGGGCATGTACCTTGGCTGCGGGCACATCCCCAGTAGGGAGTGTGCAGGAGGCAACTGATTGATGTTTCTCTCTCATTGATGTTTTTAACTCTCTATCCCTCTCCCTTCCTATCTGTAAAAAAATCATTAAAAAAAATTCCTACATTCCTGTTGGATAGCTGAAGGAAAAAAAAAAAGGAATGCAGGAAAATTTCAAGGCCAGGACCAAGTTTTCCATGAGCTCCCCTGATTGAAAAACATCCCTCCCTCCTCACAACTCCTACACTTTATACTTTCACCTGCTACCCGTGACATTTTCTCTTCATGTGTGTACTTGCTCTATTTTCCTTACTGAAATGGATTCCTTAAGGGCAGAGTTTCTATTCTACTCATCTTTGTCTCAACCAATGAATTCTTCACCCTGGAATTTGTTCTCAGAGTATTTTTCCTCTTTCCCCTCCCTTCCAAGGGGAAATTAATATCTTTTAGAAACCAAGTAAGTACAGTTTACATGTGAAACTTCACTCACCAAGTTGGCATCTTATGGGGAATAACTCATTTATATTGGATTATGGCACAAATATTGATAGACGGCTTGAATATAATATATATGTATTGTCTACTTAACTAGATTACAAATTCCCTGAAGACAGAATCATATTTATTTCTTTAATAGACCACATGTTTATCTGTATCTAGGATCTCATTCTGTGCAGAGCAGGCATGGCATAAATGGTCCACACTTGGAGATTTAGGATGCTCACGGGACAGCTGAGTGTTGGCCTGTGTAATACATGACAGTTCTCTTCTAAACTTAAAGTTATAAATGCTCCATTTTTGCCTCCAGCTTGTTTTTTAAAGCAGTTCATTGCTGTATAGGCTCACAGCCTGGGACATCTCTGAAATAAAACCAGTATCTAAGGAATCAAGTACCAAGGCCAATTTCAGAAACATTTCCTCTGCACAAAGCACATGGGTGAGGGGTGGGAAAAGAACCATATTCCTTCGTCTCTAAGTACTCTACCTTTGGGGACATTTTAAACACTGATTTCAACAACCTAAGTTATTGCCTTTGAAGAGGATACAAAAGCTCAGGGCACACAAAAGCCAATGACTACAGGGTGGGGCAAAAGCAGGTTTACAGTTGTGAGGACCTGAAACACAGAGTTTATGCTTGTTTTATTATCAACTAGAGGCCTGGTGTATGAATTTGTCACAGGTGGGGTCCCTCAGCCTGGCTGGTGATCAGGGCCTGATCAGGGAGACTTGCCCAGTCCCAATTGGGGACAATCGGGGCCTGCTGGCTGGGGGAGGGGGTCCAGGGCCACCGGAGGTTGGATGTGGGAGCACACTGACCACTAGAGTGCAGCTCTTGTGTTGAGCATCTGCACCCTAGTGGTCAGTGCATGTCATAGTGACTGGTCAACCAGTTGTTCCGGTCATTCAGTTGTAATGGTTGCTTAGGCTTTTATATCTATAGATTATTGTATTATTTTCCATGCAAACAACTGTAAAGCCACTTCTGCCCTACCCCGAATTAACTGCAGTAGGAAAATTCCTTTCTCTCCAATCCACACCATAGCAGGTTCTTAGCTTTGATTGCCATGCATTGACTGTATCCTGGAAAGTTCACGGGAAGAATGAAATGCCAACATTTTATCAGGCAACAGAAGGAATAAAACCTTTAAACACTAACCGTATAGACACAACCTCACAGACACAAACTCTTCTTCACAGTAACGTGTACCAGTAGCTGTTTTGAGGAAGTTTGGGGCTAATACAACCTTTCAGTAATTTATTACTAAGGAAATGCTGCGAACTGGCCTTTTCCTACCTCTCAAACCTCATCTTAAATCATGTCCCTGACTCCCCTTCCCTACAGTCTCACCCACCCGCTGCCTTAAATATCTCATACATGCCAGGCCTTTTCTGACTTTGGGGTCTATTAAAAAAAACATGCTGCCCTCTCTTTGCCTAAACTACTCTCCCTCCCCGCCGCTCCCCTTCCCTTGGCTAACAGCTATTCATTTTTCACATTTCAGCGTAAGCAGCACTTCCTGAGGGAGGCCTTCCTGGAGTAATTCTGCATCGCTCCCCACAGTACCCATTCTTTTCCTCCTTTAAAGCATCTATCAAAAGCCACTATTACATGTTTGTGTGTGTTTATTGTTAATTTCTACTTCCCTATAAGACTGTTAATTTCACCAGGGCAGGGATCATAGCTGATTTTTTCACTGTAGTAACCCTGGCTCACAGCAAAAGGCTTGACACATACTAGTCACACAATCTATGTTCAATGAAAGTCTAGTTTTTGAGAATTTTGTTAATAGTTGTTGTCTTGTCACTTGGGTTCATATCCTTTCTAATATTGTATACACACACACACACACACACACACACACAGTTTTCAGTCAACTGGGTGTAGCAGATGTAAGAGATCATGAAAATTTAAAAACCAATGAAATCTGCCTTATTAATTGTCTGGAGCTAATCCTATACACGAATACGCATGCATTGTAAAATGTACACACACCCCTCTGATTCTTAAATTCAGATGGCTCAGCCACCTCCACCCTTTCAATTTTCAGGAAGAAAGAACACCAGAGACTGGGTGGGAAGATCTTCCTATGCCAAGAGGTCTGACCCAGTGAACTATTTCAGTCAAACGCACAGCTGGAAGTGGACTGCCGGAACGCTGAAAAGGGATTTCTGGATTAGACAGGCCATTAGTGGGGGAGCCAGCATCCAGGGCCTGTTGGCCTCTGCTCTCCCTGCCTGGAGTTAGCAAAGTGACATGGCGAAGGCTGCTTGAGTGACAGAAGCCGGTGAGTCACATGGAATAACGGCTGAAATAGCAGCTTCCCAGAGGCACCAACCGCACCCCTAGGCTCAGGAGCTCCAAAGTGTACACAGCTGAAAGTGAGGGTTAGTGTCAAGTGAAAAAGACTTGCTGAGCACCGTCTATGTGCCTGACCTAGGGTGTGGTTTGGAGAAGTAAATTTTAGGAGGTAGTGACTAGCAGCCTCCTAAAAACCAGTTTAAATTCCAGCATCGCCACTCACTAGCTGGCTCACCTGGGGCATATTTCTTAACCTTTTCCTCCCCATCACTTATCTAATCCGTAAATGGGGGAGGATAATATACCAAGGATTAAGTGAAGAAATGTGTTTAGTGTTAGGCTTGTGTGTGTCAGGCACCATTCTGAGTGCTTTGTGGAAGTGTTAGAATAATGCTTCCCCTGGAAGTAATAGAATGAATGGTTAGCAACATCCCTTTAGATGCCAGTGAGGGGTCATTCAGCTGTCATTTTTAACCGATGTGCCTTTGGATGAGTTAGTTGAACTCTCTGAACTTCAGTTTCCTTCTCTGTAAAATAGGAATACGGGTCCCACTTTGGAGGGGAGTTATGAAGATTAAATGATAAGGAAGGTAAGGAGCTTCCTAGCAATTGGAGACTCTCGGTAACTATGGTAACTTGTTTTCACAAGTGCATTACTCCTGTGGATCCCAGAGGACACAGAGCAAGTCTTCACAACCCCACGGCCAGGACCCACCAGCCCAGGGACACCGTTACGGCAGCTGGCCACATCTAACCCCAGAGTTGGTGTACTTAGCCCTGCATAGTCAGCCCATACAATTTCCCCAATATTTCGAATAGCTTGCCAACATTAAAAAATTGTGAGTTTCACATAAAAAAAATCCAGATTTCCAGTTTCTTCAGAAAAATAATAAGATGGGCACCATGGGGCCGGCACTCCCGCTCCTAGCTTGAGGGTGGGGGGGGGGCTGCCCCTATAAAAGGGAACACAATATTGAATGTACCTCCACCCCCCCCACTTCCTAGTGCACCCCCACTCTTGCAGCTGAATGTCCACTCCATTCATCCTCTGGAGGCTTCCCTCTACCCCCCGCTTTATTGTTGGCATTACTTGGCCTCCGGGGGCATCTGAGTTAGCAGCTGGTCTTGACTGTTGCCGATATCCTCGAAACTGCTGCCTGCACAAGGCAGCATGCAAGGAAACAGCCCTTTATCCACACAGCCCCAGGCACTGGACTGCCTGACAAGTCAAAGTGGAGAAGGAGTCCATTCCACGGAGCCGGGCATGGGCTTGGAGAATAGCCTCTCACCAGATGGTTGAACCCATAAATTCACGACTTACCCTGAATCCTCCAGTTCCGTTTAGACTGAGGCTGGAGGATATAAGACAAAGGATAGGAGAATCTATACAATGCTTCAGAGATGAGTTCTCTAAATATAACTATGGATTACTGTTACTTAGGTTAAAAAGTCACCTTTTGGAAATAGCTAGTACATGATCTCCCATCTTGGGGACTCATCTGGGCAAATTAAAGTCTCAAAAAACCTGAAAAAAAGTTCACTCACAATTCATTCATTTAACACAGTGTTTCCCAAAGAGTGGTACACGTACCCCCAGGGGTACGGGAAGAGTTTGGTGGGGGTACGCGTTGCACCGGAGTTTGGTGGGGATATGCACTGCACCGTGCTTAGCTGCGCCTAATTCTACGTTCTCATGAGTCAAGTCAAGACAGTCTTGTGAGGCATGAGATGGTCCAGTGTGCAAATAAATGTTATTTATAATATAACTTTTATTTGTATTTTATTATGAATAATTTTATTTTTCATTTATTATTATTTTGTTTATGTACCAAAAAAATAAAAAATAAATATATTTTGATTATTAAAATACATCCTTTTAAAAATATATATTTTATTGATATTTTACAGAGAGGAAGGGAGAGAGATAGAGAGCTAGAAACATCAACGAGAGAGAAACATCGACCAGCTGCCTCTTGCATACCCCCTACCGGGGATGTGCCCACAACCAATGTACATGCCCTTGACCGGAATCGAACCCGGGACCTTTCAGTCCGAAGACCGATGCTCTACCACTGAGCCAAACCGGTTTCAGCAAATACATCCTTTTTTTTGACGAGGGGTACTCAGCATTACGAAAATTATAGAAGGGGTACACATATGTCAAAAGTTTGGGAAACACTGATTTAACAGATGCTTACTGAGCACCAACTATATGCCAGGCACTGTTCTAGGAGCTAGGACAGACAAGCACCCTGAACTCAGGCGACATTTTAGCTTGGAGTAAAGAAGAGTGCTTCACTTTGTTTCCAAATTTCTGCTGACATAAAGCCACTGGGAAGAACTGCTCTATGCATAGTGAGTAGCCCTTTGCAGAAACAATGGCCAGAGGCTCTTCAGGATAAAGAAATGAGAGAGATCACCCCCACTAGTGCCTAACAAGTAAGACCACTCCAGAACCCTTTGTAGAAAAACACACAATTTACTTCTCAAAAGTCAGTGAGCCCACGAGGCCAGCCTTAGCTCGGGAAAAAGACCACAGCCACAGCCTCCCCTGGGACCTCAGGTGCGGCAAAGGTTTCTGAGACTGTCAGAGAAGGGTTCGCTTGACTTTCACCTCCAATGTGGAGCTGTTTTTCTCTGCATCTAATCTGACCCAGTTGGAAATGTATTTGTTTTCCACTGTTTAATCTTCTGCATCACCCACTGTTGATTAGATTGAATTAATTTATGTTTCTAATGAACTTAGAAACTCACAGTGCTGTAGCAGAAGAGATTTCAGACGGCATCTGGCCACCAAATGGATTGATTACCTTGTCTGCAAAAGTCTTTCCGACATCTGGGGCCCGAGTTGGTGAAACGTCCAGAAGCTCTGTCAACAGCAAGAAATGCCCACCGAGGGGGAAAGAGAAGGTGCTGGAAATAGGTAGGGTTTGCTTTGATTTCTAAATTGGGATCCTGGCACAACCCCAACACGCAAGCACATTTTGCAGCTCATTGGCACAGTTTCAATGGCACCGGGTAGACTGATCCGAATCTGTTTTGTTCAACATAATCGGAAGCCACTGGGCCTGAGCTCCGGCTGCCACCCCGTGAACTTCCTTGGCAATTCCTTCCCTGTGGAAGCTCCCACCGATCATTAAGATGAAACATTTATAGGGAACATTTAGAGAGAAGCACTTGGCTCTCATTCACTCAACAAACATTGTTGGGGGCCCACTGTGTGCCTGGCACTGAGCCACGTGCACCTCTTCATTAGCTGCTATTGGCAACAACCCTACAAAGTAGGCAAGCACTGCTGCTCCACTCTCAGAGATATGGTTGAGGACTACACAAAAGTAATAATTATTGTTAGTGTGAACACGACTAATAAAGGATATATACAGACACACAAGCACACACATGTGCACACACAAGCATGCATGCACATGCTTGTGCATGCACCCAAACACCTATACACTTACACACACACCCCGACTCTCTATATGAAGTACTTTACATGCATTAAGTCATTTAACTCTCACAGTAAAACCATGAGGTAGATGTCACTATCATCACCCCCATTTTACCATGCCAGTATTGAGGTATTGGGAACTATTGTGACCTGCCCATAGTAAACCACATAGCCTTTGGCAGAGTCTTCTAACATGGGCAGTGTACCTTGAGAACCTTTGCTCCTGACCATTCATCCTGCTTTCCTACCTCTGGATAACATTTAGGGAAGACCTACTATACGTTAGTCACTGTCCTAGGGGATTAGCTTCATTGGACTTCAATCATTCACACTTTATACCATGGGTATTATTATTCCCAGATGAGGAAGCTGAGGTCTAGAGACATTAACCTATTGAGGCCACAAGGAGAGTTGGTAACAGGGCTGGGCTGAGAGTTAGTAGTCAGGTCTGCGGGGTTACAAAGGCCGAGTTACCTGCTGACAGATGAGAGAAAAAGGGGTGGTATGAATGCAATTAGCTTTCTTAAAGCTGCACCAGGAAACATGCTGGACAGGTCAGAAGAGAGGGGTGCCCTGGCTGCTATCTATGCATAGCCAAGATCACACAGAAAAAGAGGAGAATGTACATTGAACAAGAAAACAGCTCCATCTTAAAGAGGGAGGGGAAAGAGGCTGGAAATCTCATTGCCTGACTGGCTTTTCTGGCTCAAGTTCAGAGAGAAATGACTGACAGCCAGGTGGGCTGCTTATAATAAAAATGACAATGCAAAAGCCTGATTTACAGAACAGCTGAAATTTTCTGAACAATGGAAGCTGACTGTTGCACAATCAGGCTGCCACAATTACACACTGGCACTGAAACACCCACGTTGATATGGTGCCGGTAGCACATCATCATTTACTAAGTCTTGCTACTTCTCTCATTTGAAAAGCCCCTTATTTCCTTCCATTCTTCCCTCCCTCAAGCCTCTACTTAACGCAGCCATGCCATCTGCTTTCTTTGGACCTGTTGCCTCCTTACTTGGAAGCTTTTTCATCTAAATGGTCTGTCTAACCCCTCTTTGTCCTTAAGCCTCTGGTTGGACATCCCTTCCTCCAGGAAGCTTTGCTTGATTTCCCTGTTCTGGATTAGGGGGCCATTTAAAGTGAAACCTATTTTAGTACTTCTTACAATATATCCACATTTTAGAACTCTCCGCCTCCACGATCCAGTGCAATCCTATTTTTTGATCTCCTCACTGAGAATGCTTATCTTGGTTACTACCTTTTGCATTGTCAATGGATAGCCTGGTACATAACATGTGTCCAATGCATACTTCATTGAATGAATGGATGGAGAGATTGTGAACATTATAATGTCTTCTTGACTGGTCTCTCCACTGGAAATCTCTCACCTCCACACTTATTGCTACATCCTAGAAGTCATTAAACTCTTTAAGCTTTCATCATGTCATTTGTGTTCTTATCACTTCCCCTTGAACATGCACATGGAAATTAGCGTGTAGGGAGGAATTAAGTGACAGGGGGTCATGGAGTCCTAGCAATGTCCTATATCTTGATCTTAGTAATGGTGACTTAGGTATATACATATCTAAAGATCATTAAGCTAAGCATGAAAAAAAAATGCACCTTACTCTAAGTAATTAATACTTCTGCATGGATAAATAGATCCTTTGCAAGCTCATTTGTGCTGACAGCATAAAGTCTGCACTTCCTTGCCCCAGAGTTCAAGGTTCTTCACTCACTGGCTGGCATACTTGCCAACTTACTTGTTCAAACTCACTTTTCTAATACACACGCCCTGATCTTCTCCTGGGTCCTCAATCTCTTCTCACTGGCTCCCATCTCTATGCCCCAAATCATGCTGTCCCATCCTGCATTTCTATTTCTTTCTCCTTTATGGGTTGGAAGTTCCTCCTAATTTTGAAGGACCACAGATCTCAGTAACCTCTATTTTTGAACCCTATTTTGTCTGGTTCATTCATTTACGTCAACATGTCTTGATAATTGTAAGCACACTGAAAAGCAAAGACTTGATCTCATTTTCAATGTTTAGATTTAGCACAGTACCCAGTGCCATGGTGGACTCTCTATATATTTGTTATGAATATAATGAGAGCCTACCTCTGTCCCCAAACCCCTGGCAGCCATGAGCTTGTGCAGAGATTAGACAGGCAGGCTGTCTGTGTCCTCTAAGAGGAAAACCCAGTGTCAATGATAAGACTTAGGATTCATATGTGATTTCATACCCAGGTCTTAGGGCTCTCTGGCTCCATAATTCAGTGCAACTCGGGTTTCCACATCTGTAAAATGGGGACTTTTCCTAGGGCTGTTGTAAAGATTACATAAGAGCTTAATTTTTAGTTTCACTAGTGAATACTTGTTGAATTAGTCATTTAGCTTAAATAAAACACAGTAACATCCAAATAAAAGTCTATGTTCTCAATATTATCATGCAAAGGATTCAGCATAGTGGCTGACTCATAGGAAACACATAACACATGGTGGATATTATCATCAGAGCTATTAAAACACAAGATACATAGTTTCAGAGAAAAACCTATGGATTGATAAAAATGTTAGAAGCCAGAAGAGTGGGCATCTTGAGAGAGAGAGAGATACATGTGCACTTAAACACGGAATGATTTAATTCACAAGAAATTCCTCAGGGAAATTCCATCTCACGCTATTAACATGGTCCCACAGGCAAGAGCTGGCCTCTCATCTTTACATATTTAATATCTTTGCAAAAATTCTGAAACCATCACCATCTTGAAATATATAAAGGCAAGCGTATCTGGGGGGTACGTGCAAACACATTCTACTTTAGTTCTAGCTGACATAATTCTTTAATCATTGTAATTCCTGGCACTTCTCTGAAAACTTTTGACCTCAGGATAACTCTTTGATTGCTCAATAAGCTTTTGACAAGCGAGGGAAGGAGAACACCGAGGAACAAGTCCGCGGTGTGTTCTTACACTCTCATTTAAAAGACAACCGTTTAATAATTCTAATTCATACACACTTCTATTCATGCAATCAATAATTCATGGCAGTTCCTCTGCAGCATTTTAGCGACAACAGAAAGGACAGGGTATGTCTTCTCTCCCCTTCGCCTTCCTTTCTTCACGTCGTCATGCCTGGAGCCTGGAGAGCACGGGATCTCAAGGAAACAGTTTCCATGGTGATTCTTCCTTTGAGTACCCGACTGCATCTCACTCTTTCTGCAGTGAATTAATGCTTTTTATTGCTTTCATGCTAAATATATGGAAGATTAGATTTGATTTCCTCAGCAGTGATGGTTTTATCAGAAAAATGGAAAGGAAAAAACACAGCATGAAGAAACGGCCTCCCTTTTGCCACTGTGCTATCAGAAAGAAAAGCAAAGCATTTCAGAGGAAAAAATAACCAGCCGTGGGGAGACGGATGCAGGTGTCTGGAAGCTAGGATGTGCAAGCATGCATCGAAATGTTAGAAAGCCTGCCTCGGGAGGAAATGGCCTTAATTCTCCAGGTGTGGAGTATAAGTTGACCGTAAAACACTGAGTTACAAGAAATAACCTGATTTTTAATGGACTGCCCTCTTCTCAGCACAGAAAATATGAGATCATACAGAAGAAAATCTTTAAACCCACAGCACCATCCCTACTTCATATTTTATTAAGGAGCATTTTGCTTTCTCTCTACTAACACTCAATAACTGGCCTTACTTAATTTTCCAAATAGTTAGGTGATGCTCTTTGGACTCCCACAGGACTCTGGAATTCTGGACACAGACCTCATCATACTAATATCACCCACTTGCTCATCTTCCCCACTAGGACCCTGAAAAGGCAGAGCCTGTGTCTTTCCCATTCACTGCTGTCCCCTTGCTCCTGTCACAGCACATAGAGGAAATGGATATTATGACCAGGACACTATGAAAGGAAACTTTGAGACACTGAGGTCTCCCCTGTGAAGCACCAATAGACTGTTGCATGGAGAGAGGTTCATGCAAGGAAAAATCTCAGCAACAGGGACTGTTTTCAATGGTCTCTCTTGTCCTGAGCCCTGCTCTCTCCCTATCTTGGAGGCAGTCAAGCTAAAGGAAAGAACTGGTAGTGGGAGGAGAGGGGCAAAGATTGTACCACCCAGTAAAGCCTCCTCCATATTACACACCCTTTCCACATAGTCCAGGGTTTAGTCAGCACTAGGCATCAAATAAACAGAAGAAAACTGGAATCTAAAACCAGTTTGATCCAAAGAATTAGCATCCAGCATCTTTGCCAAAACAGGTACTGTCCCAGGTGCTGATGGAGACAAAGTTGAGCACAAGAATGCTTGCCCCAGGAAGCGTCGAGTCCACAGGGATCTCTAGGGAGACATGTGGAAGGGGGCGGGGCTGAGCACAAACACAGACATCCTGATTATTAACAACAGTTCCAACAACTGATATTTACTGAACAAGGTATTAGGCACTCTTTTAAGCACCACATATGCATGAACTCATTTAATCCTCATAACATATCTATAGTTGGTACTGTTATTTACTTATTTTTTATATATAAAGAACCTGAATCTTTGAAAGGCTAGGTGACTCAACACCCTAAAGCCAGTTAGTGGTGGAGCCAAGATTCAAACCTATGCAATTGGTCCTTAAGTTGACCGACACAGTTCTGAATCTCAAGCTCATGGGATCTCATCTGAGAGAACCACTCTACAAAGCATTTCCCACAGTCTCCTCTGCTGTGCAAATCACTCAAAGTCCATTAAGTTCACACGTGCCTCTGGACAATCTTCTGGATGCATAAAGGGTCCGATAAATTCCAGATTCCAAAAGGAAGAGCAGTTCTGTGGTTAAGTAGATGTTTGAACAGAGGGTCTTACATGTGCCTCTGTCACATTTACTATGGCAAGATGCCTCTGGTTCATACAGACATCTCCACAGGGACTCTCAGAAGACGGTGTTAGCTTTCACCGGACAGAACAGGCACATTCCAGTGTTCTGAAGAGCGGGGGGGGGGGGGGGGGGGGGCGGGGGGGGCTGTTTTGGAACGCAAAACGAAACCACCTTGCAGGAAATGCAAAATTCATCAACTGCATACTGAATGCCAGTCCATGGAAAACAGTGGCAAGAATAAGATTGCAGTGTATGAGCTCACAGACACTTCCCTTTATCTCAAAAAGCATGGATCTCCTTAACTATGTCAACACATTCATTAAAAAAATAGGATAGGAAGGAAGTGTATTAACGCTTATGGGCAGGATGATGCTGCTGTAAATTCTACTTCTGTTTCATTGAGACACTTCTCTCTCTCAGTTTCCTGTAAGGAGCAGCTATAATTTTAAATTCTACAAAATAGCTCACTTTAAAAAAATACCCATGACTCCCCAAAAGGGGAGCAAAGACAGGCACAAGAGAGACACTGATTTAGTAAGTGTTATCTATTAGAGCTCAGAATTAGGGATGAAAAAGAGAAAGGTTTACTCTCCAGCATTACCTACCCTACTGTGTGACTCCTATTAACGGGATATTTTAACAGAAGACTCTTTGTCCATATTTAGTAACAAGAATTTACTTATTGAACAGGGAAAACCTGAAGGGTGTTTGTTTCTCCAAGGGATCGTGTTTTTGCCACACCCAGGGTCATAGAGCTCAACGATCTCTGAGGGTCTCTGAGACTCATAGTCCTCCTGGCTGTTCCACCTGCCCA
Organism: Vespertilio murinus; assembly: GCA_963924515.1. NCBI lineage: Eukaryota > Metazoa > Chordata > Mammalia > Chiroptera > Vespertilionidae > Vespertilio > Vespertilio murinus. The sequence continues at coordinate 22,663,791 of OZ004708.1, read as the reverse complement.
GAACAGTGCTCCAGCACCTGGGTAAGATCACACACGTGTCATTAGAAAGCCTGAACAGTCACTGCGAATCTGATCAGAAACACAGACAGAGACATTTTTGCATTTCCAGAAGAAACAGATGAGGTCTTTGAGGCACTTAGTGGAAAAGAAGAGGGGGAAAGCTCTAGGCGTCTACGAGGTGTGAGTTTGGAGAGAAAAACACAGATTAGATGTATCTTCCTGCCGGAGCTACATGTGGCATGCCAGCTGGCTCTCCTTCCCATTGCCTCTTTATTAGCAAATCCAACATTCATATTTCGCTAATCTCATAAATAAATTATTATACACATCACGAAGACATTCCTGATTGCGCTCCAAGTAAGCTAGAATGGATGAAGCTGAAAACGGGGCGTTTTCAGTATGTACAATTATTACCATTACTGGCATTTAAAATCTGCAGTGCTGCTGGGTCCCTGCTGTTAGGTGCACCGGCAGGAATCCAGTCAGCTGCTGGGACTTTTTTAGGGTCTTCAGATATCTGTTTAGGAGCTTTCTGTTTCTAACACTGGGCAGAAATTAAAACTGTTTTGTCAAGAGACTGTGACCACACTGTTCTTTATCTGTTGTTAAATAATCGGCATCTCTGTATCAGAGAGAAGGCCAGCTTGCATTTCTGTATGTTCACATTGCCCCGGCCTCCCACCGAGTGTATGCCACGGAGTAATTAGGAGCTCAGGCTTTGGAGTCAGGCGGATCTGGGCTCAAAGCACGGTTCTGCCACGTATTAGGTAGAAGATCTTGAGAGAACCAGTCACTCCCCTTCCCAATTCCCTCTCCTGTAAAATAACAAAGAAAATCTTTCTCTTTTCATAGACTAGTTGTGAGGATGCAAGGAGATACCGCAAGCCAAGGAGCTAGCACCAGGCCTGGCATCTGGAAAACCCTTTACAGAGGCTACAAAGCCAGGGAAATAGGACATGACTGCAAGAATTTGGGGCAAAGGAGGCACAGGCACTGAAATGTGATTGCCTTTCCTCTATGGCAGTTGTCGGCAAACTTATTTGGCTCAGTCAACAGAGCCAAATAGCAACAGTACAGCGATTGAAATGTCTTTTGAGAGCTAAATCTTTTAAATTTAAACTTCTTTTAACACCACTTATTCAAAATAGACTCACCCAGGCCTGTTTGTGGAAGAGCCACACTCAAGAGGTCAAAGAGCCTCATGTGGCTCTCGAGCCGCAGTTTGCTGACCACGGCTCTATGGGAAGTGTATCATCTCACAATGAGTTCTAGCCAACTTCTCTTATCTATGTTGTTGGCTAGGCTTTTCTTTTCAATCCCAAAGTCAGAACCATAAATATCTCCCATGGACTTGATGATTAAGAGAAGGTCCAAGGACTCTTTCCTCCTTTACTGTTGAAAAACAACCTTTTGTGGCGATTCTTGATGGATGGCAGCTATATTTATGACTCAGGCCTCTTGGCAAAGTCCCCGATGCTGACTCATCAGTTGCCCCGGGAGGAGAGAAGGCAGCCGAAATCACCATTAATTTATTCTGCTCCTCAGTTGTGGAGAAAGGTCAGAGGTAAGGGCTGAGTAGGAGAAGCCGAATTTCAATAACACCTTCTTGACCACAAAGAAAAGACAATCTCTAACCAACAGACGCTCTTAAAAATGTTTGCAAAGCTCTCCTTGATATACATGCTGCCGCACTACTGACTGGTAATTTTCTGCCTGATGCCTCGGGCTCTCAGCTCCAAACCCGTAGCACCTTCAGGTCCTGCAGGAGCAAGTGAAAACCTAGTGACAGCTGATGGAAGGGGACGTCGGACAGAAATAGAAAGGAGGCATGATTTGGAATTTCCATTGTGACTGTGGCCTTGAAAGTAGGAATGAAGGGCAACTTTGCAGAAGTGTGAGAGGAACTATAAAAGGTTTCTTAAAGTAATGAAGATAAAATGTCTGAAAACTTACTGACTCTAAGACGTTTAGCAATATGCAAACCAATGAAGAGGAAATAGTAAGAGCGAACACTTGAGTATTTGTGTCAGGCAGAGAGCTACCAAGTCTAAACATATTTTTCCATTTAATCTTCAAATGGTCCAACTGTGAGATTGGGTCTACTTCTTCTCACATTTACAGCTGCAGAACTGGAGGCTGTGAGAAGTAAACATCTAGCTCAGGACCACCCAGTCAGCTAAGAGGAGGGATTTCTGAGGCCCATTTTCGGCTATGGGCGCTTCGGCAAAGAAGAGTAGTGTTGAAAGTAATGATGTCCGTTGCCTATAAATTATTGACACCCTGCAAAAAGTATTTGAAATACATAACGCTACCCTTGCCTCTAAGTATAGGTTATGGGAGAACATCTGGGCCAAATTTGAGCTTCAAGGCCTCGGTGAACTCTGGGCATCACTTCCTTTACAAATGTAAATCAGCGGGAGTGCTTTATGGAGACTCTTACATTAAACTATAAACAGTCAAGTAGCACATTCAGCGCAACTTATATGGGAACACGAGATAAAATTTATTGTATTTCCAAAGCACAGGGCTGGGCGGTTTAAAAAAAAAAGAGGCATTTATGGGATTGCTGAAGGCTACTTGAGGTCAATGTCAACAGAAATATTTTTGCAAGATATAAAGTTGTGTGTGGGGGGAGGGACTGCTGTCTAGTTTCAAGGCAGCAGATGCTCCCAACAGAGCTACCCGTACCCATATTTTAAATCGATGAATATGATCTCTAGAGCCCACCCATCAACATTTGGTTTTCAGCAAGAAACATATGGCCTCATAAAGTAAACTTCCTAAGGTCTGAGATTAGAGAGAGAGAGAGAGAGAAGATGACAGGATGTGGAGTTCCCGAAGGAAGGATGTTCTTTCTAAGCTTGGGCTGGGGCTTTAGACCAAACCTCCTCCCCCACCGGCAGGCCTGCAGTTGGCAACCATCCGGTTTGGGAAGGGTGTGTAGATGTGAGGCAGGGGACGTGGACCAGATGTCGTTTTCTCACGGCCGTATAAGCTATAATCACTGTCATGGGTGATTCCTGCTTCCCAGAGCCCTGCCTTGAGGTCCTTGTGACCTACTGGTCGGAGAGTGCCTATCCTCTGTACGGAATTTTAGTTTGCATCACGACAACAGGGATGGTAGTGACAACAGCTAATGTTTAGGAGCATTTCCAGGCACTGCTTGAGGTGATTTATTCATATGGCTGTTGTGAAGGTAAAATAAGTATTATTCATTATTATTATTATTTTTAAAAAATATATTTTATTGATATTTTACAGAGAGAAAGGGAGAGAGATAGAGAGCTAGAACCGTCAATGAGAGAGAAACATCGACCAGCTGCCTCTTGCACACCCCCTACCAGGGATGTGCCCACAACCAATGTACATGCCCTTGACCGGAATCGAACCCGGGACCTTTCAGTCCGCAGACCGACGCTCTACCACTGAGCCAAACCGATTTCGGCTTCATTATTATTATTATCCCCTTTTCACAAACGGAGAAATGTATGGAGTACCCATGTATGCTGCTTCATTCAGTACTCACAGTTACCTAGGTGGGTACTTTATCATTCCTACTTCACAGATGAGGAAACTGAGGCACAGAATGGTTAGTCACATTCCCCAGCTAACAGGTGAAAACGCGCATCACCTCCAGGGCTGCTTGCTTTCAGAGTTCAGGTACTTATCTGCTGCGTCACAGGTTTTGATACCAGCATCTCCTCTGGCAATACTGTGTCCACATCCCACCCCTTCCTTAAGTCCCAGTCCTTCCTTCTCTCACTCTGACTGTTCTAGTGAGACTGAGACACAGCCTGCCTCAGCTTCTTCAGCTATCAAATGGGATGAAATCAATGTCTACTTTGAAGGGCTGGTGTGACCATAGAAATCCTATAATGAATGGAAAAGGTTTCTAGGGTGCCTCCCATATATAAAGGCCTGATACCCATATGGGAATTAGACCATGGCTCTCGTTACCCTCACCTCTCCTTGCCAATGACATTTCCTTCCTGGGCCCAGAAAGAAGCTGAGAATGGATTTTCCTAGGAGAAGAGGTATAAGGGCTGAGGGTTAATGTGTAGGAGAAGAACTGAGCCAGACGAGAGGAAAAGGAAAGGGGGAATTGCTTTGGATCTCCTTGCTGGGAGCCCCCGTTATTTGCATTATTTGTATCAATCACCTGACTGTGAAGGCACCACAGGCCAAGCCTCCGAATGTGCCAACGATAATAAATTGGGCAGCATAATAAATGATGGGGAAAACCAGACTGCCAAATGAAGAAGGATTTAGATCATTTAAATCCTAGGCTATGAGTTGTCAAATCCAGTTTAATACTGATAAGTGTGGGATAATATAATTCACAGCAAACATTCCACCCCTCCCCCTCCTAAAACCTCAACCACAGCCCTTCTAACCCCTTCTCTCATCCCTTGAAAACAGAAAGAGAACCCGAGGGGATTTGCAGAATGAGAGGGATGGTATATACTGACCAGAAATGAGCCCAAGTTATTACATAATAATCCCAGATGCCTCAGGATGGGCTTAGAGCAAATACAGAGAGCTAACAGAATGCTGCGAGGTTCGATTAGCTGCAAAAGAGATTCTAAACCCGAGCAGGCTTTACTCTATTAAATTGGATGGGGAAAGAGAGTCTCACAGTTGGGCATGATGGAAAAATGCAAAGGATTAGGGAAGCATAAAACAATGGGCATTGCTGGGTAGCTAAGGAGTGGCCTGAGGGTGGAGTTAATTCTGAGGGACACTAATGTCAAAAACAAGAGATAATTTATTCATCAGAATGGCCAATTCTTAGAAACTGAGACCATTCTTACAGGACACATCCATGCTCTGAGACATGGCCGAGAGCAGTGGTTGGAAAAATCATTAGTCAACAGAGCCAAATAGCAACAGTACAATCATTAGTCAACAGAGCCAAATAGCAACAGTACAATGATTGAAATTTATTTTGAGAGCAAAAGTTTTTAAACTTAAACTTCTTCTAATGCCACTTCTTCAAAATAGATTCGCCCAGGCTGTGGTATTTTGTGGAAGAGCCACACTCAAGGGGCTAAAGAGCCACAAGTGGCTTGAGAGCTGCAGTTTGCCGACCACGGGCCTAGAGGATATCCTGACAGAAGCAGGATACTACCTGATAACACTAGTTGTTCAGAAATTGGAATTATCTGTCATTGCTTGATTTGATGATGAATTATTTCACTCATTCAAGAAGTATATATATCAGGCCTTGTTCCAGAGCTGAGGGGATATCATTACCCAAAACAGATGTGATTATGACAACTACCAGTTGAGTGTTTACACTGTGTCATATTCTTTATTGCTCCTTCAGTCCTCACAATAATCTAACAAGGTAGTTTCTCTTATGGACTGAATGCTGTGTCCCACCCCAACCCCCAGTTCGTATGTTGAAATCCTATCCCACAATGTGATGGTATTTGGAGATGGGGCCTTTGGGAGGTATGATGATTAGAGGAAGAAATGAGGGTGGGGCTCTCATGATGGGATTAGTGCCTTTAGAAGAAGAGACACCAAATGGTTTGCTTTCTCTCTGCCATGTGAGCACCAGTGAGAAGGTGACTGTCTGCAGGCCAGAGAAGGCCTTTCGCTAGGAACTGAATCAGCTAGAACCTTGATCTTGGACTTCAGGTCTCCAAAAATTCATGAGAAATGAATTCCTGTATTTAAGCCACTCAGTTTGTGGTATTTTGTTATGGCAGCCACAGCAGACCTAAGTGGTTACTATTATCACCATCATTTTATAAGTGAGTAAACTGAAGCTCAGAGAGATTAAGCAACTTGGCCAAGATCATGCTGATGTTTAAAGCCCATCTATTTCAAGCCCAGATAATTTACATGGCTTCCAAATGGAGAAGTACATCCAGGAGGTGTGAGAAGTGAGGACATCTCTGCCATCCCCAACTTCAACTCCTTTCCTAGGAACATACATAGAGGTACAAGTGGTATATGAACTTAAGTGAATTAGTGTAACCTGGTGACTATAAATGTCATTTTATAGTCTCAGTACATAATTTGGAGGTAAATTACACAGTAGTATCTACATTCTACATAGGAAACTCTCCTGTTCCCAATAATAGGTTCTTGAAGGAGGAAATTCACATATCTTTACTCCTCAAAGTATTTTGCAAAGTGCTAAGCAAATGGCAGGTAAACATATCTTAATTAACTGGTCTGACTCTGTCCCTGCTTCTGTGTGTACCAAGTAACCAAGAGTCAGACTCATTGTGGGCAAAGAATAGCTTGGTCACGTGTTGCCAAGGTTCTAATTATAGACAGTTCTTCTCAGAGAATATAGAGGTAGAAAAGCTTTTCATTTTGACTTATACTTGAAAGTCTTAAAATGAATTCTGTTGAGAGTTTTTTCCATTAAATTAGTAAATTAATTAATTCAAATATCTATTAACTATTATGCATTAGCTAGTATGACTAGCACTGTTAACATGATAGTCCCTCAAGAGGCAATTGTGATACAGTGTGATAGGAACTAAGACAAGGGTAAGTACCAAGAGCTATGGTAACTTTAAAGAGGAGCATCTATCTTGAACTTGGATAAATCAAACGAAGCTCCCGCGAGAAAGTATCCTAAGCCTGTTGTTAGAGGGCAAAAGAAAGTCAGCCCAACCAAAGGGTGAAGAATGGGAGAGGGAAGTATAGCAGGCATAAGAGACAGCTTATAGAACATGACCCATTTGGGGACCAAAAGGTACTCAACAGGGTAGGAGCATGAAGCTCCAGAATTGGGCAAAAGAAAGAGGCATGTCCAGATGATACTGGAGAGATAAGCTTGAGGTTCATGATGAAGGTGTTCATGGATGACAGGAAGGGGAGACATCAATGATTTAAAGGGAGAAGTGAGAACTGTGCGTTAACAACAGTTTGTTGTGGCCCTGGCTGTTTCCTTACGGTGCTTATCACACTCTGTGCTCCTGTTTCTCTGTCTACCTCTGTCACTACACTGAGATCCTTAAGACTGGGCTCCTGCCTTACCGCTCTCTTTGTATCTCCAGGGCCCCAGTGCAGTATCTGCTGGATAACTGACGTTCAATGCTTATTTTCATGAATGGTGTCTGGGGAATCCTTGGTAAATATGAGAAAATTTAGTCTCATGAGGATATATTACCAAAGATGTCCTTAATTTAGATTCATTGGTCCTCCTGAAATTACATGCAAACACTGGGGTGTAAATATGTGCATTTTTCAGGAGTAAGGGATCACCACTTTCATCAGATTTTCAAAGGATCTAAGACCTCACAATGATTAGAAGCACCGAATCAATGGGTACCCTTGGGAAATATAGTTTTGGAACCCTCTCTTAGTGAGAGAGGACCTCTCGGAGGTAAAATAAAAACACACAAACTAAAGGACAGTCCAGACTGTCAAATGCGGATGTGAACTAAGTGTTACCAAGGAAGGAGATGGAGAGGTGGCGACAGAGGACAGGCCTCTGATGGGGAGGGCAAGGTTGGCAAAAAAGAGGGAAAAACCTCAGAGGTGGTGCAGCAATTTCCCTTGTTGCCTCCTGAGCTGGCAACTAATTAAAAGCTGCCTAGTTGTTAAAGAAACAGGTCTTAGGTAGAGCTATAAGGAGCTTGGACATCACCACCGGAAAAAGCCTTGATAAATCTTGATAAATGAAGTGGTCCGAGTGTCACAGAACCCAAGGACACTGGATATTGTCACTGGCCAAAAAAAAAAAAAAAAAAAGAAGAAGAAAAAAAAAGATCTTGTGAACTTGGGTCTGCAAACTGTAATAATATTTTTAAGTGACAGAGATTATACCTACAGAGAGAAAGAGGAAAAAATGTTCTTGATGGATAGCCATTAAAATATTTATAATTCTGTCTCAGTAGTAGAAAAGTGATGATTGTTTCCTTATTTTGTCTTAATTAAAAAACAACAACGAGCATGCTTTGCTTTTATAGGCACCAGACGTTAAAAAAAATCCATTCTGAAGAAGTGATGGTAGGGAAGAAATTGCAAAACTTAGTGTTAGTGTTCCAAAAGAAAGCAAGCCACAGGTGAGTGCAGCGCTTCTCAAGCGGTGTCCCCTTGGCCACGAAGCTCATGATTTCTGGGGGACACGCTAAAAACACAGATTCCCGAGCCCCTCTTTGTTCTACTAAGTCAGACACTTTAGGAAGGAGAGATGGGACTCTCAAATTTTAAAAACTCTGAAGCCCCCCACAGGGGTTTTGAAAAGCCCTGCATGTTAAGGACGAGGCCCACTCAGGAAGGAAGATCCAAAACTGGCAGGCCACCTTTCCGCTCCCTTAACATGGGGGCTACAGACATGAAGACAGGGTGGGACAGAGATGGGCTAAATCCACCCTCTTCACTGGCACTTAGCGAAAGTAAACTTTTTCACCTTCCAAAGCATTTTCATTCACACTTTGAAAATGTGCTCCTAACCTGAAATCAGAGGAGGCGGGAAGGGGGCTGGCCTAGGCCGTGAGCTGACAGTGCTGCACGGCCATGTAAACCCCAGTCAGCAGCCTTCCCTTCGGACACCCAAGGCTATTCTGACTCTCCTACCTGTCCAGAGGCCAGGTTGGAATCCATAGCCAGGGGTAAGAGCAACCAGGCCGGGGGGGGGGGGGGTAGCCTCTCTCTGGAGGAGCTGACCAATCCCCAAGGCCCAGGGGATTGCATTCGAGCAGGAAGAACGGGGTGGCCGTGTATCAGAATGCCCAGAGATGCCAGGCCTGCCTGCGCTGAGAGTTGGCTTCCCATACTGAGAGACTGCCATTTTGGGTCACCTAGTTTTTAATTTATTCTAGCGTGTCTTGTCCGATACACCCTAGGATGTCAGCCTAAGCTCTTTTGAAACAGAGCGGAGTAAAAATATTCCACTTTAACAACTCTGTGTGAACAGATCAATATCAGCCTAGTTTCCAAATATAAACAGGTGGACCGAATACGGTTTCTATGCTTCCAGGTTAAAAAAAAAATCGTAATTTTTTTTCGTAGGGGGCGACTTGTCTGGCTTTGCATCTCATGTTGATTCTTCCTGGAGGTAATGGGATTTCCTTAATCGAGTCCATTAGACTATCTTCTTGTAATTATCTCAGGGGCCAATCTGTCTATGTAATGGGCTCTGGAGGAATCAAACCTTCACGTTCTTACAAAGGGAAACGTTGTGTACGTGTCAGAAGAAAACCGTTTTGAAGAATTACTGGCTAACCATTTCAACAACAGCCGGGGGGCCTTTGCTGTGAGACCGCAGAAAATTGCTGGATTTGGGACTTTTATTGCTCCAAAGGGCATTTCTTTTTTCATGGGCGTTTTAATAAATCTAAAACGCGCGTGACGCCAGTGGCACAGGGGACTCCGCGCCATCTGCTGAGGCTGGGCAGGCTGCTGCCTGCCTGCTCGCTGCGGGAGGAAGAGAGAACCTTAGGGTTGGAGAAATTGCCGAAACTCTGATGGCTGTGGGTGTAACTAATGATGAGCTCTGCTCCCTGGCTGATGGTTCCCTTGACCAGGACCATGAAGGTCAATACTGTGGAGGTAGCATTGCAGTTTCTTAGCCGGTGGGCTACTTGAAGATAGTCACACTATGCGACAACATTCCAATTTCATTCCCTTTGTTGCAAATTTTAAAACATACATATTTTTATTGATTTCAGAGAGGAAAGGAGAGAGTTAGAAACATCAATGATGACAGAGAATCATTGATCAGCTGTCTCCTACACGCCCCCCATTGGGAATCGAGCCTGCAACCCGGGCATGTGCCCTGACCGGGAATCGAACCCTGACCTCCTGGTTCATAGGTTGATGCTCAACCACTGAGCAATACCAGCCAGGCCCCTTTTTTTTTTGCAGTGTAGAGAAGGTAGATCCACAGTGAAGAGGAAATCATGAAAAGCTAAGGATTGTTTTATAACTATAACCAAAATAGATAGTAGTCATTGTAATGGGTTGAACTGTGTGCCCCTCAAGTTCATATGTTGAAGTTCTGAACCTCAGTACTTCAGAGTGTGACTTGTTTGAAACAGGATCATTGCAGATGTCATTAGCTAAGGTGAGGGTGGTCTTTGTGATCCAATAGGACTGGTGTCCATATAAGAGGGAGGTATTGGGACAGAGACATGCACACAGGGAGGACACTATAGGGACACGAAGACAGAGGACAGGCTAATGCACCTATAAGTCAGAGAATGCCCAAGACTGCCAACAAGGCGCAGAAGCTGAGAGAGAGGCATGAACAGCTTCTCTGTCCCTGCCCCCAGAAGGACTCCACCCTGCCTGCATCTGGGTCTCAGGCGTCCAGCCTCCAGCACGGTGAGAGAGTTAACTTTCTTTTCTTTTTTAAAAAAATATATTTTATTGATATTTTACAGAGAGGAAGGGGGAGAGAGAGAGCTAGAAATGTCGATGAGAGAGAAACATCGACCAGCTGCCTCTTGCACACCCCCTACTGGGAATGTGCCCGCAACTGATGTACATGCCCTTGACTGGAATCGAACCTGGAACCTTTCAATCCGCAGACCAACACTCTACCACTGAGATAAACCGGTTTCGGCAAAACAGTAACTTTCTATTGTTTATGCCACTCATTTCATCGTCCTTTGTCACAGCAGTTCTAGTAAACAAATACAGTAATACATGAGCCAGGTTCTGTGCTGTGCATTTCATTTATATTTTTAACCCTCCTTAACAATAGTCTAATGCAGTGGTCGGCAAACTGTGGCTCGCGAGCCACATGCGGCTCTTTGGCTCCTTGAGTGTGGCTCTTCCACAAAATACCACGGCCTGGGCGAGTCTATTTTGAAGAAGTGGCATTAGAAGAAGTTTAAGTTTAAAAAATTTGGCTCTCAAAAGAAATGTCAGTCGTTGTACTGTTGATATTTGGCTCCGTTGACTAATGAATTTGCCGACCACTGGTCTAATGGGATGAAGATTGGTAGGAAATGAATGGTAGGTGGGAAAAGAATACTTTTCTTCCCTTTTGGCCACCGAAAGGACATTCCAATCGGGTTTTCAATGTATGCTGGTCGGAAAGGACGTGGGAAAGGATGTAGGATTCACAGGTTTCCTACATATGTGACTTTGCCGAAAATTTATAAACTGTCAAAGGAGGCTCTCAGAAGGCATCGTGTATGGGACTCTCCCCAGCTGTGACACATGTGCGAGGCCCTTTTCAAGAGAAAGAGGGTGACGTAGCTCCTGTATGCTGATGAGAAGAAACCATTATTAATTTTAGTCCAGTGTCTCTAATGGCATTTATATGTCTGGGCTAAATGCCATCCCCCCCCAATCCAATTCAAACCTCTTAAACACCTTAGTGTTTTATTTTTTGTTGTTGTTTCTCTTTCTGATTCTGCTTAAAACTTATTTTTAATTCTCTTTTCCTGGCATGTTAATTTCCCCCAGGTTTCCTCCCAACAGGCCCTTTGCAGAACAAGGGAGGGAAGAGGCAGCAATTATGAAGCCCAGAGGAGAAGGCACTGAACACACCAAGTCGTAAGTTAAAACGCGTCCCCGCCCCCAAATATGCTCTCAAACCATCGAGCAAATACTGCTGTCAAGCATTCTGCCTCCGCATTGAGTGGTGTGTGACCAGGATTACCAAGAGTAAGCCAGGACCGACCCATGGCGTTTAAAAATAGGCCTGACTGATCTTATTGATCCTTCCCCCCGGAGAGGGAATCGCAGGTTAGCAGGCAGAAATCAATTCAACTGCATTAAGCCAAGCCAAGTGTAGATTTATTCACACCATGCTCGGAAAGATCTTTGTCAAGATGGCAACATTTTAAAAATCTATATATAGACACACATACTCGCTTATAAATAAATACTTATCCATTTCCATAAATAGATACCTGATTCCTTCTTCCTTTTTTATCATATTTAAAAATACGAAACAACGTAGTACAGAACATGAAACGGTTCCTACATTTCCTCCCACCTCCAGGTTTGATTCCTTTCTTAAAAATAAAAGAAGTTATTTGTGTTGAGATGCTGTCGATGTGGCTCTTTTAGCCACCCCTACCCCCCTCCTGATTTCAGGATGGAACGGCAGAGTCCATACAGAAATTCTGCAACCCAAGAGTCCACGGAAGCCATTTGCTCTTGAGGAAATGGTGGTTGTGGCTCTGTGTATGAAAGGGACCTGGCCCCTGGGTGCCGTGTACCGCAGGAACACAGAACCCATTCTCTTCCCTCCTCCAGCGGCTCCCGGGCTGGGGCTGAGGGAGGCTCTCGGCATGAACAATGGGTGGAAAGCACTGGCCTTCCAGCAGTGAGAAATGTGACATTCCACTCCTACCCTCCCGCGTGTCACCAGGGAACCGGCCCGTGTGCGCCCTCGGCGCTGGGACACCGGCCAGGCAGACTGTTTGTACTCGGGGGCTCAGCCTTAATCTACAAAAAATGGTCCGAAGAGCCAAAGAGGGTTCCTCCTCATTCCTCATTGCTAAGAAACAAAGAGCAACACATTTTACTGCGAGAGATTGTTTATGGCCCTGATGGCGAATAGTTCAGAGCTCGTTCCTCCTTTCGGCCGGCTGTCTGTCAGCTTCTGAGCCTGCCTGGCCTGTGGAGACATTTATCCCCGGCCCTCGTGGCCATTCACAGCCTCTCTGGCCCTTTAAGTGCAGCGCGGGCCTGTGGTGGGTGGCCTGTAAGCCAACAGAAGCACCTTCATCAGACGCACATGGCAGCACCACAGAGCCCGGGCAGTGAAGAGACCAGGGGTAAAGATTATATTCAGCGTAGAATATAAACTGCCCATTTCTCCAATTCAGTAATAAAATATATCATTGACCCACACCCTTCTGTGTCACTGCCACACCGCGCGAGGGCTGCACTGCCTTATCTGCCCACCACTCTAAAATACTCCTTGCACTAGAGACAGGACAGAGCATGGAATGATGGGTAAAGAATGCTGGCTCCGAATCAGCCGGCCTGGGCTCCTATCCTTCCTAATTCTACCACGTGGGAACCATGGGCCCTTGATCAAGTGATGGAACCACCAAAACCACAGTCCCCTCAACCCTAACACGAGATGCAGGATTTCAACTGATATCCTATGGCATTTAGGTTTGTATGCATAACAATGGGAGAATGAAGAGCCGAGTCACAGAGTTACCAGGAAAGATAAATAAGAACATAAATACAATCGCATTCTATAAACGTGTGATTAATACATGTTAGCTACCGCCATCTGGACAGCAGGCGTTTCTTTAAGTACTTAACTTTATCATGAGCTGTTGAGCACCGTTATTGGGGTCCTATAATCGGGGAAGTCACTAAATCTCTCTGAACTTTGGTTCCCGCACCTGAACTGCTAGCCTTCCACCGGAGGAAAAAAAAAATGAGCTGAAGGAAATGCAGATGTGCTGTAGAACCAGAAATTGTCCTGGAAATGCAATTCTTACTTAGAGAGCTCGCTTTGACTTTTGGCATCACGAAGCACGCACTGTTAGTTCTTGGCTCAGTGACAAATTTTAATTGGCCTGGCTATGAAAACCTTACAGAGCTATTACGTGCTACACCTGTGATGGCCGTGCAGCGTGCTCATCAGGACAATTAGGCTGGGGGCCCCCGAGAACGGCTTTCCACCACTGTGCATAATCCTCCTCATTCGGAGAGGGGAAATTAGCAGCTGTTTTATGGTCTCTCCCATCATCTCAGTTTCTTGGAATAAGATCCCAGCCAGACCCACCTCGACTGAGCAGCATTTATCACTGGTGCCTGGAACGACACAACATCTGTGAAGAAATACTAACTTTGACTTTGAAATGGCATTTGGGCTGGGAGTAAAACAATAAAATGTCACAGGTGGCACTGGCTGGATGACAGTCGCTGGGTGACCGCCATAATGTGGGGGCACAAGCGATATACTTGAGAGAAAAAAAGGAACAGAGGGGATGAGCAGATCAAGTTAGCCCTCAAAGCATTCATTCTCTTAGTCTGCAAAAGGAAAGGGAGAAGGGGGCAAGAGGGAGAGAGAGGGGGAGTGATTTGTTGTTCCACATTTATGCATTCGTTCATTGGTTGATTTTTCTATGTGCCCTGACTGTGGATCGAACTTGCAACCTTGATATATAGAGATGATGCTTTAACCAACTGAGCCACCGAGCCAGGACTAAAAATTTGTAATTTCAAATCACCAAGTTTCGGGACAGCAACTGATACCTGGCATACATTTATATATACATAAATATTGAAAAATTAATATGTACACAGAGACAATGCAGAGAAAGGAGAAATAACCACGTGATGACTATAACGGTTACCTCTGAGGAGTGGGATGGGGACATGAAGGAGAAATTAGCTTCTTCTGCTCTGTCTCTATTTTTGTTGCACGGGACTTTATAAATGCATCACTGGCGTAATATTAAAAAAAAACAACACTGAAAGGGAGGACATATGATTTAAAATTCCACTGCTCTGAAATTTCATGGTAAGTCAGATAAGGCTGAAGCTCGCCTTTGATCATCTCCAAGGAAAAGGGTTGCTTAGCAAACCTGTTTAATAATAAACAAGGTGATTATTAAGAAAGTCAACTCCTGTCAGTTTTTCTTAAAAACAACCTCAGCACAAGTCATATACAATAAGCGACTATTTTTATGCATGTTTCTTATCTATTGGGAAGGCAGGTCAAAGGGTTTTTTTTTTTTTGCACAACACTGCTTAGCAATATTCTTAGTTCCAAAGGACAGCAAAATTCTTTTGAAAGTGACAAAGGTGCCTCCCTTTGAAAAAGCCAAGTTATATATTAATTCACGCTGGTTTTTATCAAGTAGTTTACAATCAAAGGGTTTTTACAGTAACTTTGCAATGGATTTCAGGCCCGGGCTAATTCGTGTTTCCACTTTGAGCCTGGGGGGCTGCATCACTTAATGGAAGCTGTGTGGCAGGGACCTCGATCCCCGGCTGTGGGAGGCTGGCTGCAGGCGCCGGCGCTTCATGCATTTTCAGTGGAATTGGATCCAGAGCTTAGCGCAGAATGCCTTCTGGGTGACTGACCAGAAATTCAATCACGGCACACTCATTTCAAAAACCCCTTTTCATGTATCATTTAAAGGCAGCCTGCATATTTAAATTTCCGTATCTCTGACCCTGGATTTTCGGAAACTCGGGACAAGAATGGATTTCTGCTCCGTTTTCAGGATGATGAGAGGGAATAAGCCGGAGGCATTTCCTTTCCCTGACTTCTGGGCGCCGGTGCTTCTGGAAGACTCTGAACCAGCAGTTCTGTAACATGAGCCACTGTCCCATGAAGCTTGAAAATAAGAATAACCAAATGTCTAGAGCCGTGGTCGGCAAACTGCGGCTTGCGAGCCGCATTTGGCTCTTTGGCTCCTTGAGTGTGGCCCTTCCACAAAATACCACGGCCTGGGAGAGTCTATTTTGAAGAAATGGCATTAGAAATGTGTAAAAAATTTGACTCTCGAAAGACATTTGAATTGTAGTACTCTTGATATTTGGCTCCGTGGACTAATGAGTTTGCCGACCCCTGGTCTAGAGCATTTTACACTCTACAAAGTGTGTTAGCATTCACTGCCTCATTTAATGGGCAGAGACTCCTAATTACGCTTTCTGGTGAGGGGACCATGGTTCTTTCAGTCCCGGCATCTGCAGAGATGACTCTGGCTTTCCTTTCAAATGGATACACTACAGAAATAACGATGCCCACCCTAGCCTCCCAGGCTGGGAAGGAGGACTCTGTGGCAGGTGTGAGACTGGTTCATTTCCCCACGCTGCCCGCAGGTCCAACCTCATTTCCATGAATTCAAATGACTCCTGGCTCCAGGCAGATGGTAAGGTTAGAAGTGATGCAGGAGCTCCAGACCCTGGATGCCTGCCTCTGCATCTGACTCTGTCATTTTCTAGCTGCATAGTCTTTAAAAAATTTTTTTATTGATATTTTGCAGAGAGGAAGGGAGAGAGACAGAGAGCTAGAAACGTCGATGAGAGAGAAACATCGACCAGCTGCCTCCTGCACACCCCCTACCGGGGATGTGTCCGCAACCAATGTACATGCCCTTGACCAGAATCGAACCTGGGACCTTTCAGTCCGCAGACTGACGCTCTACCATTGAGCCAAACTGGTTTTAGCTAGCTGCATAGTCTTGAGCAAATTATTTATCTGTTACAGATTGAAGATTCTTTTACTTCTCCGTTTTCTCATCTGAAAGACGAGGCTGGTAATAATCATACAACCTTCATGGGTTTTCATGAGAATTAAGTGGGTGAGTTCATGTAGCATGCTTAGAAGTGCGCCTGGTGTACGGTCAGCACTTGGTAACCGTTGCTATGGTTATTGTGTAGGTTGGGTGGATAACAAGACGCATCCATCTTTTATTCATTCAATGTTTTATTGAGCGGCTCTCTGCTGGGCACAGTACATAGTATCTAAGGGCCCATCAGGGGTAAAAGGGTTAAATACTACTTTCTGTCCCTCTCCTCAGGAGGCTTAAAGAAACAAAATTAAATAAAGGCCAAGGAAGGGGTAAAGGGGTTAAATACTAGTATAGGGAGTCAAGTTGGAAAATGAAGGGCTGAGTGGGAGGGAGCAGGGTATTCCTGATTTCAGGATGAAAAAGCCAGTCTTTGAAAACATAGGGGAAGAATTGTCCCAGTGGAGGGAGTAGATGAGTGAGGTCCACAAAGGAGGGAGGAACTTGGGTTTGAGAAATTAATGGCCAATGGGGGAGAGAGGTAGGCTGGGTATGTAGGCCATGGTCAAGTTATGGTTTTATTCTATGTGTAAAGGGATACCATAGAAGGGTTTGAGGCAAAGAAGTAAAAATGGCTTTATATAAATTTCTGGCCTTTAGTATGAATTTAATATATATAGTTATATCACATATTACACAGGTATACACAATTACTTAAAGACTAGAGGCCTGGTGCATGAAATTCATGCATGGGGGGTGGTCTCCTTAGCCCAGCCTGGAGATCAGGCCTAAACCGGCACCCCTCCAATCCGGGACCCCTCGGGGGATGTCAGACTGCCTGTTTAGGCCCAAGCCTGGGGATCAGGCCTAAACCGGCAGTCGGACATCCCTCTCACAATCTGAGATCACTGGCTCCTAACTGCTCACCTGCCTGACTGCCTGATTGCACCTAACTGCCCCCCCCCTCTGCTGGTCTTGTCACCCCCAATGCCCCCGCCTACCCCCCATCAGCCTGGTCACCCCCAACTGCCCCCCTATGGGCCTGGTTGCCCCAGACAGACTGCTGCTCAGTCATTTGGTTGCCTCTCACTAACGCCCCTGCTGGCCTGGTTGCCCTACGCAGCCTGTTCGGTCGTCCATTCAGTTACAATGGTGGCTTAGGCTTTTATTATTATAGACAGCACTGGCTGTCATGTGGGGTGAGGATTGTGGAACAGAGTGTTTAGAGTAGGGACATAATAATAGAAGAGACGTGCCAGCAGAAAAGCACAGAGCTCCACTGAAGTCCCCAGGGAAGATGGGGAGAAGCAGAGCATCGTCTGAGGTGACCTTGAGGAGAGCATCACTTTTAGACATTCAGGGTGTCTGGAAAACATAGGTGATTTCACTATGATTGTATGTCTTACAATGGGGCCATTATGAATCTTCCCTTGAGTGTCTAAGATTTAATGTATCAATATTTGAAATCTGCATATATGTGAGATAATGGGGGAGGGAATGTTGGAATATCTCCCATATCCCAAATCACAATGGCCCTTAGATTAGCCTATGGAATCAAGTAGCAAGCACGTTCCTCAAATAACCATGACTCGATCGGTACCCACATGGAGCTCTTTGCCCAGACCTCAGCTTGGCGTCTGAAGGCCAAAAGAACCCATGGAGCCCAACTTCCATTGTTCACAAGGTACACAGAACCCTCCATGTACTCAGTTGAAGCTGAGTAAACACAGGCAGACTGATGTCAAATGAAAAGGACAAGGGAGGACAGGGAACTCCCAGTGGTAGCTGCACAGACCTCACAAAGAGCCGGCATCATGACACTGTGCCAGCTTGTTCTGCCCACATCATAATTCTGTTTATGCAATAGTTGTACCCTGTAGATTGCCCCCACCTCTCCATTGTAACGTCAGTGATGTCATTTTCTGAAATTGCTCATACTGGGATTCTCTTTGGCTTAGACCTTCACAACGATCAGATGACCGAAATGCCAACCAACTACCCAAAAGCTTCAACCTGCTGCAGCAAACGCACATGCAAACCAGCCGGAGAGGAGCAGGTTTCAAGTCTGGGCTCTGCCATGAACCGTCTGTGTGACTCTGGGCAAGCACCCTCACCCTTTACATTTCAGTTTTGTCTTGGTGATAAGTTACTAACATCTGCCTCAAAGATTTGCCTTGAAGATCAACCATACTGTATGCCAAAGATTTTATCAAATTAATAAAATACAAATACAGCATTATCATAATCATCATCATCATCATCATCATCATCAAATAAGATCAAGTGTTTACTCAGCATTAAAAAATGTTTAAATGTTTTCATTTGTTGTATTTAATTAGCCCATCACCTAATGATGGGTTCTGCACTAAGTTGGCTCCAGGAGAGGCAAAACCCCTGGTCTGATTTTTGCTCACCCCAAATTCCCAGCATCCAGCAAAGTACCAGTACTTAGTAGGCGCTCAATACATGCATGCTGAACGGCAGAAAGAAGGAAGAACACCACCACACCACTCTGGGGAAACAGATGAGCACCTAAGTGTGGAAGCAGACTGTCACTACCATCCCACTGGTGTGAATTCTGAGCAGCAGACAGGGTTAGTTGGACCAAAAACTAAAAATTCACAGCGAAATCTATGGTGAAACAGGACCTAACCCTGCGTCTCCAGCCTTCAAATTTGTCCACTTCCAATCCCTGCTTTCTCCTACATGAAAAAAAAAATTGTTCTTAAAAGCCCAACGCTTTCCTAATGCAGCCTTTCACTTCTTTTCCTTAAGCCATCTGCTCTTTTATCTGTCAAATGTATTGATTTTATTTGAAACGTTTAATTAGAAGCATATAGGCAGTTGCAGAGTTAAGTTTAGAAGCTCCCAGCTTGTCTCAGCCTCAGCAGCTGCAGTAAGGCAATGAGGCTTATGATTTAAATGCATTACCATCTCCACGTTGATGTCATTTTCTTTTCGCTGGCTACTGCATTGTTCCAGGAAGTTACAGAAGGCTTAAGAGCCACCAGGCTAATACTGCTTCTTAGAAATGACCTTTCAGGGAATTTTCCCTCAGTAATCAGATGCTCGTAAAGCTATGATCATAAGTAATATATTTCCCTTCTACCTCGGCTCTTACCCAAACATTACTGAACGCTTTACAAACATTAATTAAGCCAACATCACTGTACTCAAAAAAAAAAAAAAAGGAATTTATCCACTGCACAAAACTGAGTTGAAAGCACCTTAAGGGACACATTTAGAATTAGCTAACGAGCAACAGAATTATATCTGTTATATTCTATCACCAACGAACACCTTCACTCCACATCCTCATGGGCCTGGAAAACTCCTACTCACACTACAAGACCCTGCTCAGGCATCACCTCCTCCAGAAAGCCTCCCTTACCTCTACCTTCCAGGTCTAATTAGATACATCCCTTTCCTCTCTACCTCCAACATCCTCTGTATGTCTCTTCATACAACCTTTATTAAAATGTTTGCAGTTTGTATTGCTGCTTTTCCCCCTAGACTTCAGTTCACATAGGATATGCACTGATTTTTCTCACAGAGGACATGCAGAAGTTACTTTGGTGTCCCCTGAATCTATCATAATACCTGGCATATAGCAGATATCCAAAATATATTTGTTTAGCTGGGCAGGATTCCTGTCTTTTTATTAATAGGCTTTATTTTTTAGAGCAGTATTAAGTTCTTAGGAAAATTGAGCAGAAGGTAGAGCGACTTCCTATATATTCCTTAACCCCATTCATGTGTAGCTTACCCAATTATTAACAACCCTCACCAGAGGGGATACATGTTACAATTGATCTCACACACACACACACACACACACACACACACACTCATACATCACTATCACCCAAAGTCCACAGTTTACATTAGGGTTCACTCTTGGAATATTTTCTATGGGTGCTGTTAAACGCATAACAACATGTACCCACCGTTGCAGTATCATAGAGTAGTTTTACAGCCCTAAAGATCCTCTGTGCTCTGCAAGATCCCTTTCTCAATCATCAAAGCATGTCTTTTTTTTTTTATAGCACAGCCAGAAGACTCTTTAACTTACAATTCAGCACCAAATTGGTAAAAATAAAAAATTTATAGGGCAAGGCTTTCACAACCCAACCTGCTCTAAATTCTCTGTAAAGTACACACACTGAAGAACTCATGCTTGTCCTGGTCCAGCCTTGCAAGGGTCTCAGGGTCCTTCAGGAGTTAGTGCTACACGTAGTGCCCGGACCACTCTCACCCTAGTTTGCACAGCGACGTGCGTTAATGATGTGGGATGCTCTGATCGGCAAACCCATTTCTCCCGACTTTCCTCTTTCACTTGAGAGCGGGCACAGGGATGGAATTGAGAGGGACTGACAGTATCATAATTATCTTGAATCCACTTCAATTTGTAAATTTGTATTAAAAAAAAAAAAAGCAAAACATTTGTCCACTTCAGTCAGTGAGCTGTTGTTAGTGGTTCATTATTGTGCTAGTCCTAACCATTACCACGGCATACTCAGCATGTGCCACAATACCATATTTGTGCCTGGCCGGCCTGCCATGTGACCCCCAAAGACAGTGAGAAAATAGAGTGTTCTTAAATAACTTCGGGATAAAAAGGGGAAAGGCATGCGTGTTGCAGCTGGCAAATCTTTTCTATATTGTGTGAAAATTAAATGAGATAATTGCACACAGAGCATTTAGCACGGCACAGCATGGAACACAGCAAACACCCAACGAATTCAGCTGTTCTGTAATAACAATAACATTAATAATTACTATTTATTGAGTGCTTATTATGTGCCAGGAACTATGCCAAGTGCTTTATATGTATCCTCTTTATAGTCCCAACAACCCTATAAGGTATTG
This sequence comes from Vespertilio murinus, assembly GCA_963924515.1. Classification (NCBI taxonomy): domain Eukaryota; kingdom Metazoa; phylum Chordata; class Mammalia; order Chiroptera; family Vespertilionidae; genus Vespertilio; species Vespertilio murinus. The sequence continues at coordinate 22,642,780 of OZ004708.1, read as the reverse complement.
TTCTCTGTCTCCTTTGCCGATGAAGTGTGTGGGATTTATTTTCACTGGGTTGCACAGCTAGTAAGTTGAAAATGGGGTTTAGCTGCCTCCAGACTCCAATAAGCAATGCTGTCCCTCTGGAAGCAAACAAGTGGGATTTAGTAAGTGTCCATGTGCCCCACAATAGGCTAGGCAGCTGCTAGTTGGGATGAATGAGCTCTCTACAGTCTGGTTAGAAAGCACAGGCAAGATACCAAGGGTAAGATGAGAGGCGATAAGACATGAGGAACTGTCAACTAAATAGTTAAGCAGCATATGCCCTGAGTTTAAAGGAGGAAAGGATTGAGGGTGGGAGGGGTCAGGAGAGACCCCAGAACTTCAGCTGCATGGCAAACTGTCCGTTGGGTCTGCAGATTCTGATGTCAGTGTGTGGGTGAGGGATGGAATGGACATACCTTGCCGTCGGGACTTTCTGAACTTTACTCCTCCCACCCTTAACACACAGACGTAATGACCTACTGTTGAAGTCTGCTGTGGGGAGTGAAGAAGATATTCGGAGGATTATAACCAAGAGTCCCAACTCTGCAGTCAGATTGTCTGGGTTCAAATTGTGGCCGTGTCCAATCTCTCTTTGAACCTCAGTTTTCCCATCCATAAAATGGGAAATAATAATTATAGCAATGAAAAAAAATGCTTGGTGTCCAGTGTGTAGTGAATGTTAAATGCAGGATAGTTAATGTTATAGTTGTGTTTCCCTGGCTTGATGAGGGAGAAGAAAGTGGGCATGAATCACTGATGTGTGTCAGATAGCAAGCGGCTCTGCATTGGACCTATGGCAGGGAGGGGATGGAGGAGGGGCTGACGAGCATTATGTTTTCAATTTATCTTGGGACCAGAACCTTCCAACCTAAAGTCATCTTAGGCTGATGGCTCTTCTTAAGCAGCTCTCCCTCCAAATGGCCACTTAAATGTAATGGAATAGTGTGATTTTATACAAGATGCTCTAGAGACTGGGAGAATTCCTTGTACGGATAAAATGTTAAAGACAAAAATGTTCATGATGTTGGCTAAGACACAAGAACAGTTTACTGCAGGATATTGAATAATCTATCATGTGGGAGAATTTAAGAGACAATACGAAGTTCTGAACAGCGTGGGCTCACTGGCTCCTTCTGAATTCACTCAAGTCAAACATTTCCAGGAGGACTCAGTTTCCCCATCTATTAAATGGGAATAATAATAGTTCTAATACCTCCATATAAGTGAAGGTTAAATAAGATACGAATCTAAAACATTTAGCATAGTTCCTGGCACAAGATGCTTAAACTCTTATTATTTCTTCATCATTCCAAGATTTTGGGCATCAGAGATGAATAAACTACTTGAGAGTTCTTATAACCATTTATGAGTAGTTGTTTCTTAAGTGTCTGCAAACTCTCTGGGAACAGAATTCTAGTCTAATCCATTCTATTCATCTCCATCTGTCTGGACCCAGGCACAAAACTTGAAGCACAACATGACTTGAATAAATAAATGGATTCATGAGACCCAGTCCTTGCGTGTAAGAAATTCATCAGAGGGGAGAGAGATATAGACAAGAAACTACCATGCAGTGTTATTGTTGTGAAGGTGCTCTGGGCTCACAGAAGGCCTGGAGCCAAACCACACCCAGTTCAGGCTGGCAGGTAATCAGTAAATGTGTGGAATAGCAAAGACGTCTGGCTGAAGTCACTTAGAGTTCTCTAGCTGAGCCTCTGTCATTTGGCAAATGTTCCCCGCACATCAATGCAGTGACCTGTGACCCTCCTGGCCCCAAGGAGCCGCTCTGAGAGCCTGTTTTGTTACATTTCTGCCCGGAGGACGTTGCCTGAGCAAAGTGGAGAGGGGAGAAATCAATACAACCTGAACATACACTTAAAACATCAGCCTTCAACTCTGGAATCACGCCCTTGTCACTAACACCTAAAGTGATTTGGCTCCATAATCTGCCCAGAGTCTGGTAAGCAAACAGGAAATGGCAATGGCTCCAGGGCACAGGCAGGGAACTGTGTTCGATTATACATGGGAACACACATAGGGAGGGGTTCCCGGTGTGGTGGGTTGGAAAGAACACTGCCTGCTGAAATGCCAGCTGAGGGTTCCTCAACCTGTCTGGGCCTTACTCTTCTTATTCGGAAAGCACAGTGGCTAGAGCGGTAAGACTGCTTTGGCAATTCCGTGAGCATCAATGCAGGTGAAGCACCCAGCACACCACCTGGCTCTTGGCTGATGCTCAACAAATGGTCGTTTATGAGAACAGCTTTTCTGCTGTTCATAAGGGGGGAGTGAGGCTACATGCAATAAAATCATTTATTAACCATGCAAATAAGTGTTGCAAGGATGCAGCTCTCCATAGTTCTGTGCAAAGAATACTTACTAGACACCTATCCTGTAAGAATGCATAAATGTGTTAAGGGCTGGAGACCAAAACTGAATAAGAAAAGGACCTTTCACACAAGAATATAAATCATCCTATCTAATAAAGGCGGAATATACTAATTGACCCTCACACCATCACAAAGATGGCAGCGCCCACAGCCAATAAGGAGGGAATATGCTGACTGCCTGCCACTCCCTCAAATATGGCAGCGCCCACAGCCACAAGAAGGCAGCACCCAGTCCCTTCAGCCCAGCCCAGGTGGCAGGTGTGCCTGCCTCTGGAATCCCCATTCCCCTCAGTCCTCCAGCTGCCCAGGGCCACCTGAGGCTCAGGTAACCAGTGGCAGTAGCCGAGGTGTGATGGGGCACTGTCTTCTCCTGACCACTGGGTCGCCTCCTGCCCTTGAGGGCTCCCAGACTGTGAGAGGGGGCAGGCCAGGCTGAGGCACGCCCCCCCCCCCCCCCCCCGTACATGAATTTTCATGCACCGGGCCTCTAGTTTGAATATAATTCTTAAGAGAGTCTTTATGGAAAAGAGAATATTCAAGGCAAAAAGATGCGCAGAGTAGGGCAACTAGCTCAGCAAGGAGAAGACAGAAACCAATTTGAGTTTGAAGGATAAGCACAGTCAGCCTTCTGAGAAAAGGTCAGAAGGGCATGTGAAGCTAAATGAACCACACTGCAGACAGACAGACAGATTAGAAATAACACGGTGGGAGCATGCGGGGGGCAGGGACCTGAGGCTAGTGCTGTGGGCAGGTGACAAAAGCCTTGTGGTTCTCCTTTTGAGGCAATGTCCCCTGAGAAGACATGAGCCACCAAAGGTGTTTAAGTAGGAACTTTGGCTTCAGGATAGAATAGAAAAAGCTACTGTTCCATAAAAGTATGAAGGGTATTATTTGTTCATTCCTCTCCAAGCAAATACACAAATCAAGAGCCTCTCCTGGGTGGCCAGATCAGTGATTATACAACCAAGGATGACTTCTGGACACTTAATCATCCCCTAATGGATACACTGTTTCAAGCAGGCATCTCTGGGATCTCGTTTTCTCTGATCCCCCAGAGTCCCTATTCCTTGATCACATATTTGTCCACTTCTGCTACGTCTGCAAGATTGAGTTCATTATTATCCATTATGCATCTCTACTCAGTAAGTGACCTTAATGCAGAGGTCATAGGTGCTAGCCCTTTTGGTGTCTGCTAAGGTTAAGATAATGAAAGACCCTCTAATCTCAAGAGATGATCAACCATGCCAGTAAAAGATGTCTGTCTGTCTGTCAGACTGTCTGGATCATGTCCAACCCTCTAAAGCAGGGATGGGCAAACTTTTTGACTCGAAGGCCAAAATGGGTTCTTAAACTGGACGGGAGGGCCGGAACAAAAGCATAGATGGAGTGTTTGTGTGAACTAATATAAATTCAAAGTAAACATCATTACATAAAAGGGTACAGTCTTTTTTTTTTTTTTTAATTCAATAGTTTTACTCACCGGATCCGGCCTGCAGGCCGTAGTTTGCCTAGCCTTGCTCTAAAGAATGAAACAAAAACCAAAACAACAACATATGTATACACACACACATACCCATACATGTATACATATATATACACATATGTTTGTACTCTGCCCTAGCTAAACCTAATAAAAATCTTCATAGCTATTAATAAAATATTAAGCTACTTTATTTAACTGCAAATTTCATTGCAACACAGTTATGAATTCTATTCTTCTCGATGTAAGAAGAGCTAATGAGGCCACTGATTAAACACTTGGTAGAAAACACATAGTTGTAAATAGAAGTTTGAGAAGGACCAAGTACATTTTGTTCAAAGTGTATGACCCACACTATTTTATAACAAATGGCTTTTGTTAAATTCCAAATAGAAACGCAGGATTTTTAATATGTTGTAAAAAACCTAATAATAATTTTAAAAGGTTGCTCAGACACACAGATGTAAATACTAACTATATGTCACCTGCCAATGTCCAAAGTTATAAATTAAAATATATAGTTTTCATGTGGTTTGTGAATGTTTTTACATTCCTTAGCTAGAGTGAGCACAGGAAATCCACTGTATGTTCCCACACAGTTCTAGGATAATTTTCAGAGTTACTACCATTCAGGTAAGAAAAGCTTCATAAGGAAGTCAAACATCATAAAAGAAATAAAGTAAATGTATTCTCATTTATTCTGAGCCTTAAGGTCAGGCCTGGATTTGAAGAACCGTACCCAGAACACAGAGAGAAAAATATACTCTGCAAGAAGTGATCAAACCCTTTCTGTGGGCATCTGACTTATTACTGATGGCACTGGTACTGCTCTAAATTGTAAAAAGTAGTTAAATTGTGCCCAGCCCAGTTGGTTTTGCATCATCATGCACTGAGAGGTCGCTGGTTTGATTCCGGGTCAGCATATGCCCTGATTGCAGGCTCGAGCCCCAGGAGGGGATGTGCGAGAGGCAGCCAATGGATGCTTCTCTCTTAGGGATTTTCTCTCCCTTCTTCTCCTCTCTCTCTCTCTCTCTCTTAAAAAAAAAATCCCCCCCAAAGCAATAAACAAAAACACACCAAAATCAATAAATTGTGCCCCACTTGAAAACATTAAGACCACACATTTCTTTGCATCCAGTATGCTGGCCTCTACGCTTTCATCCAGGATTCTTCCAGCCCTGGTTACATTCATTTTAGAACTTGGTTTCCTCATCGGATTCATAGAGAAGATAGTTAATTCAGACACTGCACCACAGGAAGTGCTGGGAATAAACCTGATATGAGAAAACTCATTAGTTTCCCCAAATGGCCACCAGGAAGACTTCAATTAAGTCACCCTGACACACAGAATGGCTTCAGCTGGATCACCATTTCTCACAGGGCAACTTTCAAGTCCAGCAGGCACCCTGGGAAAGTGCCTAGACCAGCTGCTTTGGACAAATCTATATTTTTTTAATTCCCCATTTGTCATAATCTGGTGATTAAAGAATTAAGTTAGGATGGTGGGCCTTAAACATGCCTTTAACAAATACTTAGTCAGTAATCATGAAATGAAGAAATAAGAACCAAGGAGTCACCTGAAAGCCTTCATTATGCTTCCGGAGACGGGTGCCTTGCTTGAAGGCAGAAGGATGTCTTTGCTAACTCTCTGCTCATGAAAAGTTGCTCTGCCTCACTTCCAGTAGTCTAGGATGTAGTCTTGACTGTATTTTGCTGATGATCAAAAAACAATCAAATTCCACTACCCACCCCCCCAAAAAAAAATTCATTCTAGTATTTTTAGATTCAAATAAGATATCTGGGGGGAAATATAAGAGATAATATCTCTCAATTAGCAAGTGGTTAGAAGAAGGACCATTTATTTTCCAAAGAAAACACTCCCTGCAAAACTGTACCCCAAGAAGGAAGAACTGGGTATATAAACCCCTCAACAAGGAGCAGGTGGGGAGGGGGGGAGGGTTCTGGGGTTTCCAGCAGCTGAAAGAGCCAAGTTAACATCTGACCAAAACCAAGGCGGAAAACACATCACTGCTTCTAATACCAACAGCAGGCTGTAACAGTCGCTAACGTTACACCACATTCTTTACCTGAAGGACTTCATGCATCCTCATAGGCACTTCCAGAGGGGAGTGCTAGTATTTCCAATTGAGTGACTAAACGGAAGCTCCCTCAGGTTAAATCCTGAAAGTCTCATGCACAGTAGGTTGTGGAGCAATGAGGGAGAAGCTACCGTGCCTCCACTCCGCTCTGTGCTACCCACACAAAGCTCAGCAGAAGCAGCGACGGCACAAATGATCTTAGGTAGTGTGTTCCCGAGTTCCCTCTTTCATATGTCAAGCCATCACTAAATATTCAGTGTGAGGAGGTCATCACAAAACAGGCATATTGCAGCCTGTGTGGACGTGTCTCATATCTTTCAGGCTTGAACCTCATGGGTACGCCCCTAGCCTTACCTGTTGAAGGAATCTAAAGAACTCACAGGCTCTTCAGCCACCTAGTCATTCCTTTACTTCACAAGTTGCCTGGGGCCAGCCGTCCGTGTCATGGGTGCGTCTGGCATCAGGCTCCTAAGATGGGCTTCCCATCAGCTGGGAAAGCGATGGCTGCCCTTCTCTGCAGCTCATTCTTGCAGGGACAGAGCGAACTTTCCCTGGATGACGGGGCCACTGAGGCTAATAGAGGACCAGAGCCTTCAAAATAGGAGCGCGGGGGGTGGAGGGTGGGGATACTTCAACCATTATTAACAACCAATGAAATAGTCATCCCTGGAGGAGCTCTGGGAGAAAATATCTTTTGAGATTTACAAGGAACATTTCCATTTTAAAGGCTCTGAAAAGTCCAGCACTTAAGAACTGGTTCTAAATGTGTGATAGTATGTGCTTTACCAACATTTTTGGGGTAGTGATGAAACAGTTATAGCTACTCTTCCTCCCCTTCTCCACACCCACTGTCATGGTCTAGCTAGCTCATGACAACCTCATCTCTCACTCAGGTTCACGGTCATGGCCTCCAAATCTGGTCTTTCCACTACTCCTGCCATCAACTTTCTATTGTTTCTCCTCTGAACAGACAGGGTGATGTCTTTAAAATATGAACTGCATTTCATTCCTTCTCTGCTCATAATTCTTGTTGGCTCCCCACCACCGTAAGGTACAATCCAAACTCCTTCTCATGGCCTAAGAAAGGCCAGACACTGGCTGAGGCTGAGCCCACCCGATGATTTCACTTTTTCTCATTCTTTTCCTCGGTACCTTCCAGCCTCACTGGCCTCCTCCCAGCAACTAAACAAGCTGAGCCTTTTCCCATTTCTGGACGTTTGCTCTTGCCTCAGCCTGAAATACTGTGTCCGAAATATTTCATCCTGCCCCTCAGATCTCAGCCTAGCCATCCTCTCTCAAACAAAGCATCAGCAAGACTAGGGAACCTGTTTAAAATTTGAGACCTCAAGTCCCCCTTACCTACCTCCCCCCCACACATACCTCCACCCCTGGACCTTTTAAATTGGAAACTCTAGGGATGGGGCCCAGCCAACTGTATTAATAAGCCTTCCAGATGATTCTGATACAACCTAAAATTTGCACTGTCCTATGACAGTATCCTATGTATTTCCTGCATGGTTATCACAAACTATAATTATTTCTTCTTTGGGTAATGTTTTGTCCAACTCCCTCACCAGGACATTTTGTCAGCAATCACTGTTGTAGTTCAAGACCATAGCTGAGTCTAATTAGTGTTTCCTGAATGAATGAATGAATGAATGACATAGAACATACCTTGGGAAATACTGCCTTAAATAGGATCTACATTAGCTTATTAAACTTCAAGTGTCACGAGCCACATGCCAATTTCCCCCTCCATTCATTGATTCAATATTTATTGACATCTGTTATAGGCCAGGCACTGCTTCAGACAATATAAACTCAAATGTAAGCAAGTCCTTGTTCTGAAAGAATTTATAGCTAAGTAGGATAGACAACAAGTAAACACAATTATTTCATTCTGATAAGTATTATAATAAAACTAGCAAAAATCATAAAAAACATTGGATATATATATATATATATATATATATATATATATATATATACTTGTGTTTGACCTATTACTCCAGGTCTAAGTTAATTCTAAGACAATAACTAAGAATGTATCAGATTTATCAAAGAGGATATTCCCCCCCCCACAGCATTATTTATACTAGCAAAAAAACCAAAAATCAGAAACAACCTAGATATAAAATATGGAGAATAACTCAAAAATTACCCTAGGCATAAGGTAGAATACTAAAAACTCAATTATAATTTAGAAGAATTCTTAGTGACATATGGAATTGTTCAAAATATATTGTTAAGTAACAAACTGTATAAAGTAGTTTTATATTATATTATATTATATATATATATATATATATATATATATATATATATATATAGTGTGTGTGTGTGTGTGTGTGTGTGTGTGTGTATGTATACATGTGTGTACATAAGTATACACATACTTTAAATATAATGAACATGGAAACATACTGAACTATATTGGAAAGGTGCATACCTAAAATATTAACAGAAGTTCCTAGGTAGTCTGATAAGTCATTTGACTTTTCTCCTTTTATACTTTTCTGTATTTCCAAATTTTCTAACACTATCATAGTCAGAGGAAAATGAGAGGGCAACAGGTCAAAGTGGGGGAGGCAAGTATGCGGAGAAGAGGGTCTCAACACAGAGGAGGTGTCATTTGAGCTGGGACTAGAGGACGCATGGGAGCTGTGTCAGGAAAAGGTGCCAGCGCAAGCAGGCGTCAGGCAAGTGCGGGAGTGCTTGGGGGACAGGGCGCAGCTCCGCGAGGCTGAAGCAGTGGCAGGGGTGTGCGCAGAGAGTAATCTGTTTGTTTACCTTCTCAAAAGAAAACAAAGCCCCATATGGACAGTGGCATTCTTTATTAATCAAAATCAGAGTTTGCTTATGCATGAGGGGCCATCCATGCTCCACAGGGCTCTCTTCTCAGCATTTTGAAAATCCACAGATGGCTTTCCCGTCGAGTAATGGATAATACAAATAAATAGAAACCATACCAGGTTTCACTCTGGCTGGGTTATTATGAGATAACATCAGATGGAAGAGGAAAGAGGAGGACATTCAAAGACATCCTCATATCTTAGGCCTAAAGCTCCCAGTGCCAGAATTCTAGAGGCAGGCTTAATCCCATGGTCTGGCCATCGTCACTGGCCAAGATTACCGAATGAGCAGTAAAATACCTCTTTGATGCTCATTCATCGCTCAGCACCGATACAGAAATTTCAAAGGCCATGATAAGTGACTTGACAACCTGGAGACAGATGATAAGGTCCCAGCTTCTGATCACTAAACACAATAAATCCCTTGTGAACAGGTGCTACTAATTTTTTTTTAAAAAGATCCATCTTGTGCTGCCAATCATTTTCAAGTCAATTACACGAGAACCTGTTGACCCAAAGCATACTTAGATTTAGTTAAAATTCAGTCAAATGCAAATTTTGGGAAACTTCCATGTTGAAATAGAGAGGGTTTCCCTGAAGATGATTTATATCAGAGGACACAAACTCAAATGCCAATAGGTCAGTGGCAGGTGAGTTGTTTACTGAAATCACACCTTCCATTCAATAGGAATCACATTTTAGCTGGGCACAGATGAGGTACAAACAACATTTTCCAGCTTCCCTTCCCGTGACAGGCAGGCTAGACGCTTACCAAAGGATCTCTCTATTTTTCCTGGGCACACAGGTAAACAATATTTCCCAGTTTCTCTTACAGTTAAGACGCCACGTGACTGAGTTCTAGCCAATGGAATGTGGGTGGAGATGATACACCTCAGATCCTGGCCCATAAAAAAACTCCCACACTGAATTCTATCTCTGTTCTCATTTGCCAGGAGAAAAGAAAGGATTCCAAGAACCTACCCACACAAAGTTAGAATGTGCCTCTGACCCAGAAGTCACACTCTAAGAAGGCCATCTTGCAGAAGCCCTGGCACACTCACACAAGCAGTCACTTATAGGAACATTCCCTGCATCCTTGCTTATTGTAGTAGAAAACTGGAAACAACTAGAATTAGTCCCCCACCCTCTGGGGGTGGGGTGGGGTGGAGATTAATTTTAGAACATCCATACTATAAAATACAATGCGATCTTTAAAAAGATTGACATGGAAAGATCTCCAAAACCTACTGCTAAACACAAAAAAGCAAGTTGCAGGCTAATTCAACAAACATTTATCAAATCCAACAAACATTTATTGATGGTTTATCTGCCAGGCACTGTTTTAACACTGAGGATAAACTATTCAGTGACACAGACAAAATCTCTTGCCCTAATGAAATTTAAATGAATAGACTGTATAGTTCAAAACCTCCAAATATATATTTAAATATATATTTAATATATATTTAAATATATATTTAATATTAAAATTTAATATTATATATATATATATATATATATATATATATATATATATGAAAAGATCCATACTGAGACCACCAAATTGTTCATGGCAGTGAGCTCTGGAGGAGGGGAGGTAAAGGGGGAGAGGAACGTTGTTGTGGTCTATAGTCTTCCATGTTGTCTGAATTCTTTTTATGGAAATGCATTTATGCATTTGATTCTTTTTTTTGTGAAATGCATTCCAATAATGGAACCAGAAAACTGCTCTGCTGAGGCCTAGCCCCGAACCCCTCAAGGGCCACTGTCAGAGAAGAATGTAGCCTTCCTCCCCCTCCCTCAGCCAGCGCCACCATCTGTTTTATTTATTTATACCCACAAGTGGGCTTCTTTTGATCAAAGGCTTCTGTGGCAATCAGTTTAAGAACAACTAACTTTGCTCATTATCCAACGATCAAAACACACAAAAGAACAAGGATGAAAACCTCATCTGGGTATAACATTCGACCTACCGGCCGTGAGTTTGACATGCTTGCCCTAGACTGATCCCGGATCATTTAGAGGTTTGGATGGTCCAGTTCTTTTACTGCCAAGGCTCTTCTTCTGCTTGTAAAGAACAGGATTTCAGCTTTTCAGATGTCAAATAGCCCTCGGTAAACATCACACATGCGTTCTGGTGTGAAAAACACATTTTCAAATAGATTCTTGTTTTATTTTATTTTGAAATCATCTTAGCACCTAAAAGGCCCCTGAAACGGTGAAGATAAAGTTAATCTAGTAATGCATTTGCCATAGTAAACCTCCAGAACAGAAATGCATTACTTCCCTCTGATGGAATTTTAAATCAGCATCAGAGATTAAAGAGTATTATCCAGCTGATGGAGAGAGACCTGGAAAACATGATGGATTATGGGAAATGACCACCATATGCCCCATCATTTGTGTTTCGGGAACTCCTTTGCACCTTCTATGATAATATGTCTGATATAATTCTGAGGAGCTGGTGTCCTTTCTCCTTTAACTTTTCATTTCATCTCTTCAAAAGGTCCACAGAAAGCAGAGCCAGGCTATAGCCTCTTTTCTGACTGTGGTTTTCATGATCCGGATTTGAATTAAAGCTGGGGAAATGGTCTCCGCTTTCAGTGTGTGGTTGATGAGGGAAACCAGGTCACACCCACCAAAATCATGAATTGCAGCCAAACTATCAAAATAAATGTCTGAAAAAATAGAGCAAGTGGACTGAATGACACACAGAACCCAGAAGTAATCAAAGTTTATTCCTTCTTCTTCTTCTTCTTCTTCTTTTTTTTTTTTTTTTTAGCTTGTTACTACATTTGGGTAGTCTCTTTTAAGTTTTGCTTTATATATATATATAAACCGTATTTGCCGGCGTATAAGACGATTTTTTGGCCCTGAAAAATATGCCTCCAAGTGGGGGTAGTCTTATACGGCAAGTATATAACAAACTCTGTATTTTGAGTGGAAATGTTAGGGGGTCGTCTTATACGCCCAGTCTCTTATACGCCGGCAAATACGGTATTTTTCAGGGCCAAAAAATCCTCTTATAGGCCGGCAAATACGGCATATATATATAATAAAATTAAGCAACTAAATATGTGTTTTAGGAAATACTGTCTCCCCATTAACCCAGCTTTGCCTGAAATATCTTAACTGCAGAGACCACTTTAATTGCTATGATATTTTTAAAAATGGGAGTTATTCAAATAATGTTTCTCTCACACCCAGTGACAGCCTGCCTGCATAGGCTACCTCCTCCAAATACCCCATCCTTCCACATTGGCCTGGCCCTCCCCAATACAATGCTGTAGTAGTGGCCTGTGGGAAGGGCTAAGTCAGCCATAAAAGGAGCATTACAGGAAACTACAGAGCAGCATTCTTATGAATACTGATACAAAATCCTCAACAATTATTAGGAAGCTAAATCCAGCACCATGTTACAAGGTTTCATTATACTATTTCAAGGTTGATTCAATGTCCAGAAACCAATCATTATACTATACCACACAACAGAATGGGGGAAAACACATGATTAGCTCAGTTGACCCACAACAAACATTTGACAAAATCTAGCACCCTTTCATGCTAAAAAATACTCAATATATTAGAAACAGAAGTTACAAAAACTTCTTCAACATGATAAAGGCCATGTTGAAATGCACACATAAGATTATCCTGCATGGTTAAAGACGGGAAACTGATCCTAAGATTAGGAACAAGACAAAGATGACTGTTTCATCATTTATTTGACAAAGTATTAAAAGTTTGAGCCATTGCAATTAGGCAAGAAGAAGAAAGAAAAGACATTCAAAGTGGAAAGGAAGAAGCAAAACTATATCTACAGATGACATGATCTTATACCTAAAAACACTTTTAAAAATCCACAAAAAATGTGTTACAGCTACCAAAAGAAGTTGCAAGATACAAAATCAACACACACAAAAAACTAAGTGTCTTTCTACACACTAGCAATGAGCACTCTCAAAAGGAAATGAATAAAATATAAACAAATAAACAACACAACCCCTTTTATAGGGGGTTGTGTAATAAAGAATAAAATGCTAGAAAACAAACTTGCCCAAGAAGGTTAAAGACTAGTACAATGGAATATTATTCAGCCATTAAAAGGAATGAAGTTCTGATACAAGCTACAACATGGAGGTACCTTGAAAACATTGCGCTAAGTGAATACGGTCAGACACAAAAGAGCAATTACTATATTATTCCACTTACATGAAATATCTAGAATAGGCAAATTTACAGAAACAGAAAATACATTAGAGGCTACCAGTGACTACAGGGAAGGACATGAGAAGGATTACTACTTAATAGGTACAGAGTCTGTGGGCAATGAAAACGTTTGGAAGCAGTGGCTACAGTTGAAACTATGAATGTCATTAATGGCACTAAATTGTGCACTTAAAAATGGCAGATTTTGTGCTACATATATTTCATCAAAATAGAACAGGTAAATAAAACTTACAAGTGTCATTGCTGAAATTAGTAATAGTGTCATACTATTAAACTCACCAAGCCACTCAAAATTTTCCTATGCGTAATTTTGAAAAGAAAAGGTACCTTTTACATGTTGAAATTTAGATGTCCTTTCGACTAAGACAGCTAGAACATGTAAAACTTGATTGGTTCAATTACTTTCGCCAGTTCTGCCTAATCTATAATAATAAGAGGGTAATATGCTAATTAGACCGGACAGCCGAATGACCTTCTGGATGTCTTTTGGATAACCTTCCGGACAAAGCTGGGGCTGTGAGGGCCGAGGCAAGCCACCACGGCTGCAAGGGCCAAACCCCTTGTACAAATTTCGTGCATCGGGCATCTAGTACATTAATAAAAACATACAACCTTTGAAAAAATGTATATGCACTGCTATGAGGCATTGAACTTTCCAGCATCGAGGATTTTTATGAAACACTGGATGATCACTCAGCAGAGATCCTAGAAGGAATTTATGCAAATGGATGATGGAGAAGATGGGGGTCCAAACTCTTTGGCATTTAAGGGTCTGACCTTCTAATAGAACTGCACACAACCAGAAGCATTCCCAAGGTTAAGCCACTTCTTTTCTTCCTCGAGCAATCGCAAGCCTTTGGGTTCTAGCCTTTCAATAACAGTTTACTATTCTGGTCTGATGATGTCTCCACTGAAGATATTCTTGGCATCAATTTCCTGCCTGACAAGTCCATAGAGCTCATCGGGTTTTACAAAGCAAATCACCTTAAAATAGTTTTCAAATTCCAGAGTGAGCCCGAATGCTCTATGAAACTGCAGTGTCGAAAATAAAGTTCCTCTAACCCTAACTGTGTGCGTGAGCACGTTTAAGTGAGAATACCCCCAGGGACATGACGTGATCAGGAAGGCCATAATAAAGATGCCGGTGTGATTCCCAATGCACTGCCAACCTCAGACACGCAGCCTATGCCGAGGCAATTTGAGTAAAAATTGTCATGACTATTGCCGGTGTTGTCACTGTTTGATTTTTCTTTCTCCTGAGACTGTATCTTACTCATCCTTGGTCTCACTGATGGCACCTGGCACCACCCCTTCAGGCGTTCAGTCAAGATATGTCCAGTTCCATTTCCCGCTTCTTCTAGACTTGCCCTACCCTGAGTGTCCTAGAACAAAGAAGACTGTGAAGCCAGGGTTAGTGGTTCAAACATAGAAAGCAGGAGCAAATGGCCCAGTCATCAAAATCCGGAGCTGGGCCACAGAAGGCGTGTGTGTAAGTAACGGTTTGGGGAAACTCAGAATCTAATCGAGCACATCTGTGCCTCACATCCTCTACCTGCTGTCTCCCCTGAAACGAAGATGCTTAAATCCCCATTAGTGGGGCAGGGCCACTCGACCATGGAAATCCAGGGCTGGACTCCAATCTGCTGTGTGGGCCGCCAGAACGGGGGCCAGCTGATGGGAAGGCAGTCAGGGTGGGGGGTTTGGTGCGGGGCAGGGTGAACGCAGCTGGCTGACACAGCAAGCCGGCACGAGCCACAGAAACGCAGACTGATTCCTGGGCTGAGCCAACCCATCTGGGAAATCGCGCAGAGAAAGTCGCTGGGAGTGACATTTCAGTTCTGAGTCTCCTCGTCAAGCCCGCACTTGGAGCAGGAGACTCAAAAATAGCGGCACCTTCTGGGTGGTGTCAGCATGGTGCCACTCGAATCGCTTTTCCCCCAGTCTTCGGAGAGTGATTTTAGCTCACTGGGGATAACCCTGGCCACAGAAGGGGCTGGAAAGGGGACTGTGCCCACCTCTCATTTCCAGAAGGTCGATTATCCTGCTTGCTGCTGACACGTTGCTTTCGTATCAAGAGATCTGAACCCTGGCACGTGCAGAAGCCTGGGCTCCCACTCTGAGGTCTGGGCATGGCGTCAGACAAAGGAGTGCAGCGAATGGCCGCCAGCCTGGCGATAAGGCTGGTTATTACCGGGGTGTCCTTTCCCCAGCTCGAAAGGCTCGCAGCGGTGGCACTGAAGCATGCCGGGGAGAAGATAAAATTTAATTAATAATTTCCGTAGAGGCCCACCGTCTATTGCTACCAGGCCCCTCGCTGTTGTCTGCGATGACCTCGCAGCTCATAAACATCACGGAGGCGCACTTGGTCGGCGTCTCATCCTCAGGTTCAAGGGGTGGCTCCCGTTGCATTGCATGATTAGCGAGACCGAAAGGAGGGTTTTCAGATGCTGCTGCTGCGGGAAAGGCCGCAGGCTCGGCATCAGAAAATGCCACACTCCCTGCCTCCTGCCCTGTTCAGTCCAACGCTTGGGGCAGACAGTCACGCTTCCTGGGTTAGTAAGATGCAAACTGGACACAGGCGAGGAGGAAGGTGGAGTCTGCTTCTGAGTTGTGGTGGGCACACGTTGGTTTCTGTTGGAATCCAGGAGCCTGGACACTACGTCAGGTAGCTTCTTTGCATTGCACCGAGCGGCTCAAGCTGATTGTTCTTAGAAACCCCAACTTGCAAAGAAGGGCATAACTGAGGGTAGACTTTCTCTCCTGCACTACAACCCTGGCTCCTTTAATATGGAACTGCCATTTACTTTGTGCCAAATCCTTTGTAGAGCTTTGGAAGAAACAGCTAACAATAGCTTTATTTATTTTTTCTAAAAATCTTAATTTTCTTGGATACCAGTGCCTAGCACGAAATCTGAGAAACAGTTCATACTTAATAAATATCTGCTGAATAAATGAATCAATGAGAACCAGTATTTGCTGACTGACTTCTGCCAAACCCAAGGGTACGGGGTGGGGGGTGTACAAAGGATGTGCAGGGGTCAGACTTTAAAAGCCAGCTGCCTATTAGCCAAAGTGACTCCCCCAACTTGCCAGGATAAAACTCACACTCAAAACCCCCAAAAACAGCATTTTCTATCTTTGTATTTGGCGAATTCCTCTCCCCATCCTATGTTACAGCCTAATTAAGTTACTCTTCATTTCCTCCCAACATCCCAAACTTTGTTCTGTGCCCGGCCTGAACAACACCTCACAGGCCTGCTGAATGCATAAAATAGAGAGAGAATGAATCACTGGTTCTCAATTGTAGGAAGGCAGAGACTATGATTTTTAATCGATTCCATTGTTATTTTCCTGACTCTATAAATATTATCCATGGTTTTAATAATTCAAAATGTAAAATATCCACTTGATTCATTTATTCAACAGATACTTATTAAACATGTGCTGGTCCTCAGATTTTATGCTAGGCACTGATCCCAGAGAAAATGATTTTTGTTTCTTCCAAAGCTCTACAAAGTGTTTGGCACATAATAGGTCCAAAATAAATTGGAGTTTTGCATTACAAGAACAAGTGTTTTACTGCAGGAGAGAACATCTATCCCCAGTTACATCATGCTTCATAATTTTGGGTTTCTAAAAACAATTAGATTGAGCTACCTTGTGGAGACAAAAAAAAAAGCCTTTTTGCTGTTGGCATTCTCTTCAGTTAGGTGTTCTTTCCCAATTGCTGGTTCATTCAAACTTTTTCTCTACCTCTTCTTCAGAGTCTACCGCAAACACCATCTGGCACACAGCAGTGCATTGTTGGTGCATATCCCAGTCAGTCAGTCATGTGTATCTCATCTCATTTAAAATGGTTAAGGCATCACATGTGTTGGTTGAACTGCATGGAAGAGAAATATTTATGGTATTGTGAGGGTCTAGTCCAGGGGTGGGCAAACTTTTTGACTCGAGGGCCACAATGGGTTCTTAAATTGGACCGGAGGGCTGGAACAAAAACAACCTGACCATGTTTGAACTCTCATCTTGGGCTGCTGGTGAAGGAGCGGAGGGGAGAGCAAGAGAACCCTCTGCTCTTTCGGCTCCACGGGCCGGACAGAACAGCCGAACTGGCCGGATCCGGCCCGAGGGCCGTAGTTTGCCCACAGCTGGTCTAGTCTTTAGTGTCAAAGCAAACCACCTTCCTTCCAATTGTCATCCACATCTTAGAGAAAAAAAACGAGAACAGTTAACACTATTGACTTTCTATTTTATTATTTGCACTGGACTGTATTAACCACTTCACGTACAGTTACCACACACACACACACACACACACACACACCATCACCAGGATATAGGTGTTATTATCCTCAGTTATTACAAGCGAGGAAAGAAGGAAGGGAGGGAGAACACTAGCAAGCATAAATGCTAGGGAGGGGAAGAAAGAGAAGGAGAGAAAAGGAGGCAGAAAAAGAGAGAAAAGGTGGGGGGATGTGGATATGAAGTCTCAAGGGTAATTTATCAGTTCCTTAAAATTGCCATCACATATTCTGACTCAAATGTGTCTTTTAGGATATTCCCCCCCCCCCAATATGCAAAATCAAGTGGAAAGAGGTAAGTGTCCAAGCATGGAAACTAGGGTAAGTTAAGGTGCGTTTATATGGTAGATTATTTCACAGCCACAGGAAGTCATGTGGCAGAAGAATACTTAATGGCGTGTGTGTGTGATCTTTCCCCACTACAGACACACACATGGCCACAACCTCATCCCCAGGTTTAATTTATGGCTCAGCTAGACTGAAATGAAGAGTTTCAGATGCTACTGCTGGAAATATGACAGGCTCCATGTGAGATGTAGTGTATTACAGCACAATAGACTTTGTCAAACTATATATGCACAGAACAAAGAGGGAAAAGTTATCCCCAAAATGCTTACAGAGCACATCTTCAGTGCCTTAAGGATCCCTTGTTTCTGACCTATCTTCTTCTCTTCAGTTACCGATTAAATAGCATAAGTATTTAAACATTTCTCTATGTACCCTTTCCTGCATTTTTCCTATTTTCCACAGTCCACATTTTTAAAAATAAATCTTTATTGTTCAGATTATTACAGTTGTTCCTCTCCCCCACCCCAATAGCTCCCCTCCACTCGGTTCCCACCCTACTCTCTGCCCTTACCACCCCCCCCCACTGTTCTCATTCATAGGTGTATAATTTTT
This sequence comes from Vespertilio murinus, assembly GCA_963924515.1. NCBI lineage: Eukaryota > Metazoa > Chordata > Mammalia > Chiroptera > Vespertilionidae > Vespertilio > Vespertilio murinus. The sequence goes on along the minus strand of OZ004708.1, from coordinate 22,624,513 downwards.
GTTCAGTCTCTTCCCGTACCCCCCACACACTCCCTCCCCCCACCAAGAATTGTCAATCCACTCCCTTTCTATGCCCCTGATTCTATCACATTCACCAGTTTATTCTGTTCGTCAGACTTTTTACTCGCTTGATTTTTAGATTCACTTGTTGTTAGATACGTATTTGTTGTCACCACATGATTTTTATAATTAGTTATACACCATGCTATTTTTAAAGCAATTAATGTCAGGAACTGGAAATGTCTTCCTTATCAGGATGGGGGCTACGCAGGAAGGTGCAACTTCATAGCTGGTACCTGGGGGCTAAATGGGTTTCAAAGACATTTCTCTAACACAAAAGAAACTTCTTGCAGGAGGGTGCCTTTCTTTGCAATTCCAAAGACAGGACTGCAGACAACACATATGCAAGTCCAAAACAGAGGTGCAATGGTTTTCCAGGGATAGCAAACCAAGGCTCAGAACCAAGCCCCTAAACCAAGGCAAGCAATTCCATGCCGGGGCTTTGCAGAATTTTTTTTCATTATCTGGTTGGGAGATAGGGATAGCAAGAAGCCAAGTTTCTGTCTTGCTGGACCACATCAGTAACTTACCAAATTACATCAAGAGAATATCAGGGAGAAGGAAGACTGAAGTGTGTCTCTTTGCGTGTGTGTGTGTTTAGCAGGTAATTCCTGGATATACAAAATTTGACCCACAAAGAAAGAAGATATTCTGCCACGGTAAAAGGTTGATTGGAATACCTCAAAACTGCATACATCGAGGAGAACAATAGGCTGGTTAACAATTTATCCTTTCCTTCTTCACATGAAAAGAGCCAACTTCTAGTTTTGTCTGTATGATGGAACTATGTGCGAAGAATGTTCTCTCACTGAACATCCATCCATCCATCTATCTATCTATCTATCTATCTATTATGGAACTTCATGCAAGAAAGGTTCTCTCACTGATTGATCAGTCAACCAACCAATCAATCGCCCATTCATCCATCCATCCATCTGGAATTCCACATGAAATCTCAGTAATTAAAACTAAAAATGTGAGAAGAGTACAATCTCAATCCCCTAAAAGAATGAATTTTGCTGTATCTATATTAGAAATATGGTCATTACTTTTATGTCAAGGATATTCCCATATCACCCAGAAAAATTTGTTGTGAATGAAAATTCTTCCAGACCTATTTCAAATAAGTAAGAATCACATCAGCACTAGTAACCCTGGCGGAAAGCTGATTCTAGAAAGCTCTCCTCAGGAGTATTGAACCTTCCCCAAATTACCTAATGCTAAGACTGTAAGTTTCTCTGCCCAAACTCAACCCATGGTGGCAAAGAGAGAAGCAAATAGACGACAAAAATCGCGCAAGAGTGTGTAGAATACTTTTGAGAACAATTACGCCCCATCCTCCCCACCCCTTCCCACCACCACAAGGGTGACTTCTGAACTTCAGGGTGACTCTAGAACCACCCCCAACTCTCTCCACTTTTCTGAGGCACAAGCTTTAGTAAACATTACTTTAAATTCAAGACTGAGGATCAGCCAGGTTATCAAGTTAAGTGCTCCTAAGATAGTCAACCAGATACCCATGATGAAGTTGGCAGCTTCCTGTTTATCCCACATCCCACACTGCCTGTTTTCTGAAACTTTTGGCTGCCCTCTGTCCACCTAGGACAGTGGTCGGCAAACTGTGGCTCGCGAGCCACATGTGGCTCTTTGGCCCCTTGAGTGTGGCTTTTACACAAAATACCATATGCGGGCGCACATGTACAGTGCAATTGAAACTTTATGGCCCATGCACAAAAGTTAGTTTTTGGCCTGGGCAAGTCTATTTTGAAGAAGTGGCGTTAGAACACTCAAGGGGCCCAAGAGCCGCATGTGGCTCGCGAGCTGCAGTTTGCCTACCACTGTCCTAGGTGGACAGAGGGCAGCCAAAAGTATAACGATCCTATACCCAACCACTGACTTAAGAGCTACACATAACCACCACCTCAGCGCAGTTCTGGGCAGGTTACTGGCAGGCAATTGAAGATAGTTATATTGCCCTCTGCTTTCTCTGAGCTCTTAGTTTATAGCTCTTTACTGTCTTTTTTAATCATCTGTTTTTATTCCTTTACCCATGTTAATGCTTCTCGCTAACTGTCAAAGGGGTGATTCCAGTTGATTGCCCCTGCCTCTCCCTGCAGCCCCCGAGACTGACAGAGGGAAAAACGAAGACCCCTTTTAGTGAGACGCAGCCTAGCAAGTTCCTGCTTATCACAAATCAGTCTTCACAGAAAGAGAAAAGGCTCCTGAAAGCAGTAAAGGGAGAGGACCTCTGAAATATTCTGTAACCCAACCACCTCAGGAAACTCTTCTTTCTGACCAAGCTAATACACAATTCTTGTTATTGACTTTAGGCTTATTATTACCCCAGTCTAATGTGTATGCGTTACAATGCTTATCTCGTGTGAACACAACTCTACAAAGTAGTTACCATACAAACACCCATTTTCAAGATGAAGAGGGGCCACATACTAGACCTGACAGGCTCAGGGGAGACCTGCATGGAGAGCTTACAAACTCAGAGACCTAAAGTGACCACACAGGATGGCAAAAAATGAAAACTTCCTAATAAAAGGAGTCAGAGCAGGTAGTCATGTCCTAGGCCAGTGGTCTGCAAACTGCAGCTCGCGAGCCACATGCAGCTCTTTGGTCCCTTGAGTGTGGCTCTTCCACAAAAATACCACGGCCTGGGCGAGTCTATGTTGAAGAAGTGGCATTAGAAGAAGTTTAAGTTTAAAAAAATTGGCTCTCAAAAGAAATTTCAGTCGTTGTACTGTTGATATTTGGCTCTGTTGACTGATGAGTTTGCTGACTACTGTCTTAGGCCAGTATCTTCCCTAACAAAGGTCAATCTTTATCTTAATTGAGCCCGTCTATTATCTTTTTGCACCTATGATAACATGCCTTGGGAATGTCAGGGTGATTTCCTTTTTTTCTGGACCCCTCAGAGGGCCAAAGCAGACACTACAGAACCCCTCAATGTTATTGTTAGCGTGTTAATTGTTAACTGCTAACGATCCTATACCCACAAATATAAAAGAAGTGTCTACTCCATTTACATTTTATCCAATCCCAGGGGACTTACCTCCTTTGCTTTCTCCCACCTCCCTAATCTACCACCAATGGATTTCATGTAACCCCTTTACACCTCCTCCTTTGACTGTAATGTATATTTGGTGCAGAACTTCCATTCTCTGGAGCATTTTCTCAATCCACTGGGATTTTGCTTCCCAGCAATTGTCATCAGTCTAGCAGCTCACATAAACTCATAAAAATTCTCTACAGGTTGAAAAGCTTCTTAGGTTGAAGGCCAAGGCCACGTGGCTCTTTAGTAGCAGATTAAGGATTTGACTTTTAAGGGTGTTAAAAATCAGACAAAAACAGTGCTTCTAACCACTCAGTTGTTTTCCTTCCCGTGGTTTATGTTGGGGGTGTGACTCAGATGGCAGCCATGTCATTTCTAAGAGCGGAGAGGGCTGGGCAGGGACTACAGAAGCCCTGGAATTCTCAGACATCATCTCCTAAGGGTATTGCTGCTGCCCCTCTCAAGTGACCCATGACCATAAAGGACTTATGTGCTCACTGTGGCCCAGATTTTTCAAGACAAGATGGGAATATGAATTTTTTTTTTAAAAAAAATCTTCTGATTTTTAAATGTTGGCAACTCATTAATAATCTTTAAAGACTGGCCATCTCTTGGCTGGCCAAACAAATCATCTGGAGGCAGGGTTCAGTTTAGGGGCCACCAGTTTCCAACCTCTGTATTTGTCTTTAAGCTCAAACCTTGGCAGGTATAATTGTTACTTTATTAATATTAATACCAGGGAGAGAGCATGGTTATCAGGGCAGCTTCACCAGGAAGCTGCAATTTCACGCTCCCCAGGGACCCCTAGTCCATTCCCTGATCACCGGGGAAGGGATCAAACCAAGAGGGAGATGGGTACACGCACAGGGAAGTCAGGGTGACCTAGAGAAGGGGCTTGCCTGTCAGCCTAGCCTGGGGAATGATGGGTTGGCTAGGGGCTGGACCCCATCAGAAGCATGCCAACTCTTGGGAAGTTAAAACCCCCAAAGAGTTCCCTCCCTCTAATATCCTTCACTAGTTTTCTCTTGCTCCATGACCCACATTCACCCATGTGCTCACCTGTTCTCTCTCCACAGTAATGTGGCCTTAAGCTGTGGCATGGCAATGGCTGTGTGGACCCCACATGCAATGTGCAGCCGCTGGGAACACAAGTTAAGCTAGCCAGATGCTGACCTGGACTGGACTTTAAAAACTCTGAGCAGCGGCTTTCATTCTGGCCCTGCTTGAAGACAAGATTGGATTTTTTTCATGGTGGGACAGGCAGAGATAGAACGTTGGAGGGGAAACACCTTACTTTTACATCATCCATAAAGAATCCCACAAAACCCCATCCTCCAATGCGGGGCTCAGGACATTCTTTTCCTCAAGGTGCCCACTTCCACTGATAACACACAAGAATGTCCTGCTTCAATAACACAAAACATCTCTGACCCAACCATTAAGCTTCTTCTTACTCTATGCACTGTGGTAAGGGGCTGAGTAGCAAACTCTTTTCTCCATCTCCTCTCTAGGAGGCAAAGTGGAAACTGAGCAGGCGTGATGGAAGCCTGGATTTCCAGCTGGCAAAGGGAATCTGTCCTTCTACCCCTCCCCCCCCCCCCCCCCCCGCCCCCAGGCTGTTGTGTTAGCAACTCTGGAGCTGCCTGCGGCTTTCTCATGTGGTTCAGCTACAAACTGGCTTCCACTGAATTGGGCTATATTTAGTACCCTGGAGGAGAAAGGAAAAAAATCCCTCCAAAACTCGAGAGAGAGAGAGAGAGAGAGAGAGAGAGAGAGAGAGAGAGAGAGAGAGAGAGAAGTAGTTCAGCTTCAATTTTCTCTGTCCAAATTTTAGAAATGAAGGTAAATTCCACAACCACATTTTCCTCTTTAGCTCACCCTGGTTTAGGGGAAGAAAAAAAAAAGAAGAGTAATTGCTCTCTGAAGTAAGGAGGTTGAGTTTGGCAGGTAAACCTACAATCATAGCATTAAGTAATTTGGAAAAGCACTTTAGAATCTGCAGTGCAGGCTACTTTTTAAGCACAGTCCTTGGGTTTACAATTAGAATCCCTCTTTCCCCCGAAATAACTAAGCACACCTCTGCTTTGGGGATTGGACTCACACACACCTCTCCATTCATTCATCCCCCTTACTTCCTCCCAGAGACCTTTGCATCAGCAAATCAATCTTGCTCACCATGTGTCCCCAGCACCTGGCACAAACATTAATAAGTATTTGTTGAATAAATGAATAAAATGAAAGAAGGCCTTGGATCAGTTGGGACCAAGATAACATCTATGTTGTGATTTATTCATTCAAATATGTTGGAATGAACTCAGGTCCCCGAGGAGTGTGGCTCGAGGAACAAAAGGTGGCCGCTGTTTCAGATGACTGTGAGACTTCTGTGTGGCTATGCAGGGTGGGATCTGAGGGCAGCAGCTGATTTTCTCTGAATAGAGAAGGGGAAAGAGGATTTCTGAGTGGATGTGGGGGTAAAAAGGAGGCAGGAAACACCTGAAACTTGGGGGCAGGGAATGGGAAAGTCACCGGAGCAAGAAAAAAAAGACTGTGGAGTGTGTGGTATACCCCCAGTCTCCCCATAAAACTTTCAATGAAATATTCACCATCGTCAATGATTGGGGAGTGAAGTTATACAGTCGGTACTAACAGTCTTTCTAGCTTGCCTGTTCAACATGGAAAACACATGTGAATGCAACAAATTCCTTCCTTAGAGAAGCAAACAATAATAGAGAAACAAAACCTTACACTACAACATGAGAAACTAAGATACTTGCAAAACACCACTGACTTATGCAAAGGCATGTATTGCATTTACTGTGTGCCGGGCATATGCTAGGCAAAGAAGACAGCCAAGGTCCCCTACCCTCAAGGAGAGAGAAAGGCAATAAACTTAAGGAATGGGATGGTATCAGTGATGGGAGCTTTGAAGAGAATAAAGATGGGGTGGTATATGGTAAGGATGGATGGGATTCAACATTAACTAGGCAGGTAGGGTTGGCCTCCCCGAGGACAGTTGAGTTGAGACCTAAAGGGGTGGGAAGAGACCATCTCTATGAAGATCTATGGATAAAGCTTTCCAAAAATGGAAATGGCCCAAGGTGATAGAAGGCAAGTGATGGGGAGGAGGGTGGAGAAGAGGGTTAGAGAGGCAGGCAGGGGATGGATCAAGGAGACAGAGAACGTTACTGGCTCTGCAAGGATAATGGGTAGACTCAAAGTCTCAGAGAGGATGAGTGAATCGCCAAGGCAAAATGTAATCACAACACAAGGGCCTTGCAAGCACCATCTCTGGGGGGCCCTTCTCAAACACTGGCCCTCCAGGGGGCAGGAAATAATGTAGTCTGGCTAATTGCCCGTGGGGACTGCTCTGTGTATGAATGTAAAACTGGGGATTATCCAGCCCCAGACGCAAATGAAAAGGGCACAGTGGGTCACTGGTTTTCCAGAAGACTCCTCTCACTGGAGGTAGGATGCCAATTACCCCGTTTTGGTGGAAGTCGGCCTGGGAGAGGAGAAACACCCAGAGAGCTGTGCTTCCGATTGGCTTGCACATCATAACAATCACCCCAAAATTAAGAGAACAGAGGAAAAAAGCCCCTTCGCTCTTGGGACCTTAAGTGATTAGAAAGAGTTGTTATTTGGCTGCGTTTCACACTTCATTAGCATATGCATAATTTAACAAGGGAACATGCTGGGGGCTGGCAGGGTGAGGGCAGCTCTCCACACCCACGGACTAGAAACTGGAGCAGGCGCACTGGGAGTGCTTAATTACACCATCAAGGCAACAGAGAGCAGTGTGTGAGGGGGGCTGAGCACATGCCGGAGCCTGGGAAACAGCACAGAGAGATTCCCCCCACACTTACGTCCACCCAGGAGCAGCCCCGCCTCAATATTCCTCCCAGGGACTAAGTCACCATGTTAATCCGCATGCTCCCCACTTCTCCTGCCACCACCACCTTCCATCAGACAGCCTCATTTTCTTCTCCAAAAGTCTGGTGATGCCAAGAAGAATAAAGTGTTACATCATGGCTGTCCACATCACGATCTACTTGGCACTGAAGAGAAGAAGGAAATGAAGTGATGTTTGGGGGGCTGAATAAAACGCACTCATGCCTTGGCTGGTGTGGCTCAGCTGGTTGGGCACTGGCCCCCACACCAAAAGATTGCCGGTTGGAGTCCCAGTCAGGGCACATGCCAGGGTTGTGGGCCTGATCCCCAGTAGGGGCCATACAGGAGGCATTGATGGATGTATCAATGGTTCTCTCTCCCTTCTGCTTCTCTTAAAATCATTAAAAACATTTAGAGGTAAATAAATGAATAAAAACGTCATTTTAAATAATGAACTCTAGGACAAGGGTCAGGCTTTCAAATTTTAATTCTGAATTCGCTGAGACTCATCCACAGGCAGAGCAGCAAAGGCAAAAGTCTCAATCACTGCTTTAAATTAGTTAACTTTTAGGCTTTCTTTATTCCACTGAAAACAATATCCTTTAAAAACCCCATAAGAAAAATGAAAGAAAGAAGAAAAGGTCTCGCTAGGAGGATTCAACTGTGCCAGGTCACCTGTCCTTCTGGACTTCTCTGCCCTCTGGGGGAACACATGTATAACTCAAAAATTAATAAGAGGAATGGTATGGGTGTTCCTGAAAAGATATGGCATGGAATTCTACAATTCCCTCACCAAATCTCACCTTATCACCGCATTCAATGTCATGTAACTTTAAAATTTTATTAATATCTATTGGTCTGCCCTGAGATGATTGATAGATCCTTTTCTGCTCATCAGCACCAATTCTCCCTTCTTCTGTTAATAAAATTCCAACTTCCCCTTTTCTCAGCCTAATCTGGTATGTGTGTGTGTGTGTGTGTCTTTAAGGCCTGAGCTACTTGGCATACTCCATCCCCCTAGCAACAGTGATTGGTTCAGGCATAAAAAAAAAATAGTTCAATTTGGACCAATGAGAGTTAGATCCAGGCTTTTGTTGCTGCACTGAAAAGACTCAAACATATTATTACTCTTTCGCACCCTTCACACCAACTTCTTGGAACTCTCCAAACATGTCAAACATTTTCATACCTCTGTGCTTTTGCAGATGCTATTCTACTTCTTGAATGAATGAAGAAATCCATCAGTTCTTCCATATGTTATTTTGGCTTGAATTCCCAAACCTTATGCTGTCATTTTCAACTTAATAAGCATGTACTCGCTTCTATTATACCAGCAACAGTCTCAATGGCTGTCTTATCAGCAACCATTCTTCCCTTCCTCTGCCAATTGTCCCAACTTTCCCTTTGTCATCCTCATGAAAAATTCACCCTTCAATATGAGGGTTAGGACCTAATTGGCTTAAGTTCATTCATCAGGTGTCCCATTTCACTAAATATAGGAAATAGGTTTTAGAATGGGCACAGAACCCGCACAGACCTCATGAGATGCTAGGAGATACTTCCTAAGGATTTCAGGAGCTGGGAAGCGCTGCACTATGGAGCTAACTTTCCTCTGCAAATGGAGAGTCTAGAACAGTGGCTGGGTCTACATAAAAAGCAACATAGAGAGACTATCAACAGAGCTGAGCTCTGGATCAAGCCTCACCTGAAGCTAGTATTCTTTTGTGTGTGTCAATTTTTTTATTAAGCAAATTTTTAGCAGAATGTGTCAGCCCTTCAAATGAAAGATTACTGACTAATACAATGACCAAAAAAATGTGAAATAGCTTGAGCCAAGACAGAAACCTGTGGGAAATTATAAACTAGGTTCTAAGTCAATTCCAAGTTGTTGATGCATTCATCCATTCAACAAATATTTGAATACTTATTATATGCCAGATACTGTTCTAGGAATTTGGGGGGAATAGCAAGGAACAAAACAAACATCCTTTTGGAGTATAGATTCCAATAGATATATATATATATATATATTAAACAGCAACATTGATGAATAAGTAAAATGTTTACTATGTTATAAGATGACTATGAGAAAACAATAAGATCAGTTAAGGCAGGTCAGAAGGTTTGAAGGTAGATGGGAATTGCACTTGGAAATAGCCAATGTAGACTTTCTTGAAAACACTCGAACTAAGACTTGAAAGAAGGAAGGAAATTGTGCAGGAATAAGAGCAGTCTGGGCAGAGGAAAGGGAAGGTGCTACAGCTCTGAGGACTAGTGAGTCTAAGCACCGGCAAGAAGGCTGTTGAGCAGGGAGAAAACAAAGGAACGAGGTCAGAGAGAACACTGAGGGTGCCGATGGAGCAGGGCCTTCCAGGCCACCGTAAGGACCCCTTTGCACTGAGTGAGATGGAGAGGCTTTAGAAGCTTCTGAACAGTGATATGATCTGTCCAAAATTCTTACAAAAATTAGTCTGGCTACTGCATGAAAGGGTCAGAGGCAGGGCTAGAAGCAGGAGACAGTTACAACAATGCACGCTAGTGGTGGCCCAGGAGGGGTTGGTAGCAGTGGAAGTGGCAAAAAAGAGACCGGGTTTGGGAGAGATTTTAAAAATAGAGCTGACAGAACTTCCTGGTGCGTTACATGGAGTGTGAGGCAAGAGCAGCTCCCGGGAGAAGAGCTTTGTTCAGGAGGTGTTCAGTTCAGTTTGTAAATACTAAGTCTGAGATGCTTTGCTGAGCACCAGAGTGGCGCTTCTGAAGAAACAGTTGGATAAATAATTCTGGAGTTCAGGAGAGAGGACTGCATTAAAGTGAGATTGTGAGATTTGTCAGCATAGAGACAATGTTTCAAGCCACGCAACTGGATGGAATAACGGAGGGAGTGATTGTGGATAAGATGAGTGGATCCAAGGACTCATTCATTTAATCAACTAATTTAATACCCATAACAACCTTATGATGTCAGTTATTATTGCTACCCTAATTTTACGGTTGAGGAAATCAAAGCTTAAGGGTTGTTAAGATCACACAGCAACTGTCTAAGAGCACACGTGCTCAACTGTGTGTAAACACATAAGTGGCTGCGCTGGGACTGAAACCCAGGCAGCCTGGCTCGAGAGCCTGTGCTCTTAAGTATCACTCAAGACTGCCACCTGTTCCCAAGTTTAATCAAATGATGGCTATTTCGGATCAGCGATAAGGAGTGTGTAGGACATTAAGAGTGGCCACCTGAGCTAAAATAACTCAGTTTTCTGCCTGTGGAGCTAGCCTGGGCTACAAATACAATGCCCAGACAAAGGTAAGAGCTAAAATCATTGTATTCAAACACAGGAGATCAGTTTGCTCAGGGGTCCTCACACTTCCTCAGATTCACTTGGGGTTCCTGTGAAAAGATGCTGGTACCTAGGAGATCATCTTAGTATGAATGAAATGTCTCAAGGAATTCTGAACACCCTTTTGTGCAATAGTGCTATAGGAAATGCACTTTGGCTTATCTCTGTCCAATAGTGCTACACCCTAAAAGACCAATGAAATTGGACTTTAATTCCCCTTAACTTCACAGATAGGACTGGGACAAAAGGATGATCTCTGAACATGGCTAATGACTGCAACCCACCTTGAAAAAACAGTTTGACATCCTCATAGAGATCTTTATTTTTTCCCTTTTTAAAATGTTATTGGGGTGACGCTGGTTACCAAAACAAAACAGGTTTCAGGTGCACAACTCTACAACACATCATCTTTACACTGTGTTGTGTGTGCACCACGCCAAGCCAAGTCTTCGTCCATCACCATTTGTCCCCACTGTACCTTCTTCTACCTCCTTCCTCCCTCCTCCCAGCAATTACCACACACTCTGTGTCCATGAGTTCTTTCTCTCTTTTCTCTTTTTTTTTACTCAATCCTTCCACCTCCCTTCAGCCCCCCGCCCCTCCAGCCTGTTCTGAGGCTGTCTCTATTTTGCTTGTTAGTTCATTTTCTTCATAGAGACCTTTAGTCTTCCTTTGTTAACCGATAACCAATTTCCTACTTAAAATAAATGGATTTTCTTTACTTATTCATATCAGTAAATAAAACTGAGCTTGAACTGTGCACAGAAAATAGTAGGCCTTTTCAAAATACTCATTACAATGAGATATGTGAGAAATGTATGTCTTGCATTTGTCAGTGGAGACCCACGCTTTGTCAGATATTTTCACCCAATGACAGTTGCAGACAAAGTGTAATAGCATTTAACTTAAGCTAACAAGTGAGTAGTCATTATAAAAACCTGCCAAAGCAGAGCTATAAATAAAGTGGGTTGGTGTGAATGCCCACTTCCTTTCTAGTTCTAATCAGATAGACAAGTACAGAGCTTCCCAGAAATGTACATAACTCATGTATTTCAGCAGTTGAGTTAAGCCCAGAAAAACACACAGAAAATAGCTAATATTTCCTCCCAATTTGGTTAAACCCAAAAGGTAATTGCATCAACGATTCCCTCCAATACCACATGCCAATGCCAAATGTTCGCACAGCCTATTGCTTTCTGTTTCTAGTTAGGGTTTTGAAAACAGTCCTTACAAATTGTCTCTTTTTAGGGATGTGACTAATCACCACATTAATATGGTGCAGTTTCATTTTAATTTCAGAATGTTTTTCAGAACCACTGACTCATCCAATTTATTGGTTTCAAATGAGAGTGAACACATTTCTAAAGCAGGAACACCGAGAAAACAAACAGTGATTTCCGTCTCTCCCTCCCCTACACATTGTTTGTGTGAATGAAAATAAGGGGAGCAAGAAGGAATTATTTCTCATTTCCATCCAACCAACTGTTAACCGGTTGTGTTTAATAGACATAATCAGGATCGTGGACTCTTAGCGGCATGATCCTGAGCATATTTTCAGTTTCTTCATCTGTAAATGGGGCCAGTGAAAGTATCTACTTCATGAGGACTGTTAAGAAGAGTAGATGAGATAACACACAAAATTACCCTCACAATATCTGGCACACCATTAAAATGCTCTGCCTGTGTTAGTTATTTTAATTTTTATCTATGCGCATGCTCATCTGGGTATAAACATGCACACAGACTATCCCTACTTTCTACCACTCAGAATTTCACTATGACACTCAGCTGCCTAGGTACTGCCTACTAAGCATCTCCATTTCACCTCTTAGACTGCAGCCATTCATGCAGTGGTTTTTGCTGCTGACTCAAATGATGGTACGCACACGAATGGATGATAACAGCCCACAAGAATGGCATTGCAATGATCTGACATCTGAAGAGGATTTCAGAAATGCAGTGGCATCACCATCTTATTAACTTGAGAAATGAAAAAAAAACAAACCCAAAGGGCACCCTTTCGGTCCACGTGTGCTGGTGAAGTGGGTGCACTCACGTGGTCTGCTTCCATGCTCCCAAGTCTAAACATAACTATCTTTCAGCCAAATCACCTTAAAAGAGAGTCATCGTAAAGAATGGAGTGAACAGAACTGAACGTACCCACCTGGTCTCACTAGGTGCAATGCAGTTGTTATTAAGGGTTTGGTTTTTAGGTTATTAGGGGATAAAATGCCACTTTCCTGGCACCTGACTGCTCTGGTGGCTGCAAAGAGCAGAGTGCTCCACCCCCAACCCCCCACTTACATTCATGGGATGCCTCATATGTGCCATGCATTGTGCCAGGTGCCTCCAGGGAAAACAGAGGCAAATAAGACAAGATCCCTGAGGTCAAAGTAATGATAACCCACAGAACACACTATTTCTCCAACAAATGCTTAGCTGATACTTAATAAAGATTTGCTGAATGAACAGATGTACAATTTAAACAGTCAAAGCAACAAGCCCAGAGTAAAAATGAAACTAATCAATTTAGGAAGCCTCTGTTGGTAGCTACTATTGCCAGAGGGCATCTTTCTCTTATAGTTTCTAAGCCTGGACAGGAAGTACAAGCATTTTTACTTGGTTGGGTCATTGATTCCTGGTGAGTATACTCACCTTGTGCTTACCGCCATTACCCAAGGTGCACTCTGGCCTTTTGTATAGAGATAGTTACTTGATATAGAACTGCTGGCAATGGGGACAATCCATTTGACTTTACCTGCCCATGTCCCCATCCCATAGGCAGAAGTATGAAATCAGCTAAACCCTTCGGAAAATTTTGAATTTTTGGAGTTGACTCTTTGTTAACTCAACATTCCTGCTGTGCATGCGTGCGTGCATGTGTGCGTGTGCGTGTGTTTTAATTGATTTCAGAGAGGAAGGGGAAGGGAGAGATAGAAACATCAATAATGAGATAGAATCATTGATCAGCTGCTTCTTGCACATCCCCTACTGGGGATCAAGCCCACAACCCGGGCATGTGCAATGCAGTTGCACCTGCCTGGAAATCAAACTGCATTGCACCTGCCTAGAAATCAAATCCTGAACCTCTGGGTTCATTGGTTGATGCTTAACCACTGAGCTATACTGGCCGAGTTTTCACAGCATGGAGACAATCCACTATGATCCCTAGGATAACAGGCACGGTGCCAATGCAGTCAATAGAATACACACATCCTTGTCGGCTATTATTTGTAGTGTGAATGCGAGCCTGCTTTAAAGGCTTTCCAGACACTCAGGAACTTGAGGCTGCACCATCTGTGGATTCTTGTCATTACATAAAGCAAATAATTGCCTTTTAAAAAATCCATGCCACTATCGCTAATTTTTTCATTTCCACAAGCTCCCCCACTAACAGCCTCTGGGTATTTACACAGTTTATTTAATTACGCCGTGGCGTTGGGTGTGTGTACTGAGCATTACACAGTGGGTCTGTGTAGATGGCACTCACCATCCGGATTTTTAAGGCCAGCTCTCTTGCTTTGTTTCTTGTCTCTATTTTTAGCAGGAGGACAATCACCCCCGGCTTTCTGGCCTCGGGAGGGATAACTGTTCCTAAGACGCTGCCTGCCTGCTGAGCATAACAGGATGTATTTGTGAGCGCGTGCTTAGAGAGACCTATCTGCTGGGCACCTCCTGCCACCAGCCATTACTGTCATCTGGCAGTAGCCTCGTGTGCTCCAAATTAATGGGGGGACTCCCGAGAACCTAATTTCAAAACATTATCCCCCTCTTTGTTATCTGTATTTGTTTGTTTCAAAGCCTGACACTTTAATTGGACTCCAACGCACAATGGCAATTTTCCATTTGCAAGCTTAGAAAGCTGTTGCCGGAAGATGCGCCGGTTTAGCTCCCGGAGTTCAGACGCTGGCGGGACCTACGCAGCCACAAGTGCCAGTAAATGCCAGGAAGATGGAAGAACACCAGAGCCTGTCTCAGGTGCAGGCGAGGAAACAAACAAGCCATTAATCTTCCCTCTCGCCCCTCCCGTAACTCCTCCATCTGAGAGCACGAAAAGTGTCTTATTTTTAGCCGACTTCTCAGGAGTTCTCATTTTTTATCCCCCCGGTTTCTTCAGGGGCTCGGTGAGTCTGGCCTTGATCCACTAATTGGCTTTTACCTTCCAATCCTTCTGGATTCCCCCAGAAGGCAAATTGGCCAATTTCTTGCCCATGTTATCCCGACTTTTTCCACTCTGTTGCCTTCATTTGGCTTCTGTGTTGCATCTTCCAATGAAATTTAACCTTGTTAAGCCTCTTGTATGACCCCGGCTTCTCCTACCGTCCCCCGCTGAAGCCCTCCCCAGTGGTCACTTGCTTTTCTTACCCACAACTTCCAGTCTTTGGTTTGCACCTTCCCTACAACACGTTCTATGCTATTTGTGGCCGTGAGCTCCTTACTGATGGAGCCGTGTGGGAGGATAAATCTTCACATTCCATACGACACACAAAATACTGAACCCGGCGCAGGTGCTTAGGAAATATTCTTGTACAGATGAATGCTTGAATTAGATTACTTAAGTAGTTAAAAAAGAAAAGTTCCACTGATGTTAAAAATCAACACCTACCATCATCTAATCATTCCCTGGCACTAAAATAATAATTAAAAAATAATAACAAATAACAGAACAACAAATATTTACTTGCCATTTAGCAATGTGGCCAGCACGTGGCTAGCAGCTCTGCCTGGGTTTTCTCTCTGAACCTCTCTATTCCTTTATGAGGTAGGCATTGATATTACAGATGGGAAACTGCCACTTTGAGAGTGAACTTTGTTGAGGGCAGTGATCGGCAAACTGCAGCTCGCGAGCTACATGTGTCTCTTTGGCCCCTTGAGTGTGGCTTTTCCACAAAATATCTCATAAGGAAGCGCATGTACAGTGCAATTGAAACTTCGTAGCCCACGCACAGAAGTCGGTTTTTGGCTCTCAAAAGAAATTTCAATCATTGTACTGTTGGTATTTGGCTCTGTTGACTAATGAGTTTGCAGACCACTGATTTACGGCAGTGGTCTGCAAACTCATTAGTCAACAGAGCCAAATATCAACAGTATGATTGAAATTTCTTTTGAGAGCCAAATTCTTAAAACTTAAACTTCTTCTAATGACACTTTTTCAAAATAGACTTGCCCAGGCCATGGTATTTTGTGGAAGAAACACACTCAAGGGGCCAAAGAGCCATATGTGGCTTGCAAGCCACAGTTTGCTGACCACGGGTTTAGGGCATACAGGTAACAAGGGGCAGAACTGGGAATCGGATCCACGTCTGTCTTATCCTGAGTTTGCTCTCTTGGGGACTGTACTGCACTGTCTTCTTTTCCTGGTGGGCTCATTTAGAAAGATCTATTCAGGCTCAACCAGAGTGACTTTGTCGGAGACTTTATGGACACACTGACCACTCAGAGGTGACTTTCCCATTTTTGTAGGGAATGTCTGTGGATGCCCATTCCATGCATAAAGAACAAAGCTATGACTAAATAAAGCTGACCTACTCCCCAGTTCGTAGGTGGAATAATGTTTCTTCACTAGACAAGGAGGTGGCTAGTCTAGATTCTTATATCAAATCTTGTTATCTGGTGATGTCCATTTTTCTCCTGGTATCTGTTTTAGAAGTTAATTGCACCAGCTAATTTAAATATGAACACAGTAAAATTTTTAACAGAGAGAGAGAGAAAGAGAGAGAGAGAGAGATAGATTTGGGGTGGTGTTGGTGTTGAGCTCTATTTACTCTTGGCTAAATGCCAGCCCTGCAAGAGCCCCAGGTCCATAAAAGGTGTGAAACCAATTAGGGTTTCTCACCTTCTGGCTGCTTGAGGCTATGTATATTACATACTGGAAATAGATGGTTTGCAAGGGAGGATAGCTGAGCTACAGTTACTCTGCTATGCTGCAGAATGGCACTGGTGCTAACTTAGCCTGGGACAGCATGTGTCCACTTGCCAGTTCTGGGTTTAAAGTGCAATAACCCAGAAGAACGGAGGAACAAAAGAGATTCAGCAAGAATGGGAGTAAAGCATGGGCCACAGAAAGAGAAGATTACCATCAAAAGCTTTAAAAAAAAATCTGCCAAAGCTATATAGCTCTCTGCTAATGACTGTGACAGTAATTTCTGCATATTTTAACAGATGTTCTGTTTATAAAACTGCAAGCGGATTTAGGGGTTATGAATAAAGGCAAGGAACCCTGGAGATGTTTCTTTGTATGATTAACTGACCACAGGCCATTTGTTTTACAACAAAGATGCTCAATGATCCATAGTCCATGATTTATATCGGCCCATGTATCCTAATGGCTGATGTCTCCACGGTACTTCTCATTAGCATCTGAAGGGGGATTGGAAGAAAACAGATTATGGGAATAGCTCCCCATTGCTCGACATGATAGTTCATTAGTGGGTGTGGAATCAATCCGAAGGAAAACTAAGATAATCATAAGCTGAAATTTGAATTATAAATAATAACAAGGAATCCAATTTAATGATGAAAGAAAATACACGGCTTTTCATAAGCCTAGCTTCATGCACCTTGGTAAGTTGGCAAAGAGAGGTTGTTTTGTATCTTACACATAAAAGACAAATCACATTAAAATTCTACTACTAATAAAAATAATAGTGCTGACTTGTATTGATCACTTAACTGCATATCAGGCATTCTGATGGGTGATTTACATACATTATCTCAGTCCACCCTCACAGTTATGTAAGGTAAGAATCCCCAAGGATTGGAATGAAAAAAGGTTTGGGCATCCGTGGCTACTGGCCACTTTTTTCTTTCCTCATGACCCCTCTGCTTCTCTGTTTGTGTACTGAGATGCTTTCAACCAAATGAATTTCTCTGCTTACTCTTCATCACTACTGCCCCTTTACTTCATAAGCCCAACTAGATCTCAGGGGTTTCATTTCATCATAAGCTCTCAAAGCCAAATAACTTGATGGTATTTATCAGTCTAAATTTCCAAGAGAAGGAATCTGGTAGGCTCAGCTCTCTCTCTTTTCATTCATTCATTCTTTTGGTGGTGGTGGTCCGGGGGGGGGGGGGCTTCTAGGCCATATTAGAGGTCACAAGCCAGCCTTTTGATCATCTGTGTTTCTATCAGTTGTGTCTGGATTGGGTGGGATGATACAGGGCACAAAATAGGGCCCCTACTGGGACCTTTGAGCAGGGCAGATTCCCTCCCATTGGGAAGTCAAGTTCAACTCTGAGAATGATGGGGGAAGGCATGGGCTGTGGAGTCAGGCTGTTTGCCTCTGCCTCTTTATTAGGTGTTGGACCTCAAGCAGTGACGTTGCAAAACTGAGCTTTAGTCACTCCTCCACAAAATGGGAAAATTATGATTTTCTACTGCATAAGGTTGTTCTGAGAACTAAAGGGATACACAGGTGCTTAGCACGGGACCTAGCAGAGAATTCCCATTTAATCAATGTCATACTATTAACACGTCTTATTAATAACAAATTATAATTACAATAACTTCTCTGTTATTCGAAGATTAGTTAGCGCTCCAAGCAGGCCCCACAAGCCATGCTGGAATGAGGAAGGAGCAGCTGCATGTGTCTGTCACTCAAGTCAACAGAATAATTTTGTTCTTATTGTGAACAGACAAAAGCTGGGTCCTCAACTGGTTCTAAACTATGAGGCTCTTTGTGTATAATAGAGGTCGGGGGCCTTCCTCAATGACCTTCACAAATGCCTAGTGGTTCTTGGGGCTTAAGGTTTACCATCTGGCTCTGAGGAATTCACCACAAATTTCAAGGCGGGCCCCCCTCCCCTCCTTTTAGAATCCCACCTCTCAAATCTGCTTTCCCTCCTCTCTCTGGGATGCATCAAATCCTTCCGTCTGAAATGTCTGGGTCAATACCCAACATCTGGCACAGCTACCCCCAAAATTTGTTGGATAATTAAATTCTACCCGAGAACTCAACAGGGGGTGGCAAATGAATACCTGAGGGCACTGCCTGGCTCTGGAAGTTTCATTTGAGTGCAAATGATCACTGTGTGCGTGTGTTTGTAAGCACAAAAGAATTAGTAAATGCTCCTGGATTGTCATCTCATCCCATCTGTTGCCAAAGTTCATATTAAGTACCAAATCCAAGGGAGGATAATGAGTTATGTGAAAATGAACTTGGGGTTGGAATTTCAATATCCCCAGGTGATGCAAATAGGCACATTTGAACTTGCTCTGGAAAAAAAAAATCCCAAGCTTTGGGCCCTGAACATATGGTCCCAGTTATTTAGCCAGATATAGACATGGGACTTCCTACAAGCAGGGTTCTGTCTGCAGGCTGGTAAAAAAGAACTGTCCCTCAGATTGGACACTGCAAGTCATGGTGGGGGTGGGACAAGTATGTATCGAGGTCATTCCACAAAGGACACGCACACACACAAAGAGGCCCAGCCTTCTGTTACGCCTCAAGGCTCAGAAGCCAGCATGAGTTATGCAAGTGCTTTGAACCCAAAGGACTTCCGGGGAAACTGGAAGGAGTCCAACCTGACTGTTAGAATTAAGCCTCAGATAAATTTTACTCCGGCCTCACTATCCCCATCGATAACACCAGAGCCATAGGAATGCTTATGCAATAGCAGGTAGGATACATAGAGAGAGTAGATAGACATGAACTTAGCACTATACCTCGCAGAAACATTTTTACACCAGAAACCATGCCTAACACTGTCCATTCCACTAAAGACTTTACAGCTATTATTATTTAGCTTGAATGAGAGCACTTTTAAAGTTTTTATTGGGAGACCAGATCCCCAGGCAATTTGTGATGCAAAAGTTTCCTCCTTTGCCTATTTGTCAGGGCTGCATAAAACCCACCTTTAGAAGGATGAAAACCCCAGCAAACGCCTTGTAAGGGAGAACGTTCCAGTGCTGGGTACTACCAGCTACAGTTGCTAACTTTAGTACAATGGAGACACTTTTAAAGATAAAGGTCATTAATATTTCAACACGTCATTAAATTTAAATTCAGAACTGAAAACTGTTATAAGTGAGAATCCAACCAGTTTTAGTTAGGCATTTAATAAAAATTCTCTATGTGAAGATAAGTACTCACTGGATACCAGGAGGAAAAAAAAACCTGACAATAGAATGAATGTTTGAAAAATGTTGTATTCCAGCTAAGTCATGTGGCTTAATTTGAGTCATCATTAACAGAAATAGCCAGTTTTCTCAATAACCTCATGATGTATGTAGCTTCTGAAAATATAAGGAAAGCTTAGATTAGTCTGCCTGGGGTAATGGTAAGAAATGTAAATATAATAAATACTAGGCACCCCTGTGTTTAAGCCTGCCACTTATCAGCTACGTGACCTTTGGCAAATTATTTTGCCTCAGTTTTCCCATCTGTAAAGTGGGGGGAAATAGAGGACCTGGCTCAGACAGTTGTGAGGATTTAAACAAGGTGACAATTATAACTAATATCATTGAGCACTTACTACATGCCAGGTATTGTTACAGACATTTGAAGGTACATCATTTTACTTTATCCCCACAAAGCCCTAATAAAACAGGCATTTTTATTAGTATTTTTAAAGATGAGGCAACTGAGGCTCAGTGAAGATCAGTAACTTGCTCAGGTGTCATGACTACCATTTGCAAAATAGGAACTGGAACCCAAGCCACCCGTGTACAAAGTTCAAGGTCCCGCCTTCCTCCCATTCCCGCTGCTGACCCTGGCCTTTTAAATGGGCTCTCTTCCCAGTTACACTCGTAAAACATCTTGACAGCCAGGGTTGTGACTAATCACTCACTAAATATTTGCCAAGCCAATGAAAGCATCTCCTAATGTTTAGAAAGCCAGAATCAGGTCTGTTTGAGAAGCAAAAAGAAGTCCCTTAGAAAGACAGAGCTGAAGGTGGGGCAGAGACTGGCCTATCCAAACCGAATTCTTTATGTGAAGGACACTAATCTCTTCCAGCTGGAACAAAAAGGGGCCAACAGAGCAATTGCCAAGGGCGCGCTAACCGCCTTGACAACGCACAAGAGCAGGTTGCTGGAGGAAGAGCTTGCTGTGCAGTGGGGTTCACACCCCCTGCTGGGCTCTGGGGAAGAAATGAGGCTGAGCAGGAACAAGGCGGCCTGGGGGAGGCGTCTAGAAGTGGAGACAAGCACCGTCACACTGTAAGTCAGGGAGGGGCCACCTTCCAGGCCACAAGAGCTGCTCCCGCCTTCAGAACAAAGCTCTCGGGTCCCAAGATGGTAGCAAACACAACAGCCATTCTCCTTGCTCCAGCTGTGAGGGTCAGATTTTATGTGTCGGGGAGAGATTAACTTTATTGCAAGGAGAAGGATTTAATTGCAGACGGCGCTTAGGCAGATGATTAGATCAATAGGATGCAGGTCAAACCGTGTTCAGAAATATCCACGGCTCTCGTTACATGGCAAGTTGAAGAGCCCATGTGGGGACCCTAAGTTACTTGAGCACGAAGCGGGCCTTTCAGTAGCCCCCAGATGCCCCCAGCGATGATGGCATGCTGGCTCGAGGCACATTTGCCCCCCCTACCCTTGGCACTGGAGAAAGCCCATAAAACAGCTGGGCTCCTTGAAAGGCTGTTTTTAAAAGCAGGAAAGAATCTTGCCTGGTCTAGCTCTTCATTCTCTAATTGCAGCAAAAATCAATGGCTTTGAAAATGGAAAGCAGATACCTCTTTTCCATTTATCTAAGAAGATAATTTAGGCAGAAGATGGAAAAGTGACATCATCGAAGACACTTAAGTTTTTTGCGCCAGCCAAAGCCTTTCTATTCATCAGTTCCGAGTTGGTATTAACCTTTGTAAGGAATTTACTGAAAGCAATGGAACATGGGTAAGTTCCACATGACTGGAGAAACGTGAATTGACTTGAAAGTAGCATTTTATTTCAAGGATACCTTCCTGGCTCACCAAGCATCCCCACAAACAGATTATGCATGGTGGCTGGCTGTGTCTCTAGGGGAAGCTTTGTTAGTGGGCTCCCCCAAGCTGGGACCCCAAAAGATGTAGCTTTGGGACCTCAATCTGATGGGCAGATGCCAGAAATTCATTTCATTATCAGCAGCTCCAGTAGTCAGGGGTGGGCAAACTTTTTGACCCGAGGGCCACAATGGGACCGGAGGGCCGGAACAAAAGCAACCTGACCATGCTGGCACTCTCATCTTGGGCTGCTGGTGAAGGAGCGGAGGGGAGAGCAAGAGAACCCTCCGCTCTTTCGGCTCCGTGGGCCAGACAGAACAGCCAAACGGTCTGTATCCGGCCCGAGGGCCATAGTTTGCCCACGGCTGGTTTAGTTACACAGGAGGGCCCATCTTCATAGGAAAAGATACTATACCACATGTTGTAAAACAGAATTGTGCTTTCAGATTGCATCTCATTTAAGATGTAACGCAGCCCTGGGAAGCAAGTTCTATTTGTAGCCTCATTTTACAGATGAGCAATGGGAATCTGGGAGAAGTTAAGTAACTTGCCCAAGATCACACAGCTGAAACTTGGCAGAACTGGGATTTGAACCCGGATCTCTCACACACTGTGGAGTAGTGTACTCAACCACCATGGTACAAGCCCTCCCAGCCACTTGGTTAAAACCCCTAAGGTACCTTCCCCAAGGTATTCCCATTCAGCCTTTTTGTCCTACATATCAAAGCTACTCTCCCTCCAATCAGACTAGATTTTAGCGCTCCTCTGCTGTCCACGGTGGTCACCAGCAGCTATGCACATTTAAATTAACCTCAAAGTTCAGTTCCTCATTGCACTGGCAACATCGCCCAGTGCTGAGCAGTTACATGTGCTGAGTGATTACCCAGTCAGACAGCTCAGACGTAGAATATTTCCATCACCAGTGCAAATTCTATTGGGTAGTGTTGTTTTGGAGAATCAAATTGCCGAAAATCATTACTCTGTCATTGGCTTTGTCCCTCATTTTATTACTTCTGAGTATTGATCAGGCTCTAGAAGAGCCAGCTCAGCACCCCTCCATGAAGGGTAAGAGAGACCCTGTCTATCCAGTAAGATGAGAGCCCAAAAACTTGACCCCGATTTCAAGTTCAAAGACCACATTCACAGGGGAGAATCGGGCTTTGGTGTGCCGGGCCAGCCTTGCAGCCTTGGCCTTTATGATTCATCACCACAACTCATTTCTGTTGGGAGGGGGGTGGGGGAGGTCCCACCAGCAGAGTTTTATGTCCTCCCTGAAATAAAACAGAACTGACTGGCCGAGGCATCTCCAGGGACATCAGCGAGGGGCCTTAAATTACCCGCTAACACTTCTCGTCGATCCCACTTCCATGTTGGGGTTTGTAATCAACATTTATCTCTATCGGACAGACCATCTGCAGGTTTCTAATCCCGCTTTTATTATTACCTTGTAAATGTAAAATCCTCCAGGCAGAAATGCCAGCTGCGAACGCACGCATGTGTATGAGCACCCACTTCTCCGGTGATGAATGTCCCTGGGCCCCAGAGTCTCAGGAAAACCATGCCGAGGACTTGCCTGGAAATGGCGTCCTGTACAAATGCAATGTTGAGGGGCTTTGGGGGTAGTTCCCACCAGTGGTCCTACTGACATGGTATAATCATCCCCCTCTCCATCAAGGCAAAGCCTTCTGCTGGGCTGTCAGCCTTGGGAATTGAGGCAATCAATGGGGACGGGAATAAATTCTTAGTGAATGCTCATGAGAAGACATACCATCACATTCTCTGATGGTATGTCCTCAAAAACCAGGACTCAGGTGACTCCCATGTTATTAAGGAACAAAATAGCTATTTTTTATTGACGGCTCGCTTACATTTCTCTAATTTAGACACTGTTTCCAGGTGCTAGGATCCATCGGCTCCCTAACTGAACAGTTCGGTCTTGTAGGGCTCTCAGCTTAGCAAGGGGGCTAGACAATCTAGTAAACACCCAAAGACATAGCTAATGGTGAGTTGTAATAATGGTGGAAATGAAAGAAATGAGGTGCAGTGGTAGAAATTAGGAGGGGGGGTGGGCTTTGCTTAATAAGTGGTTGGAGAAGCCCCTCTCGGAGGAGGAGGAGGTATGTCAGCTGTGACCCGAGGAGGAAGCAGCTAGCCAGGGTAGGCAGGGATTGGGAGCGAGGAGTGGGAGACGGGCCGGGAGGTGGCCGGAAGCCAGGTAGTACGGGGCCAGCCTTAATAGGGAGTTTAGGTTTTCTCCTAAGAACAAGGGAGGGTTTGGAGCAGCAATATGACGTGGACTGCATGTTTTTAAAAGTTAATTCTGGCTGATGTATAAAGACTGGGGTCAGGGTGGGACCGTGAGTGGGAGCAGGGAGAGCGGGTAGGTGCTGTGTCCTTAGTCTAGGTGGGAGGTCAGGTTTGGCTCGGACTCACACTGTAGTGGCGCAGACAGAGACAAATGGAAGCATTTGAAAGGTATTCTGGAGGAGTACAGAAAGGACTTGCCAGCTGACTGGCTGTGTGAGGCTGGGTTAGGGAAAAACCAGGACTCAGGTGACTCCCATGTTATAGGTTGCAGCAGCTAGAGGGCAGTGTGCCTTTTGCTGGGGCGGGGTTGAATGCTTTGCATTTAATACTTGCAAGCCTGCTGATCAACCTGGCAACAACCACTTACAGTGACAACTCTCTTTGCAGATGGGAAAACTCAGAGACATCCAAGATCAGGCTCTGAGTTGCACAGCCTGGGAAGGCTGAAGCCGGTATTTGAACCTGCAGCTGTCTGCAAAGCAAGGCATGGTCTCCCCCTGTGATTTCACTGTGGAGTCACCCCAATGTCTCAGCTGTTGGCCTTGAATCTCTAGGACTCCTCTGGATTAGTGCATATCAAGTGTTGTCCTTGGCTCATCTGTCTGCTCAAAATATTCCTTCTGCGTAAAACTGTCTCTGCCTCCTCTCCCACCTGGCTACCCTTCTCCTCTAAAACCTCAGGCCTGGTTTCCATCCTCCTGCTCTCTGCTCCTTTCAGACTAATCAAACTTTACAGCGATTCTTGTCCAACTGTTGGATTTCCCCACTGGACAGTGAGTTTATGACCACAGGACAGATCTACAGTGACTGACCGTCACTGCCCTGCTATGGCCTGGCATAGTTCCTGAAACGATTCAGTAATAACTTAGTGAATATGTGTTAAATGAATTTCTGGTCACCGGTGAAGCTGAGATGCAGGGATCAGAAACCAACCTTCTCACTGGCATGAAGCCAGGAACTGGGGCGTAGGAGACCTGGGCTAAGTTTAGGCTTTTATTACTAACTGTTATCTCTGTGATGTTTGAGAGGTCTCATTGCCTCTCTGGATCTTAGTTGCCTTTTAGCTCAAAACAGACCTGACTCTATGGCCTCACAAGGTAGGCATGAGATCCAAATGGAGCTGAAAGGGTTTGAAAAGGTATAAGCACTATGTATGTGGTGTTTCACTTGTTAGAGCAGGGGTGGGGACGCCTGTGGGCCATGTAATTTGGTCTGGTCCTGCCCAGGCATTAGTGGTGAGTTCATTGAACATTTGACCAAATATAGCAAGCTCACAATTTTTAACTTGATAATTTTGTGTGGCCTGTGAATGATGTTATAAATATCCAAATGGTCTTTGGCAGAAAAAAGATTCCCCACCCCTGTGTTAGAGCATCAAAATGCCATTATTCCTCTTTCTCCGGGTGAAGAAGTGAGGATTCTCAAGTCCAGGAGACCTGAGAAGTCTTGGTTCTAATACTTGGCTGCGTATACTTGAGTCATCTTGTTTGAACTGAACTTATATGAGAATAGCAATGATTTCATAAAGGTCTTCTGAGGATTAAACTCTAGTATATTGCAGTGTGCATCTGTGTATGTATGTATGTATGTATGTATGTATATGTATATATGTACATATGTGTGTTTATGTAGCAGGATAGCAAGAAACCAGAAAAAAATTCTGGGCAAGTGGAATAGGGAAACTGAGACAAGAAAATTAAACAAGGCCAAACAGTTTGGGCAGCTTGCAGCCAGCTTGCGAATCGCAAAATCTTATCTTCCTCAACCCATGTCACTTGAGAGCAAATGATTAATACCTTTTCTCCCTAACCAGAGAATACATAAATCACCCTGGAACTGCTAAGGCAGGACGGGGGTGGGGGAGAGGAAGGAAAAAAGGGAAGAGTTTTATCTCACCCATTGAACAAAGCAGCTGGTCGCTTAGGACTTGCCAAACAAGATGACCAGGTGTATGTGCAAACATTCCAAGAAAAACCACAACAAAGTAAAAGAGGAACTTTGAAACCTAATCCGCTACCCAAAATATTTGGCAGAGGAACCTTGAAACCTACAGGAAGAAGGGTATAAAACCCTCTGAGCCCCGACTGGGCACACGCTCAGATTAGCCGGGTGGCCCTCTTATGCTATATGCCAAGTATATTTTTAATAAACTCACTTGCTTTGTTATAATGCTTTTATCTGCCTGTCATTCATTTGAAATCTTTCTTACGGGACTGACAAGAACCCAGGAGGGCGCAACCCTCTCCCTCCAACTCTGAGGGCTGTCCGATAACATCTTTTCTGGTGTCCAATAACATATAGATGGATAGATATGGATAGATGGTATGGAACAGTGCCTAGTGTACAGCAAACACCTAATAAATCTAGCCATTTATTTATTTTTGTTTAAAAAATTTCCCTTTATACACAAATGCAGAGCCCACATGCCAACTCAAGTTCTTCACCAAGAATGTGAGGGTTTAATTATTTGAAAATAGATTTTGGAAAATGTCACTAAGGATGAACATTATGTCACACCCGAACTCAGGAGCAGCTTCTTCAAGCACCATTTTCTATACTTTATACCAAGTATCCTGTCACTCCAAAATTGAGATGCCTTCTGGGTGGAAGTAAGAGGCAGCCATGCTTAAGAGGTGAGAATCCCTGTGTTGCTCTGTTCAATGGGGACAAATCCGACTGAGTGCCAGCAGCTGCTGAGCCTTCAGTGGGTTGAAAAGAGCCATTTGGGAAGACAATTTTTCAAACTTCCTAGCATCAATAAAGCACTTCCTTAAAAAATCCACCTCCTAATTCAAAAACAAAACCATTTTCCACTGCTCTGCTCTGCTGCTACTCTGGTTTTATTAGGAAATCTGCCACCTGCATATATTTGGCTCCCAAATAGTTGAATAATAAAAAGATAAGGGGACTTGTTTATGCGGCAGGAAGGAGAAGTGATGGGCAAAGGGCGCCTTCGTCCAGCCACAAGAAGAACAGAATACAGGAGTGAGTGGGGACAGAAATGGAGAGAGCCAGAGGGAAGAGTCCTGGTAAGATGGGACCAGAGTGGCAAGGGCAGAAAAGACAGAACATGACGATCGGGAAAAGGCGGCAGACTGTGGTGGTTCAAGACCTGACCTGGAGCACACGGAACACAAGCTGGGTTCACTCTCTGAACCTCAGTCTCCTCCTTAAAAAAATGGAGAGCACCATGAGGTTGAATGGACTTACTATATATAGAGCATTTAAAAAGAGTCTAGTTAGCACAAAACATACACTCAATAAATGCTTCCAATCATGGGTAACAGAATTAGGTACCCCCACTCCCCCTCTAGTAATATACACTGAAAGAAAGGTAGACAGGAAACAAACCTTCTAAATTTTTTAGTTCCCTTTTTTTGACAATGTTAATTTTATAATTGGTCAACCTTTCAAATGTTGGTTGCTACCTTTGAATGGGCGACCCATTCTTAGGGTAGGAAGGGGATACAGGAGCCATTTATACTCCAGCGGCACCGGAATCTCCTCTATACCATCCCCAACAGATGTGCAAACTGGGTGACAGGGAGGAGGGCAGTGCCTTCAGGAAAGTCTCTTCTCCTTGAGAAATTGGTTATAAAAGCACTCTTGACTTAGCCAGCTAAAGTACACCTCCTAGTTAGTAGCCACCATTTGTCTAACCAGGCCTGTAGTTGAGTTCCTCTTCTAAACCGTAGTCTTCCAACACCACCCTCTCCCATGAGTTCTCACAGCATGCTGGTTGAGGGAGAAGATTAGGTCAGGTTCACTGTTATCTCCAGCAGCTCACACAATAGTCAGCATACAGGAGATGACTATTGTGTGAGTATTTGAATGTTTTAGAGAAGCTGAACAAACCCATCTACTGTTGGGTTGTAGCTTGGGCAGTTGGAGTTTTCACTCCATTTTAAACCCACCTCCTCACCCCCAAATAGAAATTTGAATATCCTAATCTCCTCAATTACTTCATTTACAAATTCTAACCCATCTTCCAGAAACCCCAGGGGTGGGGCAGGCAAGAACTTCAAAACATAAATGAAAATTCATTACCTTCCAAGCTGCTCCCTTGAAATTTTACCCAATTGTCCCAATTTGAGGCTAGCAAAACAAATTGAATTCTTTGTTTGACATCCTTGAAAATATTTGAAGATACTTGCCACCTCATCCAACCCCACAAAATATTACTCAGATTACAGTTTTCAGCTCTTCCTTATATCAAGATTTCAGAATTCCCACCAATCTGGCCACTCCACTGGGTCAACAATATTCCTCTTCAAAGGGTAGTACCACACATGCTGGTACATTGTGTTTAATAATGGCTAAATATTTGGGAAAAGATATACAATAATAGGAAATTGGTTAACTTTGGTACATATCCTATAACGGACAGTTTACACTCCAATTACAAATCACTTTGAAGAACAGAAAAATGTTCCTATTGGAATATCAAATGAAGAAGTCACATTACAATACATTGCATATGACATGATTCTAATTTTAGTTAAATGATTTTATTTAAAACCAATCTGAATAAGGTGGCAAATTGAAATGAAAACTAATATCCTCCAAAAAGTACTTCTGTAATCAGAAATAAAAGCACAGTCTATTATTTTCTTTTAACATGATTCTCAAAAATTCATTAAAAATTGTAGATACTTTAACATGAAAGAGTTTGAGATTGTCCCTCCCTTGATCTATAGATCAATTTTGAAAAATTAGAGGCCTATCCAAACTCCATGTGCTCAGTCCAACCCTTCCTCCCCAGGGACTGCAATGCAGTCAGGATGGGGTGGGGCTGGGACTGAGCATATGTGTAAATAGACTCTTAGGTGATTTTGATGCATACCACCCGTTAAGGATCAAAGGACAGATTTCTGTTAATGCTGCCAAACACGCCTTCTCTTGGCAGCCACAGCATTCTTTCGACTCACTCTTAGAGTTAACCAAGACCCTGAAGGCTTGTTCTGATGAACTGCTCTTGAGGGCCACTCCCCTCCCTCCCTGCATGCAGGTGGCTCTGTCAGACTTCAGGGAAGATATTGTAGCAATTCCCATGCATTCTGTTATTTTTAGATTTGGCCCATCAATCTAGACTGCCAAGATCTTTCAGTTCTGGCTCCTCCTCCCAGCTGTGAGTCACCTGAAAACTCAATCAGAGTGACATTCTAGGTACTTAATCTTGCAAACGTTGTCTTTCCCAAGGCAAACATTCTCAGTATCATCAACCAGGAAGCCCACGACATTTTTTTCTTCACCATCCAACCTGGACATCTGTTGATTTAGAAGCTCACAGTGTAGCCTGGTCACCACTGAGGACAGAGGCTGTCTTTCCCTTCTACCTGGATACTGGAACATGATTTTCAAAAATCATCATATATTTTTTTTTTACTTAAAAGTCTCTCTAGCCCTACCTAGTTTTGGATAGAGCATTGGCTTGTGGACTGAAGGGTTCTGGGTTTGATTCCAGTCAAGGGCACATGCCCGGATTTTGGAATTCCTAGTGGGGGTATGCAGGAGGCAGCTGATCAATGATTCTCATCATTAATATTTCTCTCTCCCTTCTTCTCTGAAATCAATAAAAAAGTAATTAAAAATAAAAATAAATAAAAGTCTAACTAGGGTTTATGATGACTAAAGCAATATTTGCTTATTATTATTTTTTAAATATATTTTATTGATTTTTTTTACAGAGAGGAAGGGAGAGAGATAGAAAGCTAGAAACATAGATCATCTGCCTCCTGCACACCTCCTACTGGGGATGTGCCCACAACCAAGGTATATGCCCTTGACTGGAATCGAACCTGGGACTTTTCAGTCCTCAGATTGACGCTTTATCCACTGAGCCAAACTGGTTTTGGCAATGTTTGCTTATTTTAAAACATGTTTTAAATATATGGAAACACGTAAAATAAGTCTTCCCCTAGCCCCTAGCTCACTACTCCAGAGTGATTATTAACAACGTGGTGTATACAGAAGGCTCTTTATGCACCTCTGTGTGGTTATTTCTTTAATACATAATCAAATGTTTCTGCCACACATTTCATAATAATTTATATTAGTATCAATTTTAAATGATCAAGTCAGATCATGACTTTGGCTTCCAAGACCACCTTCTAAAGTGACCTAGTTCCTGACCATGAGAAAGACTTTGCTGGTACTTTCAGCAACCTGACTGGCCTAGAGCAGTGGTCGGCAAACTCATTAGTCAAAAGAGCCAAATATCAACAGTATAACATTTGAAATTTCTTTGGAGAGCCAAAATTTGTAAACTTAAACTTCTTCTAATGCCACTTCTTCAAAATAGACTCACCCAGGTCATGGTATTTTGTGGAAGAGTCACACTCAAGGGGCCAAAGAGCTACATGTGGCTCGCAAGCCAAAGTTTGCCGACCACAGGCCTAGATGGTTGTTATGAGGCGTGCATGTGGAATGGTATAGAAGGGTGGTTTCCAAATGTTGGCTGCATTAGGATCAACTAGAGAGCTTAAAAAACAAAACAAAACCCCCAAATGGTAGCCCCACACATGCTTCCCAATGATTGGAGTGGGACTAGGGACTATACTAATACTCCAGGCCAGCGGTCGCCAACCTTTCGGACCTCATGGGCCACAGTGGTCTCCTGACCACGGGTTGGTGACTGCTGCTCTAGGCTATACTTACGCTTGGTAAGATCTGGGCTCAGTGGATTCAGACCATGGGCTTGGGGTTCATATGCCTTCCATCTCACACTCCTCACCCCCAGCCCATTCCTCACCTTTTAATCACACCACTCCCCAGTTGAAAAACGCATATAGCTTACTGTGGTTGAAATCCAAGAACCCTGTTTAGAAGCCTTTGCAGCTTCTCAGACCTGACCCTCATCTTTCTTTTAAGACCTTTCCTTCACAGAGGTTAAAATTCAACTGGACTTTTTATTCCATTCATCCTATACTTCCTCTGTCTTCACTCTCATTGCTCTCTTTCCCTGCTCTCCCTCCATCTGCCTATTTATTCCTACATCCTTCAAGGTTCACATCAAATGTTGCCTCATCTATAAATCCTTTCCAGATCACTGTCCATCTCTGGCCTCCTCCTAACAAACTAGAGGTGATCCTCTCTCTTCCTCTGGAACCTCTTCTCCATTTCTTATATTTTATGGTACTCACCTCCCTCAATCTTATAATTTATTCACTACATCTTATATCTCCAACTAGATTATAAATCAACTTATGAATATTTGTTTGATGAATGAATAAATGAGTCCACAAATAAGTATATAAAAAGGGAGAAAATTGTGGAAGAAGAAGAATCAGTAGGATCCCATCTACACTCTACTGCCTCTAGGAAAACACTGAAAGCATATACACCCTTATGCACAGGCACAGCTTGCTTGGTGGGTTCCTATCAGCATATTTGACTTTGAAGGAACTGTACTCTCCCTTGCTAGTCACTCAGATTCATGACTCCTTAAATCTTCCCCTGTGGCTAAGAGTTAGGAGACTGTTGCCTAGAGCAGTGTTTCCCAAAATTTGACATATGTGTACCCCTTCTATAATTTTCGTAATGCCAAGTACCCCTTGTCAAAAAAATGGGTGTATTTTAATAACAACCAAAATATATTTATTTTTTATTTTTTTTGGTACATACACAAAATAATAAATGAAAAATAAAATTATTCATAATAAAATATAAATAAAAGTTATATCATAAATAACATTTATTTGCACACCGGACCATCTCACGCCTCACAAGATTGTCTTGACTTGACTCATGAGAATGTAGAATTAGGCGCAGCTAAGCACGGTGCAGTGCATATCCCCACCAAACTCCGGTGCAACACGTACCCCCACCATACTCTTCCTGTACCCCTGGGGGTATGCGTACCACACTTTGGGAAACACTGGCCTAGAGGATAGACTGAGTCACCTGAGTTGTGTACATGGCCCTTTAGGTGGCTCTGCCACCATCAAATCTGACACACCTTCATCCAGCTTACAACTCCACCAAAGCTTTTCCTCCCTGATCCTTTCCTTACTTCTCTCCTGGCCTCATCTGATGCCATCCTCCCACTTTACTCACGCTACTCAGTCCCACTTCCTTTACTCTAACGTAATGGTTGCCTTTCTACCCCATGGCCTTGATTCATGCTGCTCCTTCTATCTGGCATGGCTGCTTCACCCCCAAGCCTTAGTTTATAGGTCACTTCCTCGGGGAAGTCTTCCCAGGTCACACCAGGCTAGGCCAGATTATCCCAACACAGCTTAAGATGACTCCATCAGAAAGAGGCCATTAGTCTTGGAAGTTTACATTCTTTCTGCAATATTTGATTAAGGTTTATATATTCCCACTGGATTCCAAAGTACATGAAAGCAAGGAACAGAGCTATCTTGTTTAGCTGCTGTATATCCTTAGCATACAAAATCATGTCTGGCACACGAAATATCCAAATAATATCTGTTGAAGGAATTAATGAACTGAAATCTAAGGATACCTATCTGTGCAAAAAAAAAAATAATAATAGGTGCAGGAAAATCAAGGGGATTTTTGCAGTGTTTCCAACTCAGTCCCTGCCTCCCTTCACTTGGTTGATAGTCTAGATTTTCTCCTCTCCCTCATTCCACATAGAGGCTCCTGAGATTTACAACCCACTACAGTTTTATTGAAAATATCTTTGAGAGGCATTAACAATATCCGGCCGTCTGGTTCAAGGGAATTCACATATTCTGAGTACCTACTATATGCAGATACTATCCCTATGCATCTTAGGTTATTCAGTGTTATCAGTGACACAAAGATGTGTTTTCATTATTTCTATTTTTCATGTGAGAAATCTGAGACAAAGAGACTAAGTGACGTGGCCAAGATCACAGAGCAAGTAAGACCGTTTGACACTGTTTAACAAGGGAGCCGACAGAAAAGATGCTGGCCTGGAAGTCAGGAGAGATGGGTTTTAGTCCATCCTCTGTCACTGATGCCAGGGGTGACCTTGCGCCAATCATGTAATCTTTGAGTTTTGAATTCCCTGTGCACAGGGATAATATCTGAGATTGAATTGAGACCATGCCTCTAAAAGTGTCTGATCAGGAATAAAGTACAGCCTGCTGTAAAGAATGATTATGTCATCTCATCCCCCCTACTCTCAAGAACCCACAGATGGCCTTCCCTTCACTTGAAGATCGAACACTCCTACCAAGGTCAGTTATGCCTACAAATCAATGTAGGCTTTCTTCCCCTGCACAAAACTCCAGCTGGAAATCAGCTCTAATTCTTTCTCTTGCTCAGGCCTTGCTCTGAATAATATATTTTGAAAAGGAACTATTTTGGGGCCAAAAAAATTCTGCAAGTCTGAGCTGATTCATCACTTTCAGCTTCAAGCTCTTGCTCTCCTGCTTCTTCTGTTTTGTCAGATAAAGATCTTTTGTCTCCATAATTTTTCAGTGGGCTGGGTGGAGAGGTCTCCTCTTGTCACAATAAGATTCTTTGCAAATGATTAAAAACATAAGGGTTGGCAGAACCTCAAGAAATAAATCTGAGCCTGGCCAGTGTGACTCAGTGGTTGAGCATCGACCTATGAACCAGGAGGTCATGGTTCAATTCCCAATCAGGGCACATGCCCGACTATGCTGGATCCTCAGTGTGGGGCATGCAGGAGGTGTCCAATCAATGACTCATACTCATTATTGATGTTTCTATCTCTCTCCCCATCTCCCTTTCTCTCTGAAATCAATAAAATACATAAATATTTTAAAAAGTGCACAGTACCTAACACTTAGTTACACCTAATCAAATGCCAACCATTATTAAGCTTATATAGATCACTTGTGGTCCATACTTAACACATGCTTATTGCATGAATGGATTTAGCTTCTGGCCCCTTCAATTTTGTAAAAAGCATATTCAAGTATACTGTCACACTAGACCTTCCCAACATTTATGAGAGGTAAGCAAGGCAGGTACCAACATTCCCATTTTATCAATGGGGAAGTACAGATTGAGAACTTACATAGCTTTGCTCAGCACACACAGTAAGTCAGTGGCCAGGGTCAGACTAAAGCTCGGCCTTTAAATGTTACATGACACGTAAAACTTGTCTCACATTTTAGAAAACGAGTCCATCCGAAAATGATATGGCTGTCCAATCATTTGCACTGTGCTGGGCACTATTTAAAATATGCTTATTTTACAAGAAGAGAAGTTTGCAAAAATAACAAGTCAGTAATATGCCAGGACAGGTCAGGATACCCAATTTAAAGACTTGCAGACAAAAACACAAATTTGAAACAGAGAGCTTCTGGAAAGCATAAATCAGATTATGTCATTCCCTGCTTCTCAGCCCTCCAATAACTTTATGCTACCTCAGAATAAAATCATCCTCCTTGTCACAGCTTCTAAGCCTCTATGTGGTCTGTGTCCTGCCTACATCTCTTGTCACTCTTTCTTTTTATTCATTATGCTCAAGTCTCACTAGCCTTCTGCCCCTTATACTCCAAGCACATTACTGACTCGGGGCCTTTGTGTGTGCAGATTCTTCTCTGAGAGTCCTCATTCCCTAGATTTCCCCATCTCAGTGCCATTCTGTTACTTAGGTCTTGGTGTCAAGACCTCCCCTGTCTATTCTACTTAATGTGGACTCCCCACTGCCCATGTTCTCTATTCTATCTTGAACTTTCTCTAATATCTTCATAGTAAATGTCTTTTTAAAAATATATATTTTGTTGATTTTTTACAAAGAGAAAGGGAGAGGAATTGAGAGTTAGAAACATTGATCATCTGCCTCCTGCACATCTCCTACTGGGGATGTGCCTGCAACCAAGGTACATGCCCTTGACTGCAATCAAACCTAGGACCCTTCAGTCTCCAGTCTGACACTCTATCCACTAAGCCAAACCGGTTAGGGCCATAGTAAATGTCTTATTTTTATCCTTCTTCCCATGAGAATATAATGTCTATGAGAACAGAGAGAGAATCTGTTGATTTTGCTCAATGCTCTATCTCTAGCTCTTAGCACAGTGCCTGGTAGACATGCAGAAAACATTTGCTTAAAGGATGCATGAATAAGCTTCTTACATCACCAGTAAAACATCCACAGAAATCCTATTCATTTGCAACCTAGTCTGATAGAACATCCTAGAAACTAAAAGCAATACAGCCCCCAAAATTAGAACTCATGGGAAGAAGTGAGTCAATACTAAACATTCATATATCTTTGAGAACAAAGGACTTGTTTCTATTTATCTCCAAGGAAAGCTGAGTCTTTTGGCAAAGGAAACTGTTTGGAGACACTCCCTCCATCTGAACCAAGAGGTCACATATGCTTCTTCTCCAACTTGGAGCTCAACCTTCCATTCTGGTTTCAATTTGAAGATTTTATCTGACAGCCGGCACATCACTGCACATGGTAGACTCTCTGTTGCCAGAGAGTCAACTTAGAGGATTCGTACATAAAGAGGAAAAGGTGAGGAAGAAGAAGAAGGGATCTTTTTTTAAAAAAATATATATATGTATTTTAGTGATTTTTTACAGAGAGGAAGGGAGAGGGATAGAGAGTTAGAAACATCGATGAGAGAGAGACTTCGACCAGCTGCCTCCTGCACACCCCCTACTGGGGATGTGCCCGCAACCAAGGTACATGCTCTTGACTGGAATGGAACCTGGGGCCCTTGAGTCCGCAGGCTGACGCTCTATCCCTGAGCCAAACCGGTTTTGGCAAAAAGAAGGAATCTTTAAAGTAGTTTAATTTCCGGGATTAACTTTAAAATGATCTGGAAATTTTGTTTCTAATATCACAGTGCCTAATATCCTTGAAAGTTAAAAATCCAGGAAATGAATTCAATTAGCCATGCTGCATACACATTCTTTCCAAGCTGAAAGTTGAGATAGTTTTACTCCCTATCCTCCTCAATTTTCTGCCTAATTATGTGAAGCAATAACAGCATCCAGCAGCCCACCTGTAATTTAGCAGAGTGACTCTAAAACCCAGTAGAACAGTCGTCTCTGCTGCCTCATTTCCGGATATTTTTTAGAAAGTAAAGTTGGAAAAGATTCAGTCAAACTTATGCTATAATGCCATCTGAATTAGGACTGGGAATCCATTTCCTGCCTGACTCTCTGGTGGTTGATGGTCCTGTCAAGTAAATCCAGGCACAAACTCCAAGCTCTCTCTCAATGAATTCATTTGTCCTCTTTCTCATTTTAAAACAGCTGAGCCACAGATTCCCCTTTATCCAATGCCACAGGAAGTAAAAGAAAGCCGGGTTTGGGTTTGATATATGTAATTATGTAAAATCTCATAACAGCACAATTTACTGATGATTTTTTTTTAAAAGCTTATGGAATGTGAGGTTAAATCTATTACAAAAGCTTAGGCCATAGAGTTAGTCTCATCCTCCCACCCCAGCACTAAAAATCAGAGATCCATGGCATGAAAAAATTACTGTAGGAACGGTGCCCAGAATTCACACTGCCTCAGTTTATGTTCCTCACGATACCTCTTTTGGTCTTAAGGCCAATGAGGGGAGATATAGCTTGTACAAGAGAGGTGTTCTACTCTCTCCAATCTATGAGTCAGCTTTTTTGCCTCCCTGGGGCCCCTTCTTCAATAGCTACAGGATTAGTTAGCATCTATGGATTTCCATTTGGTCCTCATCATCACAGAGGAGGGGTAGCCATCCATTGAACAGCTGAGTTTGGGGAAAAGCACTGGGGGAGGAGGGTTGTGCACTAAAGCAGCTAGATTCATGAAGCTCCACTGTGGTCATTATTCAAATGGGCTTTATCAGAGATAGAGAGAAAGCTGTGTAAAGGCACTTTGCAGTAATTAATTGGGTCTCTCCCAGTTCTAAATTGAGAAAAATAAAAAAATCAATAATTTCAAATGTGTCATACTTATTGACACTAATGAAACCTCCTGAATAAGCATTTAATGCAACTCCGATGCCATTTTAAATTTACGTTCCTCTACGAGTGAGCATTACAAGGTCAGGTCAGCTCCCCTGGGCTTCACAGAGCTGATGCTATCAAATAGACAGGACTTTGTTCAGGCTGTACACGGAACAACCCTTTAGCTGCTGAGCTGTCCATGGTGCTGGAAAAAGCAGCTCTTTTCCCCCTTGGTTCAGGAGACAGACACACATTCAGAAATCACCCCCACATAGAATTCCCTAATAGTCTGGTATCCTAGAAAGCTTGGTTTAATTATGCTCTCTCCACAAAGTCTCTCATTTTACTCTTTGTACTTTCAGATATTACTAACCACACTGAGGCCTATCAATTTGCCCTTGCTTGCATTTTTCTTTGTAATGTGAGTGTTATATCGCTCTAAATAGACTGGAAGTTTGAAAAGTGGAAATACTAATGAGGACTTGTTAGAATATTTGGATTCAAACTTAGGCTCCATCACTTATTAGCTGAGTAACTTGGGTTGAATCAAGTTACTCTCTGTGCCTCATTTTTCTTATCTGTAAAAAGAAGTGATTACCACCCAGTCACCAATTTTAGGGGAGGGTCAATTGCAATGGTATATTTCAGAGTGGTTTGGAAACTGTAACATGCTGTAAAATTGTAAGCATTTACCATATCCATTTTTTTTACATCACATGGAGTAAGATATTCTTGGCTCAGCAGTCACAAAGTTTTTGTTGTCTTCTTCAATGCAGAACAGGCCTTTAATAATTAAGAACCTATCTCATGCTCAGGGAATCTTAGATGGTGATGGTTATGGATGTAAGGGGAGATGAACTAGGAGGAAGGCAGAGAAAGCTGGAAACTATATAAACTCAAGACTCACAAATCCACCACAAACTAAGATCCAAACTCTAAATTATCTCTAGGCTCAGCACCCTCTCCTTTTCAGTTCTTGGCATTCATTGAAACAATACCCCGGTCAGCATGCTATGTATACACAGATTATCTATTTTATTCTGAACAGTCTCGTTCTGCAGTTAAAGTGACTGATTTAGGAGTGATTCAATAACCTGCTCAAGTCAACAAAAAAGTGGCAGAGCCACATTTGAAGGCAGGTTTTTCTGAACCCAAAGCTTATTCTCTTAATATCTGAATGGGTCCTCTGGATGTGGTTTGACTTAGAAACTGGCCAGAATTTCCCAGGTCTCTTCTAATGGAGCAGTACCACTAGAAGAGACTCATTGAGAGCATATTACCTAGGATGTTAGAGGCCAAAATGAAAACAAGTTCTTCGGGGGACCAGCAAGATAAAGAACAATTTCTTTAATATTTGCCTTGTGAATTTTTAAAATCTTTATTGAATTTATTGATGGTGACAGTGGTTAATAAAATTATATAGGTTTCAAGTGCACAATTCTGTAATACACCATCTATGCATTGTATTGTGTATGAATTCTAACCTAAGGTAAATCCCGCTTGATGCAACAAATCAGGAAAGTAAAATGAAATAACAAGTGTGCCAACTTAAAAATGACCAACTCAGCATCCCCAAACCAAATAGCAGTGACTTTCCTGCATCATAAAGGGATTCAAATAAGATGTATATTAGTGGGTGTTTTTTAAATTTCTTTCTTTTCTATTAGAACTCAAAACTCAGCAACTTTAGCAATTATTTTATTTTTTGAAGTTAATTTTTTAATCAAATTTATTGGGATGACTGGTTAATAAAATTATATAGGTTTCAGGTGTACAATGCTATAATACATCATCTGTATTATTGCATTGTGTGTTCACAACCCCAAGTCAAGTCTCCTTCCATCACCATTTATGCTTTTACCCTCTCCCACCTCCCCCACCCCTTTCCCTCTGCAATTGTTATTTTAAAACTACAAAATTTCTTTTTCCTTCTATTTAAATTCCTTTCATTCTTAAAGATCCAGTTGATATTCTCCTGCCTCCATCATATGACTCCAACTCACAGAATTTTTCTCTATAGTCATATCACTCTGCCCACACCACAGTTCTCAACAAACCACCTATTGTCCTGGGATATCTTTTCATTTTCTCACATAGCTATTTAACACATACTAATAATACATAGTTATTAATATATGTATACCTCATATCTTCATCCTTACTGGAGACTGACACATAAGGTGCTCAATAACTGCTTGAAATGAATTTGGCACTTATTACATTTTATTGAAATTGCTTGAAATTCTGCTTTCTCCCCATTCTCTCATAGACTTCACTATGTCCACAAAAGCAAGACTATTTTTTTCTGCCATATTCACTATTGTATCTCTGTGCCAAGCACGTCATAGGAGCTTATGTATATAATTGGGAGGAAGGAAGGAAGGAAGGAAGGAAGGAAGAAAGGAACTAGCTATGTTGATGGAAATCATTATTACACTGAATGCCTGCACTTCCACCCCAGCAGTTATTGGTAGGAAATTTCCAATCTAGTTCAAGTGTATAAACTATGTTCCTATATGAATTTATTTTATTTGCCATGCATGAGAATGATTTTCCACGTACCACAGATTTGTGTATGGAAATTCTGTTTACAGGTACATGTATATAAAAAAAAAAGGCAGCATGGATTGTAAAAACTGATACGAGAATAAAAGAGAAAGGGCACAGAGCTAAAAAGGAATTTATATGAATCCTTTTCAAGAGCTTACAAGCTGCCTTAACTCTGCCTATTTATGTTTTTATTCAAAGATGTTTACTGCAGTAGATGCTGGGGCTAGAGAAGGAGACAAAACCAATGTGGTCCCGTCCTCATGGAACCTACATCCTAATGCACTGAGAAAATAAAGGACATCTCTCCCTTTCATTTTGCAAGTATTGACAATCAATTCTATGCACAACATTGGGTTTTCACTATCCTGGCCTTGCTGTATATTTCTAATATTAGTGAGTGTGGAACAGATGACGCAAGCAGCTAATCTGATTTAATAAATCCCTTAATTCTCCTGGTAAATACTGGGGAAGCAAGGGGATCATGGAGAAAGAGTGTCCAGAAATAGACTTTAATCCCCCTTTTTCCATCTTCTTTCTATACTGTTACATAGAAATACTACGACAATTACTTGAGAGGAACCAATCTCTACCATGCGTAGGGGGAAAGAATTGAGAGTTTCTAGGAATATATTTGAATTATGAGAGAGTGTGAGTGTGTCAGGATGCTTTCTTTCATGGTGGGGGACCTGGGCCCTGCAATGGTCACAGTTTAGGGAGTTAAGGAGCAACCCTCTCCTGAATGGACTGCTACAATACCTTCCTGGATTCTACAATCCATGAGGCACATTTCTTAGTCCCTCCCCTCTTTTTTCTTTGTGGTGATGGAATCTTCTAGTATTCTTTCAAGCTCAGTTCTCGGCATTCTAAAACAAGACATTCTCTCGCAATTTTGCATAGAGTGTTTGGATTGATACTACAGACCCACAGATCATAAAAGAGAACCTTATGTATCAAGGACCAAATCAATAAGTGATGTCCACAGATGAGAACCAGGAGCTGGTATATTGCTTTTTAAATGGTCCTTATTTATAGATGGTGTAACTGCATTAACTGCCAAAGGATGGACTGCTTTCTTTGTAATGCGTTTCTAAGGTCCCAGGCTTCAGAAGCTCAAATTCCATCTGTGACAGCAGACTGTTGTAGAATCCAGCTATTAATAGCTGCTGGTACACACTTAGTCGGAGCTAAGAGGCCCAGAGCTGTTGAGACAGCCAGATGGAGATAATGCCAGAGGGTGACTCTATGGACAAAAAGATGATCTATTTTTTCCCTCAACACAAAACAGACAACACTAAAAACACGACAATCCTGTTTCATTGCAAGCCAAAGTCTCTGAGGATTTTTTCTCCCCTCTTTGGAATTCTCAGGTCTGGTTTAAATAACTCCTTACAAAGGTTACAAAGACAAAAGCATCCTGATGGGTTAACAACCCTGATTTAGTAAAACAAAATCCTTATACTGAAATAAGGAGTAAGGCAATTTGGCAATTGCTCAAGGAGAAAAATAAACTTTGATCCTGGACAGTCTTCTGAATTAGACATGTTTTCCCTATCACAGAGAAAGGGAACAAGAAATAAACCGATTAACACATTAGACATTCCTTTATAGGAAGACAAGGGGAAAAGAGCCTATTTAATGTGACTTAGTATGATTAAGGCCTTAGTTCATCTGAGAGTAAGAAAAATATTTTGCAAGACCAGAGTGACACAACCACCACTAATATAAGGTGACAATTTTTCCTGAGTCCCGCGGCATTTTTAAAAAGTCCCAATTTTTGGAAAGAGTCTTTCCAATGTTTCCAATCTTTCCAAAAATTGTGACTTTTTTAAAATGCCGCGGGACCCGGGAAAAATTATTAGAAATCAGGACTGTCCCGCCAACACCTGGACGATCTAATATGTCAGAATTCTTTTGAGCCAAAGTTTCTTAAAAAATGTATTTCTTTAACATTTTTTTCCTAGTAGTTGATTTAAAAAAATGTTATTTATTGATTTAAGAGAGAGGTAGGGGAAGATTAGAAACATTGATTGACTGCCTTCTGCATACCCTGCACCGGGGATTGAACCCGCAACCAGGACATGTGCCCTCACCAGGAATCAAAGTGGCGATCTCTTGGTTCATTGATTAATGTTCAACCACTTTGCAACACTGGCCAGCCTTGAGCCAAAATTTTAAAAACACAAATCCTTCTGCTTCTTTTTTTAATTTATAATCAGCTGTCAGATGAATAAGGGGAAACTGTTTTTAACATGTGATTCACCACAAAACGAATTGACTGAATTACAGTATTTTGACAGGAATCCTTTGCAAGCTGCACAAAATGGGG
Organism: Vespertilio murinus; assembly: GCA_963924515.1. Taxonomy (NCBI): domain Eukaryota; kingdom Metazoa; phylum Chordata; class Mammalia; order Chiroptera; family Vespertilionidae; genus Vespertilio; species Vespertilio murinus. The sequence continues at coordinate 22,583,205 of OZ004708.1, read as the reverse complement.
GTTTTATGGCTTTTTAGCATAGAAATCTTATTGGGGATGCTTGTCTACAATGTATAACAATGCTAAAAACTGGACAAGGGATCAGCCTGTCTTCCTGCTTGGTCTGCAGCATGGGCAGAATCACACTGTTCTTGTGAAGCCAAGCACAGCTGAAGGTGAGGGGTACAGCCTCAGCTAAGGCATAAGGGCTGTTACGGGAATTCTGCTTGAACACTTAAGAAAATTCCAGGCAAACTGAGGGATGGTGTGTTAAGCACTGTGGCCTATTTCATAGCGATACCATATAAAAAGTCCCGAAAACCAAAACCAAAAACAACCAATACAAGAGAGGCAAAGATGACAGATTCAAACAGATGGGTCAGGAATCTAGATGTCTCAAACTACCCAAAGAAACTAGTGTCTACCCTCATGAATCTCCATTTTTTTTCATGTAACTATCTCTTACTTTATAGGGAAACTCTCCCTTTTCTTTTCTTTTTGTAAAAATAGGTAGTCCTGAAATTATGACAATCTATTCTGTTAGAGGCAAATTAGTTAATAGTTTAGGTTTTAGAGTCATACTAAGCTGATTTCACAGTCATCTGTATCTTACCAGTTGCATAAAACTGGGCGAGTTCTTAAATGAATAAGCCCCTATTTTCTCATTATTAAAATAAGTTCATCACAGTGGTGAGGTACATATAAGATATTCTTTGAAAAACATATAGGCCAGTGCCTAGGATACTAGATACTCAATAAACATTTCTTCTTTGCATCCTTATTTTAAAAGTTATTTTATTTTATATTGATACTACATGCACAGTACTTCTAAAACTTAGAAAGATCTGGTTTGTACATGGAATGGGAGGCTGATCAACAGTTCTCTGTTTACTCATCTGTAAAATGGGAGCCAATCATATCTACGGTATAGGAATGACAGAACTAAATTAGATAATTTAGGTCAAAAGGTTAACACACTAACTGACACAGGCTAACTCCTGTATGCAAATTAGCTACTATGATCATATCCATTCAATAAGGCTGAGTGACACTTAAATACAACCAGCACAGTGCTTAAACCTTAACAAACATGACTAGCTCACTCTTGGTCCAGCTTGGTTAGTCAGGCTGATTGTATCACACACATATTATAATTAACCATTGATATCTTCTATATCTGGCTTCCATATTCATTGTCGCCAAGGTCATCAGGTGACTTGCTACCATGCCATCATTTCAGAGTAATTGAGGTGCACGAATCACACACTCTCTGCAAACTAGGCAGAGGGGGCACATTCTCATCGTTGTATTTTTGTTAAAATAGGAGAGCTGGAGGAACAAAGATGGCGGTGTAGGTAAACACACCTAATCTGCTATCGTGCCCAACAATTTCAAATATACAACTATAAATTAAAATGTCTATCACCCTAAACCCAAGGGAAATCTGGCTGAAAGGAAGACCTACAACTAGACTGAAAGAGAAGAATTCAGGGCACAAGTGCTGAAAAACTGAGGTAGGGGGATGCGAACATGGTATGGGGTGGCTGCAGATCCCCGCTAACAGAGGGTGTTGCTTTCTTCAACCCAAAGAGACAAGCTCCCAATCTCTCTGAAATCCAGTTTCTGGGGAGAGGCTAGACTGTCTGCCATTGGGCCGGATAAGACGCTTGCTTGCAGAGCTTCACACAAGAATATTTGTTTGCTGTGCAGGGTGTGAGACGTGGGAGACACAGAGACTCGGGGATGCAGATCAGAGAGGGGGCTGACAGGCAGCCATCGCTGTTGGCCACACCCCAGCCTAGTGATGCCCTGAGACTCTGTCCCTCATAACACATTCAAGCTCCAAGCAGCGGCTTTTGCATATGAATGGCCCTCTCAGTTGCAGTTTAACCTAGCAAAGGAGAAGTGGACTGTGATTCATGCTGTTGCTCCTGCAGGGTGCAGTAGCTCAATCGCACCTCATTGGAGCTCAAGAAGCCAGTGTTCCTAGTGCTCAGTTTTAACCCCTCACACCCATGAGTGACACATTCGGGAGGCGGCCTCAGTGAGCACCAAAGCCCCAATGAAACAAAGCGTGTCTCCAGCACAGCAGTTCTTTCTTTATAGACACAGTAGGTCCTCACAGACAATTGGCCTGGAGTCAATTCCTCCTAGTGTACCAACGGCTATCAAGGCTTAATTACACCAAGACTTTGCACTCAGCCCATAAAGGGATATACAAAAGCGACCACCTCAGGTGATAGGGGAAGCTAAGCTACTGATCTCTATAAGTCACTGACCATACAAAGCCATTCCATCAACACAGGGAAGCAGCCAAAATGAGGAGACACAGAAGCATGTCACAAATGGGAGAGAATGAGGAAAGTAAACTATTGGACAGCACAGAGTTCAGAAACACATTTATAAGGTTACTCAAGAATCTTCTAAAAACCTTTGAGAAACTTGATAAGACCTCCAAGAAGCTTTGTGAGACCTTCAAAGGCCTTAATGAGAATACCAAAAATATGGAAAAGGACCAGCCAGAAATTAAGCATACACAGCCTGAAATAAATATACAGAAACTCAACTATAGATCAACATACCCCAAGAATCAAACCAAAGATCTGAAATATAAGGAAGCAAAAATCACCCAACCAGAGAGGAAAAAAGAAAGAGGAATCCAAAAGTGTGAGGATAACATTAGGAGCCTCCGGGACAGCTTAAAGCACACCAACATCTGGATTTTTGGGGTGCCAGAAGAAGAGAGCAAGCAGGATATTGAAGGCCTTTTAGAAGAAATAATGACAGAAAAATTTCCCTACCTGGTGAAAGAAATAGACCTACAAGCTCAGGAAGCACACAGAACCCCAAACAAGAGGAATCCAAAGAGGACCACACCAAGACACATCATAATTAAAATCCCAAGGGCAAAAGACAAAGAGAAAATCTTACAAACAGCTACCCTGTTTCCCCGAAAACAAGTGTCTTATATTAATTTTTGCTCCCAAAGATGTGCTAGGTCTTATTTTCAGGGGATGTATTATGTTTCCATGAAGTCTTATTTTCGGAGGATGTCTTATTTTCGGGGAAACATGGTAGTTACCTACAAAGGAATATCCATACGACTATCAACTGATTTCTCAATAGGAACTATGCAGGCCAGATGGGAATGGCAAGAAATAGTCAAAATGATGAACAACAAGAACCTACAATTAAGATTACTCTACCCAGCAAAGCTATCATTCAGAATTGAAGGTCAGATAAAGAGCTTCACACACAAGAAAAAGTTAAAGGAGTTTATCAACACCAAACCAGGATTACATGAAATGTTGAAGGGTATTCTTTAAGAAGAAGAAGAAGACGAAGAAGAAGGAAAAGGTAAAGGTAAAAAAATTATGAACAACAAAAAGACATCAAATACATACCTACAAACAAGTGAATCTAAAAATCAAGTGAATAAAAAATCTGAAGAACAAAATGGACTGGTGAATACAATAGAATCAGGAATATAGAAATGGATTGGACTAACAATTCTCAGGGAGAAGGGGTTTGAGGGGTGCGGGAAGAGATTGGACAAAAATCTTACACCTATGGATGAAGACAGTGGCAGGGGTTAAGGGCATGGGGTGGGGTTGAAAATCAGGTGGAGGGGAGCTATTGGGGGGGGGGGGAGAGGAACACCTGTAATAATCTGAACAATAAAGACTTATAATAAAATAAAATAAAAATAATAATTTAAAAAATCAGAGAGCCAACTACTTAAAACATTTCCAGAAACTCCCAGCAGATCCTTCTTAGGCTGCTCTTGAGTCTTACTTTGTTTCTGGCATTATCGTTTCTGAAGTGTCCACATTAGCTCATCACTTTAAAATGCTTTCAACACTAATGTATCAAGCTCATCCTCAAACAGAACACCTTACAGCCTGTGTAGCATGTAGAACTTTGAATGAGTACATTCTAGAAAGGCCTTTTTAATCTATAAGTGGCAGAGATTTTTTTTTTGATACTTTCCTTCTCATGGAATGTTTACCAACTAATATTTTTGTTGTCGTCTTTAAGCCATCCAGTAATCACAGCAAGAGTATATGCAAGGATCTAAGTAAGCAATGTTCTTAAGCTACCTTGAAATAAAACCTGTCTGTACGGTTCTCCCAAATTCCCCCAGACAGTCTGAACACTGACAATGGAAACATGGCATTTTCCACCGAGACTGCGTCTTCAATGTGACAAGGAGGTGTCTAACTCCAGGGCTTTCAAAGGTTATGAAATCCTGACACCTCACCTACTATGGGAATGACATGTTGAAATAGTAGCTCCATTCTCCCAGGCATTTTCATATTAAGCTCTAATGAATGGGAAGCAATGAGATGGACTACAAGCTCTGTGTGAATGTGCTTGTATGAGTGTCTGTGTATCTTGTCTGTCCGTCTCTCTGTTCCTATCTCCTCTCCCCAGCAGCACAGCTGACAACGTCAAACATGCATTAGTATTGATCCCTTTGCCTCCTAACAATCAATAGGCAACGTCCAAAGAACCAAATACTATTAAATGTGCAGAACTATATTTATTTTCACATATTATTGCAGAGAAATTAGAGATGGCTCATTATATGAATCAGTTCATTTCTTTAAGATTAAGAAATGACTGCCATTTCTATACACATCCCAGGATTTTAGCTAATGTGGCTTTAAAATAGCCCTGGTGAAATGCTTTTACTACATCTTTGGTTACATTAACCAATCACTGAATGATTTCCTTGGTAAAATATAATTTACGATATCCAGAATTTTAAAAAGGATACTTGTTAAACATGGTAAATTACTTGTCTTCTAATAATAGAAATAGCTAACATTTATTGAGGGCAATGTACTAGTGCAAGGTCCTAAGTGTTTTACATACATAATCCATTTTGTTCTCATAATAACTCTACATAGAGGTAAGTCCCATTATTATTCATGTTTTATACGGATGAGAACATTGACATTTTGTAAGGGTGGGTGATTGGACTAAGGTTATAACTAATTAGTGGCAGAAACAAGAATTTAGAATTAGTTATCTTTGAATGAAGGGCCAAGTGTCTTAATTAGTATTTTACATGCCTTTGGTCAATTAAATTATTTAAAACCATTTTTGTTTTGGTTTAGCTATAAATATTTCACTTGTGTCAACTCAACTAACACCCCTATTATTCGTGTTTCAGTCATTATCTAGGCTCAGACCACTAATTGGTATTGTAGTACTGACTGCACTTTCCATATGAAATTTTATACACCTTTATGATTTTTCAGAAAGGTCAAACTCTTTAATGAGTGACCACAAACTGGATTTTAGAAATCAGGATAAAAGGTGATCTCAAAAATTTTGTAAGGATCTATTTGCCCATTTGTAGTTAAACTCTGGCAGTAAAAATTCAATGACTAAAAACAATTCAATTTAGTATATTGTTTTTTTCATATATTTGGCTAGAAAATAACATTAAAATGTTTTTTCAAGAATCTACCAAGCCCTGACCCTTTTGGCTTAATGGATAGAGCATCAGCCTGTGGACTGAAGGGTCCCAGGTTCGATTCTGGTTGGGGGCACATCCCCAGTTGGAAGGGGGTGTGTGTGCAGGAGGCAGCTGATCGATGTTTCTCTCTCATCAATGTTTCTAACTCTTTCCCCCTCTCCCTTCCTCTCTGTAAAAAAAATCAATAATATATGTGTGTGTGTGTGTGTGTGTGTGTGTGTGTGTGTGTATTTTTTTAAAAGTATCTATCAAGAAACTTATAGGAAAATTTGAAATATGGGCAAGCCAAGCAGAAGTTTCAGAGACGGAGTTCACAAGCTACCACTTTATGAGCTAAAACCAAGCCAGTGTCAGCAGGTGATTGTATGAACTCCTATGAAACTACTTACAATGTGTGCTTTGGCTACAAACTTCTTAAGGCTCTTCTCCGGGAAATGGGTCTGGCAAAGGCAGTTAAGAAAGGCCCATCTATAACAATACGGTAGTGATGTGCTGGCAAGTAGCTTACACAGAGGAATTGTGTCACGATTACAGAGTCAGGATCCATGGCAAGGACGGCATTTATTTTCTGATGTCCTTTGTTTAAGATGCTGAGTCAGAATGAGAGACGATACCCAAACTCCAGCTAATGGACTCCACCCATATCTTGTCCTAGGAGTGCTGGTTGCCTGTTGTCCTGAGATGAATTCTTTAGAGACTACTGCTCTCTCATTTTTGGATTCATACTTTCCCTAATGAGTGACAGTCATTATCTCTGTTATTTGCAAAATAAAAACATTTGTGCAACTCTGAGAACTGTTCCTTGATGAGATAAGTCATTGCCATAGGTCAGTGGTCAGCAAACCGCAGCTCTCATATGTGGCTCTTTGGCCCTTGAGTGTTCTAACGCTACTTCTTCAAAATAGACTCGCCTGGACCAAAAACTGATATCTGTGCATGGGCCACGAAGTTTCAATCACACTGTACATGTGTGTCTGCACGTGGTATTTTGTGGAAGAGCCACACTCAAGGGGCCAAAGAGCCGAGGTTTGCTGACCACTGCCATAGGCCACAGAGAAAGCTTCAGACACAGATGTAAGACATATTCATTAGCCTTTCTCATTGGGATTGATGAAATGGACTTTTTGACAATTCGTAGTCATTGACCTTGCCTTCTACCTCAAAGACTTTCACAGACCATGTTCTTCTGAAGTTCACGAGGTCTCAGAATATAGCTGCTACCCACTCACTCCATCTACTCATCTATCCATCCATCCATCCATCCATCCATCCATCCATATATCTACCCACCTATCCAACAAATATGTGTTGAGGACTTGATATAATGTATGACAACAAATGGCATCAATAATAATGGTAATTAGCCTCCTGGAGTTTATAATTTAGCAGCAAATATAATTCATATGACAAATATGTTAGAGAGTCATATGGTGGAAGGGAGAGGAAAATGATGTGGCTATGAAGTGGCACAGTGAAGTTCAAGGACAGCACTGTCCAGTAGAAATAATATGTGAGCTACATATGTAATTTAAAATTTTCTCATAGCCACATTAAAAATTTTAAAAAGATAAAGTTATTATTACCTTTTGTTAATTTTATCTTTTCATTATTTTTACGTTTATTTAACCCAATGTCTCCAAAATATCATTTTACATGTAATCAACATTAAAACACATTTTGCATTTCTTTTGGTCAAGTCTTTGAAATTTGGTATTTATTTTACACTTAAGCACATCTCGAGGGAATTAGCCACATTTCAATTAGCCACTTGTGTGGTGACCTTATTGGACAGCACATTTCTAGGAAGTTCAAAGATGCAAACAATTGCTTCTAGGAAAATAGCACGTGAGGAGTTGTTTATGAGGGGTCTGGATTTTGAGCTGATTCTGGGGTATGTTTGCTCACCAGGACCATGTGCCACCAGGCAGCCAGAGGATGTCTTTCTCAGTGTCTTATGAGCCCCCGATGAGTAGGTTCCATGTTCATGTCCCTAAAAAGTAGCCTAGCACACACCCATCTTGGTGTCACAGTCTTTTTTTGAATAAATACATGCAAGAAAAAGAAAAATAGTCACCCACTGCTTGCCATCCTTGTGTTGGTGATTTGCATGTATTCCTCTCTAACACAATGGAATTGGCAAGGAACCACTAATATTTGTTTTACAGGAGAAGGAGCTAAGGCACAGAGTAGTGATTTCCCAAGATCCTAGAGCTAGAAAGAAGGGAGGGGCAGGGGGAGGTGCAGGCAGAACAGGAGGGAGAGAATAAAGAGGGAGGGATTAGGGTAGGTTACACCCAAGGGTGAGCCACTGCATAGAGTTATAGAGTTAAGGTGGATGTGGGAATAGGACTCAGAATACTTGAAGAGTCTGCCCTCTACCCCATCCCCCATCCAGATTATGATTTCTGAATGCATAATAATCTGTCCACTCAGTGTGTGTGTGTGTGTGTGTGTTTATTTATTAGAGGCCTGTTGCATGAATTTGTGCATGGGTAGGGTCTGGCCAGCCTGGCTAGGGAAGGAGGCAGAAAGGGGACATAGGCAGTTGACCAGCCTGTCTGCTGGTCGAACTCCTGGTTGAGGGGACAATTTGCATATTATCCTTTTATTATATAGGATATATATATATATATATATATATATATATATATATATATATATATTGAGTGGCCAGATTATTATACATTCAAAGATAATAATCTGGCCACTCAGTGTGTGTGTGTGTGTGTGTGTGTGTGTGTGTGTGTGTGTATATTATATATAATGTATATATATATTATATATAATGTGTATATATATATATATATATATATATATATATATATAAAATCTCCACACGAGTATGTGAGTATGTGTGTTATATATTCACATATTCATGATCGTACATTATTGAACAGATCTTAATTCATCATACATCTTCCCTTGGACCCCCATTCTGTCTCTCCTTATATAGTTTAATTGAAATAAGAAACAAAATCAGATTACTAGTTTCCATAGGCAAAGCACATTTTGGGATGTGAGAATCAGAGAAACTCTCAGAAGAGGCCTTTGAGGTTGAGCCCAATTTTCTTCACTCTACCCTCTTCAACATTTCTGAACAATAGGTATCCATCCTCCCTGTGAAAAGACCATCTCCTGAGACCATCCCTTCCACCCTCTTATAGAAGAGATTATCCAACACACTCATCTCCAGTTTCCTTCCCTCTGACATCTAATTAGGAGCTGGCTCTAATTTTGCTCTGCACAACACTCTTCCTCAGACAGTGTGTGGCCTCATCTCTTTGATGACAGAAAGGGAGGCAGAAGAGCAAACATTACCTTTGGAGTACTCCCCAAAAAAGTATAGGTTCAAATTGAGCCCTAAAATGTAGATGCATTTTCTAAAAGAAAAGTTAAAAATCATGTATTTGTGTCAGCTGGGAGGTAAGTATAAAAACTAGAGCTTGTCCCTATAAAATTGAATATTGTCTCATTTTTACTATAGTTTAGGGAAAAAACTTCTCAAATCTGCTGATGATGCTAAGTGGTCATGAGTAGCCTGGAGAGCCAGGACTCCATTAAAAACAAGTCTGCATTAGTTTGTTCTCTGCTCCTATGAGTCCGTTTTTGTTTTGATTTATCTGTACTGGACTTAGTGATCACACTGTAAGGTAAATAAACGCTGAATCACTATGTTGTACACCTGAAACTAATATAACATTGTATGCCAACTATATTTTAATATTTTTAAAGTCAGCAAACCACAATGATAAAACGTGATAAAGTTCTGACTTGCAGAGTTTTTTTGCTGTGTTTGGACAGCCACTAACCTCCCACCCCAGTGGGGAGATGGGGGTGTGGGAGGAGAAAGAGAACAAAATGCAAATAGTGTCATCATTTCTTCAACTTTATTCACCCTTCTTTCCAAATGTTTATTTTTGCTTTCTTAGGGTACCAGGAAGAGCGTGTTCTAACACAATTGTTCTGAGCTGTGTGCCAGGAAGTCAAGTTTATCTTTAGCATCATCTCTGGGCAAAGAGCACAGAAGAAAATGATGTTTGGGGCCATATGTTGAAAACTTGAGTCTTGTGTAGCTTGAGCTGAAAGAGCAGAGAGCTAAAACGAAAGCTAAGAATGTTGGTACATTTTTCTCTACATCAATTTCTATTTAGAGTAGAGGTGGTGGTGGAAAGAGAATGGGTTTCAAGTACCAATGGCTTCAGCTTCAAACTTAGCCTTGATTAACTGCTGCCTGATTGAGTCCACTTAAATAAACTTAATTCAACAGTTAAGTGAATGACTCCTCAGTGCCAGGCACCTTACCTTCATAGAGCTTAAGGTTAGTTACCTCTCTAAAACAGTTTTAATATCTAAAGGAAGAATATACATTACTATTTTCAGGGCTCTTATAATAATTAAATGAGATAATGTAAAAATATAACATTCAGCCCTAACCAGTTTGGCTCAGGGGGTAGAGCATTGGGCTGCGAACTGAAGGGTCCCAGGTTCGATTCCCATCAAAGGCATGTACCTCGGTTGTGGCACATCCCAGTAGAGGGTGTGCAGTAGGCAGCTGATCGATGTTTCTATCTCATCCTTTCATCCAATGGTTCTAACGTTCTTCTATCCCTCTCCCTTCCTCTCTGTAAAAAAAAAATATAACACTCCGTACCTAGTCCACAGTCATTGTTTGACAGTTTCTTTTGTCTTCAGAGTAACCAAATTAATTTCTGCTTTGAGTTAACTTGTGATTTAAATGTACAGCCCCTGTACATCACTAAAAATAAAGCCATCGGACAGCTCCATAAATCTAGACACTTCCCAAGTACCCCAAGTTTTGGGGGTTCCATCAACTCTGACAACCAGATACTAAGAAACAGCCTCAGAGACTACTGCTTCAAATAGTCCTACTTTGACTCCAACTTGGTTTTATGCAAAACAAAAACAAATTGGCTTCTTGTCAATTACCAGCAGGTATGGTATATGTAAGCATGACAATCAGAGCTATAAATGATTCTGAAATATAGAACTGCTCATTTAAAATTATCTATGGTATGCATGCATATAAGTACAACCAATGGACACAAAACTCTGGGGAGGGAGGGCATGAATGGGAGGGGGGCAATGGCAAGCTATGTACACATATAATACCTTAATACATTAAAAAAATAAAAATAAAATAAAATTATCTATGGATTGCCTCTGTAATGTGTGAGATATTGTGATAGGATTAGCAATAAAAGAAACAAATGTCTTCCTGATCTGACTGATGGAGCTTACTCTCTAGTGGGGGACACGTAATGTCTGTCCTCAGGGAGGTCACAACTTAGAGAAGAAATAAGACTGACATACATTAAATAATAGTGGTCAATATGCTACTGTATAAGCATTAAATATGAACTTAAGTCTCTAATACAGGGATTTAGAAGAGATGACAACATTTTTTTAGAAAAGGTGGATTTAAGATGAGACTTCTGAAAGGTAGGGAGGACTATTCAAGGTCATTCTTCTCCTTACACATAAAGGTCAAATGCACCCAAACTCAAAGCAGAAGCCAGCTTCAGTAATGCCTGCTCTTTCTGAATGCATATAACCGCTCCCAATTCCTTAATTATTCAGTGGTACCAATTCCACCTGCATTCCATCTCACCCAAAAGGCAGCATTACTATTCCTTGGCAAAAATAATTGGTTTAGATATAACTGTAGCATTTTTAAAGGAGCTGTTTAATCCAACTGACTGAACGAAAAGGAAGGAAGAGAGAGAGGGAGGGAGGGAGAGAGGGAAGGAGGGAGGAAGGAAAGGAAGGAAGGAAGGAAGGAAGGAAGGAAGGAAGGAAGGAAGGAAGGAAGGAAAGGGAAAAGAAGAAGAAAAAGCCCAAGTTAAATCCACTTTCTTTTTATATTTTTTTAGTTATGAAAATTCCCCAAACGTCCCTATGGGCAGGAGGTAATCACACCCCAGAAGCTGGAGCTGCCCCTCCTACTACCCAGAAGTGGAATCAGATCAGATTAGTACTGAAGAGGTTTGACATTAGAAAGCTTTTAAAATTCTAAACCTAATTGGACTGAACAAGCTTCAGAGGCGAGCCCTCTGAGACAGGGCTCCATCCGTATCCCCTATCCACGTCATTCTGAAGCCGGAACACCACACTCCTTCCTTGGCATGGACTACAATACCCTCCCTTTACAGCATTCACATTCACACCTCAGTTATGTTCTGCATATCTGCTCACCTTAGCTTTCAATTAGAAATGCTTGATCAGCCATTGAAGGATGAACTTCATGAGGACATATGACCTCTCTGAAATTACACGGCTTTGTATGATTGTGGCTTTTCTGGTATTTTTCTCCCTGAAAGGAGCCTCAGCTTTCATCAAATTCCCAAAGGGCATCATGAGGACTCCTGACTCCCACCCGGGTTCCAAAGTCTAAGTACTTGTATTTTAAATTTCCCACTCAAATAGCAAGACATGACTGTGAACTTCTAAAAAGGTAGCATCACGGCCTTAATCACTGCTGTATCCCAAGGTTAGTGCTTAAAATATACAATGCACGTGTTGACTTACCATTGAGTTTTCCCAATAATTTTAATTCTTGAAGGGACTACAGAGAAAACGTGCAAATGTTACCAAACATGGATCTCAAAGACTAAAATCCCAACAGTTTATTCGGGCCACCGCACAAGAGGATGCCTTCACAAAGGTCTGACTTAAGTGTGTTGATTCAACTCTGTGAAGGGAAAATGACGGTAATACATCTAAGCCACCCGGAAAGGATTCAGGCTTCCCTGAAAAGGATTCAAGTGGCATCAAATGGCTTGTTTCTCTGCAGCAATTTCCATTTATTAAAATAGATAATAGGCATAATCATTGTCAAAACAGAGCTTCCACCCTGGACGACGTCTTAATATATTCTCCAAGTTCCTGACGCACAGGCACCGAGCCGCCCATGGCCGATTAGACGCTAAGTGGGGGATCACTCTAATCGCGTGGCAGAAAAACCAATCGCGCACTTTGGGGGAGGAAAATGAGACCCGAGAGCAGCCTTTGAAGGCAAAGGGGAAAGCACAAAGGAGAAGGTGCTGAAGTGACACGCTGGCTGGAAGGGGAACCGGGCTGGAACGTGACGCTCTGCATTAATGATGCTAATTTATGTCTGGGTAAGTGTGTGCGTCTGACACGGAGGACATTTGAAGAGGTCTCTATTATACCACGGAGGAACTCATCTTGAATCTCTTGCAGGGGTACGTGCTTTATCTGGGGGCTGCCTCACACGGGCGTATGTGATGTCGGCTGTCAGTCTCCTATGAATAAACCACTTGTCTCCTTCAATCTATTCTGGATCACTTCCAGCCTGTTCTTCACACTGCAGCCAGACTGATCACTTTAGGGAACGAATTTGGTCGCTGCTCTTCATGTTGCCCTCGTATTTAAACATTTGAACAGTTTCCCGTTACTCCTCAGATACAAAGAAATAAAGGCCTCCTATAGCCTCAAGGCTCTGCAAGGTGTGGCTTCCGTCTAATGCCCATCCTGTGGGAACTCAAGTCACACCGGCCACCTTTACCTCCTCTGCACACACACACTCTCTCTGCTGCTAATACCATAGGGCCCTGTACACACAGTTCTCTCTGCCCGGGTCAGCCTTCCATCACCTTCTCCCACGACTTCCTGATTTAGCCCGGCCACCCCTTCCGGGAAGCTTTTCAGGTCCAATCCTCTTACATAACCCCAAATCACCACAAACTCTTCCTCCACAGTGCCTGTCACAGTCACAATTGTACATTTATCTTTATTATTATTTGATGAATATATTTTCCCTGAGGGCTTTGTTACTCTATATTCCTGGCACCTAACCCCTTGCCTGGCACACAAGAAGTGCCCAATGTATATCTACTGAATAAATGAATGCAAAATTATTGCACCATCTACCCACACTACTGTCAAGGCTTTCCCAAACATTAAACTTCTTTGGATTCAGAAGAATATGTCATTTCACACCAGAAATTCGATTGGTCACCCTTGTGATAAGTAGAAGACAGATCCCTGCTGGGCATTAGTATTTTCCAAAGAACCAAGAGATCCCTTTTGTCATATGGGCTATTAATGCATAGAAGTAGATATTATATGGAAGGGGACATAAAAAAACCAAAAACCTACCCAGAGGAAGTCAGCTATGGTGCTGACCATCTACGAGAATTAAACCTTAAGATCATTGTTGACCATCTACGAGAATTAAACCTTCAGATCATTGTTATCAATTAATTTTGCTTTATTTCACAATAATCCCAAATGCTGCTATTGGTTTTAAAGCTCTAATCAGTGTGCCTGCATTTCACTCAACAAATATTACTGAGTATATTTATTACATGCACTATTAGACCTTGGGATACATGCTGACCAAGAGACACAAGGCACTTACTCTCAAGTGGAAGAAAAAGCCAATACTGATTGATAGGCATTTCAGATTAGGGAATTTCAGAAGTGTGTGATGAGTGCTGAGGAGGAAAGAGGTCCTGCTCTATGTGAGTGAAATCATGCTCATTGTTTCAGCATGAGCTTAAGTGATCCGAATGCCCCACCAGGATAATCATCGTCGCTCTGTGGTATCAAATCACAGCATTTTCACTTGATGAAGGAGTAAAGGATTTTATGTCCTAATGTCATGGTCTCCCATAAGGATTTAAATGTATCTACTCCCTCGAATTCAATAAAAGACTAGGCAAAGCACAGGTATATCTTTCCTAAAAAAATCACAACAATCTCTCAAAATCTCTACTGCCAGTTCTGATGTACCCCAAAGGGTCAAAGTGCCTTGTTCTCTAAGATGCATATCTCAGGAGAGTATCTGTTTCATGCTAAGAGATTTAAATATATACAATTGATTTGAGAGAGGAAGAGAGAGGGAGAGACAGAAACATCAATGATGAGAATCACTGATGGCTGTCACCTGCATACCCTCTACTGAGGATCGAGCTTGCAACCCGGGCATGTGTCCTGACTGGAAATCGAACCATGACTTCCTCATTCATATAGGTCAATACTCAACCACTGAGCCACACCAGCCATGCCATGCCAAAAGATTTTTCACTTGGTTTTGTGATAAGTAATTCAAGGAGCAGTTAGTGGGAGAGACCATCTTAAAAATATCTATTGCAAGTGTGTAAATTTTGCAAAGACTGAATCAAGACTTGCTTCTGAATCTTAAGGCCTAGGAGAGAGTTTGGAGCATAACTGGCCCTCAGTAATTATGTTGCATAAGTACTGATTGAAGGGTGATACTTCAAGAATATTAGCCAGCTAAAGCATGAGACCAGAGTAGGGTGGGAGAAGAAAAATTAAAATTGTAGAGGCTTGCTATCAAGAGGAAAAGCCAGAGAGAAAGGGCACCAGTATCCTCTTGGTTCCTTTTTGATGAAGACCACACTTATGACAGGTTAGTGGACAAGCTGGGAGAATCTCAGCAACTGATGATGGCAGCCCCCAAGATGTCACAGCTCAAGATGAATACTGCAGCCTACAGTCTCCAGTTTCCGGTGGGAACAATCCGCAGATGGATAAATTCTTCTGTTGATGTTCCTGAGCAAATAAACTAATCACATCTTTTTTTTTTTTTACCTAACAAATCAGAGTTTGATTACAGATCATTAGTGACCATTATTACAGAAACTGTTTGCATTTCACTAGCATATCTGAATTACACAGTCCTGCCTTTCACACTAGCTCAAATCCAGCCTCCAAAGAGAGCCCCCCCCCCCCCAACCTAATCAAGTCTCAAGTGGTACTTAAACAAACTAACAATTAGGCTCCAGAACTGAATTAGGATGCAGGAGACTCCATTACTTTGGTCTGCAGATCTCCCTATTGTCCAACTGCCATTCCCTTTGTAGTGGAGTCATGCTTTTTGTGCACAAAGAGTATGCAACCGCCTCTCGCAACTGTCTCAATTATTCCCGATGGCGCTAATGCACTGGCCATCAGTACGAACCTGCTTGTGTGATACTACCTAAATTCACAACACACTGGCTGATGAGGGGCCAGTAAATGCAAGGAGCACGCTGGGGGCTGTCAGAAACAGTGATGTGACAGGAACAGAGTCTACTTGGTAAAAAGAAAAAGTGGAGACAGGATAGAGATTTATAGATATGTACAGGTCAACTGGATAGTCCAGAATTTTAAGTCCATTTGAGGCTTTGTATTATTCACATTAGAAGTCAAGATTCTTGTAGGGAGGGGGGAGGAGAAAGGGTACTTGACAAGCCTCCCTTTTGTTCTGTGCTAAGCAGTCAGGGAATGTTCCACAGAGATGAACAACTTCAGAAATGTCAGAGGACTTTCTAACATAGCAATTGCCATTTGGGAGCAAATCCAAAGTCCATGTCATCTACTATTCCGTGGCTTCAAAAATTGTCCCCAGGAATGTCACTTCTGACTTCTAATGAGCTGAGCCATAGAAGTCAAGGAGTTGGTAACAAGGCAAGTACTGGCAGCCATAGACGGCTGAAACCATTTTTACTTTTGTTTCAGGCTTGCTACCACGCACATGACTCGTGCCTCGGCTCAGTGAGCACAATGACAGGACAGAGTTCCGTGCAATTCCAAAGGCTCTTGCAGGTGAGATTGCTCACCTTTGTATCAGCCATGTGAAAGCGTGAGATTATTCAGAGCATAGTAATGGTGGAAAATGCAGGCTCTAGAGTAAACTCCTGATTTTGAATTCTGGCCTTTCCACTTCCTAGCAGGTTGGCTTTGAACAAGCCACTTAACCTTTTTACATCTGTAAAACAGAGATAATAATGGTAGCTACCTCATGAGTTTACTGTAAAAGTCTCATAGTAATGAATGCATGGAGAAAGTACTTAGTATACTTAAACATGGCATATATATGTATGCATTAAATATGAACTGCTATATTTATCTTTTTCCTCCTCCTCTACCACCACCACCCCACCACCACCACCCCACCACCACCATCATCACTACCCACCATCCTCCACAGGAAGATAAGAAAACCAAATCTTCAAGCTAGACTTTTTCCTGAAGTCACCTAACTACTAGCTCAGGTAGGACTGTCATTACCTGTGGGCTGTACCGTTCTCCCTGCCTGGCACACTCTTCATTTCTTCATCATTGACTTGCATCCTCCTCCTCATCCAGGTCTTGGCTTGGCCATCTCCTTCATGAGCCCTCCTCTGAGCCTCTTAGATCATGTCACAGTCCCTTGTACTTGCTCCATCACAGAACTCCTCACACTTCATTATAATCGCCTGTTGTTCTGTCTGTGTCCCCCACAACAGGCCATGAGTCTCTTATTGAAGGAGACCAGGTCTATGTTCCACGCGTCGCATCCCCAGTGCAGAGTACAGCACCGGTGGGCACACAGTGAGTGCTCAGTAAATACTTTAATAAATAAAAGGATGAATGACAGGCTACTCTCATACCAACCTGTGGCCACATATTTTTTAAAAAAAATATATAGTTTATTGATTTTTTAGAGAGGAAGGGAGAAGGATAGAGAGTCAGAAACATCGATGAGAGAGACATCGATCAGCTGCCTCCTGCACACCTCCCACTGGGGATATGCCCTCAACCAAGGTACATGCCCTTGACTGGAATCGAACCCCGGACTCCTCAGTCCACAGACTGACGCTCTACCACTTAGCCAAACTGGTTTCGGCTATGGCCACATATTAAAGTATTATTCCTCACGGGAGCACTTCGGGAAGTTGGAGATAGTCATATGTGACTTCATATTTATAGTGCTATTAAATAATCTTAACCTTATGTTGAAAACTCAAGGCAATGTTAACCAAATTCTAATGAATTCCATTCCCGAAGAACGTTAACATGTGGACGTAATGCCTTGAAGTAACACATGTTAACGCACACGCTCATTCATTTTAGACCTCATGCTTATTCGAGAAGCTCTGCACACTCCTTACACAGCTACCGGCCCCTTAGCATTTTGAAAAGGCCACCTTCTTCGTACTCTGAAAGGATTTTTCAAAAACATGTGCACTTGATGACGCACAGTGAAAAGCAGATATTCGTCCTTGGCATTCTTCCTCACAACGGGCTCTTAAAATTCTGATCTGAACTCTCTCTCACTTGCAGCTTTTGACAAATTTGAGCCAGACATGACAGACCAGAATAACACACAACAAAGCAACAAACCCTTCAGTCCTTCCCCCAGCCTCCCCTCTTGGAGCAGGTAAAGAGGGCACACAAGTTGGAAACTCCAGGGAAACCCATCCAAAGTCTATCTAGTCTCCTCCCATTAAAGTAGCATTACTGAGGGCAAACCAAAGAAAACTCAGATCTCCAATCAATATCACATCAGGATGCATTAAAAAAGGTTACTTGATTGAAGAGAATGAAAGAAAGGTACCTTGGAATTACAACAGATATAAATCCTTTTTAAAAACAGGTCAGGAAGAAAAAATAATTTTTCCATAGCAAGTAAAGAGCTGAATGCTACATTATGAACACCTCACGTATAAATAAAAGCAAGTACGGTGAGACTATAACCTGTAAGGAATAAATAGATGTGTAAAAGCTAAGGTTGCACAGTTCCCTTGGACACCAATACCTGACACATCTATACCCACAGGCTGTGGAGAATATAAATATGTATGTTGATACACATTTACATGCATATATACATCTATCTTCGTTTTATTCTACTTCGAAGTCTCCGACCACCTATTCAGTTTCATTTCCCTCTGATAAATATTTCCTTGGAAATGATCCCTTCCCAATTCCTTTTTAAAGGAAGCTCTTCGTTTTGACTGTCTTCCTCTTCGATCCCTCTCCAAGTTCTTATCTACCCCTGGGATAATCTCCACCTCAAGGGAGAATCTCTGATGATTCTTTCTCTTCAATAAAAATATGTAGTTCTATTGTCTTACGTTTTATCTTCCAGGGTGCCTCAACGCAGCCACAGGTAAAGGCTGTAAAGCTAAGTAGCTCACCACACAGGTTCAAGAACTGAGTTATTAACAGTAGCAAAACTCTTCGTGGTGCCTCTCCCAAGTCAGGTGGGACTACTTAAGGGTTATGTTGAAAAGACTTCGGAACATTTCATACAGGTTAGAAGTTATTGCAGAAAGATTGCTATACCTGCTTTCTAATTCAAAATGTTCCGTGTGGTAAGAACCTTCATTCTTCATTGTACACAAAATAAGTTCATATGGTCTCCTTCTTCATCTCCCGACCCCCAACACTTTTTCTTTGTTACAGGAGTTAATACACTTAATCTGGTCCACCAATCTATTCCTTGCTCTAGCATCCACAAAGCAGGGTCTGCTATCACCTACCCTAATCTCTCTCTTCTGGTCTTTTTATAACCAGTCATTGCTGTGTTGCAACACATTACATCAAAACGTGCTCTTAGTTCTGAAAACAGTCCATCAAATAATGCTTCCCACTTATACTTTGTATTTAAAAGGTGACTTAATTGCTTTGGGTTCCACAGAATAACGTTAAGCACTTGGAACTAGTCAACACTCCCACATTGCTATTTCATTAAGAACAGTAGGTATAAATAATAATGTTAATACCTTTATTTCCATAGGTGCTTTCATCTGGATAATTCATGCTTCATAATTGTGCCACTAGCCTCTGTCTTGGGTTCTCCCTTGGCTCCTGTGACAAACATGGGGTTCAGATCCAGACGCCAGGAGGGGGTGTCGGACGGGTACATAGCACTGTCCCCAGACCCCTCCAGTCTCTTTTTGTGAGGTGGCTCCAGGCTGTCAATAGCCAGGCTAATAAGGGGACACAATCTATGCTACAAAACCTCCCTGTGCTCTAGACTCAACCGGAAGGGGGTTGACTTCCGGTGTGGAGAGCAGTGGTTCTTAAAGGGCTATCTGGGCCAGCAGCCCAAGCAGCACCAGGAAAACCCATAGGAAGCAAAGTTGAGGGCCCCATTCCCGACTTCTTAAATGAGAAACTCAGGGAAGAGCCCAGCAGGTGTTAGTTGACAAACATTTCAGGTGATTCTTATACTCCATAGAGTTGAAAACAACTCTAGGGCCGTGGTCGGCAACCTGAAGCTCACAAGCCACATGTGGATCTTTGGCCCCTTGAGTGTGGCTCTTCCACAAAATACCACGGCCTGGGTGAGTCTATTTTGAAGTGGCGTTAGAAGAATTTTACGTTTAAAAAATTTGACTCTCAAAAGAAATTTCAGTGGTTGTACTGTGATATTTGGCTCTGTTGACTAAGGAGTTTGCCGACTACTGAGCTAGGGCATTGTTGGGAGGCTAGAGTTGTTAGGAGAGCAATCTTCAATTAGTTAGAGAGGATAAGTGTGTAGGACATGAAGGTTTTGAGGTCAGACTTCAGAGTGTGGGGCTAGAGCAGCCATGGGCAAACTACGACCCGCGGGCCAGATCCGCCCCGGCATTCGGCTGTTCTATCCGGCCCGCAGAACTGAAAGAGAGGAGGTTTCTCTTGCTTTCCTCTCTGCTCCTTCACCAGCAGCCCAAGATGAGAGTGCCAGCATGGTCAGGTTGTTTTTGTTCCAGCCCTCCAGTCCAGTTTAAGAACCCACTGTGGCCCTCGAGTCAACAAGTTTGCCCACCCCTGGACTAGAGCAATGGGTAAAAAACGGGGACAATGCTTTACTACACAGAAAAACTTGGAAGCAATGAAAACATTTCAGAAATAAAAGCAGGTCATTTCCTGGATTGGAAGGGGCTCCTTTCCTCTTAAAGTATTCAGCAGAGTAAGACCACAATCTAGGAGAATCTATGACTAAGGCAATGCAAAAAGAAGTGCTAAAAGTGAAAATGCAAGGTTTAAGAAAACACACAAAATTAAGCCTTACTAAGACGTTTCAACATACCACTAATATAGAAAAAAGAGATTTATAATTAATCTGTTACCATTAACTTTTAAAAAATATATATATTTTATTGATATTTCACAGAGAGGAAGGGAGAGAGACAGAGAGCCAGAAATGTCGATGAGAGAGAAACATCGACCAGCTGCCTCCTGCACACCCCCTACTGGGGATATGCCCACAACCAAGGTACATACCCCTGACTGGAATTGAACCCGGGACCTTTCAGTCCGCAGACCAACGCTCTACCACAGCCAAACCAGCCTCGGCACCATTACCATTAACTTTTTAATAGCTCAAAGATATCTTTAAAAACTATCCCACTGATGGTACATAGAATGGATAAATGGATATTAGCTTCCTAATGTTTTATTTCATAATCAGAAAAGGGCTTACACTCTTCAGTTGGCTTATACTCTCTCAAGATTTCATTTACTTTTATCTGAGGTTATATTTATTATTTAAAAGGGATCAATCACCACCAGCCAGAACTGATACTGGATCAAAAATTAAAGTTGTAGTCTTATTTCTTCTTGGTTTTGTAATCAAAGCAATTGCCGTTTGAAAGTAATGATCATGTTTTAGGGCATATAAATAACTGTATTAATATTCAAGAATCTACAGCCTTATATGATTGAGCAGTTACTACATACTGTGTACCAGGGACTGTCCTGAACACATTACATACACTGTCATATTTAATACAGGCAAACCTTGGAGATATTGTAGGTTTTGTTACTGACCACCACAATAGAGCCATAGTTGCAATAAAAACAAACCATAATCTCTTTGCTAATGGAAGATCTTGCCTTCAAATGATTAAAAATGTAACATCTGCGCCCTGACTGGTTTGGCTCAGTGGATAAAGCGTTGGTTTGTAGACTCAAGGGTCTCAGGTTTGATTTTGGTCAAGGACATGTACCTTGGTTGTGGGCACATCCCCAGTAGGGGGTGTGCAGGAGGCAGCCGATTGATCTTTCTCTCTCATCAATGTTTCTAACTCTCTTTCCCTCACCCTTCCTCTCCATAAAAAAAAAAAATCAATAAAGTATATATTTAAAAAAGTAACATCTGTGAAGCTCAATAGAGCAAAGTGCAATAAAATGAGGTATGCCTGTACTCACAATCACCTTAGGATGTTAGCATTGTTATCCTCATTTTACAGAGCAGGTGCCTGGGCTCAGAGAGGTTAAATAGCTTGTCCAAGGTCACAGGACTAGCAAGTGATGGAGCCAGAATACAAACCCTGCTGCCTCCAGAGTCAGTGTTATTAACCACTTCAGTATGGGCACATCTTATCCATTGCATTTCGCTTTTATTGTGCTTCACAGATGTTGCATTTTTTAACAAATTGAAGACAAGATCTCCACCAGCAAAAGGATTATCATTACCTTTATGATTACCTTTATTGCAGTAATTGAAAACAAAACTCTCAATATCTGATTTTTATATTTTATATAAGATATATATATTTATATAAAATATAAAAAATATAAGATATATATAAAATATAAAAATCAGATATATATGTGTATATATATATATATATATATATATATATATATATTAGTATAATCCTATTCTAGTATAGGATGAACTCTCAATATCTGATTTTTATATATTATATTATATAAAATATAATATATAAAAATTAGATATTAGTATAATCCTAAACTCTAGAAATTTGGAGGGCATATAGACTGTATCATCCAGTGCAAATAGTACTTAGGACCACTTAAAGAAATACTAAAAACAACCCAACCACCACTTATTCAATGTTTAACCTATGTCAGGTACTGAACTAACCACTGCACAAGTATTCTCACTGAATCCTCACAACAATATAGAAGGCAGTATTATGATTGCCCCAATGTTAATAGGAGCAATTAGAGTTAGAGGACTTAAGCGCTAAGCCCATCTTCTTGGTGAAGAACTCACGGCTCATGTAAGTGGAAATGAAGCAAAAGATGTACACAGTGCACCAAAACCACTCAGTAAATGTCCCTTTCTGTCTTCGTCTTATTGTTCCAGAGATAACAGTGGTGCCGGAGGTGATCAAGCCATTGTCTTCCTTCCCTATTCTCTTACTCGTTCCACAAGACAAATATTTGTGAGTTAGCTACGTGGGCACAGCGTGCAGTTGTGAAATGGAGTTAAGTTTACTGGCTTTTCCACATCTTTAAAATCACCAAAACCCTATTTCTTTGAGGCTGTGCCACTAGCCAGGAGTGTGGCTCCCGGACACTTCCATTTGGCAACAGCAGTAATGAATGGACCCATCTCACACCCAAGCCCAACAATCCAAAGGCTATGGTACTTGTTCTCCCCTAAGAACCAGAGCAAAGGATGTAGGTGGCCAACGCCTACAGGCCATATGATGTCACCTATATGTGGAATCTAGAGAGAAAAATAAATGAACAAAGAAAATAGAAATAGACTCAGAGACTCCCGGAACAGACTGATGGTTACCTGAGGGGACAGAGTGGAAAAAAAGTGAAGGGATTAAGAAGTACAAATTGGAAGTTGCAAAATAGCCATGGGGATATAAAGTACAGCATAGGGAATAGTCAATAATATTGTAATAACTATGTATGATGCCAGGTGGGTACAGGAAACATCCAGGGGACCACTTTATAAAGATATGATTATCTAAATCATTATGCTGCACACCTAAAACTAATACAAAGTAATATTGAATGTAAACCATAATTGAAAAGTAAAATTTTAAAAAATTTATTTGATATTCAGGTGTCATGGGAAGAACTCTATTCTAGGAATCAGAATCTATGGGCCTCAGTCTTGTCTCCACCACAAACCACCCATGTGATCATGGACAAGCTGATCAACTTCACTGGATCTCAGTCTCCTCCTTGAGAAAATGAAAAGAAATAAAACTTGTTCTCCAAATTTGTTGTGCATAGTAGATAAAAGCTGTTGAAAATACTTTACAAAAATATAAAACCCCGTCACAAGTATAAGACAACATGACTAGTTTACATTATGCAAGTTCTTTCATGCTTAAAATTTGCCACTAACATATCAACCTAGTCAACCAAGTTGGTTTACTGACAAGATCATTTAAAAGGCAAGAGGAAAGAGAACTATTTAAAACTGGTGATTACCAAAGACATCCATGGAACTCTCTGCTCAGTTGTTAAAAGGGATGTTTCCAATGACCTAAAATCCCTATAAGCCTGGCAAATCCCCAGATCAGTGAATGTTGGTATGAAATAGCCTGAGAAACCTTTCTGTGTTAAGCAAAAGGAGTATCATCAAACTACTCTGGTGCTGAGCAGGTCAGAGGCACTTTCAGTAGCTCACCAAAGGGGCTCAATGCATTTCGCTAAAAGATACCTTAGGGTTCCTATTCAGATTTCACACTGCCATGCTTTCTTCCTTGCAAGCCCACATTATAGAGTAGAATTTGTGGGGATTAATTGAGAAAACAGTGGGAGGGGATAGTGCGAAGGACATTTTTATGCAGGGAGGGGGAAAAAAGAAATCCCATCTGGAGTTAAACTGGGAGAGATGAATAAAAGTATTTACTATAGTATGGGGTGTTTTTACATCTCATTTGGAAGAATACCAACAGAAGGTTCAAGAGCAAAGGTGAGAAAATCAGGGAAGCATTTCTTTGGTGCGTTTGCATACATCTTGGGCTATGGTCTCCCCTCAAATTACGTGACAGATTAAAATAGCTCTGCAACGTGACACCACCATCCTGCTTTTCCAATTATAGTTCTTTTCTTTAAATATTTTGTAGGTCAAAGCAAACAGGTAAAACAAGGCCCTAAGTATGAATTTTATTTGAGCCTGTGTTTGGAAAGTCCCATTCATTCTTTTGAGTCACTAGCTGTGGGGCTATAAAACTGAGAGCTTGATTTATCACTCAAACTTCGACTCTAGACCATCTTGCCAAGTTTACCCAAAATAAAAAAAAACACACACACAAACAGAAGTTATGAAGTTTGCTTAGAGACCATGACCAATG
This sequence comes from Vespertilio murinus, assembly GCA_963924515.1. Taxonomy (NCBI): domain Eukaryota; kingdom Metazoa; phylum Chordata; class Mammalia; order Chiroptera; family Vespertilionidae; genus Vespertilio; species Vespertilio murinus. The sequence goes on along the minus strand of OZ004708.1, from coordinate 22,558,920 downwards.
ACTGCAAAGGGAACCAAGGCTTCCCCAACATGAAACATGCCACAATTTTCAAAGTCAAGAACATCTCAAGGTGCTGTGTTTTCTTGCCTACGTCACTCTGATGAAACATACCTACGCTCCGTCACATTGCAATCTAGTATACGTGACCAGCTGCCCCATGTGTGGACCTTTCCAGTAGGTCTGGTTGTCACTAATCCACTGATTAAACATCTTAAGACTGGCTTTGGCAAAACATGCCAGAAATTCCTTCAGGGTAATTAAAACCACCTTCTGTGTCAATAAACACAGATTGTGAGATCCTTCATGTGCAGAGGGACTGGCTCTGACCCATGGGCTCTAGGACATTTTTTCTGAGATGGCTTTTCCATTTTCCATTCGTGGCACATTTTTACTGACTCAGCCAGACACTTTCCCAGCCCTCTTATGAAATGATTGGCTGATGTCAGAGACATCACTTCGCCTTTATTGTTTCAGCCAAGACGCAAAGACCGAAGGGGCTCTGAACTAAGGGCCAAGCTCACTGCCAAAGCCCTTCCACCCAGACCTACAGGTAAGAGTTGAAAGGGACTCTTGGTACATAATTTGACAGTTACCAGTGCCGATTGATCTCTACTCTTCTGGGGTTCAAACAAATGATTTTCATTTGAAAAATTATTAATGTGACTTCGAAATAAAAGAAAGAACTCAGGTGAACATTTAATACATTGATATCCAGAGATTACTTCTCTGCACATAGTGCATGCTCACGAATTATTTTTCACAATGACACCTTATGCAAACAATGTATATGCTTGCTTTACAACTACCATACATTATAGAAAATATAAATAGTAAAAATTACTTAAAATCCCGCCAGTCCGGGATAAACATCATCAATAGTTTGGTAGGCATTTTTTAATGGAATTCTTAACGTACATACATAGCAGTTTGGATAAGAGGAATCATACCCTTTTCCTCTCATGGATGTGACTATCTTTGTTTTTTTAGTAGTCTTATTTCTGCTTGCTTCTCCCCTCCTCCCATAACCAATGTAATAAGCTTTTATACATTTTTTTCCTACTGATATCATCGTATACTAGCTCGTATACATAAATGAGGTTTCAGTTGCTCAATACTTGCTGGATGGTTAGAGTCCAGTGAAAGAACAAACTCATAAACAAGTGAATGAATGACAGAATAAAGAATGCCTTCAATTAGCTGGCAGTTTCCAAGTGGCTGCAAAAATAATATAGCACATCTTTTGCCATCTCCCCTCTATCTTTAAACTGTAGTGGGAGTAGGAGAACCTCGTTTCAACATGTTTAGAGGGACCTACAAGTTGAAACTTCCAAGTAAAGAACATGTAACTGGCCACTGTTCTAGCTACAGAGACGGTACCAATCTACTCTCAAACTCCAGTCAAGTTCAAAAACCATTCACTAGGCACCCGTGTGCCACGCGCTGCACTGTCCTCTGCAGAATGGACGAAAGGAACAGGAATATGATGACGGCCTTCTAGGAGTTTCTTTCTAGTTGGGGAAATGATATTCAAAGTCTGCCTCTTTCTGGATTGGCTGCCTGAACTTGGACCTCAGTTTCCATGTTTGTGAAACGGGGAGAATGCCTATCCCTCATAGGACTATTGCTGTCAAGATGAAAGAACCTAAGGAATTCGAAAAAAACTTCATGGGAAAATGTATATTGGAGGCAGGTCTTGTAGGACCCAGGGAAGAGGAAACAGCACATGGCGGGCAGGGAAGCAGGAATGGCTTGGGGCAGTGAGGATCCAGCCCGTGCCAGCCTAGTTAGTTTGAAGATCAGTTCTGAGGGACTCAGGAGATGAGGGGACAGGCAGAAAACATGATAAACACAGGAGAAAATTGTGAACAGACTAATCTCCTTAAAGGGTCAAACAAGAGGAGGAAGGTATTTTTTTTGCCTTTTCAGCATGTGCCAATGTCTATATCAAGGCCATCCATGTGAGTGACTCAAAGGCAACCTGCTTGTCAAGTAACTGGAACAAGAAAAAACCTGGCCTGCGCCACGGGCTCAAATCCAAGTTTCTAAGACTTGTAGGAAAAATTCTGATCGGAAAATTTCCATCTCAAATTGTGCTGAGGAAGCTTGGGGTCTGAGTAAGCATGTTGGCAGCCACAACATGATCTTGAGATTGCTTTTGCCTTTTTCACAGAGGTGCACAGAGTTCTTTAGGGCCTGGGGAGACCTTAGCAAGTGTTTGATCGCTGACCCTGCAAGGGATCAGAGAACTTGTAGAGAAATACACTTTGTTCACAAATAGAACTGCACCCAAAACTTTCCCCTACATCCTATGAAGTGACCAGAGAGTTCTGACTTCCAAAGCACAGGGCACCGGTTTCATCCAGGCTAATCCTACAGAACTGGGTGGAATTAGATACCCGTCATGGCAAGAGATGTCAGTTGGAAGCACTGAACTGTCTCAGTCTCTTCTGTTAGCTCAGGGTTCCAGAAGAGCCTTTCTCCCTTCTGTCACAATTTCCTTTTACAATCTAGCTCTGTTGATGAATTCCTGGAGGCATGTCTCTATGGATCTGCACTGCCCTAATTAATGTTCCCATCCCATCCTACCTGTCATGGACTTCCAGACAGTGGAAAAAGGCAATGACAGGTAGATTTTAATATTAAAATTCCAAATCATGATTGAAGCTTGACGTTTCTAGAAGCTGCTTTACACTTTTAGTCCTCTGAGGAAGCAATAGAATCTCCTACTAACCACCCAAATCTTTTATCAAATCAACTGTCCATCCATTCACCATCCACCCATCTATCCATCCATCAATTCATCCATCCATCCATTCATTCATGCATCCATCCATCTACCCACCCACCCACCCATCCATTCATCCATGCATCCTTTAAATTTTATCTACTGAATACGTAGGTACTAACTCATGTATAATTTTTAGAACCTCATAACAACTTCACATGAAAAATGTCCAAAAACCCCCAAAACTTAGTATTCTCATCTTAGTGCCCAAGACACTTCAGAGGGAGAAAAATATTCCCAAATACTCAAGCAAAATGAGTTGAGATTTCAGACTCACTCCAAACTATAATCCCCAAAGATTGCCGAAATGCAGATAGCCAATATACTTTGAAAGGGGACTAAAAATTATGCACTAAAAATGTAACCCCAGTGATAGTTTATACGATTTGTACTTTTCATTTCCATTAAATCATGCTCCCAATTTTTAGGGAAAACTGGAGAAGGCAGGAAATATAAAGCCAATGATAGTTAGAGTCCATTTTTTTTTCTGATTTGCCATGGTTGAAATTGCATTCAACCACACATAGTGTTAGCAAAATAAGTTAACATAGCTCATTTGAAACCCCTTCCCCCAGAGACTGTCGCTAAACAAGTATTACTGGTTGTCATACTGGGTCAGTCATTCTTTGAAGTTACCTACTCACCAGCTTGAGAAAAATTAACATTTCTGGGTCACTAGGTTCCATATACTTATCTACAAATGATGCCGTGGAAGCATGAATGTCATTTTATTTAATCTAGGTGGGCACTCCATCCCAGAGAGGAAGCTACGCACCCATGTACTTAATGGCAGAGGCTGAGAACGGAGTTTGACTCACTACGAGAACAGGTAAAAGTGCCTGAGGCTTTGGGAAAGAACAAGGGCAATGGGATCACATTAAACTTCCATGGCTATGTCTTTATGAATTTTTTTCTAATCTTTACCCCACATAAATTTTCTGTTCAGAACCTCAACACTCTGAAAATCTATGACAATATGAGAGAGAGAGAGGCAAAATATAGATCAGACTAAGGGGGTCGAGTGCCATGGCCATTGTCAAGGCGAACCTGGGTATGACTTTTTTACAAGGCAATTTATTATTATCTAGGAACTTAATTGTTTGTACTATTTAGCCCAGCAACCTTGACATTAAAAACTTGTTTTGCCCTGGCTGGTTTGGCTCAGTGGATAGAGCGTCGGCCTTCAGACTGAAGGGTCCCAGGTTCTATTCCAGTCAAGGGCACATGCCCGGGTTGTGGGCTGGATTCCCAGTAGGGGATGTGCAAGAAGCAGCCAATCAATGATTCTCCTTCTTCATTGATGTTTCTATCTCTCTCTCTTCCTCACCCTTCCTCTCTGAAATCAATAAGAAATACATTTTTAAGAAAATTTGTTTTAAGAAAATAACTAATTTAGATTAATTCAATTATTTGTCACACAATTATTATAGAAAAATATTGAAAGTAATCTAAACTTCCTGCATTAGGTTATTAGTAAAATTATGGTTTAATTATAGGATGTTACAGAAAAATTCTAACTGTATTGTTTGGGACAAAAATTAAAAAAACAAGGGACACAATACTATTTTATATAATTCCAGCATTCACCCATTTCTCTCTCTCTCTCTCTCACACACACACACACACACACACAGTGTAAAAGAAAATACATTTTAAAAGTGTTTATAATAATTATGTCTGGCTAGAGGTAAACTTGATTTTTTAAAAAATCCTCACTCAAACATTCTTTAAACTGACATTAGAAGAAAGGAGAGAGATAGAAACATCAATGTGAAAGAGAAACATTAATTGGTTGCCTCCTGTAAATGCCCAGACCAGAGATCAAACCCACAACCTAGTATGTGCCCTGACAGGGAATCAAACCTGCAACCTTTTGGCGTAGACAATGCTCCAACCAACTGAGCTACACTGATCAGGGCTTGACTTTCTATTTTTGCATTTTTCTTTAAAGGGCAAGTTTTCATTATGGAACATATATTTTGTTCTCTTATAACCTCTTATTTAATAAAATTTATATTTATAGTCTTTTTTTTAAAGTATTTTATTGATATTTTACAGAGAGGAAGGGAGAGGGACAGAGAGCTAGAAACGTCGATGAGAGAGAAACATCGACCAGCTGCCTCTTGCACACCCCCTACCGGGGATGTGCCCGCAACCAATGTACATGCCCTTGCCGGAATCGAACCCGGGACCTTTCAGTCCGCAGACCGACGCTCTACCACTGAGCCAAACCGGTTTCGGCTATATTTATAGTCTTACATTTGTGTCTATTTAACTTACATCTTCCCAAAAGATAAACAAAGAAAGAATCCCAAAAGAAAGAAGGGTGTATATCTGTTTGTATCTTTTTCATTGTATACCTGTTGTGTTTTTTTTAGCATGTTTTTTATTTAGTATATAATAAATATTTTCTAAATGACTACCGAGTAAACAACTGGGGAGACTACTTGTCAAAGGCATGGTCACATGGTCACGTGGGGGGATTCTAACGAGCTAACAAATAGTTTGTTATACATCTAGTCTCCAGCTCATTTGCTCAGACAACATACCACTTTGTTTGCTTATTTTTGCCGCCTTTCATCACACAAGGCTCCATTCTCCATTAGGAAAGCTTTTGCCATTCCTCTCCTCCTGTCAGAATCCCAGCAAGGCCTGTCTGTACCCACTAAGCCATTCCTGTTCAGTTAAGCTTCCCTCTAGTACGTACTGCAAACACTCACTTAGAAGAGAGTTTTTGTTTGTTTGTTTGTTTGTTTGTTTGTTTGTTTTTAAACTTCTATTGGGTTTCAAACACTTTTTTAGAATAGGGATCAGCAATCTACGGTCTATGGACCACCACTGGATTCTGCAAATAGTTTTGCAAGAACACAGCCATCCCACATGCTACATTGGCAGAGCTGAGCAGTTGGTCACAAACTGTGTGATCAGCAAAGCCTAACAGATTTATTGGAAGTTTTCCTAGCCCTTTTCTAGAACACTGACATAATTGCACAAAGTAGAGATGGTACTAAATTTTTATCTTATTAGAAGGTTATTCATAGGGCAATATGGGATTTAAGAGATAGTACCAAATGTTTATCCTATTAGAAGGTTATTTATAGAGTAATGTGGGATTCAAAATATATGATCAAGAGCTTCGTAAAAATTATTGTAATATACCTAAATTTTTTTCTTAAGGACATACATATTTTTGTGTCAGACATATCATTCAAGTCTAAAGTCTACTAACAGATTACACAAATTCTCTAAGCCTCAGTTTCATCACCAGTAAAACAGAAATCTGTTCTCTTGTTTTCTTAATAAATATTCAATGAGTGCTGTTTCTCAGGTAGGCAGCATATAAGAAGATGGACAAACAATGGAGAAAAAGACCTAAAATCTCACTTAATTCAGCTTTAATTGTAGTTTGGTTGTGAGGAACGGATCATACAGATAAACACATATTCATATATCCATATCATAAAAACATGCATCAATCTAGTTCACCATACACAAATAGAGAGTGTATCACATGTAGTACATGCAGGGTACTTAACCTAATTCCTGCTTCCCAGCAAACATTCAGTATATGGGAGCTCTTCCTCCTCATTATAATTACAACAGAAGCTCTTCAACAGTCCCCTAAGTAGAAGACTTACTGGATGAAAAATGCCTTCCATTCGCTCTGTAAAATGGGCCTACAGCTTGCTCTATATTCTAACGAGTAGGCTAATCCCTGACACCTGGGCACACTGCTGCTTCCTCTGGGTGGAGCTGCAAGTTTACTGAGAGGCAGTGTGTCTGTTCCCAAATCTCCTGATGCCACTTATACTTGTTATTTAATTAAATATCATGGCGGGTGACAAAAAGAATGGTGTGAGCAGAAAAAGAGGGACTGTTCCACATGAAAATGAAGCCGATTGCTTTCAAAGGATGATTTTAAAAATGGAAAATTACATGTAGGAGAATTAAACCATTGGGGACAACCATATAAATCCAGATGGGTCTGTAGTGAGAACGCTTCTCAGGCATGTATGCTTTCACTCAATCTCAGTACCAAACTCAGACATGGTCTTTCTCATTCTGGGGGCAGTTTGTAGTATGGAGAATATTATAATCCCCAAACATCAGACCCACGCTGAAAGATTATGCCTTGATTTATGAACAAGCCCTTAATCAAAAGTAGAGAATGCTGTTTAAAATAAGTTTACCATTTTATATAATTGTCTGCTTTAAGTTTTACAAATCGCCATCAACCACCGTTAATCCCAAATGCATGGAGCAAGACAGGGCTTCTTTTGTATTTATTTGATCCTCACGTAGAAACAATAACATGTGAACAGGGGGCATGTCGCCTCATCTCCTTTATAGGTCAGAACTCTATCAGCCTTTCCGGTGGTGACAACGTCCCCAGGGGACCATGCCTCTTGCAAAGGATCTCCTTCATCCCTTTCCAGAAGAGGAGAAAACACATGAAGAAGTGGCAGGTGTCAAGACTTCATGGGTGTGAAGTGCCCAGGATGCTATAAAATCACCCCTCTCTTTAGCCAGGCATCAACGCTCAGTGCACATGTTGGCTGCTCCTCTATCAGCCTTCAGGGGGAAGCCCCTTGAAGCCAGATGAGTGGGGAATCATCCCAGTGAAACACATTTTGAATAGAAAAAAAAAGAAAGAAAACAATCAAAGATGGCGTGACCTGTCCAGGCCACAGAGCCAACGACTGCTGGAAGTGGGTCTAGAACTGGACAGGCTCTGATGCTACCACTTCAGCCACCTGGTGTTAACAGACAGGTGAACACAGCACAGACTCACATGGCCCGGCACGAGGTTAAGTATTACGAGGAGGCCAGAGAGGCACCTGCCTGAATAGGTGGGAAGATGCTTGAGAACAAGAATTTATACTTCACCGTGGTCCCCAGCACAACCCTCATAGCATCAGGCGTCAACTACGACACATGGGTTTTGTTTGAATTGATGAATTACCTTTCCTATTTTGGAGCCTTCTTGATTTCTGCAAGAGCCAGGTTCATGAGGCTTTATAACCCCTCTCCATGGAGCACACATATCAGCAAGGGAGAAATTCCACTGAGCCTGTCAGATCGTGTCATTGAGAGCTCAGCCTCACCGACTGGCACTTTCTCTTGCCTGTCAGTGCAGCAAGATGAGCAGTGCCCTGCTCGCCAGATGGCTATTTGTTCCACCGTCTACCTTTGCCATGCCGGCCGTGTCCCTGATTCACTCCGGCCCAGGACAGTCTCCAGCATTCATGCTGCAAGACAGCTCCTGCCAACAACTTTGCCAAATGGCTCCTCTCAAAGTCAGGGGCCGCCCAGACAGACTGGCTCCTCCATCTGCAGTGGCTTCTCTTTCTGGCTCCGCCTCTTGGCTGCACCAGAGCCAACTTGCCAGAAGGATGAGCTGACCCTCAGTCGGTGAGAACAGCCAGGCCTAAAATTCTGGGACCATTTAAAGCTGATGCCTGTGTCCCCCAGCCTCGCCCCTGAACACAACGTCAGAACATTCCAAGGAGATCTACCTGGATGGCTGCAAATACAGATGGGGTGCATCACAGACACTTCCGACCAGGAAAACCTATAGAGAGCATGCCTCCCCTCCCTCATCTCCAACCTAAATGTAGGAGATTAGGAAAACAAGCCCAGAGAATAGAAATGACTAATTATGGTGGCAAGTCTGGGGGAAATACCCACTTAGAATATAATCCACAGGAGAGTTTAAAATACTGCGCTGCCTTCCAATTTTCCCTCCCATTCATTTTCAAAGTCTTGGTAAATACTGGACTACTCTCTGTACTGGTATTAATTCAAAGGCACATTTCTTTAAGGAAATTAAAATCTTTGCTCTGTGTCAACATCATGACTTCGGTTTTACACAGGTGTGTCCATACACCATCCTGAGACCATCAGCTGAGGAATCGGAGCCTGCAGTCAGACAGAGCTGGCAGTGACTTCTGTTCTTTGGCTCACCGTTGCGTCACCTTGGACAAGTACTAGTCTCCTTCTGCTTCAACTTTTCACTGACAGGGCTGCAAGGACAGTATCAACCTACCAAGTTGAGAGGATTAGATGAGAAAAATACTTTAAAGACCCAAGTCCATGCCTGGCACATGGAAGCCTTCCACAATGTCCAGCAGTCACCATAACTCATCGCTAACATTCAAATCTGCAATGGCTTTGGTAGGAAGAGGCATACGGAGGAATTACCATGTTTGACATTAGGGAATTCAAGTTCACGAGGTTAGATGACTTTTCCAAGATTACTCAGGGAATAAATGGAGGACCAGAGAGTCCTTCTTACCATTTTGCTAAGAAATGAGAACCTGTATCTTGACTTTAAAGATAATACAATCAGGAAGAAACAACAACATTTGAACCAAAGCATATATACATGAGTGAACATTGCAGTATCTTATGTAATGTAAAAAGCTAGGAACAATTTTCAATCCATCCATAAGGGAATTACCAAAGGAAATACAGTACAGTCATATCATGGGCACTACACAACCATGGGAAAGAAGGCAGATGTTAGGTGTCCTGACATGACAAGATCTTTCAGACATGCATCACAGAGTGGGGGAAAGAAAGCAAGATGCAAATAAACTGTATGCATTCAGTTACACAGAGGAACCATCCCTCCCCCAATGCGATCTGTCCATGTCTATTTAAATCAGTTGATAAGCATATGAAGGTGGCCCCACGGATGCATACCCAACTACTGACAATGGTAGCCCCTGCACAGGGAAGTGGGGGTGGATGTGGGAGATGACGGGTGATTTGTGATTTGCTTTATCTGTTTGTATAATGCTCAAATCCTTTCAAATAACAGGGCATGTATGTATTATGTACCTTATCAACAAAGACATAAAGGCAGAGAGAAATGTGAATGACCACAATACAGCAGTTGTGAACCAATAGGCCGCTCCTACCCTGGGTGTCCAACTTGACTTCTGCAAAGTTCCATGAGCCACATGAACCTGGTTGAGTTTTTGGTGCATCTACCTCCTTTGGTAAAACACTTCTTGGTGAAGCACTTCCTGGTGATATTTTGAGCACCTGCAAGTGCTGAGCATCTTGCTGCAATAGTCCCTTCCCGGCTTTCCCACTCTGGTGGGGGTCACAGGCTGATCCCCGCCTCCATTGTTGGAGGAGGTGGCCCATCATTCTGCAACTCCTTCAGGTTCATTACCTAACATGGATCATGATGGAGGAGGCGGTCAGTCCCCCAGCACCAAGCCCAGTATACCTGGAATACATCCTCTCACAGGTAAGGTTCTCGTCAGCACATTCCATCTAGCAGACCTCATCTTTCTCAGGTTAAAAACCTGCCTCTAGGGGCCCCTCCAGAACCTTAGATTCCATGCATCTCTTGGCCCCTTGCCCACAGAGCCCCCTAATTTCTTTGCATTTACTGTAAGAAATCATGTATCTTTCTTCTAAAGCACCAGCCTGATTTGTCCCCTTCACAAACACATCTTTTCCCCTTACCCACATGATCCCTTCTCCAAAGAAACCAATTAATACTAATTAGTTTTCCATGGATTTCACACATGCATATGTTATCATCACTCCTAATTCTTTCAATGGTGAACTTGCAGCATAAGAATTCAAGGGTTCTTGAATTGCTTAAGACAAAGCTCCCAGTGGTCTTGTAAAATAAACCTGTTTTTCCAGTAGGATGGTTATGTCAATACTGGTATGGGTATATGAGAGCTGATTTTCAGCCTGATTCTACAGCTCGACTAGAAAGGCAAAAGAAGGACATTTGTTAGAAAAGATGACAAATTTAGTGAAAGCAAATTCATTTTATTAATGGGGAAGGAGGGGAGGAGCATTAGAGACTGTTCTGGCCACAATGAGGCCTCACATGCCTCCACATGAATGTGCAAAAGAGCATTGGCCATCACATAGTTGCCTCTGTCCCACTCTGCTCTGTTCCAGGAATTCTCTCTTTTATCATCTGCTCTACAGAATGGGTGACTAGATGGCCCAGTGGGACCATCTCTGCTCAGCCTGGGTCCTGCAGTGGCTGTGAGGGACATGGAGAAGGCTATAAAAACCCAGCTAATTTTCACATTTCGATTGCTCGACTGCATAGACATTTTCCGTCTTTTCTTATAGAGTAGACTAAATCTATAGGTGTAAGCCAAGTGAGGATCCTGGCACTGGGTGGAGGACTTTACTCCCTTCCTGTGGGGCCATGGGGGCAGGTGCAGGCACATGCCCCGCAGCACTGAGAAGTGAGTCAAGCAGCACTGAATGGGCACCTCTGGGTTGGAGGCAGGAGGAGGACCTGCATTTCTCCCCCCAAAATCTGACAAGAGGCAGCAGGGATGGGCAAAGAGCACATGCCAGAAGTCCTGGGTTCCGATCTGGTTCTGCCGGTTCCAAGTATGAACCTTAACACAAGTTCCTTTGCGTCTCCAAATCTCAACATTTCTTCTTCTGATAAGCAGGGCTAATGCAACCATTCTCTCAGGGCTGCAGAAGGTGATGAAATGAGTAAACAATGAGAAACACTTAGGAAAATGCCTGGACTACAGACAGTCCTTGAGAAATCTTAGTTCTCTACCCTCAGCTAAGTGTGAAAATTGGACCCTTCATTTCCTCATAAATGCAAATGCTGGAGTCTCGGAATGTCAGTCTACAGCTGTGCTCTTTTCACGGAGCATTACCAATATTTTGACAGGACTGGTCTAATATTATTCGCCCCAGGTTCATTGGTACGTTTCTGACCAGCCCTCATAAAGGGCTCGGGATTGCCCCTGGGGACCTGGATGCTAATAATGAATACTTGCTAGTGATTTTCAATGCACTCTGGTTATTATGTTTGGTAGCGGAACATTTCCCGTCCCCAGAAAGGTCATTTACAATAGCGTATGGCAGCTTCTGCCCACCTTCCATTTCATATTTTTTTCTGAGAATAGCAGAGAACTCAAACATTCATCCATATGCATTGGAAGCACTATTCTGACCTGGCATTTGCATACAAATATATAAAGCAACTTAAAGAACTACAGGGCAGCTCTCCATCATCACACCACCTCCGTTGATTTTTCAAAAGTGCTTTTTAAGTGACTTCCAGTTTTATTCATCATAGATTCTCTCTTTCTTGAAGGTGTTCTGAGGGGAGGAGGGGATCAGGGAATTTTAATTCTTCACTTTTATTCTTATAACCCTCAAGAAGCTATACCATTTGACAGATCTCAAGTTTAGAGACCCTCAAAACTCAACCCACCCACGATTGGATTCTTCCTCAATGGCCATGTAGCGAGCCTTACTTGAGTATCTTCAGTGAGTGGTTAATTAGGCTTACCAAGGCATTCCATTGGAGGTGCTTTTTGTTACAATTTCTTTATATCAAACCAAGATCAATTTCCATGTAATTTTTCTCTCATTCACTCAAATTCTTCCTTAGGTGCTCTTCTCCCAGGCACCTCATCTATTGACACAGCTTTCAATCCCTTTAATATGCATGATGTCCCAATTTATAATCCAATCTAGATCTTTCTTTTGTGCTTCAGACCCAGATATCCAACTGCTTCCTTGAGAGTCTTGCTGTGAGACTGGATGTCACACATGCCCCTCAGACTAATCAACTTCCGGAGTCTTTCTCCAGTTTCAGGGAAGTGCCCTGAATGCATCCATTCTTATAGCAAAATCCTGGGAGTTGTCCTTGACACTGTCTCCATCTGCTTCTCCATTTTTGCCTGATTGAGCACAATGAGTAAGTCCTATCCATTCTGCTTCTACAGTGTATCCAACATCTCTACTGATTGTTGCCATCTCTACTGCTGCCACTGGCCAAGAGTACAGCCATGACCTCCTAATCATCTCCTTGCTTTCACTGTTGCTCACTCCCTGCCCAGCCCAATGACCCCACGCTGCAGAACAACCAGAATGAGTTTCACAAAAACAATCCTGATCATATCCACCACCCCCCCATCAAAATCTTTTAATGGCTTTCGATCCATCTTTGGATTAAGTCCAAACTCCTTATATACAACAAGGCTCAATGTAACCACACCCCTAAATACCTCCCCAGTCTCTTTTTCTAACATTTTATTATGAGAATTTCCAAACAAAGTTGAAATAAAAAAAATTACAGTGAATAGCCATTGACTGACCCTCCTGGACTTCACCATTTTCTACTTGCTTTATCCCAGCTCTACCCATCTATCCATCCCTCTATCCTCTCCTTCATCTTTCTTGGTTTGGGTGCTTTCTGGAGTAAACTGCAGGCTCCAGTCTCATCTGCATCACACTTAACTCTAGTTCCCTACCCTCCAGCTGCGGTATCTGGCCATTCCTTGGATCTGTCCAACTATTTTATATCTCTGAGCTCTGTACAGATTGTCCTTTTAACCGGAAATGCCTGTAGCTCTTGTTAATTCCCAACTCAGCCTTCAGTTCTCAGCTTAAACTTTCTCTGAATCCCCAATCTAAATTAGATCTGCCTCTCTGCCTTACATGTGACCTCAGGCACCTTGTGATTTTCCTGAAGATCACTTACTACAACTGGTGACCACGTACTTATTTGCAAAATTATTTAACATCTACCTCCTCGGCCAGACTGCAGGCACCATGAGGACAGAGACCATGTCTGAACTGGAACATGCTGGAGCGCTCTGCACAAAGACAGTTAACATTTGTCCAAGGACTTAAGGCAGAGTGAATCTGTCTTTAATTATTGGAAGGAGCTACATGGAATAATTAGTTCTTCCTTTTAATGCACACAAATAGTATGGGTTTTTAAGGCCTCTGAGAGAAGACAGAGCTTACTTGCTACCAGAATATAACCAGCAAATGCATTAAGGCAAATTAATTAATGGCAAGATCCATGGTTAGTGGCTGAGCCCCTAAGACACTGTGGTGGGTATTAGTGTGGCCTCTCTCCTACTTCCACCAGCCCTTCCCTTTAAGATAAACTCAAATCAAGCAATTTGAGGAAAAACAGCGCTTGCTATGAACATGCAGCGTAAGTAATAATAACAACAGCCATAACATATTGAGGACATTTATTGAGGTCTGACTTTATATTAGACACTGTCTTCAGTGCTTTCCTGTTATTAATTTTTTCTGTGGAATAGGTTCTACTGTTATTCCCATTTTACAGGTAAGGAAACCCAAACTAGAGTAGTTGTTTTAAAATGTGTTTTCCGACTTCCCCTTCTAACCAGATTGCCATTCCTATAAACCCCACCTATTCCTTCTGTGGCCTAATTTTGGGAGTAGGAAGATTGATCTAGAAAACTTTTTGACAGCTCTAATGGAGAGGGATTTTCAGTTGGTTCTGACAAGTCTAAAAATACAGAAGTAAAGCCACATGCAGATCAGATAGGTTTGAGAGATGCTCCTCTGGTTAGGGAATTCAGGGTTCCACATTGGGGAAAAAAACCAATAAAACGAGAGAGAGAGAGAGAGAGAGAGAGAGAGAGAGAGAGAGAGAGAGGCGCACCCCACATTGGAGGAAAACCAATAAAACCAGTGCGCGCGCGCGCTCGTGTGTGTGTGTGTGTGTGTGTGTGTGTGTGTGTGTGTCTATTCCAACCCCATCATGCTTTTCCTCACATATAACTCCTATACACACTTTCAAATGACCCCTGCAAAGAATTCTACCCCAGATGAGAATACAAGCCTATCTATTAAAAAAGTAATATACAAATTAAACATCACTCTGCTCTGGCCACGCCCACCAGCTACACCCCCAGCCAATCAGAGTGAGTATGCAAATTAATCCCAACCAAGATGGCTACAGGCGCAGAGAGCAGTTGAGAGGCTTGGGTTTCCCTGGCAATGAAAGCCAAGCTGTCCACACATCCTGGCCTGGCCTAGGCCTCCACTCAAGGATACCAAGTTTCTATTATAGAGGATAAGTCCCAAGAAAAATAGCAACAGCCAGGAGCTGGAGAGAGCAGGCTAGGGTTGCCCCTGACAATGGAGGAAGCAAAGCTTTCCACCTGTCCTAGCTGGCTTAGGCCTCCACTCAAGGCTACAAAGTTTCATTTATACCAGATACATAAAACCAAACAGAAATGGCGGTAGCCATGGAGTGAGCAGGAGGCTAGGCTCTGCTCCAGGCTACAAAGTTTCAATTGTAGAAGGTAAATAAATTCCAGATATCAGGGCCTCTTCTTGGGTCGCCAGGGAGCGTGGCTGCTCTGCAAACCACCACAGGCCCCTTGCCCAGGCCGCCCCACACCCCAAGGAAATCCCTACCCTGATCCGGGATACCCTCAGGGCAAACCATCTGGGCCCCACCCATGCACCAGGTCTCTAGCCTATCTAATAAAAGAGTAATATGCAGATTGACCATTATTCCAACACACAATAGCTGCCTCCATGTGGTCAAAGATCCTGCCCCTTTGTGGACACAAGATGGCCACTACAAGAAGGCCAACAGGGGAGGGCAGTTGGGAGGCACCAGGCCTGCAAGGGAGGGCAGTTGGAGGTGATCAACCCTGCAGGGGAGGGCAGTTAGGGGTGGCCAGGCTGGCAGAGGAGGGAAGTTGGGGGCAAAAAGGCTGTCAGGGGAGCAGTTAGGCATCAATCAGGCAGGCAGAGGAGTAGTTAGGGGGTGATCAGTCTGGCAGGCAGAAACAGGGGCAGTCAGGAAGGCAGGCAGGCAGGCAAGCAGTTGGGAGCCAGCAGTCCTGGATTGTGAGAGGGATGTCCTACTGCCCGTTTAGACCCGATCCCACAGATTTAACATCCCTCAAGGGGTCCCAGATTGGAGAGGGTGCAGGCTGGGCTGAGGGATATCCCCTAGCCCATGCACAAATTTCGTGCACCAGGTCTCTAGTCTATACATAAAGACAAAACCACTGTGATCTTCCCCATAACAGTAGCTCATGGTTAAAGAAAATTGAAGCTGAGCAGAACTTCCTAGTGGAAGGGGCTCTGGTGGGTCCTCTGACAGTCTTGGGTTTGAGGACAAGCTCTTGCCTTGATTGTCTGTGTGACCTTGGAAAACCAGTAACATCTCTGGGCCTCCGCTGCTGTTTCATTATTTGAAAATGGAAACAACAGCACCCACTTAGCTGGGTTTGGCTATATTAAAATGCTACTATAAAACACTCAGCACAGTGTTTGGAACAAAGAAGATGCTCAAAGATGGTAATTTTAAAAAGGGAGGAAAAATAGAAAATGGTAGGAGAGAGTGGCAACTTTAACGCCCAGAATAAGAGTCATAAGAATGTCTTTAATAAATATACCCAGGCATTTCTGGAGAGAGAGTGAGAGAGAGAGAGAGAGAGAGAGAGAGAGAGAGAGAAGTGGTCTTGGGTAAAAGTGTCCTTCAGCATTTTCATTGCTCTTAGCTAGACAAACTTGCAGGCAGCTACCACTTACAATGCAAATCGAGCTCACAGTCCTTCACACTAACTACACAGCAAAGCCCTTTCAGCTTTAAATAGAACACTGCAGTGGGGAATGATCTGAGCACAGGGAAGAGAAGGCTCAGAGACAAATGGGAAGGAGATCTTGGAGGAAGAAAATCTGACATATCTTGGCAGGTAGAAAAAAAATATCAAAAGAGAGAGAGGAGAAAAAAAAAGAAAAGAAAGAAAGCAAAATCTACAGAAGGACCTGGATGCTAATTCCTCAGAAAATGGGTTTAAGTTAACAAAGGGGAAGAGAACTTTGGGAGCAAAACCCCAATAAAGTGGATTTTTAAAAAGACTATTTTCTTATTTTTTAAAAAAATATATTTTATTGATATTTCACAGAGAGAAAGGGAGAGAGATAGAGAGCTAGAAACGGCGATGAGAGAGAAACATCGACCAGCTGCCTCTTGCACACCCCCTACCGGGGATGTGCCCGCAACCAAGGTACATGCCCTTGACTGGAATCGAACCCGGGACCCTTCAGTCCGCAGACGCTCTACCACTGAGCCAAACCGGTTTTGGCAATAAAGACTATTTTCACCTGGAGCTCTTTCAAGCTGTACCAGCGCCTGCAAGGGATTCCTCAGGGGAAGAGGGACTCTCCCCCTCGGGCCAGCATGACTGCACAGATGTGCCCTAAAATGAACCGATTAAGACCACAGAGAACTTCCTGCCCTACCCTATTCCTGCTTTTTACAATGTCTAGGTCTGAGAGAGAGACAGAGAGAGAGACAGAGAGATAACCTGAGAGGCTGATTTAGAAAGGTTTTGGAAAGCTCTTTGCCTTATTTTGGCTACATAAACCCAGACATCTTGTTCGGAGTCAATTTACCGAAATGCCACGACCTAGGAACAAAGATCAGGCACTCGCCAGGGCCCTTGTGTATTCCCTGCACACAAGGCCCCAACTCGCCCATCTTCTCAGCTCAGTAAGTTTCCTTTGCCTGCAGGTGAAAGCATTACGCAATACAGCCGAAGACCCGGAGGCAGCCCTCTTTCTTTGTCGCCACACACGGAAGTGGTGTCTCCAATAAAGCCAACAGACCCAAGGCCAGCTCCTCTCTTGGATGCCAGTCTCAGGCACAGAGCTGATAATATTCTACCGGGCAGCTGAGTCAGTGACAAAGCGCTAAGACTGAGGATAAAGATCTTACATCTACCCTGCCACCATGCAAATGAAAAGAATCAGCAAGTACGGTGCTCGGTAAGGGGGAGGGACAGGGAGAATATCTTTAAATATATATATATATTATTGATATTTTACAGAGAGGAAGGGAGAGAGATAGAAAGCTAGAAACATCGACCAGCTGTGCCCGCAGCCAAGGTACATGCCCTTGACCAGAATCGAACCTGGGACCTTTCAGTCCACAGACCGACGCTCTATCCACTGAGCCAAACCGGTTTCGGCAGGGGGAATATCTTAAAAGCCATTTCTAAGCTCCTGGAGGCCAGAGCTCATACAACTCTGCTTAATCTGCTAGTGCCACGGAAATATCAGGCTTGCTGTTCTCCAGTAATGATGATGAGCAGAGAACATATTTTCAGTAGCAGTCTTTTTATCTAACACTTCCAAGAATATTGATAGAAAATGCCAGCTCCAACCCCCCCCCCCAGTTGTGTCTTTTTATTTCTTTCGGAGCTTGAACTCTTTTATTCCCCCATCATATTTCTCTAGGTATCTTGATTTGTTCAATATCATAGGTATTTCAGCACCCAAGGATAATAGTCTTAAATTCACACACCTTGCTACATTTTCCTAAAGCACGTTCGCACACATCTCCTCACGTGGAAATGACCATGTGATAATGGAACACTTTATATGAGTGGTTAAAGATAAAGGCCTCCAGGTAGAAAATGAAAGCAAAAATACAAAAGTTTTGGTATTTTTTAAAAAAAAACCCCAAACAACAAAAACCTCCACTCTGTTCACACACAAAAGGCAGAATGAGTTCCACCTGCTGACTTTTCTCTGCCTGCGTGCACAGCACCGGGCTGACACCAGACCAGGCTGGGAGAGAGGGAGAGGCGACAATTTCACCTCTCGGCAAAGCTCAGCTTCCTGAATCCTCTTGCTTTCTGCTGGCTGTTGATTCAGCAGAAAACTACTGCTGCGGAATTCATAATGGGGATTTTTAAAGGCCCCACTCATCGCATTGCTCGCCCCACGTGTCACACTAATTCGCTCGCCAGAACACCACCGTTCCCCCAGCCACCTTTTCATTTCCTGCAAATGCACTTCCAAGGGGAGGGAGAGAGAGGGGCTCGCCCTTCGGCAAAGGGCCTTTCGGGGGTCTGATTGTCTGAGCAGGTAACCGTGCCAGAGACGAGCCGGCAGGAAATGAAACCATGCCCTCCCTGCAGCCACTGAGCGATGCATCGCTCAGCTCGGGGAGGGGAGGACCCGCGGTCCTCCGGGCCCCTTCCTTCCTCTCTCCCTACAAGACCCTCTGCAAACATCTCACGGGGAGAGGTCATCTGTTTTCGGGGGGTCATTTTGCCAGCTCGGAGCCCCACCCTGAAAAAATCCCCGAGGGCCATTTTCACTCCCGTGGGCGCCGGGTCCACCTGCTGCTGAACGCCGGGCTCGCCTGGCGGAGCCCGGATGGATGTGGGGCGCGATCCGGCGGCCGCCCCGGCGAGCCGAGCCCCCGCCCCGGCCCCGGCCCCGGCCCCGCGCGCCCTGCCGCCCGCGGAGCACAGCGCCCCGCAACTTGCGCCCGCCCGGCCCCAGCGGCGGAATGCGGCGGCGGGGCTGGCGTTACCTTCGGTCGCATAGCTGTGGTCGCGCAGGAAACTGTTGTTGATTTTGCGGGTATCAATGTCCTCCTCCATTGACAGCAGGCTTACTTGCGTGGGAACCAGAAGCCGGCAGACAAGTATCCATGATCCCTCCCCGCAGCCAGTCTCACAGGAGAGGGGGGCAGGGGAGCCAGTGGGACTGCACCATGGTCCGAGCCTGAGGAGGAGACGGGGAGGCGGAGAAAATAAAATAAAAATAAAAATAAAAACCCGGCAATGGAGCTGTCACCTCCTCCTCCTCCACTCCGAGGATCTCCGAGGCTGCGGCGGCGGCGGCGGCTCCTCCCGCGCGCGGTGCGCTCGCTCCGGCTCCAGTTCCCGGCGAGGATGCTGCGCCCGCCTCCGGTGCCCAGGCGCGCCGTGCCCCAAGGGGTCTGGTCCCGCCCGCCGCCCTGGAGGCGCTCACAAGCCGGGCTGGGGAGATGCCCAACAGGTTCTCCTCGTTGGCAGTCGCTCCGAAATGCAAAATAGAAAAAAAAAAAGAAAAAGAAAAAAAGGAAAAAAAAATCCCTCCTCCCCTCGGGAGAAGGGGCAGCCGCGACAAAATGGTGCCTTTCTGGACTCGAGCTGCAGGGCGAGATGGCAGGGGCAGGATTCAGGCTGGCCGGGCCCGGGTGGGGGTGCAGGTCCCGCGGGAGGGCGGCTCCGGCGGGCGGAGGGGGCGAGGGAGCCGGCGGGGCTGGGCAGGGCGCCGCGGCCGGCACGGCGCACTCACCCTCCCACCCTCGGCGCGCACTCGCGGCTGCGGCTGCGGCTGCTGCTGGTGGTGGTGGTGCTGCTGCTGCTGCTGCGGCTGCAGGAGGCTGGAGGCTGGATGCGGCTGGTGCATTAAAGGCGAGGCTCCTCCCAACCGCGTCAGCAGCCCAGGACTCTCCCAGTAGCCGTGGTGGCCGGGGCCGAGGCTGCGGCTGCCCTCTGCGGCAGGCAGCGGGGCGCACGCAGCCGCCACCCGGCACCTGGCACCTGGGCAGCCCGCCGCTGGCTCGCAGGCTCAGGTGAAAAGCATCGACGCGCTCTCTCAGCCGCCCCCTTCCCGTGCCACGCGGCCGGGGGCGGCGTTTCCTCGGCCGCCCCCAGAGCCCTCCCTCCCCCCTGGCTTGCAGCCTATCTCCGGACACCTGCATTCAGGGGGGCAAAGAGGAGTGGGTTGGCTTAGGTAGGCAGGAAGTGGAGGTCCAGGTCCCTTTGGCTCACCCCTAGGTGATGCATGCAGCCCCTTGATGGGGTGAAAGGGCAAGCAAGGCCTGGGCTTCCAAACCTCCACAGAGAGCACAGGATGGGAAAAGCGCTCCTCAGCGCCCAGCTGCAGCCCTCTGTGCGGGGAACAGAAGGGGAAACAGCGGCCAGAAGTTTTCTACTGTCACAACCGGCTCCTTCATTCAAACAGCCATAACGGCAGGCGTCTGTGTCTACACAGGCAGAGGGAAGCAGAGGGCTGAGTTATGTAGGAATCTGGCCAACACAGCGGGTCTGAACGGTGCCCCTTCCCTCGCCCCTGGCACTTTGTTTTGGGGAAGTGCTGCAGGTCTGCCTGTGGGTTTTGCTTGTGAAGACAGGACACCGCGGGGCCAGCTTCCATTTGCTCTCAACATGCCCGGTCCCTCAGAGCCCCGGGCCCACAGAGAGCCACTGCCACCCTGAGGGAATTTCAAAGATCCAGTGCATACAAAGAAAGAGGCCTGTCTCTCTACTTCAACAGGAGGAAAATACCAAATCCCCCACCACCCCCTAGCCTGCTTCCCCAAATCACAAATTCCGAACTTGAAAGCATAATCCGATCATTATTGTCATGAAACCAAAATCATGAAGTCGCCGGAAAGCCAAGGTGGAAAAGCCATTTCCCCGTTTCCGGTTTCCTCTGGTAGAAGGGATTCGTTTCCACGGGTGTCGTTGTAGGAGGAGACATAAGCAAACGTCTTGCTCAGTTAAGCTCCTCCAGTTTAGCGAGAGGAGCCCAGAGGGACCTGTGAGTTAATTATATACATACAATGCTTCGGCTAACACCATTTAGAAAGTATTTGAAGTTAAAAAAAAAAAAAAGTGGAGGGGGGGTGGGGGAGGGGGGAACAAGTCCTCAACCGAGACCGGAAATTGCCATTCGACTTCCATGAAGAATAGATGCTCTGGCAGGCAGGAAATGGAATTGTCCCCTTCTCCAGAAGGACGGATAGGAATAGTCTTTGATATGATTGGAGGGAGTTCAGCTTTGCAAGAGAATCAGAGGTGTTCTCATCCGGTGGTTAAGTTTTCTGTGCTTGTTTGACTGTTCCAAAGTCACCTACGACATCCCAGGAGCAGGTGAAGACCGGTGCAAACTGATTGGATGCTCTTCAGCACCAGTTGCCGAGCGGGGTTTCCCACGTGACAAGCTGTGTCTGTCACCAAGGCTCCAGTGGCCAGATCATCAGTGGTTGTAGACTCCAGTTTCTCTTGCAGATTGCCACAACGGGGGACAGGGAGATGGGGTGGAGGGGGGAAAAGCTAAGCTCATCACAAAGAGGCCAGAATATATATTGCTTTGAGTTGAAATGAGCTTAGGTTGCAACAGGAATCCTTGGGGGAAAGGTCACATTTGGGAAATTCTCCCTGTCATCTTCCTGGAACGTGTGCTGGGTTGGAACAGAGCTGCATGATGAATCAGGTAGGCCCAGGCTGTGCTTGAGGAATTTTCCACTGTAACTGATGAAAGGAATGTCCTCGCCAT
This sequence comes from Vespertilio murinus, assembly GCA_963924515.1. Taxonomy (NCBI): domain Eukaryota; kingdom Metazoa; phylum Chordata; class Mammalia; order Chiroptera; family Vespertilionidae; genus Vespertilio; species Vespertilio murinus. The sequence goes on along the minus strand of OZ004708.1, from coordinate 22,537,253 downwards.
AGATCAGGCCTCTGGGCTTACTCAATTTGCTCTTTCATGTTCCCTGAAAAGTTCCTCCTGCATTTATTCAACAGTGCAGCCCACCCTCCCTCGAGACAAAAGTTTTGGATTGAGCAGATCCAAAGGTTTCTATTTTGTGGATCACACTTTTCCACTATGAACAATGAGGAACTGGCCCCTCCACCCCAAACCAAGAAAAATAGAGCTGTTGGCTTGGTGCTTTCATACCATGACACGTAGTAAAGGAGGTAAGAGACGGAAGGAAGCCCCTGACAGTCCTTTGGTCTGGTGAGAGGACTGCATAGACCATTTCTCAGAAGACTCACTGACCTGCTTTCTATTCCTCTAACATGTCAACTTCTTTCCTAAAGTGTTTGGCATTTGCACTTATCACCCCCTATGTCCCTTCCTTGTGTTGTTGGCATTCCTCAGCATCTCAGCTGAACGGTTCCTATTTTATTGAGAAACTAGAGGCCTGATGCATGAAATTTGTGCAAGAGTAGGCCTTCCGTCCCCCAGCTGCTGGCACAAGCTTCCATCTGGCACCCAGGACCTGGGCTATGCTCACAGTCCCAGCTTTGTCTAGAAGGATATCTGGTCTAATTAGCATATTATGTTTTTTATTATAGACTAGAGGCCCAGTGCATGAAATTTGTGCATGGGGGGGTGTCCCTCAGCCCAGCCTGCACCCTCTCCAATCTGGGAATCCAGGACTGCTGGCTCCCAACTGCTCACCTGCTTGCCTTCCTGATTGCCGCTAACCACTTCTGCCTGCCAGCCTGATCACCCTCTAACCACTCCCCTGCCAACCTAACTACCCTCCCCTGCAGGCCTGGTCTCTCCCAACTGCCCCCACCTGCTGGCCATCTTGTGGTGGCCATCTTGCATCTACATGGCAGGCAGTCATCTTTGATCACATGGGAGCAGCCACTTTGTGTATTGGAGTTAAGGTCAATTTGCATATTATTCTTTTATTAGATAGGAGGATAGAGGCCTGGTGCATGGATAGGGACCAGCTGGTTTGCCCTGAAGTGTGTCCCAGATCAGGGTGGGGGTTCCCTTGGGGTGTGGAGTGGCCTGGGTGAGGGGCCTGTGGTGGTTTGCAGGCCGGCCACACCCCCTGGTGACCCAAGTGGAGGCCCTGGGATCTGGGATTTATTTATCTCCTATAATTGAAACTTTGTAGCCTTAAGTGAAGGCCAAGGCAGGCCAGGGCTGGTGGGAAGTTTGGCTTCTTTCATTGCTGAGGAAACCCAAACCTCCTGCTCTCTCTGTGGCTGTAGCCATCTTGGTTGGGTTAATTTGCATACTTGCTCCTGATTGTCTGGGGGGTGTGAATTGCAGATATAGCATAGGTATGGTCAGTTTGCATATTACTCTTTTATTAGATAGGATACTCTGACAACACCATAGTCCTTTCTGCTATTTTCTGTATTTACATCTTGGCCTTCTTCATGGCACATTGCATTCTGCAACAGCTGTTTTCTTATTGTTGTTTATCATTTCCAATATATCTCCGATAGTAAGTTTCTAGCACTTAGTAGATGTGCAATTATATTTATTGAATGGAGATAAATATTTCTTGAATGAATGAGTAAATTACTGAATTTGTTAGAGTGATATTTTGGTTTAGAGTTCTACCTTTACTAAAATGCTTACAATAAAAAAACAACAACAAACAAACAAAACAAAACACCCAATCCTGACAACAAAACCTGTTGTGAGTCACTAATTTCTAGCCTGTGACTCCTATATTGAAATAATAGTTCCTACCCATTTTTGTAAACATATGCACAAAATAAAATTTATTGAGCACTTAATAAATGCCAAGAGTTGTTCTAGATGCTGGGGGTATGGTTAAAACAAAAGTTTCTTCCTTTACAAAACCTAAATTCTATAATTTGAGTTTAATATGTGCTTTCTTAGAAATATAACAAATGAAATTAAATCAATAACTATAGCTATATGTTGCTATAGCATAGTGTTTACTGCCAAGGTTCCAATATCAGGCAAAGCTGATTTTCAACCACTTATTGTAAATGTGAGAAAGTTACAAGGTCTCCCTAAACCATGTGTTGTTGGTGTGTTGTTGTTGGTTTTTTAAAAAAATATTTTTTTTTGATATTTTCCAGAGAGGAAGAGAGAGAGATAGAGAGCTAGAAACGTCAATGAGAGAGAAACATCGACCAGCCGCCTCCTGCACACCCCCCTCTGGGGATGTGCCCACAACCAATGTACATGCCCTTGACTGGAATCGAACCCGGGACCTTTCAGTCCGCAGACCAACGCTCTACCACTGAGCCAAACCAGTTTCGGCTTGTTTTTTTTTTAATTTTAATCTACAAATTAGGGAGACAAATACAGCGTGTTCCAAAAAGTGTATACACACTTTAACAGCTGATGGCTCCCACTTTTGAAAATTAAATGTATTTTAATAAACACTGCCTTTAGAATTATTCAAAGTGTGTGTATACATTTTGGGGAGACACCCTATACTTCATGGAGTTACTGTAAGGATGGGATGAGATAATGCTTAGAAAGAATACATTACCATTACTCACTGAGTATTTACTATCATCATCACCATCAGTAGTAAGCACCTACTACATCAGCTCCCAGGATAGGACTGGATGTTCAGCACCATCAATGCATAAGACGTATATTCGGCCTCTGCTATATCATGGAACTTAGTGTCTAATTCACAGTTTATGTAAAGGGGGCCACAGGCTTCAAGGAGGTCAGCAGAGGGCACTCTGAAAGGCTGACCCAATTCAGGCTTTTCTGCTTGACACAGAAAAGGCCGATTACAAATACACAACCTTCTTACGTTACACTATTCAGCATGACAGCACGTGGACACATTCTTTTTTTATCAGCCTTGTCATGGGCCCCTTCCCCCAAAACTCCCCATACCCTCCCCCGAGTTAGACCAGTGCTGCCCATCCTGGAACCTTTTAGGTCATCCTGTCCAATTAGCACATTAAATATCTACAGTTTTATTAAAACCTTTGACCTCAGCCAGTCTGGAGATTCTTAATATAGGCTTCAGGTGTCAGACAGTCCTGCTTTGTGTCCCAGCTCAGGCATTTATGAATTTCATGACCTTTGGCAAAAGAATCTAACGTCTTTGAGCCTCTGTATTTGCAAAATGGGAGAAAAAAATAATAGGAACTACTTCATACGGTTGTTGAGTGGCTTCGGGGATGATGTAAGGAAAGTGCTTACTATAGGCTTGGCAATGAGCCAAGCCTCACTAAAATGTCAGTTCTTCCTAGCAGTGGCTCACTGGGGTCTCCATCTGCAGAGAAATGGAGAGACACGCTGCAAGTCAATCATTCGTGTGAACAAAAGTGACCCAGAAACCTGGATTTTACTACCTATCAATCCATCTTAATGAGCAGCTAGGAACTGGATGCATGAAATTTCACCCTTTTGCAAAAAGCCCCATGTAAGCCACAAAGTCCTGTGCAAATGGAAGGAATTAGGATGATCCTCTCTTGATTTTCACATTTTGTCTGTGCAGAACTAATCACGTGTCTCTATTGAGGAATCTCATGGGATTCCCCTGTAGGATCACTAAGCGCCAAATGCACAGCTCTCTGAGTTAGCATGTGTGCTGAATGCCCAGAGGATGACCTCTGGAATTTCTAGCAAGGTTTGCAATTCCTCTGTGCATGTTATAGCATGTAATGCCACGTGAGTGATTCTCTAATGTGGCATTTAATCTGGGGAAACAAAACATCCTGCCTTTAAAATATTGTATTAATTTGAGACTCTGGATTCTTAATGGACTCCACCTAATAAAATATTCCCTTAATTTAGAGTATTGATGCCACAGGAGAAAAGGTACAGCAATCCACGAGTCGAGATCAGAGAGCCCGAGAGAAAATATCCTCTTGTACCTTTTCTCATTCAGTGGTTTTAGAATTAAATTTAGGCTGTCCTGCCCACGACAGTCTTATTTTGCATTATGTTTGTAAGGCACAAGATGAAGATTTACAAAACCAGTTTGACAATACTGTCTAGTACCTGGTTACATTTCAAAGTAAAATTTCAGTGAAAATTCAACAGGAATATACATTGAGGAATGTAATTAGGTACTAGACAGTATTTCTTTAAAATGTACTAAACAGTAACATTGTACAGAGTTCACCCAAGAATGTGGGCAAAAATCTACCCATAAGGCTCCTTCTCAGAGTATTGTTAATGATCATGAAAAACTGAAAACACACCCGAATGACCTACAGTAGAACTGGCTAGGTAAATTATAGTGTGTTCATATAATAGAAAATTATTGAGTCTTTGATATAATATTAGTAACTAATACTTGTTGAGTGTCCATTATGTATAAGGGCTTTAACTAGCATCATCTCATTTAATTCTAACAAAAGCCCTTATAAGGTAAGTATTATTATTACATACATGTTATTAAGGCTAATCAAAATAAAGTATATGCGCCGAAACCGGTTTGGCTCAGTGGTAGAACGTCGGTCTGCGGACTGAAAGGTCCCGGGTTCGATTCCGGTCAGGGGCATGTACCTTGGCTGCGGGCACATCCCCGGTAGGGGGTGTGCAAGAGGCAGCTGGTCGATGTTTCTCTCTCATCGATGTTTCTGGCTCTCTTTCTCTCTCCCTTTCTCTCTGTAAAATATCAATAAAAAATATATATATTTAAAAAAAAATAAAAAAAATAAAGTATATGCCCAAGTCAACCAACTAGGAGCCTGGCTCTGTGTATTTGTGGTGTGTGTGTTTTGAAGTCACAACAGGATTTGAGGGTCTTTTCCAAACCATCCGCCATGAGATTCTGATTTGTCCCTCTTAGGAATGAATATCCTCTCATTTGAAAATCACTGCTATTGTGTTGGTTGAGGATGTGGCAAAATTGGAACCTTCGCACACTGCTTGAGGGATTGCATAATGGAGTAGCCACAAATAGTTCCTCAAAATGTTAAACGGAGTTACCATATGATGGCATTTTCGGTTCTAGGTATATAAGCAAGATAATTGAAAGCACGTTTTCACCCCAAAACTCACACGCAAATATTTATAACAGCATTATTCATAATAACCCCAAAGTGGAAACTGCCAAAATATCCATCATCTGACAAATGGGTAAAACAAAATGAAATACATCCATTGTATATTATATATATGAACCAAATGATATATCCACTGTATATATATCATATTATTGCTACATCGTGTATTATTTAATTATAAAAGAGAATGAAGTACTGATACATGCTACCATATGGACGAACCTTGAAAACATTATACTAAGCCAAAGAAACCAGTTATAAAAGACTGCACACTATATGTTCCATTTATGTTCGGAATGGACAAATCCATAGAGACACAAAGTAGATTAGTGCTTGCCAGGGGCTGGGGTGGGAGGAATGGGAGTAACTGCTAATGAGTTTGGGATTTCTTCTTGGAGTGATAAAAATGTTCTAAAATTAGATGAGGGCAATAGCCACACAACCCTGAGCATATTAAAAGTCAATGGACTGTACACTTTAAAAGGATGACTTTTATTGGATGGTATCTCAATAAAGCTGTTCTTAAAGATTAAAAAATTACCACTATCATATGCGCCCATGAACAGGCGAGTGGATAAAGAAGCTGTGGTACATATATACAAGGGAATGTTACTCGCCCATAAAAAGGAATGGAATTTTACCATTTACAACAACATGGAAGGGCCTAGAAGGTTTCATGCTAAATGAAATAATTCAGTCAGAGAAAGACAAATACCATGATTTTTCTACACATATGGACATTTTCACTTAAAGGAGATACTTTATGGCTTCTCTTTGGCATAATGGAATCGCCAACATCACTACTTTTGCACTTTGGAGTCATTATCAAGTAAAATAAGAGTCGCTTGAACACAAGAGCTGCGATACCATGACAACTGATCTCCTAACAGAGACGGCTCCTAAGGGACTAAAGGGTGGGTAAGTGTCTCCGGTGCAGAGATGCTGAGTAAAGGGATATCGCACATCACCATAGGATCCCCGGTGTCTAACACAAAGCCTGACATACAAAATAAATGTTTGTTAAATGGATACATAAATTAAGAACACAGCATCTCATCAGCAGTTTGTTGGGTTATTTCGGCACTCTGAATATTGCGGGGCTCAATAAGTAGTATTAGTTGTTAAAGACTAAACCTGATTATCTTTCCCTAGTTTATAAGCAATAGTTAGCTAGGATGCTCAAAGTAAATACATCCATTCTTACAGATTTAGCAACAGTTGCAAATTTCTAATAACACCTTGTAATATATTATAACTTCCCCGGACACCAATGTGAATGTTATCAAAAGCATCCTATTTCTGCCTGGCTTCTGGACCCATCTATCTCATCAGGCAAATTAGGAGCTGCAAACACCATCTCTACCACAGAAAAGGACAACAGCTCTAACTCATGAATTCCATAATGTGCACATAATTGGGAGATGTCAAAACCTGTCATGTCATAGATTAGTCAGTGATTCTTCAATAAGTAATTATTAAAATGGCAAAACAAACAATCCTGCGGAGTCATTATTGTTTGTCAATTCATTGGGTTAAATAATATTGACTAGGTGATGGCCTGGCTCAGCATTCTAATACTCTCAGGGCTGAGCAAAATAGAATAAGCTTACACAAAGGTGGAGGGACTGAGAGACATTAAGGACAGCTTAGTCTAAACTTCGTAGAGTTACACAACCTTTACGGTAGCTACCATTTGAGGGGTGCTTTCCAACTGCCAGGCTTTGTGTTTATTTCTTTATTTACAAATTACTTCTATCTCTCATGATTACCCCACAAGGGAGGGATTATTAATACCACTTGTCATTGAGGCAACCAAGTCTCAGAGATGTTAACTATCTTAGAGCAGGTAGAATGGGCAGATCTGAGTTTGAACACTATTTTACAAACTGTGGCTCATGAGCCACATGTGGCTCTTTGGCTCCTTGAATGTGGCTCTTCCCCAAAATACCAAGGCCTGGGCGAGTCTATTTTGAAAAAGTGGTGTTAGAAGAAGTTAAGTTTATTTTTTTATTTTAAATATATATTTTATTGATTTTTTTATAGAGAGGAAGGGAGAGAGATAGAGAGCTAGAAACATCGATGAGAGAGAAACATCGACTAGTTGCCTCTTGCACGGCCTTACTGGGGATGTGCCCACAACCAATGTACATGCCCTTGACTGGAATCGGTTTTGGCAGAAGAAGTTAAGTTTAAAAAATTTTGGCTCTCAAAAGAAATTTCAATCATTGTACTGTTGATATTTGGTTCTGTTGACTAATGAGTTTGCTGACCACTGAACTAGTACATAATGGTTCCACTTAATTTTTCCATGAAAAGTTCTGTTAAAGGTCCTTTACCCAGTAAGTACATACTAAACATTTATTTAAATAACAGAGTTATAATTCCCATAATTTATTGAAAAAAATAGTAAATAGTTACTGGAATGGTTTTTCTCTCAAAAAATTTGTTCAGTCCAGAGCGTTCTGTGACAGTGAGAACTTATGAAACTACCAAGAAATCCTTGGATTCTTTTTTATTGAAATTATTTCTAAAGTCCTTTTCTGTGTTTTGTGGAGATTCACTTGTCTGTTACTCAGAACATTATACACCCACACATAAAATAAACCTGAATATTTCAAGATTTAAAAGCATAAGAAGGAGTTATCAATACCTCCAAGCAGAGAAACTTGGTATAATTAGAGAAAAGCGGAGGCTTAAACTTTTAAAGAAGATAGCTTTACTTTAAAACAAATCTTCAAGATATAGAAGTAGGCCAACTAAGAAACATTGGCTTTGCCCCTTAAGAAGGTAATGGTCCTCCTTGATTTAGGACAAACAGAGAAAGAAAATTAAGGGTTATAGTGAACTAAATAATCATTTATCATCAATTTTTTCCAAGATTTCTTTGAATTTATAGTAAAGGAGTAAAGCAGATGGAATCTCATAACAATGAAGAGAATGCAAAGGGCAGCTATGAAGTGGACTATGAAGTTCATGTGTTTCTAGAAGATGGAGAGTAGATGGGTGGATAATAACAGATGAAGGGAAGAGATGACCAGCCAAAGACAGCACTCAGATACCTGCTGACCCTTGGAGAGGTTCAGGACTTATAAACACATAAAATGACACAAGATAGGGGCTAGAAATGGAGAGGGTGCTAAAATGAAATCCATAGGAAGAAATATCAATTCACTTGCCGCCCTTTTCACTGTTTAACTCCTCTCCCTACCCAACCCTGAAAGTATATAGTAGAAGGCTGTTCCCTTTGCAAAAAAATGTCTGTAGCCTTGAATAGACTAAGGTACTGAGTGTGGAAGCTGTGTCTCCAAAGAGAGGTGCTTTGCATGCTGACACGTAGAAATTCCAAAATGAAAAATTATCTTCTGGCCTGCTCATTCTAATATGAAACTAGCCAGTGATAAGCCCTATTGATGTCCATTTGACTGTCCTATTTTTAAAATATATTTTTATTTATTTCAGAGAGGAAGGGAGAGGGAGAGAGAGACAGAAAGATCAATGATGAAAGAGGATCATTGATCAGCTGCTTCCCGCACACCCCACTCTGGGGATCAAGCATGCACACTGACCAGGAATGGAACCATGACCTCCTAGCTCATGGGTGGATGCTCAACCACTGAGCCACGCTGGCTGGGCTGACTGTTTGATTGATTCAGTCCTACAAGAACTGGGCAAAATAAGACCAGTTAGATGATTTAGTAAAACCTACAATGTTAAAAAATAATCAAGACAAACCAAAACATACTGAAGGACAGATATAATTTTAAAAGCATAAATAAAGAAATTCTAATTAGCACATGCAGATATGTTTAAAGAATACATCTATAAATCAAGAACAAGATACTATAACAAAGGAAGAAGTAGAGAATAATAAAATTTTCATTAAAAAATATGGCTAATTTGTTAATAAATCATTACAAGGTTAAAAGGTATAGTTTAGGAAATGGACCAATGGAACACAATAGAGAACCAGAAATAATAAACCCACGCACATATGGTTCACTAATTTTTGACAAAGGCATCAAGAACACACAATGGGGAAAAAGATACTTTCTTTAATAAATGATATTGGGAAAACTGTATACACACTTGCAACAGAATGAAATTAGACCCTTATCTTACATCTTATACAAACTGGACTCAGAATGGATTAAAGACCTAAACTTAAGACCTGAAACTATAAAACTCCTGGAGGAAATCATAGGGGGAAAGCTCTTTGACACTGATCTTGACAATGATTTTCTTTTTCTTTTTTAAAAATAAATATTTTATTGATTTTTTACAGAGAGGAAGGGAGAGGAGAGAGATAGAGAGCTAGAAACATCGATGAGAGAGAGACATCGACCAGCTGCCTCCTACACTCCCCACACCAGGGATTTGCCCGCAACCAATGTACATGCCCTTGACCTGAATCGAACCTGAGACCCCTCAGTCTGCAGGCCGAAGCTCTATCCACTGAGCCAAACCAGTTTCGGCTGATTTTCTTGATATAGCACAAAAGCACAGGCAATAAAAACAAAATTAAACAGGCAGGACTACATAAAACTAAAGTTTGTGCCTAACAAAAGAAACAATCAAAGCGAAAAGGTGACATATGAAATGGAAGACAAAATTTGCAAACGATATATCTGATAATGGGATAATATCCAAAATATATAAGGGATTCATATCACGCAATAGCAGGTAACACATAGTTCCATTAAAAATGAGCAAAGGACTCAAATATTTTTCCAAAGAGGACATATAAATGGCTCACAGGTATATGAACATATTAACATCACTAATTAATGGGGAGATGCAAATCAAACCACAGTAATATATCACCTCAGACTTGTTAGGACTGCTATTAGCAAAATGGATATATCCAAAGGAATTAAAATCACTAACTTCAAGAAATATTTGCAGCCCTATGTTCATTATAACATTATTCATAGCAGCCAAGATATGGAAACAAATTACTGTCTATCAATGGATAAAGAAGATATGTTTTAATGTACCTATACAATAGAATCTTGTTCAGCCTTACAAAAGAAGGAAACTATAATCAAGCAACAACTTCAAATTTCCAAGAGAACGTTTTTCAAATAAGAGTTCTATTCTAGCAATTAAGTGACTGAATGCCTGGGAACCTTAAAATGTATTGAACAATGCCAATCTTTTACCAGCTACTTTAATGGAAACATCAACACTTCTTTAAGCCTTGTATTACTGTCACCGTTCACAAATGAGATCTGCTAACAGGTCAACCTAATGGGTAAGTGGCAGATTCAGAAAATATACTCGAATTGCCTGCTATTCTTCTAGCATATATCACTGGCCCTCTAACAATACAGGCTAGCATACCCGGTGAAGAAGTTGCAGAGTGGAAGCAGGGAGAGTCATCTTTTACTGGGATTTGAGGCAAGGGGTAGGTTGTTGCATTTGTAAGGAAGCATTGTGTCATTGTTGTTAACTTGGCAACTTTCAGAGGTTAGTGTTCCAGTTGACGACATGGGTAAATATAATCGAAGAGATTTCATTACTGGAGGCACATAGAATTTTGAAGTAAAAAATGATCAAGAAGCTCCCATGAAAGACAGCTGCCTTATTAGTGCTAACTTAAAATATCAGTACACAAGAATTCAGACCAAAGTACAGATTTCCCTAAATTTTAATGCCCTCTTTCTATTCCTGGGTACTATGTATTCATTCATGAAACACATATGCACTCTATCTGAGGACCCTCCCTAGGCACCAGGTCAACAATCATGAATGAAATACAAAGTCTTTGTCCTCCTGAAATGTTCTGTCTATGAAGATAGTGAACAGGATGGGGTGAAAGAAAAGAATGCAAGGGCAGAGGGAGGCTGACTTGAACTGGATGATCAGGGAAAGGCTCTCAAGGAGCTAACTTTTCAATTGATCAAAAGATCCAGCCAGCCCTAGCAGGTTTGGCTCAGTGGATAGAGCATCGGCCTACAGACTGGGACTAAAAGGTCCCGGGTTTGATTCCAGTCAAGGGCACAAGCACAAGTTGTGGGGCCAATCCCCATTAGGGGGTATGCAGGAGGCAGCCAATCAGTGATTCTTTCTCATCATTTATTTTTCTATCTCTCTCTACTTTTCCTTTCCTCTCTGAAATTAAAAAAAATCCAGCCATGTGAAGGGTTGATGTGATGGGTGGTGTATTACAAGAAAGGGAACAGTAGTGCAATAATCCAAGGTGGGAAACAGCTTGCAGGGGTCAAGGAACTAAAATATTGAGCCAAAGCAATGGAAAGGGACGGTAGCCAAAGATGAAATTGGAAAAGTAATTAGAACTATAACACACTGGGTCTTTAGACCACTGGGAGGAATTAAAATAAAGTCCAAGGTGTGATGAAAACCCTCTGAAGAACTAAGAACACAGGATGGACATGAATTGATGTGTGAACTTGTGTTTTACCTACTTAAGGACCACTTCATATGTGTGTTCTATGAGTATCATAACACCAACAAACTCAGGCATCATTCTACTTGTCCCAAAAGGGTTCACTTTTCCCCCCTCTATTTCTTCCTTCTCCCTCCCACACTTTCAGATACTTATTGAAAGTCAATTCTTTGTTAAAATAACTGCCTGTATCCCTATGTCAGTCAAATGGCAAAATATCAGCATCTTAACATTTTAATTTCCTCACCCCCATATCTAATCAGCAACAGCATCCTGTGAACTTTATTGTAAGATGTCTCTCTAATTCTGAGAAGTTCTGGCTTTTATTACTGTTCATTTAATATAAATAATAATAGCAATAGCACTATTACTAAAACAACAACTATTACAAATTCTAACACATTACTTACTATGGAGCAGGTTTTGTTCTCTGCATTTTATATAAATGAACACATTTATTTTTCTCAAAATCCTGAAAGGTCTCCAGACATAGTATAGTACATTGCCCCTTTATAGGGTTCTTACTGGGTGCCATTTCTCTACTTGCAATCCATGCTGCCCCTTTTATTGATAAAATGAATCACCCCTCCACACACACAAAGCTCTGATCAAGCTGAAAGCCATCAATGGTTTCTCAGTGCTTTCAGAACAACATGCAAACCCTTTAACTGAGCAATCACCCTCCGATGATCTGGTCCTACTCTATACTTCCCAACTCATACCCTGCCTCTTTTGCCTACTAGTAGAGTTTTGCCACACTGGGATCAATACATTTGTAGTTACTCTAACACAGCCATTTTCCAATTGTGATATGGGCATCTCTAGGGACCCTGGAGCCCTTTCCAGGGATCCACAGATCAAAATGGTTTTCATCATACTAAGATTCTATTGCCATTTTCACTCTCACTTTCTCACGAGTGTACAGTGGTGTTTTCCAGAGGCTATGTGATGTATGACATCAGTGCAGACTGAATGCAGCTGTCTTCCATCCCATCAGACATTAGAGACATATATAAACATATAGAGCATTACTACTCTTCTTACTAATATTTTGGGAAAATATAATTATTTTTTTCATAAAAGTATGCTATTAATGTTAATATGGTTTAATAACAAGAAGTTCTAAAATATCAGTTTTAATTTCTAATAAAGTAATTAGAAATCTATATTGCCTACATAAATTAAAGCTCTTTGGGGTCCCTAATAATTTTTAAGGCTGTCATGGGATCCCCAGAGAGTTTGAGGACCACTGCTTTAATGCTTAAGAACATGTGCTTTCAAATCAGATTGGCCTGGAGTGTTAAGCCTGGAGATGCTTAATAACCTTTGACCTCAGGAAAGTTAAAGTCACATCAGAATCCTCTGTTTCTTCCACTGTAAAAATGGGGATAATGATTATCAACCTCATAGGATAATTGAGTGGCACACAGTACCCCCACAATAAATGGTAGATTCTGCCAATATCCTGATCAACATAAGAATTATTTATTTTATTGTCATTTTCCAAATTAGTTATGGCTTTCCTGTCTCTTATTAGTGATAGTCTTGTCTCTGTGGGGACTGTCCTCCTAAAGACTTCTTTAGCTTCTGAGAGCCGACTGCAGTAGGGTCATATTTGCTAAAATTAAGAGGTAACTCACTCTTCCTAGAACCCAGCATTGGGGTAGAAGAGATGGTTCTCTCTGTGCCCTCAACTCAGAATGAAGGCAGAAACAGAAAGGCAGAAGTGCTGCATTCTTTGTTTCTTAGTTTCTAATGAGAGTTCTACAACTTATAGCAGGGATATTAATCTTAGAGTCTGATGCCTCAGCGGGGAATAAAAAGGACTTTTGAAGATCAAAAGCTTGGCTTTAAATACTGAGCACCAATGCTGGGAAGATTGAAGGCTTGGCTTTTATCCTATAAGGAAGGAAAAAAAGGAAGAATGCAGGTTGATTGCATAAGAGCATGGTTATGAAAGGAGGCCAAGGTCTGGCCACGTGGCAGGAAGCAGGAAGATCAGAAGGGCAAGTCTCCAACTTGGATGTGCCCTGCGTCTCTGACAAGGCTCATCAAGCCCAGCCCTGGGTTAGGAAGGTGGATGATAGAAATTACAGATAAGTTGTGGGAAATCTCACAGACAGCAATGGGACCGTGTACCTCAAGTTCTAAAGTATAGCCCAGAGAGGTCATAACCTTCTTAGAGATGAAGGAACCTCATGTCTGGTAACTACTGTGGTGCCCGAGTGACAGTTCCAACAACTGTTCATGTAGACAGGCTGAGTACATCTGCCAGGAGACCTGCAACTTCAACATAGGGTGGAAGAGATCGCCCGAAATTCCTACAGATCCCTGAGAGAAATGCAGACATAACTAAGCACACACTGGTGGACCCAAAGGGGCCAGGAGTCAAAAAAGAGTAAGCTCCTTCACTTTCAACTCCTTTGAAATCCTATTGCTTTGTACCATAGCAATTGTGAGTGGTTCACTATTGCTACACCTGTGCTTATCCTGTCTCCCCAACCTCATTGTGAGGTTCTTGAGGACACACTTTATCCCTATGCCGTACTCTGTTAAACATTCACACTGAATGATCCGATGTTGGCTGCACTTAATTCCCTAGGAGGAAAAATCACATTTTTCTTCCTTATAAATATGATCATAGATAAAATCTGTAGAGCAGAAGAACATCAGCAGGTAGCATTTTATGAACTTGTCCAGAGTCAAGTCCTTTATAGACATGTCCACATTTTGTCCTCTAAAATCAAGCTATATAATCCCTAAAACCATGGTACCCACGGTGACATCACGTACCTCAGGGCACTACAGCAACTCCCAGGGTTACTGGGACAAGATTATAAATTGTGAGGGAAAAACACCTGTCAGACACCAGGCAAACTATTAGCTTGAGGAAGATCAGTTTCAACATTAGGTTTGCTCTTTGTCATGTCTGCACAAAGCTTGGTTCTCTGCAGTTGCTGTGATTAAAACCAAGCATGGTGGGGAAATCAGTGTGGAAGAGCAAATCTGATTCCAAGGTTCAAGAAAGTGAGCAGTGCTCAATGGCACACACATCCTATGAACAAGTATGTGTGGTTACTGAAACAGTCAATTAAAAAATATATTTATCCTTTCAATATCTAGTTTTTAAACCTTCTACTGAATTGTTTGGGTGTGGATATGTGTTAAGTCGTTTGGACCTAACTACGTAAGAAAGGAACTATTGGCTACTTCTTTCGCATAGGATCTCTGAGAAACAATTACTAAAACAATAGGGACTCTGTGAACTAAGAGAGTCCAGAGATCTCTGTCACGTGAGATTCACGTCATTGTTCCCGTTGTGGCTGAAGAAGCTAATAACCTAGAGTGTGGAGGAGTTCACCAGGGGCACATACCAGGAAGTGCCAGATCTGGAATTCAATTACAGGTTTCCCCCAAGGTAAAACCCATGCTCTTAACCTCCTAGGTTTAGTTTAAGATCCTTCACCTCAGCTCCTGGAGGCTGTCACCAAAGAAAAAGCAGATGGTCCATGAGAAGTAATAGTGGGAGAGGTGTTCCCTTGGGGGGTAAGAGAGGGCAAGGAGGTCACAGAAAAAAGCAGGGTCAGTGACCCCAGCTGTTTCTAACCACCAACTATTCCCACAATCGAAATTTACACTGAGAGATTAAGTGACTTACTCGGGGGTCCCATGAGGAACTCATTCATCCTCCTAGAATATGAGGTCCTACCCCCGTGAAAACCAGAGGAAACGAGTAACTTAGCATTAGGTTGAGCAGTTATTTTTTAAATTTAATTTAATTTAATTTTTAAAATTTATTTTTATTGATTATAGTATCACATAATTGTCCTTATCCCCCCATTCCCATCCCAAACCCCTCCCTACATATTCCCCCACCCCCCTATTGTCCATGGCGCATGCACACAAGTCCTTTGGTTGATCTCTTCCCTTTACCCCCACCCTCCCCTACTTTCCCTCTGAGGTTTGAGAGTCTGATTACTGCTTCTCTTTCTCTGGGTCTATTTCTGTTCACCAGTCTATGTTGTTCATTATGTCCTCTAGATGTGTGAGGTCATGTGATCCAAGAAGTACCCTTGTAAGAACCTAAACTGCTACGCGACAAGTCTTAATGGTTATGCTGAGAGGCAAATTAAGGATGCCCACGACCAAACCAGAGATGGTCGGACCTGCATTACCACCGTTTGTCCACCAACCAGATCTGAAATTTTATGGCTGACATGTACACATAAGGAACTATTTGACATTGAAACTGGTTCTCAAAAGAACTGTTGACCCAGAAAGGAACTCACTACAGGTTGAGCAGTTCTTGAATTCATTAGCTTCTGGGGTGTTCCAGGATTTTAATTCTAACCCCAATACACTTCTAGCACTTCAAAGAATGACAATGTCACCCTTCTTCTTATCTTGATGATCTGGGAGCATTTTTCTCACAATTATGCATGTATTACTATCCTCTTAAGAGGCCAGTGAGGGATTTCATTTAAAAACCTGATTTACTTGCATCCATAATCTTCCTGTTAGTGAGACAATCTGCATAATATCCTGGCATGAAAGATTGTAACTAGGCCTTCCGAAATATAGAAGGAAGCCTCCTTAATCACGGAAGGCATTAACTATCTTAAACAGCGGCCCATTTGCAGATTAAATTTGCCAATAGGTCAGCTTGCAGCTGCCACTCCGCTGCCAGCCGCATGTGTCCTCTGTGGCACATGCTGTGACATATCTTGAGAAGAGTCAGGGTCTTTTCCAGGTGGCTGGTTCTCTGTTTCAATTAGAATAGATTTAAAAGTCCCCAAGCTCTGGTTTCTAAGTGGCCACAATATTATTAATAATTCAATCATACCTGCGCTGATAACAGATTTCATTTGTACCACCCCACCAAAAAAAGTCCAAACAGATTAAGGTCTACCTCCCCCCACCCCTCTGCCCCGGCTAATTTCTTTAGTAGTTTCATATCTGATGGACATCCATTTATCTAATTGCAGCTGGAAGATTTAATTTTCATTTTGTTGGCTTAACATTAACGGGAAAAACCCTGTTTACTTTTAAAATATTTGACCCAACCTTTCTCATCTTCTGAATAATGTTGAGATAGTCCGTTCCATGGATGTAAATTCACATTTTATCAGTGTTCATTCTCTGAATTCATTGCAGCCGAGTCTGGCTATTTACAAATGTGGAGCCTAATTTAATCTTTCATCACAAAGAATTTCATTTTTTATGGGAGTCCCAAAATGAGAAAGGTAGCAGAGTGTTCATCTGGAAATTCAGAAAATTATGGAGTTAGGAAATCATTTAAAGGACTTGACAGCCCTCGGTTCAAAACCTGGTTTGATCTTTCATGAGAAGTGAAGTAACCCAGGGCAGGTTCCTTAAAGATGTGAGGCAGCGAGAGGCAAGTGAGGTGCCTGGCAGAGGGTTCCCTCCAGAATCTGATCGCGTCAGCATCCTGATCTGAGACTTGCAGCTTCTAGAACTACAATAAATAAATTTGTTGCCTTTGCCACCCAGTCTGTGGCATTTTATTATGGCTGCTGAGCTAAAACTATTATGCTGTATTATGCAATTTGATTATATTATCCTCAGTGATGAGAGCCATAAAGGAACTATTGGTGATGAGAGTCTTATGCTTCTTAGTGGTTTCTTCTTCAAAAATATATATATTTTATTGATTTTTTTTACAGAGAGGAAGGGAGGAGGATAGAGAGTTAGAAACATCGATCAGCTGCCTCTTGCATACCCCCTACTGGGGATGTGCCCGCAACCAAGGTTACATGCTCTTGACTGGAATCGAACCTGGGACCTTTCAGTCCGCAGGCCAATGCTCTATCCACTGAGCCAAACCGGTTTTGGCTCTTAGTGGTTTCTTGTGCTTCTTTTAGAATTTATAATAATAAAAGCATAATATGCTAATTAGACCAGACGTCCTTCCAGACAACCTTCCAGACAAAGCCAGTGTTGCGAGGGAAGCCTGGGTCCCAAGTGCCAGACAAGCCGGTGCTGGCAGCCAGGGGAAGGAAGGCCTACCCTTGCACCAATTTCGTGCATCAGGCCTCTAGTAATATAAAATAATTAACATGTTCTTAATGTCTAGCATGGTCTGGACCCTGCATGCCTCTCCAGCAATATCTACTAACGCTCTTCTGAAAACCCCTGCACTCCAATCACAGTCTTCTTTTGAGTTACTCAATCTACCACCCTCCATATCCCTCTGCCTGCCACAGGGCCTTGCATAGGCTGTCCTCAGTCTAAAATGTATTAGCACTCCTTTCCACATAGTTAACTCTGCTTCATCCTTCTTATTACACTTTGGCAATTGTTTTCTTATGACCCAGATTAGGTATGTCAGAAGGTTTCTTTGCTTTTAAAATAAATCACAGGTTAGCACTTATGCATGCATTTGTCTGATTATTTAGTTACGGTCTATTCTCTCTCACTAGATACTAAACCTCAAGAGGAAAGGGCACTTTCTTCTTTGATTGGCAGTTTATCCTCAGCATAGTAGCTTGCAATCAATTATTCCCTAACTAATTGTTGAATCAATGATATAAAAATAATATTGCCACTGCCCCACCATCAGAGGGCTATGCTCAGTTAGTACACAGCAGCATGGATTACCTGACAAAGGAGGCCATGGGCTTTGTATTAACAGTTCTAAAAGGTTCTGGGACCAATTCCAACTTGTGTGTTGGGGGGTCGAAGAGTTTCTTCATGCGAAGCAATGCTTGAGGTGTCCTACTCAATTCTGACACCATCTTCCTAGAGATAGTATCAATTTCACAGGTTTAAGGGCTTAGTCCTGTAAGATTGCCTTACCCTTCCCCCCACTTCAGATGTCAACCACAAGTCCAGATTGTCATCTGGGCTTCTGACTGATCTGTGCATGGAAGCTTCAAAGGCCCCTTCTTAAGGTTTGGTTACTTTTCTAGAGCAGCTCACAGAACTCAGAGAAACATTTTGTTTACTGGACAACTGGTTTATTATAGTTTATAACTCAGGAACAGCCAGATAGAAGAGATGCATAGGGCTTCTGTACCACAGTCCCTAAAGCTCCACATGTTTACTAACCAGGAAGCTCTCAAAACTATGTTTTGTTTGTTTTGTTTTTATCAAAGGTTTTACCACAATGGCATGATTGATTAAGTCATTGGCTATTGGCAATTCAAATCAAGCTCCAGCTCCTTTACTTCACCCCTCCCTTACCCCTCCCCAAGATCAAGGAGATAAGATGAAAAGTTCCAACTCGAACCACATATTTAGCTCCATTGGCAACCAGCCCCAACCCTCAGGTGCAGTTCAAAAGTCACCTCATTAACAGAGCCAAAGACACCTTTATGGCTCTCACCCCTTAGGAAATTCCAAGGTGACAGAAATGGAGATGAAGACCAAGTATGTATTTCTTATTTTATACGAAAACATGTCACAATATCACACGTTCATATTCCTTTTTATTCCTCATAGTGAACCCAAATGGCTACTCCCCCCAGTGACCACACTTAGGTCTTGTTTTCTTCTATGTGCAGTCACCTCCTTTGCATATTTATTAGTTCGTAAGTGTTTGTTGAGCACTTAGACTGAATAGCACTAAACTTGGCTGGGTGTATACAACGGATAAAGGTATACTCTCTGCACTTAGGGTTCACTCAGCATAGCAGGGGGTGAGTCACATGCACAAAGCTCTGATTTAAGGAAGCGGATATTAAGTTTCTTCAGAGAGATAATGTACAAGATAAGGAGAGTGATCTTGACATTTGAGGAATCAGTAGTCATTTTCTAAATGCAGTGACTTTGTGAGCTAACACTGGAAGATAAGTAGGAGTTGTACACATGGAGAGTGAAGGGGAGAAAACCATCTTTTCAACCGCTGAGAGCAAGGATAGGGACAGATGTTGAGGCATTCTGCACATTTGCAAAGAGGTGATACAGTCACAACCTCTTTTGTTCTTTCAACTCTTCATTTTCATTCACTCATTATTAATTAATAACAAACACGTAATAAGACCCTCCAATATGCCAAGTACTACCTTGAAATGGAAATATCACAGGAAAAAAGACAGGTTCCATATTCTTTTGGGGGTTATATACGGATAATGTTTAAATCTTTTTTTGTATCCAATAAACTATGATTTAATGTGCAAAAAATGTTGCTAAAATATTATGTGCTCAGCTCTGTAGACAAATACCTGCCTAATGCTTCATTTCAGGCTATTCCTAAGATGCAGTTATCCTGTGACAAGGAAGTTAGATGTTTTGGAGAAAAGATTTAGTATAAATTTGGCTAAAAGTATCTGTTTGTCTATTCAGAAGCACTGGGAGACCCAAGTTAAAACAATAAAACAACATTAAATAAATGATTTTTTCTTATTATTATTTAGGGTAATAGGAGAAGGCAAAGAGAAAGAAGAAATAGGGTTTTGTAAAAGTCTTCTTCATAAACAACCGGCCTGTGTTTGAAAAAGACAGGGTGGAATCCTTGGGACTGTCTCCCATTAGAGTGATTGGTCATTTGAGCCCAAACTTTCAAACTAGCCCTATCCTCAATATGGAAGCATCTAAGGGGAATCTCTGCTTAATAAGAGGTAGAGGAAAGAAATAGAGGCCAATATGTATTTTCAGGAAGACTGAACTTTTCTTCGAATCTTAGGCTGCTCTATTTCTGATTTCCTTGTTTTCAATGATTTTTCTAAATGTCACATTAAAATAACTCTCAATTTCTCAGCCTTCTATTTACCTTTACCCAAGGATCCCACACAGGACATGGTCCTTGAATTATATGATTATCTCTATTTTGAAAAGATGAATTTAAGTTGAGACATGGAGAATTTGAGGAACTTGGCCATAATCTCAAATAAACACAATAAGTATATTTCAGTTACCAGTCAGTAATTCAGGTTCAAGGACTAAAAGCTAAAATCAAATCCTTTAATGAATTAAACTGTAAGAAGAGATCCTTAGAAGCCAGGGGACTATTTATGCTTCATTTACCTCCTATGTTCTATTGAAATGGAATTAGCTCACAATTTCCACTATCCACTTATGTGGTCTTTGGTATGATTTTCAATCGGGGCCAACCTAACTACAAACCTATGGGTTATAAAGAATCAGTAGAGAAAATAACATATGGTGGAGAGCAGGTGGCTTTGAGAGGCAATATTAACTGTGTATATATGAAATCACAAATATAAATATTTAATTTCTAATGTTTGAAAGAGAAAAGAGGGTTTCCTTGAAAGTGGACTTTAATGCATATGTAAATTAATTATAATTCATGACATTCCTCACACAAATCATTATTTCAAGAAATGATGCAATCATTTTAAACCAATATTGACATTTTTGAGTGTTACAATACTTTGAAAGATTTATTGCAGTATATTCTATTTGTTCCCTAAAGAAGTCCTTCTATCATGAGCATATAAAATGCAAAGGAAGCCACATGGTTGTTCTTTTTAATTCCTCACCCTTGGATATTTTCCCATTGATTTTTAGAGAGAGTGGGAGAGGGAGAGACAGAGAGAGAAACATCGATAAGAGAGAAACGTAATCTTATCAATGTGAGAGAGACATGTAAATTGGTTGCCTTCTGTATACACCTTGACTAAGGCCTAGGCAGGGGAGCAGCCTGCAACCAAGGTAAGTGCCTTTGACCAGAGTCAAATCCTTTATCCAGGGACCCCTCAAAGGACATGGCTGATGCAGTCCGCAGGCTGGTGCTCTATCCACTGAGCCAAACCAACTAGATTGCCACATGGTTTTTATTTGTCAAGCTTGTATGACATGGGCTCAGAGGAGACCACCATGGGATCCTATAGGAAGCAATGGTGGCAGTTGACAAAACTGTCCCACTGGACTATATCCTGGAACCTCATTATAACCTATATAAAGGTCACATCTAAAAGTTAATGATCTGAATGTTTTTCCTGGGCACCATTTCTCAAATCTGCTGATCTCCAACTTAAAGATATATTCATAACTATCTCCAAATTTAATATCATGGCACAACTGCTAAACAAAGTACAGTTGACCCTTGAACAATGTTGGGGTTAGGGATGCTGACCCACCATGCAGTTGAAAATCTGCCTATAACTTAAGTCAGCCATCTGCAAATGTGGATTCCCAGCTTGCATCAAAAATACAGCACTCCATACCTGGGAACCAATTAGGCAGCCAAATAAGGCAGTGAAGCTGTTGCTGAAAGTGAATGCTGTTGGCCAGGTTGACTCTCATTTAAGGATGAAACACCAGTGGGTGATGACAATGGCAAATAAAGGTCATGTTCTGGTGAATAAATATTACAGGATTGGGTTTAATAAACAAATCCATCCTCGTTGGCTGCATGATGATGCAGAAAATCGGTGTACTGTTCCAAAAGGGAGCTCCAAGAGCCCTTGTAGGAGCTGGCACATCTTGTGTGGTGCAGTTAGGGGCCAAGATACATAATGTCCCTCCCTTTCTAGCTCAAAAGTATCACCTTGACTGGTCCACCGTGCTCAGCACTGGAATCCACAGTGGCTTCCACAAAGGCTATATCACCCAGATGTTAAAATGCACACATTCTAGATCTAAAATCCAGGGTGGCGTTTCCTCTTTTCCACCATATCTATTTTATCAGCAGATCCCACTTTCTACAATAGCTTTCAAGTAAGTCCTTATCTATTTTCACTGTCATCACTCTGGTCCAAGTCACCATCACCATCTCCATCCCTTTTCCTGCTTCTCCCACTGCTCCTTGAAATTCATACTTTGCCAACTAGCTAGAGAAAAGCATTTTTATAAATGGGGATAAAATCATGCCATTCTATTTAGACTCCTCCACTGCCTCCCCTTTGTACTTAGAATAAAATCCAATTGCTCATCCTGGCATTCAACTGAAAACATGCTTCCCACAGCTCTTTCATTCATCTCCTCTCCTCCTCAGCAAACTGAAGTAGTCATCCTACACACACACACACACACACACACACACACACACACACACACACAAGCACGCACACACACACTATACATACTTCCTCCCCCATTACTATTTTTTCAGTGCCCTGGGCATTAAGGCTGTGTCACAAAGCTGCTGTTCCTTCACCATGAGTTTGGCTGTCACCTCCAGGTACAGACTTACAGGAGGAATCTGCCCTAATCATTATACTTCCTTAATGACTGGCTCCTGATTTAAGGATGCCATTTTCTTAGGTCCATATATCATGCTCTATTTTGAGCCACTATAGCAAAAAGCAATTGCTGTTGGCTTCTTCTCTCTGCCCAAATTCTTGTGCATGTTGTCTCCTTGTGAATATGAAGACAAAGGAAGCCTCCTTCTCAACACTCTTACCTCATCGTTCTCTTCTCATCCCTTTTTGCAGTCAAAATCAAATTCTTTCAGGAAAACGTACACCTCACTACCATGAATGCCTCTTGCCCTTGTAGGGATGGTGCTGAAGTCCTGCTTTTAGAAACTGGACTTTTCAGATATATGATTTTCACTTGGGGGCCAGCTATGTTTCCCTATTGGAAACCTCGAAGAGTGCATTAGCATAACATCTTCAAAGGCATTCAATGATTTTTCACATTGAAATGGTTTCTATAGCATCTGTTAAGAACACATTATCCACAACAAAAAGATGCGAAGGGTTAATATTTTCAAAAGGTATTTGAGTTATTCAAACCCAGAATAATATAAAAGGAAATTCTAACCAGATGTCAACTATATTTTTTTTGACCATTCAGAGAATGTTCGACCTCTCTGAGGGTAAAATGTGGTCTCCTCATACATGTTGTTAATCAAATGATTACAAGTATGAACAATTGACAGAGAAATGAAGCAAGTTGTTCCCTTTCTTCTTTTTCTGTTGTGGTTGCTGTTGTACACCCATAGCCAAATCTAATATTTGACATATGACTGGCATCCAAATATATGGAATAAATGAGTGAATGCATGTAGCTAGTTTGTGACAGAGCCAGTGATCTAAGCCAGATTTGTCTGATTACAAGCCCAGGCCCCATAGCTACACTGTATTGACTCCTTTTTGTCCTTGACATTCTTTGAACTGTATACTGCTCTAGATGTCGTTATCTGTGTTTGTGTTTTTCATGACAAGTGTCTGTAGGGGTCTCATTCCTCGTTTCACAGTTTTCAGAGCCATCCCCCCAAAAGTGTCCTGCTCACTGGAGTCTATCAATTATTCTGCATGCAATTAAGAAATTCATTTTGTAGATAAGAATCCTCATATAGAGAGAGATTCAAAGTTATTCCAAAGACATATAATTAATGGCAGAGTTGGTTTCAGAACCTAATTGACTCAGCCCTTTATTCTCTTTTATGAATGAGGAGGATTACAAATCAATCATCTGTCTCTGGCTCCCAGTCCATCTTGTCCCTAATACAGTAATTGTCAACTTCAACCACGTCAATCCTCTCTAGTCCAATCTTAGTTCATAACTCAGATGTAGCAAGATCAGAGAAGAAGGAAAGTGAACAGTCCAGTGAATTTAGGACTATTATATTCTTCTTTCCTCACCTTCCCTGAGCCCTGCCATTATATTGACTACCCAAGGATGCAAATTATTTAACAGTAAAATGCCAAGCAATGTAACACCTCTCCTCAGTCAAAACAGAGGTTATTTATCTCAAACTCATACAAACCCATGTCATCTGGCCACCTACCTGTGCTTTTCACAGGTGCTCTCTCAAACTCTGTGCCTTAGAATGCCACCCCCTCCCCGCCTGCTCTTGAAAAACATATAATGCGGCCCACCTGCATTTTTGTTTCAGGCTCGGCAAAGAAATCATTATTAAAATGACAGGGCTGCCAGGAAGAGTGATGGCTTCATGCCTAAGAAGTGTGTGAACGCACTGCGGAGGCAGCCACGCACAGGGCGGAGACACAGGTTGGGGAGCACAGATGAAGAGAAATTTGCCTTTGGGCTTCCCATGTCTTCTGTCTTTTGTCAAGGATGGTTTTACTGTCCTTTCAGATTTAATGTTTTTCTGTAACAAATTACCTAAGTCTCTCTCTGTAATATTTCTCTAATACACGGCAGGATTTGTGCCTTTTAACTAAAGTTGGAAATACCAAGTGTAAGAAATCCAAGAAAAAGAAGATGGCAATGATAGCACCTACCATTTATTGAGCAGTCGTGTGGTACT
The DNA here is from genome assembly GCA_963924515.1 of Vespertilio murinus. Classification (NCBI taxonomy): domain Eukaryota; kingdom Metazoa; phylum Chordata; class Mammalia; order Chiroptera; family Vespertilionidae; genus Vespertilio; species Vespertilio murinus. The sequence continues at coordinate 22,512,664 of OZ004708.1, read as the reverse complement.
AACACCTTATGCTGAGCCTTGATGTACATTATTTTACTTAATACCAATAACTCCTCCACACATCACTCCACTTAAATTCTTTAAGGACTCCCATCACCTTTAGTATAAAGTCCAAATATCTTAACAGAGTGCATGAGACCCTCTAAGACTCCATCAACCTGCGCTTCTCTCTCAACCACACATTACACTGCTCTGCACCTCTTTGTTGTTGTTTTTTTAAATATATTTTATTGATATTTCACAGGGAGGAAGGGAGAGAGATAGAGAGCTAGAAACGTCCATGAGAGAGAAACATCGACCAGCTGCCTCTTGCACACCCCCTACCGGGGATGTGCCCGCAACCAATGTACATGCCCTTGACCAGAATCGAACCCGGGACCTTTCAGTCTGCAGACCGATGCTCTACCACTGAGCCAAACCGGTTTCGGCAGCTCTGCACCTCTTTGAAATGGCCTGGTCTCATCTATACACAAACACGTATGGTTCTTCCTACGTGTCTATGGGCCTTTACATATGTTCCCGTGTGGCCACATTTCTTCCACTCTTCACCTGGCTAACTTGTACTTTCCTTCAGGTCTTTAATACCTTTCTTGTGTGTGTGTGTGTGTGTGTGTGTGTGTGTGTGTGTGTGTGTGTATGTGTGTGTGTGTGTGTGTGTCAGACCTGACTCCAATTTCACTTAAATGAGGTGGGATAACCCCTGCTGTTTGTTTTCCATGATTCATTCCATTTCCTCTTTTGTAACTCCATACTTGTAGTAAGCTGTAGTGAGGTCTGTATCTTTCCTGCCAGATTTGACCACTATGAAGGTGGGCAGGCACCAACCCTTCTCAGTCTCAGCTGTTTCCCTAGCATCTGCCACACGAGCAGTTCCTGAATAAGTGAACGGAAACCATAATATGCAAAATCTCTAGATGAGCATTTCCATTTGATAGATCAGGAAACAGGTTAAGAGGGGTGAAATAACTTGTCCAAAGACATAGAGTTAGCAAACAGTGATAAACCCAATACAGATTGCCCGGCTCATATTCACAGTCACTATACAGCATGGCCTTCTCAGCATTTCCTCCAGTGCTCATAGGAAAAATAAAGACAATTACTGTAGAATATTCCTCTTAGGAAGAATGAAGTAGAAGATACTGCTGGGGTTCAGGGAGGTGCCCTTTCTCCCCTCTGATTTCAGAGCTTCACAAGAGAGGCTGGGAGATTCTGAATCCTGCTGGGCAAAGATGGTGTGGTTTCCCTGAAAACATTGTTTCTGCCTCTCAGCTGTAGGTGGCTGTGGCTAGCAGGTGACCTATAGCTACATCTTTTGGTCCTTCCCGCAGATTGACACGGAAAAAAGAGAAAGCGAGTTTCTCACATTCGGAGAGAGGTTGCCCAGGCAACAAAGATAGAGCTAGAGTCACAGACTGTGCAGCTGAGACATGCTGCAGCCTGTCCCTGCATTCTCCCAGGCCCGTGCCCGCTTCTGTGGGGCAGCGGCCAACTGTGCTCACACACACTTTTAACGAGACGTCACTGACAGACCCACTTGTCCCAACTGGACCCAGTTTATAAAGGGGTTCCTATGGCCAGCCAACCGTTAGCTCCAGATGCCTGCTATGTGGTTAGGTAAAAACCCAATGTTTAATCTGTAGACCATGCCAAAAAGCAACTCTGAGAAAAGTCGGTAGTTCCAATTTGGTGGCTTGTAATAAGACAAAAACAACAAACAAAACAAAACAAGAGCCATTGAATTAAACATTGCTTTTCAAAATTCAGTTTGTCCACTCTATATAATGGCAGCTCCAAACAAAGCTCTGCCACTTAATAACCATGGGATCTTTGATAAGGTACTCAATATCTTAGTCATAAATTTCACCTATAAAATGGGCTTATAAGTGGACATAATTGCCAAAATATTTTTTTTGGGGGGGAGGTGCAAGTGAGAAAATGTATGTAAGATGCTTACCGAGTTTCCCTGAAAATAAGACCTACTTCACGGAAACATAATACATCCCCTGAAAATAAGACCTAGCTCATCTTTGGGAGCAAACATTAATATAAGACACTATCTTATTTTCAGGTAAACAAAGTAGTATAACGTGTGGCACATATCAGCACTTAGTAAATGAAAGTGAAAGCAATGAGTAGGGTTTACTTGAGTTCCTGAAAAGGTAGTTGGACAGAGATGAGCAGGAAGGAGTCTGTTTGCTGGCTTGAATTTAGTGCAAAAGCAAGGCGGCATCATGCCTGCTCCTGTAATAAGCAGCAACATGAGCTGCAAACCCCGCCTGCACAGGCTGTCTTCACCAGGCACTATTAAGCCTTCACCAGGCCGAATGCAGACTGAGGCACACAGTGGGTGCTCAAGAAATGCTTGTTGAAGCTGTTGAGAATGGGATGTGCAGGCAGTTCAAAGCACCGTGGGCATCTGGGTCTTTAAAGGAAATGGTACCCTCCGAGGAGTCATTAAATGAGTTCTTCGGGGAGGGCGGTAACAACACGCCACCTGACTGCTTTGTTCAGAAGCACTTTCCGGCTGAGTCGCCCCAGAAACGATGCTGTTCTTTGCTACATCCCTGCATGACTGCCAGTCCCTACTAGGAAATAGCTTTTCATGATGGCTTGCTGGTGCCTTTGTGTGTGGAGGAAGAGGCTGGCCACAGGGGCGAGAGCCACGGAGCGGGATGAAACCTCTACCGAGCTGTTCCCAGCCTTTTGCACGCGGGGCATCCTATTATGGTGTGTGTGTGTGTGTGTGTGTGTGTGTGTGTGTGTGTGTGTTGGTGTGGGAGTGGATACATCAGCAATACTCATCTATCTCCGAAAAACAGGTCCAAATCTCATTTAGCTCTATTACAAAATTCTTCAGGCATGACTTAGAGTCTCTGAAAGTATTTTATCCTTTGAACACCAGAGCCTCTTTGGAGAGAAGTAAACGGAGAGTGTGTAAATGAGCGCTCCCCTAAATGAAACAGTGTCTGGCAGAGGAGAACAAACGGGCCCTTTCTGGAGTGCAGAGTACGAGACAACGGCTCTGGTCTTTGTTCCTGAGCCAGAAGCCTGTGAGAGGACGGCCATTCTAGAAGGAATAACCTCCAAATGCTGAGTTTGCAAAAACTCATACCTGTGACTCGTTAAGTCGTCTAGTTCTCGCTATTCTGAAAAACAAACCGCACACAGTACTAATTAATAAAAGATATCATGTCTTATTAACGTTTATATAGTAATTACCCAAATCACAAATCCATCTGCTAAGTAGCCCGCAAACAAGACAAATGAGTGTGCTCAGTTAAACAGATTATCGAATGCCTTTGGGAGGATAATCTAATAGCCCCAACGAAGCTATGCATCAAGCAGCCACCCCTCTGGCCACGTGGACAAGCTCGACAATCCCATCTCCCCGGTGAGGCGGGACGGGGCAGTGGAGACATCCTGCAGCTCGTTCTCTGGAGAGAACGTGCTCTTGTGCACGTGTCAGCGCTACTCATGTAGCTTGCTGTTGCAACCTTTGCACTGACACTTAAGGTTTGGCTTCTTTAACAGACACAAGAGGAAAGGCCCAAGAGATGTCACTTTAAGTCAAACACAATCGCACCAGCTTTTGCATGTAAAATGCCCATCACTGAGGCTTCTCAGCTGCCAACAAAGAGAAGAATTTCATCTTTTGGCAAAGTGCTATGCATTCCATCCCTACCTCTTTCCCAAAATTCACTCCCTCTGTCCATTTCACATCTCCTCCCCTAGACAGGCATCGGAGCCACAGGAACTGTGTCTTACTAGTCTTCCAAGTGCAACAATGACAACAACCAATAATAATGATAATCGTGGTTAAGATGTTTACCATTTCTTGTGAACATACATGTGCCAGTCACTTGGGTGAATGCTTCAACTCATTTAGTTTTTGTCATTTAATATTCACAACAGCTGCTTATAGCAGGCACATTCTCATGTTACAAGCACGAGGCAACGCACTTGACAGGCTGAGTGGCGGAGCTGAAATTCATTTTTAGGTCTGAGAGTCTCCAAAGCCCGTGTTCCAAAACACTCTGCTGAATAGTACCCATCTGATGCAGTGCCTAGGTCAGGGCCAAGTACATACTAGACATGGATACATGTCATTGGGATAAAGGAGTATCTTAATAGTTCATTTCTGCTTCCCGTTGGTAGTTCAGGTTCAATCCTTGCAGTTTCCGCTTTTCTGTGTATTTTTCCCCATGTGTGCATGATGTTATGAGTTATTATTAGTGCTGGGCATCCAAAAATGTCAATAAAAGCTCCCCCTTACCTTTTTTGAACATCAGAAAATATACACCTCTCCAGGACTCTACCTCCTAGTTCAGTGCCAGGATGATATTCACAACTGGGCACATTCGATGGTTTCTCATTTGTATTGGTGTTACTCACATGGTGGACTGCAAGTTAGATGGTAGGAGGCAGCCCAGTGTCGTTGGCACCTCCTTTCAGCTTTCTTCAACATCCTGGGCTCTACAGTCACATTGGGTGGGGGGAACTCAGGGCCTGATGGCTACTGACTTCACAATAGTCAATGTTTCCCATTGGTGGGGGTGGTGGAGGGATCCTTTGCTGGCTTAACCCTCTCAGCACATAGTATCTCCCTCCACGCAGGAGCAGTACTTCCAGCATGCAGCCCACGTACTTGGAGGAAGTACACTCTACCCCAGCTCGAGAACAGAACTCTGGTTGGTCTGAGGTAATCAGCACATCCCATTGGTTTTGCCACAAGTCTTAAGTCTCGGTTCAGGACAGTGAGAAACAAGGCATTTGCTAGGGGTTCTGGGGAAAATGCTTCCTGGCTTAGAGGGGAAAGAGATTGTCTTTCCTTGTTGAGCACTTGTGTAGAAGAAGGTCCAGAAGGGAGAAGAATCATTCTGGAACTGTGATGGAATCCTGGTTTAGGATTAAGCAAGATCCCACATAAGACTAAGAAGAAAAATGGAAAGAAGAGTTTGATGACATAGCTGAGCCACTTAATCAAGCCTTACTTCAAAGACTGGACTATTTCTGGATTATTTGGCTATATGAAAGCCTAAATTCCCTTTTTTGAGTTAAGCAAGTTTTGAGCCAAATTTTCTCTGATTTGAAATGGTATGTAATATATATGGGTGACAACTTTGTTCCCTATTCATTATCATATTCACTTTTAAAATTTTTTTCTTTTTTAAAATTAAATCTTTATTGTTAAAAGTATTACATATGTTCCATTTCCCCCATTGACCCCTTCTATATTTTTTCAGAACAGTAAGTAAGATAGTGGTTTGAAAGACTATAGGATGTCATCTAAAAGTTTATCACAAACCTGAAGCAGGCAAAATTTACTGTCAAAACCTAAAGAGACCTGGCCTTCCTCATTTAGGGCCACCATGTCACAGAGTGCCATCCAGTATCTTTGGCACTAGTGAACTATGTGCCGGTTCCTTCTGTCTGTGGTCATCATAAAGCCCAATTATGAAGAATGGTGAAATTTCTGCATAAATGGACCAAGAAGTAATGGCTAATGCAACAAGCTGATCTGCTCATCCCAGCACAATTCCACAGATATTGCAGCTACTCATAATTCTGTTGTGTTTTTTCTCTCTCCCTTAAGTCAATCAGTACATCCTAATGGCCACATTGATTAGTGTAAGTTTTAAGACTCGGTTCAGGACAGTGAGGAACACTTGGGTTTCATAGGTATTCAACATTTTAGAATAAGTTAATACATACCAGCTTCTTAGAGAATGATGCTCTTCTCTGAGACCTCCATTCTGCCTTGCTTACAAGGACAACTGTCCTTGAAAACCACGTGGACACACTAAGAAAACTGCAGGTTTGAATGCAAAACAATCTGCAGCAAAGTGTAATCACAGCTGCCTCCTGGTGATTTGACAACTTGAATCCAATCTCTCGTACTTCTAGTTGTGAAGTACGGGACCTTCTCAAATGCTAGGGATTTTAAATGCAAGGGTGGGAAGGAAGACAACCGGGAGAGGCTCGACTGGAAGGCTCTAGATCCCCAGAGGATGTTTCTTGAAAGAGGGGTAAAATGAGATATGATGTCTTCTTGCTATCATGGCCAGCTTCATGGATGAGCATTTTACTTCATTTTTTCCCCTTTCTGTGCTTTTGATTGGGTAATTCTTATTGATTTATAGTTCATGGATTCCTTCTTTGGTTCTCTAAAGCCTGCTGTTGAATTCTGCTAATTTTTTTTAGTTATACAGTGTTGAGTACACAAAACACAGTTTATTATCATACTATTATTGACTAATTATTGTACTATTTTTCATACAAACAACTGTAAACCTACTTTCGCCCACACTGTACTCTTCAGCTACCGAATTTCTACGTGGTGCATTTAATGGTTTCTATATCCTTATTCATAATCTATTTATTGCTCTGGTGTTGTCACACTTTGCTTCTTTAAATATGGTCCCCTTTACTTTTTAAAATATTTGTAATAGTTTCTTAGAAGCCTTTGTCAGCAGATATAGGGAAACACTAAAAGACAGTTTCTATTAACTGCTGCTTTCCCCCTTGCATATAGGTCATGCTTTCTTGTTTCTTGGCATGCCTCATAATTTTTTTTCCTTAAAAAACGAGACATTCTAAATAATATATTGCAGCTACTCGTAATTCTGGTATTTTTTTTTCCCTTGAAAGTGGTTGTGGCCGGCGTGTTATGTGATTGGTAACTTGCCTGGGCCAAATCTGTGGACTATGCATCCCCTGAGGTCACTAATGCCCTGTTAGGCTGTGACTGTTGTTTTAAATAAATGTCCTTCATTTTATTTTAAAACCTGGCTTGCTAGAGATTGCCCCTGTGTCTATCTAGCTTCTTGTTCAGCGAATGATTGCACAAGCTGTGCTCTGACACCTCAGCCAGTAAGACTTCCATCCTCTGCTGTTAGATATGTTTTGGGGTCGAGGGGCACATTTCAAGTTCAGGCTATTTGGGTTTTACTTTCTGCCTTCCTGGGTTTTAATATCTGCCAGGCCCTTTTGAATCGCCTATGCACTCAGACCTAGGACTAGCCAGAATTGTGTGAAGGGCTCCTGCCCTCTTCAATCTCTGCTGCTGTGTACACAACTTCCTCCAGGAACATGCTGTCCCTGACCACAATGGCAGCCTTATGCTGATGGAGCCCACGGCTCTCCCCATTCACCCACCTCCAAGATGACAATTTCTACTGACAGCTTTGCTGAGTGTGTGCATTGCCCATCTCTCCAGATTGGCTGAGTCACCATTCTAAAACTGAACACCATTTTCCCACCTGGGACCTCTTCTGCCCCTCCTAGGTTTTCTCCATCTTGACTGACACTAAATTTATTCTCTTGGGAGGGGGATGGGGGTAATGAAGGAATAAGGACACATATGTAATACCTTAATCAATAAAGAAATTAAAAAAAATATTCTCTTAGATGCCTTGGAGTCATTTTTGATTCTTTTTATTATTTTACACCAAAAAAATTACATTAAAAAATCCTGTTGGCTCTAATTTCAAAATAAATTAGAACTGTACTTCTTATTACTACTGTTACTGCCACCAGCCTGGTTGGAACCAAACTTCTCTCACAGGATTATGGAAACTGATTTCATTATTTCTAACTTCATTCTTTTTAAAAAAAATATATTTTATTGATATTTTACAGAAAGAAAGGGAGAGAGATAGAGAGCTAGAAACATCGATGAGAGAGAAACATCGACCAGCTGCCTCTTGCACACCCCCTACTGGGGATGTGCCCGCAACCAAGGTACATGCCCTTGACTGGAATGGAACCCAGGACCTTTCAGTCCGCAGATCTACGCTCTACCACTGAGCCAAACCAGTTTTGGCTCTAACTTCATTCTTTTATATTTTACTAGAGGCCCAGTGCATGACATCCATGCACTCAGGGGCAAGGGTTAGGGGAGCCCTCAGCTTGGCCTGCGCCCTTTAGCAGTTCAGGAGCTCTTGGGGGATGTCCAACTAAGCCATCAGTTGGACATCTTTAGCACTGCTGCAGAGGCCGGAGAGGCTCCCACCACCACCGCTGCACTCACCAGCCATGAGCTCGGCTTCTGGCTGAATGGTGCTCCCCCTGTGGGAGCACACTGACCACCAGGGGGCAGCTCCTGCATTGAGTGGTCAGTGTATGTCACAGCAACCGGTTGTTCCACTGTTCGGTTGATTTACATATTACCATTTTATTATATAGGATACTCAACATAATATCCAGAGTGATCCTTGATCTCTGATATTCTATACTCAACACAATAGCCAGAAGAATCCTTTTTAAAAGGATGTGTCACTCAGAACATTCCAGAGGCCTGCCATTTCACTTAGTATAAAAGCCAAAGGGTTTTCAATGACTTATGATACCTTACATGGTAAGTCCTGCCAAGCCCTTTTAATGCACTGAACTCATCTTTCACTGTGTTGGTGAGAGATGGCTCTTACTAATCTTTCTGGGTATGCTGGTGGTCTTGATGCTTCTTAAAAACACCATGCCAGCCGTTTGGAGTCTTTGCCTTGGAAACCTTTTCTTTCTGAAATGCTCTTCCCTCAGATATCTATATGGCTAACTCTCTCACCTCCTTCAAGTTTTTGCTCAAATGCTACTTTCTCCATAAAGCTCACACTGACCACCCTGTTTCAAATGGCAAACCTCTCTTTGCTTCTGTTTCCCTTACTGTCATTCCATCTTGTCCTTCTTCCACATCCCTCTCACCCATTTTCACATTATTTTTTCTTTTCATAGAATCACCCTCAACTGTATAATAGAATTTACTTATTTGTTAACCTTATTTATTATCTGTCTCCTCCCTCTCTGGAATGTAACTCACAAAGTTCAGGGACTTGTGTTTTGCTCACCGACATATTTACAGTTGCAGAAAAGTGCCTGCTGTATAAAAGGCAGTCAGGAAACATTTGCTAGATAAATGAATCAGTGGTGGGTCTATGGCTCTGATATATGTATAAGCTTTTAAAGACATGGGCTGAATGTGAGAACAGTTACCAGAGAAACTTCAGGGCAGCACAATTCAAAGAAATGTCAAGATAATCTCAATGAAAATAAAAGTCGGGATATTTAAACTCACTAGAGGCCCAGTGGACACATTTGTGCAGGGGTGGGGTCCCTTAGGGTGGCCTGCAGGGATGGGGCCCTAGCTCCTGCTCCCAGGCTCACAGCCCCAGTTGTGCCCCCAGCCTCATAGCCCTATAGCCCCACCTTGGCCTGGCACTGCCCCCCTCAACCTGCTCTACCATCCTGCCTACAGAGTGATCGATCGGGGCTAGGTCACCACCACCACTAGTCGCCATCTGCGGGGCTATTGATGGGGCAATCAGGCCCCTGATCACACCCGACTTGGCCTGGCTCCGCCTGCTTACCTGCTCCACTATACCATCACTGTCTTGCTCTCATTGGGTCCCATTCATGTTCTGTGTCGCTCCCTGGTGGTCAACACACATCATAGCGAGCAGTTGAACTTCGGGTCAAACAATTTTCATATTAGGATTTTATTATATAGAATTTTGACCATGTGGGGACATATTAGCATATTAAAGGTCTGAGAAGTCTTGCAGGTAAGAGATGGGCTTAACTTTATTTTTTATTTGACTTTTTTTCAGGATTATTTTCTTTACCTTTGAATTTCTGTAGTTTGAAAATGGTATCTATGTAGTTTTGAAAATGGGTTTTGTTTTTATTTTACTTTCTTTGCATTCCTCCTACTTGGTACTATCTAGACTTCCTGGTTTGGTGTCTGACATTAATTTGGAAAAATTCTCAGTCATTGCCATTTCAGATATGTCTTCTATTCCTTTCTCTTTGTTCTCCTTTATGTTCTCCTTTGTATTCCCATTATGCATATATTGCACCTTGGATATTTTATTCCATTGTTTTTTTCCCTCCAGTTTTTGTTTTCTTTGCTTTTCAGTTTTTAAGAATTCTATAGATATAGCCTTTAGCAACAAAGATCTTCATCAGCTATGTCCAGTCTACTAGAGGAAGCCCATAAAGGGCATCTTTTCATTTCTGTGACAGTGTTTTTTGCTTTTATTATCTCTAGCATTTCTTTTTGGTTCTCTCATAGGATTTCCATCTCTCTGCCTACATTGCCCATTCATTCTTATATGCTTTACCCATTAGGACCATTAGCCTATTAGTCATAGTTTTAAATTCCCAGTCTGATACTTTTAACATCCCTGCTGTGTCTGGTTCTGATGTTCTGTCTGTTCAAATTGTATGTGTTATTGTTTGTTTCTTTTTTTTGTCTTTAGTAGGCCTCGTAGTTTTTTCTTGATAGCTGGGCATGATGTGCTGAGTAAAAGAGCTATTATCAACAGGCCTTTAAAAATGATGGTGAAATGCAGGGGATAAGTGCTCTATGGTCCTATAATTAGGTCTCAGTCTTTCAGTGAACCTGTGACCCTGGGCTGTGAGCTTCTTAAGTGTTTCTCAGTTTGTCCTCCCCCGACCTTAGGTGGGACAGGATGACTAAAGCTGGCGGGAGTCAAATATCTCCTTCCCCCAGGTCAGTTAGGCTCTGGTTAACTCCTTTATTCTGAGGGCAAGTCTTGTTAAGAACAGAATGCACTGGTGTATTTTAAAAAGGAACCCAAGTACACTGCTGGTGGGAATGCAAACTGTTGCAGGCATACAAAACAGTGTGTTTTCAGTATCCTCAAAAAATAAAAAATGGAACTTCCATTTGACACAGTGATCCCACTTCTAGAAATATATCCTAAGAATCAAAAAACACCTATTGGAAAAAATATATGCACCCCCTATGTTCATAGCAGTATTATTTACAATAGCTACATTTGGAAACAGCCCAAGCACCCATCAGTAGATGAATGAATTAAAAACCGGTGGTACATTTACACAATGGAATACTATGCAGCTAAAAAAGAAGGCTCTCTTACCATTTGAGGGAGCATGCTAAGTGAAATAAGCCAGTCAGAGAAATACAAGTATTACAGGATCTCACTCATATGTGGAATCTAATGAACAAAATAAACTGATGAATAAAAAAGATCCAGTATGCACAAAGACTGACATATTACAGAGTAAAGTGGGGTGGGGGAGGGGGTGAGCAGAAAGATATTAACCAATAAACTCATACACATATATGTATAGTCCATGCAGTCCACAGACAGACAATAGTGCAGGGAAGACCTGGGGAGGGGAAGGAAGCCAGATAGGGGGAGAAAAGGGGACATCTGTAACACTTTCAACAATAAAGATGAATTTTTTAAAATGGTTCTGCTCCCCTGTTCCTGCCAGGAGGACTGAGTTTGGCTTCTGAAGTTAAATCTCACAAAATTGTGCCCTATGGTCTCTCATGATTGGCTCTCCTTGGAGTTTTTGACTTCAGCGGTATCTACCCTGAGCCTCCAGCCACTTGTCCGCTACAGTCAGATTTTCCTACCTTGGCACCGGTCCCACAGGAGTTTCCACTCATGAGTCTCTACTCTGATAGCCATATTTGCCTGCCTGTCTCTCCAGTCTTGGGGGCAGCAGGTTTGCCCCATGTCCTTACCTTCCTTGCAGGGCCAAGAAGAGTTGTTAATTTTCCGTCTGTTCAACTTTTTACTTATTGTTAGGATGGGGTGGCAATTTCCAAGCTCCTTACTTGGGGACCTGGAAACCGGAAGTCTATTTGGATTGTGTTTGGGCACAATCTCAAACTTCCAGAAAGGTTTATATATTATAACTAGGGGCCCATTGCAGGAAGATTCCTGTAAGACTTCCAGCGGGCTTCCTTCCCACCACTGCCACCTCTCCCACCCTACCACCTCTCCCGCTGCTATGGGCAGGGCAGGCAGGGTGGGTGTGCCCCAACCCGCCACGCCCACCACCACCACAGCCTCTGTAGCCACGTGCACATGCCCTGCCCTACCCATCCGCCCAGCAGCACCCTCAGTTGCCACTGCCCGCCCATGCCCACTTCTGTGGCCCCACATACCTGTTCTTTCCCTTCAGCAGCCGCCTTGCTTTCCACTTTCCCTCCCTCTTTCTTCTATGCTGTCTTCAGTCTTCACTCCTCCCTCCCTCAGCGTATGCAAATTAACTGCCATCTTTGTTGGGTTAATTTGTATACTCGCTCTGATTGGCTGTGGGCGTAGTGAAGGTATGGTCAATTATAATTTTTTCTCTTTTATTAGTGTAGGTGTGTAAGTAAAATGAGTAGCAGTGTAAGTGTGGGCTCCAGAGAGAGACCAGGTGGGTTTCTATCTTGGTTTTGCCATTTATGAGTTATTTCCTGTCTCTAAGCCTTAGCTCTTTATCTGTCAAATGGGGATGGTATCTATATCATGGTTTTGGATACCACAGGATGAAATAAAATAATGTAAGTAATGTGTAGTACATACTAAGCATCCCCACAATATTTTAAAGTAATAACTATTTGAATGCCTAAAACCTGCCAGGTATTATCCCAGATACCGGAGATGTAGAAGTAGAAGGCCCTGGCCTCATGGAGCTTATGTTCTAGAGACAGAAGACAGGCAAGAAATACATACGCTGATAAGAGAACCTTTTCTGATAGTGATACTGGAAAAAAAGAAATAAGGGTATGTGATAGAGAGTGGGGAATGCAGGGTTGCTTTAGATAGGATAGTTCAGGCTTTTCAGAGGAGGGGAACAGTTGCACTGAGAACTGAACAGCAAGGAGCTAGCCAAGCAAAGATCTTTCTGGAAAAGCAGCACCACAGCAAAGGGAACAACAGGGATAGAGGTGTAAAGGTGGGCATGCGTTTGGCTTGGTCAGGTAACTGGTCGTGAGGAATACATCTCTATTGCTTTAAACACCAAAACCTGTGGACTTGTATTTATTGGGTGACCTCTCAATGTATAATCCCCTTTGGGGGTGGGGGTGAGGGTGGGGGGAATACAATGACTATAGAGGGATTCTAGCAATGACCCGGGAGTCTGGAGAGGGAGGGAGGTCCAACTAGCAGAGTCATGGGTTCCAGGGGGAATTGACCAGCTTGTTTTGAATAGGTTTTCCAGGTTGTGGTGGTGATCTTTCCTCTCTACTACCCACCAAAAAAGGCAGTCAGGTTCAGGGAGATAAGAATGATGAACTGAGCGGATAAAGGGTTATGAAATAAAAATGAGGAAATGCATGCATGGGTGTTACTGATACTGTGGTTTTTGCTGACCCCTGATGCTCTCACTCTTGTTGAAGCCTATGCTTCTTTCTCTTAGTAGACACCTTTAGTCTAAAAAAGTCTCTGTTGTGTATTTTTTTCCACTTCCCTCTTTCTGGAGGGCGGAAACCAATTTCTTGGGTATAACTAAACATCCAAGAAAATGCTCAGCAAACACTGCATAGTATTACTTTTCACTTATAAAAAAAGCTCAGTTACTCATCATGTCATAATTAAGTCCTTTTATACACATAAAAATGTCCCCACATGCCCAGTGAATACAAATTCTCATTGATGTTCATTTGACCTTGCCAAACTAGCCTGAAAATGTTGTACCCTATTATGCCAAAGATCATTTTTTCAGTGCTCTTCTCACTGATGACAGTAGAAGGGAAGAGAAAGTGATAGCTCTGTAACTCAAACCAGAGCCTTCTACAATAATACATTGGCAAGTTACAGGGTGCTGAAATTGTTTTATGTGGCCAGGCTTTTGTTTCCTATCTTAATGTTTCTGAATGCAGAACTGACTTGTTTATATTCTGCTACACAATGGGAAAGGGGAGTAAGAGGTCTGCTGACCTCCCTGCAGCTTCAGAGCAACACTTCTTTTTAAGTATATTTTATTGATTTTTTTACAGAGAGGAAGGGAAAGGGAGAGAGAGTTAGAAACATTGATGAAATAGAAACATCAATCAGCTGCTTCCTGCACAGCCTCCACTGGGGATGTGCCTGCAACCAAGGTACATGCCCTTGACCGGAATCAAACCTGGGACCCTTGAGTGAGCAGGTCGACGCTCTATCCACTGAGCCAAACTGGTTAGGGCAGGACAAAATTTCTTACCAAGAACCTGTTCCTAACAGGTCTCCTTAAAAAATGTCTAGTAACAGCACCCCCTCTCAAGAATCTCTCCATTCTATCTGGATAGTGTTTCCTTGACTAACCCAGTCAAGGATTCCCTATGGAACCATTCAAAGGTTCAGGGTTGTTTGCCCACAGGGATTTACTCAGATTCACCTTTATTTCTCAAATTCTTGACTTTCAAAGCATTTTCTTATTCTTAGCAACTCTAGTAGAGGTAAGAAAGAGGTATATGGACCAAAATTCAGGCTATCTTGAGCTTGTCATTAGCTGGTATGGGAAACGCCTGGGTGGGTGGTAGAAGAGATTGAAATTGTCCAAAGTGAAGTTTGAGGATTCTCTACAGGTTTTCATTAGCTCTCACCTTAATTTGATCTTTCATGGAAAATCGAGAGTGAACCGTAAATGAGAAGCATGCCTTAATTACCTTAGTGACTGACTAATAAATAAAGAAGTTGCATCTTCTAATCTTTAATGTAGACCATAAATTACAAGAGAATAATGTGTGTGTGAGTGCACATGTGAGCAACCCTGGATATATGTATGCATGTGTGCATGTGTGCACATGTGTGTGTGTGTGTGTGTGTGTGTGTGTGTGGTTTTTGTTTTTTTTAATGAGGATATACATGGATTAATCTAAACTCTTTTCTCCAACCTCCAGCAGCTTATCCAGGTCTGGTTATGAGCAACTATCTGATACATTTTCCATTGTTTTCCCCAAGACATCAGGAAAGGCCCAAGCCCTTTTGGACCTTCCTTAGTACATTTGTTCTCAGCTATTTAGACTGGCTCGACCCGCTCATTCAGTCACTATTCACACCATGTCACAACCATCTCCAAGGAATCAGGATTTCCAAATTTAAATCCTTATGTGTTCTGGAGCTTATCAAGGTATTAACCCATTGTTCCTCAGTTTTCTATCCTGGTTTGAAGGGATCAATTGAATTACCTAACATAGGAAATCTCTTCACAGATGCCATGAAGAGACTGAAGAGTCTAGTGGTCCTTTCCTCCCAGCTGAGGGTTTCTTTACACACACACACACACACACACACACACACACCTTGTGATTGTGATAAACAAGGTGACAGGAGAGTGAGAAAAGAAACACCAACACCTAGTGCATGCCAAGAGATAACTCATGCTGAAGGTATCAAGGGAAATGCCTTGAGGAGGAGGGAGGTAGAGAAAGCTCCATCCATCAGAGAGATCATAGCTGTGCAGGTATGAAAGTGGCCTGCAGCATCCGGAAGGACAGCCTGGGAAACTGTGTCTTTACCTGAACCAGCATTGGGCACATGGAAATGTTCATGTGCGAATTATACTGTATGCTGCTTTAATCAAGCCTGTCTGTATTCTACCTTGGAATTGCAACTAATTCTATTTGTTCTTCAAAAAGTCTGAGTTAAAAAAAAATTTTTTTTTTTGCTTCAGTGACTGCAATTTCAAGGGAAAGGGTTTAGAAACTAATCCCATGTGTTTCCAATTGCGTGAATTGTTTGTGTGTAAAGCTATTTCCTAAATTTTTTTTTCAATTAACATATTGGGTCCTGGAGGAGTGCTCTGGATAAATGCCCAAGTTGCTCTTTGGTTAAGTAGAAGAGCACAAAGCCTTGTTCGGGGAACCCGATCCTCTGATTAGTGAGCAGGTCAAACCTCACCTTAATTACTTCACAAAGCAAAACAAAACAAAACAAAACAAAACAAAACCACCAAAGGCCTTTTTATGATCATATGAGATTTTTTAAAGTGTTTTTTTTTTTCCCATTCTCAATCAGATCAGCTTTGGTGCTTGATTCTTGAGGAAGAACAAAAGAAAACACACACCCTACTGTCAACCATACTTGAGATGTTAGTGATCACTTTGTCTTTGTTCTGACATTTCCTCTTCAGGCGGATTTCTAAGCATCCAGACAGAAGCAAAATGAAACACAGGTCATCTGGGACCATGTGGCTTATCGAGACAAACAGGACCCAGGAGGCATTAGGAGAGTTAAAATCTTTCACAAATGAGGGGCGTGGGTTGACAAGGGGCGGGAGACTTTGTCCTCAAAGAATGGATGCACATCTTTTCTAGGTCTCGCTGTAGCTAAAACCTTCAAACCCAAACATTTGAAACTTGGATCCTATTTCTCAAAGCTGAAAGGGAAATCGGAGAAGAGACTAAACATTGTTTAACAAAGGTGGTGTTAAGGTGAACTAGATCACAAAATGGCAGTGTCGGTCAATGGGCAGGGCTGGTCTGGATGTGGCACTAAGGAGAAGGTGTAGAAAAACAGATGGGAAGCCAGCACTTTCCTACTGCAATGGCTGTATGGATATTCCTACAGTCCTTTTGATAGCGAGGTGCAAACATTCAAGCCTCTCTCTATAGACAGATAGACAGTAGAAGCGCACTCACAAACCAAAAAGTGTTTCCTGAGCCAGATAGCAAAGCTCATTGTCTAATTTGCTTTAGGATGGGGCTTGGTTTCTCTGTGTGAGCACTGTGTCTCACCTGTACTGGGAATGTACTGCACACGAGGAACCTGGGATCCCAGAGATAAAGCATATGCCTTCTAAGAGGTCCTCAGTCTGCTGGGGAGACAGCCAGCCAGTGGGCTAGAACTTGCTTATTCATTATTTTCCTAGGTCCAGCACCTGTACTAAGTGCTTTATAGGTTTGAGTAGAGTTGATCCTCCAAACAGCCATTTGAACATGGCCATCTTGACTTCAGTTTGTAGATAAGAAAATTTACGTTTGGAGTGGTTTACTCATGACTTGCCCAAGGAGAGGTAGGTAACAAGTGGCAGAGCGTTACCAGAGTTTTGGACTCCAGGCCGTACTACCCCCTCATTCCTATTACAGGATAATAGGTCACGCCCCTGTGTGGTATGAAATGTACTAAGTGCTGTGGAAGCAGTAACGACAAAAGGCAGGGGAGAAAGACGGAGCCAGAGCAACTTTCCAAGGGCTGAGCAGGAGTTGGTCAGGTGAAAAACACTAGGAAAGGAGACACCCATGTGAGTGAGAGTGAGCGGCATTTCAAGAAGGGAATGGCTTCCTGGCCGGTGTGCTCAGTGGTTGAGCATTGACCCATGAACCAGGAGGTCACAGTTCAATTCCCAGTCAGGGTACATGCCAGGATTTCAAGTTTGATCCCCAATAGGGGACTTGCAGGACACAGTCAATCAATGATTCTCTCTCATCATTGATGTTCCTACCTCTCTCTCCTCCCTTCCTCAGAAATCAATTAAAATATACTTAATAAAAACAGAGAAGAGAATGAGTTCAAGAAAATATAGCTCAAAAGAGCCCTGGGTTATCTGTGCCAGTAAGGGACCACGTGGGAGAGATGATCTAAAATTCATGTCTCTTTGGCTTCTGTATGGATCATGTTTTTATTTATTTATATCCTGCCTTGTTCCACAAAGGTTTTGAGGTAAAATTCATTACGTGGTTTTTTTATGCAGTGACCTTCCTAATTAAGTTTTTCTCGGCACTGTCATGTTCGTCTTTGTATTCCCTGAGCCATATGCGGAGAGATGTGCATAAAAAAGTTGAATTGAATTTACATACTTTGAGCACACTGTAAGTAGTTAGCAAGGGCAACTGGTCCCAGAAGCTTGGTGGGTGGCAAGAAAAGCTGGGCCAAACTTAAAATTGCTTAGACTGAATACCGTATTTCACTGAATATAAGATGCCATTGATTACAGGGCATGCTGTTTCTTTATGGCTACTAAGGAAAAACAGAATGCTGCAAATTCAACTATAACACAATGTTAAATGCCATCTGATTTTAGTTATGTTAATAAAATAAAAATATGTCTTTAAAGAAATGATATATGGTGATGATAGTATCCTCCCCCGTAGTCAGAAATTCTGAAAAGTATTGATAGTCTGGTTCAGTGAGAGAAAATTAGAAGTTTTACACTGTCTGAGTAGAAATTTGTCAAACAATCCACACCCTAAAGATTCTATAAACACTTTGACCCAGAAACTGTACCTCTAGGAATTGAGCCTAAGGAAATAAATGTAAAAGTTCCTAAGGATGTCACCACTGAACTATATGCAGTCATAAAAAATGAAGACATAACCTAAAATCTTCATTTTATAATGTATACAGGGTGACCCAAAAATGTACACATGTTTTAATAATTGATAGCTCAATTTTGAAAATAAAATGTATTTTAATAAGCACTGCCTTTATAATTATTCAAAGTGTGTGTATACATTTTGGGGGACACCCTATATATTATGTTAGAGTTATGTAATACATTAAAATGATGATAGAGAAATATATATTTAAATGGAAAAGCATTTCATAATACATTAAGCTTTTAAAAACCAGGTAATAAAGTATTTGTTATAGGGCAAAATTACTCCTGTGAAATAAAAATACATTTACACTTCATTCTATCTAATAAAGAGGGAATATGCTAATTGACTACCCTTCCCTCAAAGATGGTGGCGCCCACAGCCACAAGATGGGCGGCAGGCATGCAACAAAGGCTGGGCCTGCCCCTAGGCAAGCCCAGCTGCTCTGTGCATCTGCTTCCAGAGTCCCACAGTCTCCTCAGCCCCTAGCCACCCAGGGCTGGCCTGATGTGAAGGCAAGCCTTGGATGGAGGCAGCTCAGCTGCCCAGGACTGCCTGAAGCTCAGGTAACCAGGGCAGTAAGGCTTGTGCTGCTGGCAGTGGCAGCAGCAGGAGTGTGATGGGGTATCGCCTTCCCCTGATTGCTGGGTCACTTCCCTGCCATAAGGGCTCCCAGACTGTGAGAGGGGAGGGGTGAGGCCAGGCTGAGACCCCCCCCCCCCGTGCATGAATTTTCATGCATGGGGCCTCTAGTATTTACATAAGAATAAAGTCTCAAATGATATATTGTATAGCTAAATGTTACAAAGGTTGTCTGGGGTAGGTAATTTAGTTGGTCTTTTTCTTTTCTCTATCTTATAATTTTTCAAAACTTGGAAAACCAAACACTAGTTAGATGGACTTTAAGTAGGTGTGGACTTTAAGTAGTCAGATGGACTTTAGGATGCATGTGGATAATGGAAAATTAACTACCTTGACTTAGAATTTCATTTTTTTATGGAGTAGGTACCTGAGTCTTTCCTGCTCCATAAATGGGCATGGCTGGGCTGGTTCCAAAAGAGGGTTCAACTACCTGAAGGTGGTTCCAAATAAGTCCCAGGTTATAAGATGTGGAAAAGGCTGACTGATTTCCAATGGAAAATACAGGTTTATCATCTGAAATTTCCCCTCAAAAGTTGGTACCTAAAATGGGAAAATAAATACCACAGATCACACTATGCTGAAGGGTCTGGAACACTCCACCTTTGAGGGATTAACTTACTCTGAGGCAAAGTATGAGACCCTGAGCTCAGAGAAGGCAAGTTCTAGGTCCTACAATTGGGAGAAAGGGTGATGGTCACAGTCAAGGTTGGCCTCAGTTTTGACCATGGCTAAATGGTTGGTTTTCTGAATTGGCCTCTAAGCACCACACCTGCTATAAATCCACTTTTTAAAAATGTTATTTATAATTTTTCTTAAAGTCATTTTCTATTAGATATAGTTTTGGTATCCTAAATCCCACTTTGAGGATGAAGTCTAATCTTTTGATGTATCTATATATAAAATACTAAGTAAGCATTGCAACTGAAATGACAACTCAACAGGCTGCATGAGGCAACCAGGCTGACGGGGGGGGGGGGGGTTAGTGAGGAGTGACCAATCCACCTAACAGTAGGTGTGGGGCAACCAGGCTAGCAGGGGTGGGGGTAAGGTGGGGGGGCGCAGTTGGTGGCAATCAGGCCAACAGGCAGAGGCAGTTAGGGATGATCAGGCCAACAGGGAGGGCAGTTAAGAGTGACTAGGCTGATGGGGGGGGCAGTGATAGGCAATCAAACCAGTAGGCAGAGGCAATTAGGGGTGATCAGACTGGCAGAGGGGAAGTTAAGGGCTATCTGGCAGGCAGGCAGGTGAAGCACTTAGGAGCCAGCAGTCCAGTATTGTGAGAGGGATGTCCAATTGCCATTTTAGGCCCAATTCCCAGGATCAAGCCTAAACTGGCAGTTTAACATCCCTCGAGGGGTCCCAGATTGGAGAGGGTGCAGACTGGGCTGAGGGAATCCCCCACCCCCGCAAAAATTTCATGCATCAGCCCTCTAGTCTATTTATGATCTGGTTCCCCCAGAGTTCACAGGAGATGCTGTGTTTGTGTGACTAATCATAGAACTCCTGCTCGAATAGGCAAGACTATAACTATGCATTTGACTTGCATATTTTATCCTCAACCACATGAGTTGCCTTTTGATATATTTTTTCAATCTAGCTTTATATTTATTTATAGCTTGCTTTAAAAAATAAGCTGTCCTTCATGCTTTTCAACATTATGTATCTCACTCATCCATAATTTAAAACTCAGTTCATATAAAAGTTTTATTTTGCAATCAATTTTATGTACTTGTTTATAGACTTAGGTTTGTCATTCCATTTGTCAGCTCTGCAAGGTTTGATCCTTTTGCAATATATTTATCAATCACCTGTCTTTCTTCTATATAATATTGGACAGTTATAATCTAAAAAGGTAAAACATACATTTCAAGTGACATGGAAACCTAGGTCAAGGGGAGAGGGGATGGTATTTGGGGATTGTTTGGGTACTCTAATTGGCATTTACTTTATTTCTTGCAGTACTTTTCTCTTCTGGATAACAGCACCATTGCTTCTTTGGGAAAACAATCTTCCCACTTCGTGTTGTCTTAATGGAGTTGCCAATCTAGGCCTGCTAATCAGTATACCTCATCCACCTGGCCAGGATAATTGACTCAGGTATAGGCACCTAATCCAAACCCAACAATCAGAGAACTTGCAGGAATTATTTCTTGATGGGCACTGAAAAAGGAGCATTTTTATCTTCTTTTACATCTTGAATTGAGAGCCATGGCAACATAAGTCAGGAGTTAAACCCCACTTGTTCGGGCCATGTGGGAGAAGCTCATTCGCAGGAGGGAAAATAAGGCCACCATCCAAGGAGAACCAGAGCTCAAAGGGAGCGCAGTGACAGGCAGACCCATTTAATGAAGGGTCCTTAGAAACAGGATACCACCCCCACCCTTTGATTTCTCAACAAAATCTTTTTTTTTTCTTTTTGGCATAAGCTTGCTTGGAGTTATGTTGCTAACATTTCCAACTGCCCTAATTCTTAACTAATCCTCTGATTACCTTCCAAATCACACCAGGTACATACATATGCTCTCTATGCATGTAGAATTGGCTTACTCAGTTGACTTCTCTATCGCAAGAGAATCCATATAGGCATCGTTTTCTTAAACTAGCATTAGAGCACATTTGCACTAAAAGGAATATGAGTGACAACAGCCCAGTGCTGTATTTTCCATAAGCTGTGGTCTAACCATAGATATATGCCTTGTCCATTGATTCCCTGGCCCTCTTCAGACTTCAGTCCCAAACTGATACATCTGCCCATTCCTGATGCAATTCCTTGCAAAGACTCAGCACAACTCAGAAGACATGGGTTTCCTGAGTTGTGACTTCTTGGTTCTCAAGATTATCCAAGACCATTTAGAAGAGGGAAAAAAGGAAGCTTCATCAGATGCGCTGAGATTTTAAGACATCCAGGCTGACTTTCGAAGGCAGCTGGAAAGCAGGACACTCCTCCACCCACCCTCTCTTTTCCCAAACAAATGCCATATGTCTGTTCACGATGCATTCTGGCTCGCTGCTTTGTGGTTGACCTTCGATACTGAAAAGATGCCAATACACTTGGGACCTAGTTTTCCTTTCAGCTCATTGTTACAGTCATATTTAATTTTGTTGAGGGGAAAATGAATATTATGATGAGCAGGCCTACACTTTTAAAAAATATATATTTTTATTGATTTTTTTACAGAAACGAAGGGAGAGGGATAGAGAGCTAGAAACATCGATGGGAGAGAAACATCGAACAGCTGCCTCCTGCACACCTCCCACCAGGGATGTGTCTGCAACCAAGGTACATGCCCTTGACCCGAATTGAACCTAGGACCTTTCAGTCTGCAGACCAACGCTCTATCCACTGAGCCATACTGGTTTCGGCAGGCCTACACTTTTTAAAAGCAGTCCACCAGGGAGCTAGATCTCTAGTTAATTTAGGATATTTCTAATGGTTCACTGAAGATGGAGCCTTTTGGGGGGCCTTGGAAAATGATGTTCCTGTTATCTGGGGTTGGGAAGGGATCTGTTCAGAATCACTTCAGTATTTGTGTCATCTTATAACATCTAAGAAGTAGAGCAATTTCACTTCCTTTTCCTAAGCACCATGAATTCAATTCCAGATTAGTATGCTGGATGCAGAACTGTTAGCAGTGGGGTTTGCTGTTCAACGTGTGCATGGTAGAATGATGAATCTACTTCCTGCATTCATAGAGTACATGGGATTCTGCCTCAAGGTTAAAATGGCTTTTCTATTGTTTCCTAGGGCTGCTAGGCAAGTACCACAAAGTAGGTGGCTTAAAACAACTGAAATATATTACCTTGCAGTTCTGGAGGCTAGGTGGTCAAAAGCAAGGTAGTCAGCAGGACCATGCTCCCTCTGAACCTAAGGGGTGGGTCTTTCTTTGCCTCTTCCAATTTCTGGTGTTTCTGACAATACATGACAGTCCTTGGCTTGTAGGCATACCCCCCCAGTCTCTGCCTTTGTGGTCACATGGCTGCCTTCTTCCCATGTGCCTCTCCTCTTCTTACAAAGACATCAGTCATTGGAGTTGGGACCATTCTTAATTCAGTATGACCTCATGTTAATGTGATTATATTTGCAAAGATCCTATTCCAAATAAAGCCACATTCTGAGGTGCTGTGTGTTAGGACTTCAAAATACCTTTTGGGGAAACACAATTCAACTCACCATAGTTTCATTGTCCCTGTTTATAATACTGATACATACTTGTTATAAACATAGTACAATTATTAAAACAAGTATAGAGATTGTTAACAATTTGGTGAACATATGTTCAAATATTCCTCATACAAACCAGATGGTTTCTTTCTTTACTACCAGAAGTTGAGGGACAGAGTTAAAAATGTCTATAGGTTTATACACATTATAATAAATGATGTTCTGCTATGCCTTTCCCCCCTCTCCTTTTATTTTGGGTCCCACTTGTGCAACTATCTATTTGGGATACAAGTAAAATGTCTGGATAGAATGAAAATATATATCTTTATTTATATCACCAAATTATCCTTCAGAAAGATGTGCCAACTCTTCCCAATGATGCATTAGAATTCTGGTTTCTCCCTCCTAT
Organism: Vespertilio murinus; assembly: GCA_963924515.1. Lineage (NCBI taxonomy): Eukaryota > Metazoa > Chordata > Mammalia > Chiroptera > Vespertilionidae > Vespertilio > Vespertilio murinus. The sequence continues at coordinate 22,489,390 of OZ004708.1, read as the reverse complement.
ATTGCCCTGTTGATTACAAGTACTATGAGTATATACATTAAAAATTTTAAATTTATGATTACTATAAATATGACCTTCTTTATGGAAGTCTAATATATGGCTCTTCTTTCTGTTTTAGGTAACAAAATGAGTCCACAGTTTTATCTAGAGTTTTCATAATTTGATTTTTTAAAAATCTTTACATCTTTGACCCACCTAGTGTTGTTATTGTGCGTGTGTGTGTGTGTGTGTGTGTGTGTGTGTGTGTTGGGGAGTTGCAATCCAGAAATTCCAATAGAGTTGCCATTTCATTTCTTTGTTCTGGTTTTTAATTTAATTTAAAAGTGTGTATTGCTTAAGGATGTCAGTGGAGAAATTCAGCGTGTTTCCTGTCCCCGTGTCTAAGGGATCAGGTTTATTTAATAAAAGACTAATTCACCAAAAAATGCATTTTCAAAAAGCAATCAGGACATAATGTCAAGCACATAGTAATAAGCAGTACTTTTGGCCTTAATACTCACAGTTAATTGAATTTCTCAGCACTCTTGCTATAAATACCCCTTTTCTCTCCCACTCAAAATAGCTTATGAGATTGTAAGACTAGATGACACTCTAGGATTAATATTTCATCCATTCTAATTGCAATATTGGCGCGAATTTGGATCTTTTAAATTACTATTAATCCAAGTTACTTGCAAATCATCTCCCAACTATCTACAATGGGCTGGAGATTAACCCTCCTGGTTCAGAGAAGCACTGAACATTTTTGATGGCACAAAAGCTACCATTCAGAGGGATGTATGGTGTTCCCCAAAGAAAATTTATAGGCACTCATATGAGAGGTCCCAAATCAAGGTGTCTTCAGATAAAGTAAGACAACATCTCAGAGTCTCTCTTTCTCTGTATACTTTCTCTCTCATGGATTCATCATTGGCCCTTCACTGTTAACTGACAATTGGGCTGGCAGGTGACTGTCTAACCTTTCAAGGAGAGGCAGCCCCAACCACTTGTCTCAAATGAACAGAATTTTGTCAGTGATTTGCAGTTTAGCTGCATAGGTCAGTCTTATCTCTTTAAATGAGTAAATGAGTACAAATTAAAGTTTTAGTCTCAGAATGTAACATCAACAGTATTTTCACTACAAGTAGTTTCATGATGGTCTCATTACTGCTCCTTAGTGCAACACTGAGATGTTTAGATTACAAGATTGCTCCTATGTATACAGGTATCCAGGTAACCATAGCAATGGTGTCTCCAGGCAGGAAGGGAGTGGGGTGGGAAACTATTTCATTAATTGAAGGGAAGAGATTGAAAAGAGGTTTGCAAGCTCTAGGTCAGAGACACACACAGAGAAAGGAAGAAAGGAGATTTCACAATCTTATTTTCATTATTAAATTATGCAACTCAGAGAAACTTCAAAGTATCGGAAAGATTTAAAGAAATAATGAGGTTAAATAAAGGAGCTTTCTCAGCCTTTCCACTTTATTACAATGATTGCCCTGCAATAGGTTTTACTTAGTTGGGTTTTTATATAGTTGGATTGAACCTCAATGTATCTCCTGAGAAAGCAGAATTGTATCCTGCTTGATTGAAGATGAAAAAAGGAAGAATATTCACATAGGCAAAAAAAAGCTATGTAGGTAGAATAGGAGTTCTATTTTTTTCAAGTTGATAGCACCTGAATAAGCTAATTTTATCAGCAAAATTCATTTTCAATTTTACTTTTCTGCCGTCCACCCACCCTTGGTAGTCTTAAAAAATTATTTGAGGGTAAAGAAATATTGTGGAGGAAAGGGGGCAATTGGATGATATAAAGAAAAAGCCAAATCTCTCAGAGGATCCCAATGTTTTGCTTTCATTTTAAAGGTGCTGCACATTAGTGATCAGATCCATTTCTATTTAACTAAATGTGCCTGTATATAACTTTCTGCTTCCACTGTCTGACAGAAATGTTCTAACAGGCAACATAGGATTCGTAAAAACCCAATTACCCAGATAGACAACCTGACTTCTAATAGACATCGATCATAGTTTGCAGAATTTCCTTCAAATTAGGCCAACATACAGGAGGTTAGTGACCTTGTTGAATCTCTCTGAGGCCGGCCGGATGCCCACCTCGGTGCTCCGCACATGCCATATCAGCTAATTAATTCAGGAGGAAAAGCAGCCAGAAAACATTCACTGTCACCATTATCACCAGGGAAACAAGGTCTTGGCTATTCTTTCAGGAACTATTCCTCAAAGGGTAAATCCATTTCATCCATCCCTGGGAAAGGCAAGGCAGGGAATTTTATTTACAGAATTGTAGAAAGCAACCTAAAACGGGGTGGCTAATTATTAACCAAATGGATTTGATTTTTAAAACAAACACTTCTTTTTCCCCCCTGCCAAACAGATTTCTATCTTGGAAAGCAACTAATCCCCAGAATTAGGCCAGAATTCATGGTCTGAATGACAATAGCTGTTTGGGTACATCTAAGTCCAAATGCACTGAGGACCTTGCTCCCCATTGCAACCCAGAGGCTTTTAGTTACAGGGAACTGAAGTTGTGCAGCTGCAGCTGCTGTTTTTCCAGGGCTGTGTTTTCAGGTTGCACCCATTGGGAAAAAAGCAATGGGAAATAAAAAATTGGTTTTCCGGAAGGTTTTGAAGACGGCGGGGCAGGCATTTTCAGCCTTGTCATCATGGATAACATGGTATAATGTCATGTACTCACGGGTCTCCTTTTAGGAGACAGAACATCATGCATGGAAATCTAATTTGAGAAATAATATTGCTGATAGAATGGAAGAAGGACCATTGTTTCCAGTAGGGAGCTCGGGGCTAGAAAGGGCAGTAACACAAACTGGCGTCAGGTCTTTTCAATAACAAGGTGCTGCTATGGAGGAGCCCTTGCCACATGGCCAGCTGCTCATCAGCTGCTGGGATCTCTTACCATACAAAGACAAGGATTGCTGGGCCTGTGCAAGGGCTGGGGGTTGACCAGAAGGCTGAGTGGGGTTTCTTACATCTGGGTTGTTAATTCTAATCCATTATTTAGTTTTTGAGGCCATCTAGTTCTTGTCACGTGGATTCTATAAAATGATTCATCCAAAAGCTCTCTATTCATCTCCTACACTAGAGCCACTTAAGCAACGGCCTTATACAAAAGGGCATACAATTAGCAAATAGCTAGGATAGCACAACTCCCCCAGTGCAAACTTTAGCATTCAACTTGCAGGCGGTACCCAATGCAGAGAGACAAGTCCTTTTATTATTCCTTCAAGAAGGGGCTCTGGATTCGTTTGTTTGGAGTGTAACACAACACCAGCAAAAGCAAACACTCGCATGCTAAGTGATGCTTGAATTCATGTGGCAATTGGTTCCTCCCTTCCTAGTTCCAGGGTGTGAGCTAGGCTACCCCATTCAAAGTTGTCCCTTCAGAAGACAATGTGATCGATGGTTTGCCTTTCTGAGCCCCAGGTCTGTTGCTTAGTCTCAGCATCGTACATGACTGTGGCTCTATTAACATTAACTAGAACAATAAATGGTGAGTATTTTTATTATCCAAAATCACACTAGAACTGCCAGGCCAGGAGATTATAATTTGTCACTGAATGTGGATGTATGGAGAATTGTATGTAGAGTATATAAAAACCTTCCCTACATCTGATTTGCATTGCAAATAGGGAAGTTAACCAGCTGTCTTAAAGAAATAACATTAATAAAACATGGCTTCACTTCTGTAAATGCTCCATTCATGCCAGAAAAGGCCAAGGCTATTACAGAAGGATTGTTTCCATCTAAAGTTTAGATTCTACACAGTCCCCATCTCAGCCACTTCCCCAAGTGGCTGCCAATAGGATGGGGGGCGTTTCAGGCAGCTTTGGCAAACACTCAGCAGAGGGAGGCTGAGAAGAGGCTTTCTCTAGAAATCCAAAGCCTCGTTCAGAATCCCACATCTTGTTCTGTGTTGCACATCCTCGCAACAGGAGAGCCAGAAACCTGCTCTTCAACTCCACCGGAGCCCAAAAGAACAAACCAGAGCTCACTGCATGGCCAGTGACCAGACAAAACTTGTCGCTTGAGGCTGAGAAAAGTACTCTTGTGATATGATGCAAACGAGCCTTGATTGGTTTACAGACAACATGCAAGACCTCTGAAGCTCTGAAGTTTTACCCTCCTGGACATTTGTTGTACTTCTACCCAGCGCTGACTCCCTGTTTGGTGACAGAAATGCCCCAATTCTACTTTGGGGCATATCTCTTCTCCATTCTCTGCTCGCGTGCTCTGTGACTACTTCATGACTTTCAAAAGCAGAGTGTGTGACTACAGCTGTATCAATCTGTGCATTCCACCCTCTGTTGACTGGGTCAGGGCCAGCAGGGACCAGCATGGTTAATGGGGCTCCATGAAATTCATTTCTGTGAGGTTTCTGGGATTGTTGGAGAGATGGACTCTCCGTTGCTAAACTTGAGTTTGGAGCATGAGTTGATTGCATCTTGGAGCTGTCACCAGGGAAGGGAGCCAACAGCCAAGAAGTCAGGTTGACAGATCAGGAGAAAGAAAGACACTAGATGCCTATGAACGTGGTTTGAGGCCTTATACTCTATGCCTGAGGCCAGCCCTATCCTGCTACTCTGATGAGGGGACAATACATTCCCTTGTTGCTATGTCAGTTTGGATGGGACTTTCTGTGAGAGCCCTGACTATGCACATCTTTCCTCTTTTACCTCCTACCACTGCAGTTATACATCTAATTATCATGTCCTTCTTTGGAGCCATCATAAGCACACTCAGCTTATCCACATACACCTTTGGCCATGTGTCCTTAGGAGAACTCTTAAGTATTGCACCAGCAGCGGAGATATGTGTACTTCTGAGGAGTTAGGCCTGTGTCTCACAGTTGCTGAGAGAAGGCAGGTCTCTTGCTTGAAGATAATTCAAAGAAGGGTGGCCACAGTTAGAATACATTTCAAAGGTTTACATTTAATAAATGAATGCTTTTAGTGTAAAACAGGCTACTACCTAGGTGTGCCATGTATGACATAATTAACAGATTTAACAAACAGTTAAAATTTCAGTGCCAAAATATTTAGGGAGTATGGATGCAACATTAAAGGATGTGAATGCTGTCATCTTTCAATCCTAGACAGTAGCTCTGTGGTCGTATATAATGTCATGTAGAGATAAGGCTGCTCATTGAAATTTGAGATGCCTCATGATCGTGGGGCCCAGGTGAATGGTCCTTCTATCTGAGGTTGGCAGTCACTCAGATTTACTTCTGGGGTTGGAGTCCAGATTCAAGTACATCACTGTGTCTGGGAGCAGGATTCTGGAATCACTATGCATTTAAAGCTCCCAGGTAACTTAATATAGCTGGTCCACTTGGTGTTTGAGCATCATGGAAATGCATTATCTTTAGCACTTTTCTAATTTAGAAGCTCTAGAAATAAAACTCTGCCTACCTGAAAAAACTAAAAATATTATCATCATGATCTTTATTATCTTCCCAAGGAAGGGAATAACTCTCTTTTTTTCCTTTTCTGCCCTTTGACTTTATTTTTTCCCCTACTCTTGGGTGTCTACATTTTCTATAACAATCATTTATTTTTTATAGACCAGGTAAACCACACCATAAGGTGCTGGTGGTGACTTCTTTTCCCTCCTTCCATTCCTGTGCCTGGCAACAGCTCTTCATTATTGTCTTAGTGACAATATGGTCAAGATGCCTTGCATGTGATCCAAGCTAAGATAATCAGGTTTTCTCTCTTAAGAATTTGGACCTCGAGCTGAGCAATGCAAGTACAGCAAAAAGTAACCAAGGTCGGACTGATTGACACAGTCCATTAGGTACCTACATACCCTGAGCTGTCCGGATTCCTGCTCTTTCTCAGCTAGACTTGGAGTTTGCTGAACTACTCACGTTCTCCCAACAATTTCCTATTTTGCTAAGGTGAGCCCGCGTTGGTTTCTGTTGCTTTCACCTGGAGATCTCTACAAGGAACAATGTCACAAGCAGTCCTGTCCTCTGGACTGGTGGTAGAGTATAGCCAGGGTGAAGGGAGAGTATGTGAGTGACTATTATGTGACTCACCATAGCTGTTATGTGTGTGTGAGTAACCATCTTTAGCAACAAGCTGACCTGGAGACAATGTTAGCAAGTGAATCCTACTCAGCAGGTAACAATGAGAGGAATGGGAACTATAAGCACAGTTGAGGGATACAGCTGCAAAGATTTTTTTAAAAAGCCTCATACCTGAAGTTAACCGATGAAATCTATAAAAAATAAACACTATTTAGGAGCTCTGGCTTCACAAGCCAAAAGCCAAGTTACATGCTTTCCCATTTGAGACAGATCTCTGAGTTACAACTTAGAATATACAATAAGAGATGCTCATGAATCCACATCTGAGAAGAACTATCGATTATGAATAAATGAGCAATAGGGCTTCTGGTAAAGTATTTACTTCCTCCATTTACTTGGCCTATAGCTGTTTTATTAAAAATACATACACATAGCCTAGCTGGATGGCTCAGTTGGTTGGAGCATCGTCCTGCATACCAAATGGTTGCAGGTTCCATTCCCAATCAGGGTACATACCTAGGTTGCGGGTTCAAGCTCTTGTTCAGGCAGGTGTGAGAGGCAATTGACTGACGTTTCTCTCTCATATTGATATTATTCTCTCTCTCTTCCTTTCTCTAAAAATAATTAAGCCGAACCGGTTTGGCTCAGTGGTAGAGCGTCGGTCTGCGGACTGGAAGGTCCCGGGTTCGATTTGGTCAAGGGCATGTACCTTGGTTGCGGGCACATCCCCGGTAGGGGGTGTGCAAGAGGCAGCTGGTTGATGTTTCTCTCTCATCGACGTTTCTAGCTCTCTATCTCTTTCCCTTCCTCTCTGTAAAATATCAATAAAATATATTAAAAAAATAAAAATAATTAACACACACACACACACATCCTCAGATGAGGATTAAAAAATACGTGCACACACATTTATATAGACATATTTATATTTGCAAGTTACAATAGGTCTGAAATACAATACTATAAGTCATTTGCAAAGCTGTTACCAAGGCATTCTGGGTATAGCTTTGTCACCCAGGGAACAATGGAAACAGCCAGCTACGAAGCGGGAGCTCAGATGAGCTGCCACATATTACAGTGGAACCAGAATTGCACTTTGAACTGAGGGGAACTTCACATCGATGGGGAAAAGCAAAAGAGAACCCAGAGAGGTTAATTCAGTTGGTGAAATACTTGCCATTTAAGAGCTATGAAACTGAATTTGATGGCTTGCCAGAGGAAATGAACCCCAGCTAGCGAAGGAGAGAGCGTGGTATAATGACCACCATTTATCGAGTGCTTAGTCTCTGTTAAACATTGCACTGAGCCCTTTAATAAACACTAGCTCCGTTGTTTTTACAATAAACTAGAGGTCATTATTATTCCATTTAACTCTTAAAAACAGCAGAACAACAGTTCCTGAGAGTGTTCCCAATGACAAACCCCTATGTAAAATACATACATGTAGAAACAAGTATGGGAACTTTTTAAAAAATTCTCACCCAAGAATATGTTTCTAATAATTCTAGAGAGAGAGGGAAAGAGAGAGAAAGAAAAAAACTGATGTGAGAGAGAAAGATCAATCAACTGCTTCTTGTGCACCCTGGCAGGGGATCAAACCCACAACCTAGGTATGTGCCCTAACCTGGAATCGAACCTGCAACCTTTTGGTGTACAGGACAATGCTCCAAGCAACTGAGTGGCCTGGCTGGGGCAAGTGAGGGTATTTTAAGAAGACACTCAGAGCTAGAAAATAGGTAGAGATGAGTTCTGATAGAATTGCAGAAGCTCTGATAAATAGCATCAATGAGCTTGGTCAGCTCCTAGAGGATAACTAAATCTTCCATGTCTTAAAATCAGGAGTGAGTATTCTATCAGCTGATATCTCTGCATTAACTAGGGTGTGTGTTGGGGGGTAATTTTGTTTTCCCTAAAATGCCATGCTACCTGAGCATGCCCTGAAGATGAAAAGGTAACGTCATTCACTTTTAACCAGAGAGATTTTGTTTTTGACTTGGGAGCTAAATGGGATCAATTTTTTCTCCCCTCTCTGAATCCCTCACTCTTTCTGGTATTAATTCTCTTGGTATTGATTCTCCAGGACCCCCAGTGGATAAGAACACCTCATTAATGTGGAATGATAAATGCTGGAATGAATTCAGCATTTTCAGACAGCAGGTGAGTTAGACCTCTGGCAATCTCATGAGTTGAGAGGAGAGTCCAGACCTGCATAGAAACCCAAACGCCAAGTGTAACCATGTAAACACATGTTGAGGGAATGGTGGTGATCAAGCCTCTGTGTTCTTCCTTCATTCGGCTCTTACCCAAGAAGGACTGTTTCCTCATCAGTAAAATAAACCAAGTTCATTGCTACAGTGTGGTGTGTCCCAGACTTCGCTGACCATCAGAATGAAAATAGCCAGCATTTCTTCGATTGATTGCTATATACCAAGAACCATGATAAATGTCTTATCTTCCCAACATACCTGCCAAGTAGGCATCACTTCCCTTGTTCATCGATGAGGTAACAGACCCAGTCAGGCTGGATTGTTTGGCTGTACCACATCTAGCAAGAGGCAAAATCATAACTGAAACCTAAGCAGTCTTCCCCCAAGAGCTCCCACTCTCACTCATTATGCTAAAATATAACACACCAGTGTCTGGAGCCTGGGAATCAGAGTAATTAAAAGCTCCCCGGTGATTTATGCATCCAGCTCAATACCAGTCGAAGAAGCCACTAGAAAAATCTTTACTGTGCATATAAATCATCCTGGGCAGCGATTTTCAACCTTTATCATCTCGTGGCAACATAAACTAATTACTAAAATTCTGCAGCACACATACCTTTTTTGCTGATGTCACCAGAAAAATAGGTATAACTTTGATCCATTCACCCTGGACGGCTATTGTGTTGGCTTTTGTCATTTTTAAAAAAATTTGACAATCGAAGGGAAAAGAGGTCAGTGCCCCTGACTAAATAGTCAGATGTTGCATGTTTTAAAAATTCTTGTGGCACACCGGTTGAAAATCTCTGACCTAGGATTGTGTGAAATAGTGGAGACTGATTCATTAGGTCTGGGCGTGGGTCTGCGTGCCTGCATCTCTAACAAGGGCCAGAGGATGCCAAGGCGGCTGGTCCTTGACCACACTGTGAGTAGCAAGTCCATAAAACAGCATAGCACTCAGTTATACAATGTTTTCAATCATTCTCTAACCAAATCACGAGTCCTTGCGTCCCCAGACAAATTGTAAGCACCTTAAGTAGCTTGTAACTAGACCTATAGAAGTAAAGCCATTCAATGAAAGCTTGTTAAACAATTCTTCAGAGAAGTCTTCTCTTTTCAACTCAACGCAAGATGAAATGGAGCAAAAAGACCTGCGCTCAGAGGGGAGGCACCCTGATTTATGTCTGCATGAAAGAGGTTACAGATTCTGTCCCTGTATCTGGTCACTCGACAGGTTATCACTGACAACAGTTACCCTTCCAAGGAGTTCTGGAAAAATGGACTCTAAAGAGACAACCACAAAGTCATTAGAACTCAGAACAAAGGGAAATTTACACATGTTCTTCAGGATTTACCAAATGATTTAACTCAAATAAAACAGATTCTCCGGCATTGAAAATTCCATATATTGGTTGTTCAGAATTTTCCATATTAGTTTTTACACGGTCCTTGCACAAATTCATCATCTAACGCCATGAACGGAAAAGCTCTGCCTGAATTCCTGACTGTGCTCTTCATGTTCCTATCTGATCTGCAACTATGCGGAGCTGTCATCGCAGAAAACTAATAGCCCTGGTCACTCCCCAAAGAGCTTGCTCATGATTTTATCAATCTTTATTTGACCAAAGATTAGTCTTTTGATCTTAGAAACAAAAAATATGTCTAACTCGGTCAGCCAGCTTTTAAAATAACTCAGGATATTGTCATCAGGATTTTTTTTCTTTCTCTGATAACTACTTCAAACTCGGAGTGCTTGCCATTCCTCTCATTAACTCCCTGCATGCCTCACAGGCACACACATGCAAGTTCGCAGACTTTAGAGTTAACCAATTTCCAGAAGACAGTGTAGACATGAATGTAAATATCCTAGAGTGGTGATTCCCAGAGGGAAGAGACGGGGGGAGGGAGAAGAGGGTAAAGAGGGGATAAATGGTGATGGAAGGAGACTTGACTTGGGGTGATGAGCATAATGCAATATAAAGATGACATATTATAAAATGGTACCCTTGGAATCTATATAATTTTATTAAACGATGTCACCCCATAAATTCAATAAAAAATTAAAACACAAAACAAAACATTTCTTACTGGTAAGATATGAATAGCCAAGGATTTCAAGTGGAACACATGCCTGATATCTCAAGGCCTGCAGGAAATGTGTGTCTGGACATCCAGAGAAGTGAGCTTTGACAATTGAGAGGACTGAAGCTGCCCAGGTAAGTCTTATGTAGAAACACAGCTTCCCAGATTCTGAGGCCAGCCATTCTGATTCCGGAGCTGAGGCGTCAGACTTGGGGACTTGCATTTTCATAAGCAACCAGGTGGTCTTGCTCTAGAAGCTATCAGTTTAGAATGGGAGTCAGTCATGTAAACAAATCATTGCAACCCAACACAATAAATCCAGTGACAGGATGAGTACCATGCACAGCACTAGCAGTGTGGAGGACAGGATGTTAGGGATGGCTTTCTCAAAGAGTGTGATTAAGTGGCATCTTGAGATAAAAGTATGAGTTTAGCAGATGCTGGTAGATGGACTATAAGGAAATACATCTTCTGAGGTAGGGTTGATAAAGATAAAGTTGGGGGCAGAGGGAGAAGGTAGAGGCAGATGACATAACCTTGTGTGGTTTATATGTTACTCAACCTTGGGGCACCAATCATATTATAGTCATCCTGATTTTGTGTATTTATTGTACAGCGTCTGACATATGGCAACAAAATATCTTGAAGAAAGGGTGTTTCAAATATCTTGGAGAATTTGTGCAAACACTAGTGTACTAGTGGTGGGGGAAGTGCAAGGACTATATTCCTTATTTATTAGTTTTCAGTCTCAAAGATATACATATCCATGGATACGTAACACAGGAAATCCTGGAGGAAAAGCTACAATCACACCCCATGGTATTGACTGCATGTCCAAGTTTGCACACCTGCTCAAAACATAAAGGGAACTTCAGAGTGGAGGGAAAGTGTCAATAACTGAAGAGGTGGGAGAAGTTAAGCTAGAGGGTGGTCATCAAACATCTTAATATTTTTCTTTCTCCACATGTTGGTGTCAAGACATTAATCAAATAATCAATATCCAGAGGTCCCCAGATAGGACCCCGAGAAGCCATTAGCTACAGATCTCCTGGGGCCTCACTCTTTCAAACTCCAGACACCAGCCATAAAGATATAAAGAACACACCTTCCATCTCCCATGAAAACCGTCAAGTTGCACTGCCACTAGCCCTCACCTGTGTCTTTTCTAGCCCTTCACTCGGTGGAGCTGAGTCCTCACATTCATTACTAGAACTTTAATACCAGAGCTATTTCATTCCATTTTTGAAGGGAATATCACCTACTTGATCTACCCATATGAGTACTTTCCAAGTATGACATGTTTTCCTTCTCAGTAGAGATGAGGAATTCTAGAGTTGCCTGAACTTCGTAACTATGAAAAATAACCATCTCACTTAATAATATTAAAAACAACATTTCTTCACCACTTTCCATGCATCCACCAATTGTCCTAAATCTTTATATTCAAGCTTCTCATTTAATACAAGAATTCTGTGATGCAGCTCTCATTAAACCCCATTTAGAAAAGAGAAAACCATGGTCCAGAGAGGTCAAGGAACTTATCCTGAATCACACAGTTAATAAATAGCAGAGCCAGGATACAAACTCAACATTGTCCAATTCCGTAGGGCATAGTATTAATCAGTACATAATACTGCCTCTGTCCCCTTTGCTTCAAATAATGAGCTATATCATCACTATCAGCTAACCTTTTATGAGGTAAGCTCTTTATAAGTACTGCTTGTTATTTAAACCTCATAATAATCTTTTGTGGTGGGTTCTATTATCCCTATTTCAGAGATAAGAAAACCAAGGTACAAGATCATCTTTTTAGTAAGTGATTAGCGGTGAGACCCAAATCATTCATAATAGCTGTTGGAATATTGTTTAAAACTGTTTGCATTTTTGTTCTTACATAGCAGCCTTAATGCAGTTAATTCTAACATTTGCAACGTGTTCTAACAAACACCTAGAAAAATAATGCTAAGATATCCAAGTTTGTGTTTTAGTTCAAAGAGAGTATAGTAGGAACCTAGAAATTCTAAATGTAAGGTCTTTGCCTTCAATATAATTCTGGGAAACTAAATAAAATTTCATAGCAAATAGTCCAAATTTGTCTAACTAACACATCTTGTTGGCATTACTTTTTAAAAATTTATATTTTTTTTAGTGATTGGCAGATGTTTCCTGAGTGCCTGAAGTTCCGGGGACTGAAAAATCAAAGTGGATTGAGATATGATTGCTGAATTCAAGAAGCTTAGTTTTTGTCGAGATGATTCAAAAGGAAACCAATGATTGCAGCATGGAGTGTCAAGTGCTATGACAGAGAGGGAAGTCCATGAGAACAGGCTTTCTGCCTTATTCTGCTCGATCTCTACTCATCTCCTGGCCCAGTGTGTGGCAGAGAGTGAGGACATGCATGTGTGTGTGAATGAGCGGATGCAGTATGGTAGTGTTGAGACCATGAGGTGTGGGAGGGGCTACGTCAGCTGGTGATGGGGCAGAGAGGACAATGGACTGGCTTCTGGGTCCTTGAAGGTGGTACTTGAACTGGATTATTGAAAATTGAAGTATTAGTAGGAGTGAACCCTGAAGGGAAGGGGGCATGGTGAGAGGGAGTAGAGGAACAGCCAAATGGCCAAGAGCACTGTAAATGAGTTGTGCTTCTGATGATGGGCCTATCAAAGGCTTTCCAGCTCTGGCTGGGAGACACACAGAAATGTTAACTAGTTGACATACTGAGGAAGAACCAGCGAGACGAGAAGCAGAGGGCGGAGGCAACCAAGAGACATAGAGCTCAAGAGGTCAACTGGAGCCAGATGGTACTTCTCAAGCTGAGGATTTTCAGCCTGACCCTGAAAGCCACGGAGGAGCCAGGTTTTAAGCAGAAAAATGTCACGATCGATTGTAGCTGACTGAAAAAGTTTTTTCTAACTCTCCATAGGGATGACTTTGTGAGATAATGCTACAGACTATTGTGCCAGGACTTAATGAGTAGTGGTTGTCACCTTCATCACGGTTCTAGACCGGGTTGCCTAAATCTCCCCCCTAGGTTCTTCCTTAGGTTCCCTTCTACTACCAAGGGCATTGCATCTATCAGGTCCTATCTCCTGCCATACCTGCAGAAGCTCCTGGGAGAAAAGACAAGCAGATGCTCTTTTAAATGAAAATCACCCAGACTGAGCAGAGCTCGAGAGGAATAGTAATTAGAATGGAAAGCTTCCAGACCTAAATGGAAATGGACCAGGTAGAATAGACAAATTTAAACAAATTAGACTCAGAGCTCAGGTCAACATTTTTCAAGCAGGGCATCCGCCCCAAATCCCAGATGACAGCTTTTCACATGTTGGAGGAAGATAAGTAATAACTTTCGTAAGTAAAATGATGGGTTTTGTTCCTAGCATGTTGATGCTACAAGCCCTTCTGCATCATGTGTGGTATCCCCCAGGACACCCGCCACACATTATCCTGTTATTTTCTGCCTTATTTGCTATTTTCTTATTACAGAAGCAATTTATGCTCATTGCGAAGATTTCAACAACCCAGAAAAATAGCTTTAAGTAAAAATCATTCTTCATTTCATCAACCAGAGTCAGCCGGGCACAGCATTTTGGTGAAACATTGGCCCTGGCTTTAGTCCTATGTGTAATACTGTTATTGTTGTTATTTTCTTACTGATGTCTTTTAAAGGAATGTTATTTGCACAGTTTGCTTTTTTTCTACTTAATATGCTGTGGTCCTGTATTTACATCATGATTTTCAATGTCTACAGAGTATTCAGTTATTTAAATGTACTATGATTTTTGCCAATTTCCTCTTTATAGACACTTGGATTATTCATAATAACAAACAGAAAGCTCAGAGAGAGGCTATGATGAACAACCATGCAGCAAAACCCTCTTGTGTTTGGGCTTCTATGATTATTTACTTAATGTTCAAGAATTGGAATTGTGGTCCAAACCAGTTTGGCTCAGTGGATAGAGCATCGGCCTGTGGACTGAAGGGTCCCAGGTTCGATTCTGGTCAGGGGCATGTACCTTGGTTGCAGGCACATCCCCAGTGGGGGGTGTGCAGGGGGCAGCTGATCGGTGATTCTCTCTCACTGATGTTTCTGGCTTTCTGTTCCTCCATCTTCCTCTCTGTAAAAAATCAATTCTATCTATCTATCTATCATCTATCTATCTATCTATCTATCTATCTATCTATCTATCTATATTAAAAAGAACTGGAATTGTGGAGCCAGATGGTATGTCTAAAACTTGGGCTATGTATTGCCAAACTGTCCTCAAGAAAGGTGGTATCAGGTACAGCCTCAACAAAAGTACCTATTTTACTCCATCTTTAACAATTTTAGGTATTTTCACTGGTTCTAACCTTTGCCTACCTGACAGGTGAAAATTGGCATCACATTTCAATGTACATTTCAGTGTTATTTAAATGTTATATTTCATTCAATACCTTTTATATGTTTAGTAGGCATTTATTATTTTTATGAAGTGTATTTTCTTGTCTTTTGCTTTTATTTCTGTTCGTTAATGCCTTTTATGCATTAACCCATTGGAAACCAACTTTATAGCCAGAATATTATAATTTGGTCCAGTCACCTACAGATAGCTTCCAACTTAAACCCTGCCCAATATCAGTTCTAACACATTTAAACCTTAGCAATCCTCAGCCAGGAAGATAGTCCTGCAGAAAAGAGCTCTTTTCAAAGGAAATGAAACATCAGCCAACAGGGACTTTCGGTGGTGGCCCAATTAGTACAATGATCTGGTCTGTGACCCATTTTAGCTTTGGCAATTCTGATCATTGCCTATATATGTCCCTAGAGCACCGAGTGAATTGCAGATGTTTTGGAGAGAAAGAAGTTTGGCAGAAGCTCACTCAGCTAACTTGAGATTCACTTGCTTAGATTGCCAGCTAGAAACCTGAAGGAGAAAGAAAAGGGTTAAGAACCACACCCCCTTAGCCTCATTCCGGGTCTTTGGAAGTTGGTCCTATGAATCCGCACATACTTTAAAAAAATTATTATTGAATTTATTGGGGTCACATTGGTTTGTAAAACCATACAGGTTTCAAGTGCACAGCTCAATACACCATCATCTGCACATTTCATATGCACCCATCGCCCTAAGCAAAGTCTCTCTCGTCCACATTTCCCTCGACCTTTGCTCCTCTTTATACTCCTGGGTTCTGACACTACAAGCACTAGAGATGTGAGAGCATTATGCTTGTTTTCGTCTTGGGGTCAGTTCAGGGTTTTGCTTATGCCAACCCTTCTCCATTCCCTTCTCTTCCCTTTGCTTCCAAAGCTTTCCTGCTTTGTTTTTTGGAGAAGGGAGAAGGATCTAATGTGTGTGTGTGTGCGCGTCTAAAGTCATAGAAGTCCATATCACTGGAGATCCCATCAGAAATACCATTTCAGAATTACAAGCATAATCTTACTTGATCCTGAGCACTCTTGTTTCACAGATGGTAAGGAACTTGCCGAAAGCCACAAAATTGGAGTGGCAGTCCTGAGATTGAAACTCGGGTCTCTAGGACTCCAAACCCACACCTGTTCCCTCTTGTTTCCCAGGTGAATGAACCAAGGCCCAGTAAGCTAAGCAACTGGCCCAAAGCTCTCTACCTTTCTTGGCAGAGCTGACGGGCAGGCCACAGCTGGTCCCTTCACGGTGCTGACTCATCTTTGAGATGGTAATGCAATTTAATGAGAAAACATTCCATGTGTACAAATTGGATTGGGGCAATCACTCACAAACATGTTGTATAAAGTGAACCAAGCACCATGCTCTTTGCATAGCTCCCTGTTTAGGGGTATTTCCTATGAGTCTTTATAATAGCCCTCTGAGGCAGTTATCACATAGAGGCAGCTGCCTTCAAAGGGTAAGTGTTGCTGTCTTCACTGAGGTTCTGTGGGGGGTGGGGCGGGGAGAGACCTTGGGCTGATATCACGAAGGGAATTTCATGTGAAGTGCCTCCCAGACATTCTCTTCACAGAGTTCCTCCTCTTTGCACTACAGGGAATGGGACCCACCCAGTGGGCTGAGTGAGATTTCCCTCTCTCTACTTCTCCTGCCTGCTCCTGCCTTCTCGCTGGCCCCTGCCTCCTCTTCCAGGCCAGTTCTCCACCACACTTGGATTTCCTTATCCTTTCATTATTCAGAACAGCCAACTCAGCATGTTTTGTTACTCTAGCATTTCCTCGAGGCCCCATAGTTTGAATAAATATGACGCCCTCCATTTTTACTTCCATCTTCTCCCACAGGTAGTGCAATTCCCCCAAATCTATATATATATAAAAGCCTAAGCAACTCAATGACTGAATGACCGAATGACTGAACAACCAGTTGACTGGTTGCAATGATGTGCACTGACCATCAGGGGATAGACACTCAACACAGGAGCTGTGGTGGTCAGTGGTCAGTGTGCTCCCACAGAGGGAGGGCTGCTTAGCTGATCAATCTGTCCCTGGAGCCCACCAGCCTGTCAGCAGCCACTCACTCCTTTAATAGTCCTGCGGATCCAGTCTCCAGAGAACTGGCCAGACACTGATGGACCAGCTCCACTGGCACAATCCTGACATCACTACCAGCCTCCTGGAAATTGGCTTGGGCACCACACCTGCTTCCCTTTCCCAGGAAGAAACTATATAAAAGCGGCCACCAGGTGGCTCCCGACAACCTATGTGAACATCAGAGGATGGATTCGGATCCCAGGCTAGCAAGGGCATCCCACTGCCTGTCCTGAGGGCTGATCATGTCCTGAGCCCCATCCCCACATCCCTTGGGATGGGTGCCAGATTCAGGGCTCATGACTGGTGAGTGTCGCTGCCACAGCGTGAGCCTCTTCCGATCAGGACTGACTGGGTGTGAGTCCACGGCAGGTGCAGTGGAGCCAGGATGAGTGGGAGTGACATGCAGGAACAGCAGGAGGAGTTGGACTGCTGGTTTTGTTGCAACCCCTGCAGGCCACACTGAGGGATCCCACCTGTGAATGAATTCATGCACCAGGCCTCTAGTTTTTATATAATGTAACAAGGGGCCCAGTGCACAAATTTGTGCACCTTGAAAGGAACCGCAGCCAATCCTCCATGACCTTGGCCCCTCCCACCATGGCCCTGGTCCCCTGTCTGCTCGCAGCCCCACTCCTGCCACTGTGGCTTACATTGCTGATGGCGCAGAGCAATGGGGGCTGATACTAACAGCAGGTGCGAGGACTGTGACGTGCGGGAGCAAAGAATTTTCAGTAACCACCAGAGGCTCGCCCTAATGACAGCAACCAGAGCCCCGCCTTGGTTTGGCACCCCTGCTCACCTGCTCCACCATCCCACACACCCGATGCCTGCCATGTTCTGCACTCTGCCGCCTGCTGCTGCTGTCCACCATGGTCCGTGATCACCCACTGGTGGTCAGCGCACATCATAGCTACCAGTTGTTTGGTTGGTTTGGTTGTTCTGCTGTTTGGTCTATTTGCATATTATCTTTTTATTATATGGGATTATCCCCATTTTAAAGAATCTGAAGGTCAATGTCAAAGTTACTCTGCCAACATCTTGCAGAGTGTGAATTCAAACCTGTGTTTATCCGACTCCCAGAATTCTGCCTTTACTGACACTAATTCCCCAACTCAATGCACTAAGTCTTACCATCTTTGCTGACTTCCAAAATATTGTATAAAGGGCTTCTCCTCCAACAAAAGAAGAATCAAAATAGCTTGACCTTTCAGATTTCATTCAGAAGATGTCACCAAGATGGCTTTCTACTCTGTATCATTCTCCTTCCTGGAGGCTGACTTTCCTCTGACCAGACTCGACCTTCTCTAGGAAGGTGAGGCCTCCAGCTACAGCCTTTAAACCACTTGGACAATGGGGCTCATAGATGGGTTTTCTTTGTATGTAATTCAGTGAAGCAGTTCCAAGTGCGCCCCCCCCAAATATTTATTCTAGGAGATACTCTGAAACACAGGATTCCATGACCAAACACTTGTGGAACCTGAGATAAAAATTAAGTCATTGCTTCCAGTTGTGTTCCATTGAAGGCTGCTGTATGAGCTATTAATAGATGCAGTGGGGGGAAAAGTTTGAGGTGAAATAATTTTGTCAGACTCTAAATATTCGGATTCCCTTTTGGAGATTCAGAGTAAATATTGGTACATTGAAGATTCTGACAAGTCCTGTTAAAATTTAATTTTGTTTGACTGGGTGCTTCTCAGATTTGATTTCAGGGCCTCCTTTGATCTTGCAGGAGCAGCCCACAAGAGCCCCCCTCTGGATGGGCTTCTGGTTTGATTTCTCATCTCCTGTATTATTATTCATTTTAATTTTTATTGTTAAAAGTATTATATATATCCTTCATTCCCCCCCCATAGACTCCTTATAGCCAGACCCGCACCCATGCGCACACGCCTCTCCCCCCCCCCCCCGCAGGCCTTTGCCCTGCTATTGTCCATGTTTCCAGGTAATACATATATGCATACAAGTTCTTTAGTTGACTTCTTGCCACCCACCCCACCTTCCCTCTGAGATTGAACATTTATCTCCTGTATTTTGCAGGGAATTGGAGGGCCCTCTTTTGGAAATCTAGACCTGATCCTGTCATCCCTGGTTCAGTGACTATGACCAAGTCATTCTTCTCTTGGCTTCAGTTTCCCTACCTGCAAAATGAAATTTTGTTTTACCAGATCATCTGAAACTTCCCTTCTAGTCTAGCATACCATCATGGACTTGGTGGCACCACAAATCAAACGCCATGATAACCCATCTACTTACAGATCTTTTTTTCTGAGTCACAAAATGATGGTCATCTTTTCAAGCTACAGAAATCTTACACATCTAAATATTATTCTGCCTCCATCTCTAGGAAATCATAGAACGGCAAGTATTCTCTGGAATTGCACAGCCATTGCACTTCTTTAGAGCATTGGGGTTCTCTTTGATCAGCCAGTTTCCAGGATAAGGAGGAATTCCCCAGCATCTTCAGAGGGGTTCTAGTGAACCACTGTGGGACCTGGGGCAGCACCTTCACTTCTCTGTGCCTTATACTAGCAGTCTTCATCCACAAAAAGAAAATAATGAGGTTTTCCTTCATCCCTCTAAGACCCCCTGTGAGGATTCAGTAAAAGGACTCTTCCTCTGGCCTGCCACTGTCACCTGTTCTCAGAAGCATGCCTGGTCCCACTCACTGTCCTTGTGTTCTAGAGCTGGGCGGGTGCTACATACAATACTCCCATTGAGATTATGGCTTAGTAATTGTCTGGGTGAGAATATGCCATCTTAATAAAGAATACAATTTGCTATTTCAACATAACTTACCTTAGTAATAGGAATTCTTCTGAAAATACAGAGCATGACAGTGTGATGGTTAACACCTAGACTTCAACAGCAGATAAACCTAGGTTTGAACCCAGCCCTATCATGTGCCAGCTGTGCATCCCCGGGCAAGCTGCTGGTCGCTGACCCTTGGAGTCTTCATCTACAAAGTGCGAATGATCTAACTAACCCATTGCAAAGCTGGTGCGACAATGCAATGACTCCTGTAAAGCTCTTTGTACAGGGCCTGCGTGTGCTCAGCTATATCAATGAAAGAACATTATCTATTTATTTCAGGCATAGAATGAAAGGAGATCCAGAAGGAAAATTGTCACCGTCCCAAGGCCAGGAATCCTGCACAGCCGTCAGGAAGGATAACTGTAATTAGTGCTCGCAGCAAATGTTCATTAGCTGGCCTATATTATTAAGGTTGGCCTGAGGCCCTCTTTAATTAATGCTGTCATTGTTCATTATGGAACACTGCCACCTGGTGGACGGATAGGCCACATGCAATCAAGGAAATCGCTGAGATTATTAAAGGAAGAGGCTGTCCTGTTCACCTTGTCCACTTTGTTCTCAGCCTTTTGATGTGGAGCGATGTCCAGGGAGAAGTCTTGGGGTTCCTGCTTATGTATACACCTCCCAGAGTCAAACTGACACAAAAATACGAGAGAACTCCGTTCTGTCATTGAGGCTGATGTTGGCTATGGCACCTGAACCAAGATCACCCTCTGACAACACCATCTAAAATAAACCCTTCCCCTGCCATGAGCACCCATCATAACCTTTTGTTTTCTACATAAAGCATATTTGTATCTAAAATATTTATTTGTTTATTTATTTTTTATTTCCCAGCCCCTTCCCACCAACTGGAATGGAAGGAAGCTCCCTACGTACAAGGCCACACTGTATTCCTCTATGTATCTATCCCTGACGCCAACCATGACCTGGCCCATAGTAGGTGCCCACTTTGTTGCTTATGGAATAAAAAAAGCAATGAGAAAGCCAGTCATCACAGAATTACTGTTTGTGGGTCTTTATTTTCCAGGCACACAGCCAAGCTCTGTACATAGATCATCTTATCTAATCTTTAGATCACCTTGTGGGGTGGGGGTAATGTCATCACCCACACCGACTCAAACATTTTAGGGCCTAGCAGTGATCTTCCCAGGTCAGTAACCACAGCACCTCTCTGCTCAGCATTATGATTCCAGATCTTACTTCATCCCCTCTCTTTTGTAATCTGTACAATAGTTTCGCCCATTTTACATATTTGAAAGCCAAATCTCATAAAAATGAATCACTTTTCCCCAAAGTTACTCAGCTTATATTTAAAGCCCAGATCTTGTCTAATTCTGGATCCCGCTTTTATCTCTACAACACACTGCCCTCTATTAGAATCACCAATAGAGAGGGCTGTCCTGGGAACCCAGACCTGAGTTTTAGCTAAGTATCTGAAACAAGCTTTGCTCCTCAGCCAAATATCAAGCTGGACTTTTCTGTAGCCAGGTCCTTATCGCCCCATAGAGGTCTCCTGCATCCTCCCTTCAAAGGTAATAACTAATTAAGATTTATTGAGATTTTATTATGTGCCAAGCAGGATCAAATGACCTCATTTAATTCTTATAACAGCTCTGTAAAATAGGTTACATTGATATTATTCCCACTTTACAAATGAGGAAACTGAGGCAGAGCAGTTGAGTCACTTCCCTATGATTGCCCAGGTTCTAGGTCAATGCCCTGACTTGAACGCAGGGCACTGGACTCCAGGACACACCGCTCAGCACCAGCGGCCCCTCCAGAGAGCTCATCCTGGCACAGTCCCTCTGCTGTGGAAAAGCTCAGGGCCCTCCCTCGGGGCAGCACGTCCTGGAATGTTTCACCTCAGAAACTGTGCAGAAGTTCTAGCAGCTCGGGACACCCAGAGACCGTGCAGCTCCCCACCCCTTCCTGTTTGCAGACCTGGCCTCCCCTTTAATGAGCTGCCATCTGTGAGAGCAGCAATCCCCTAGGGGCACCTGGGTCAAAAAGAGAGACCGACTCATCCAAAATCCAAAAATATCTTCACTGCTGCTAGCAAACCAGTGAACAGTTCCCCTTCCACTTCTGGACGTTTCTCAGACAACTCACTCAGCTCATGTAAACGGCACTCACCACGTAGAAAAGCAAGCAAGGCCCCACGCATCTTGAATGATCCTGCCAAAGAGTGCTAATGAGAAGTTCAGTAACTTTGGGAAATGTGGCCCCGAGCTTATGGAATGGTGTGTCCATGCTCACCCACCTGGGCGAAGGGCGCAGGCAGCATCCCAAGGCCAGTAGCAAGGCCAGTCCACGGGTCTCAAGCCAGACAGCTTCCACTCCACCTTGAATGTTCCTACAGGCAGTGAGAGGGCTCCGGGAAATCCTAGTCCTCCTTATAGTCATTCATTCACATCCTTATATACTTACACCTTTTCAGAACATATCTATGAAGTACCACCTCTGCTTTAGGCCAGGTGCTGGAAACATCAAAGTGAACTAGAGACAGTGAGTCTAAATAACTGACAAAAGTATAAGTCAAGCCCTGGTTCATATCACTTGCCATCTTCATGTGTGAATATGCCCATCATGGCCAATGTCATGTTACCAATATTTTGTCACAAAGCATGGAGTTGGGAAGAGATGCATAGTCTACAGAACCTAGATTATAGTAACATGTAGTGAAGTGATTAGGAAGGAATGAGTATTAGCATCTATTATTTTCATTTTAAAATGCATATAATTACTTTTTATAATTTGACATTTGGTGATGGCAGTATCAACCACCCAACTTGCAAACATTTAACAGCTGGCTCTTGAAAGGTGGGACTTGTTAGCTCCAGGATATCACTGCCTAGACATAGTCTCCGACTTTTAGAAGTTGATAGCTGAGTTGGGGAAAACTAGTGAAGAAGATTAAATACTTTGTGAGAAGGACCTACAAGGTGTTGTGGGAGCATTTGGGAGGCAGATCCAGCCAGGAGCTGGATTTGGGAAACTTTCTGAGACAAAGACATCCAATCTGAGACCTGCAGGAAAGTAGGTATTAAATATGTGAAGGGTGGACAGTGGCTACCAGATGGAGTAAGCAACTTGTGAGAGGGTTTTGAGTGAAACCGAATAACAGAATATTTGAGAAATATAGTCTTTCATTGTGGCTGGAATCGAGGTACGAACGTGGCATGGAATAAGATCAGGGAAGAGAGTACAGAGCCTGCACCCCCAAGCCATAGTAAAAGAGTGTGCTCTGAGGGGGGCGGGTACTCTGACAGCTTGTGTAGATGGGATGCCATGATTTGATTTCTGTTGGAAAGATCCTTCTGCCTGAAGGATGGGAGAGATATAGGATAGGGGGAGACCAGAGGAAGCTGTCACATGTAGGAGAGAGAAGAAGGTTGCCTGCATGGTGGCAGTGAGGATGGAGAACAGACGGAATCAGCATTGAGAAGGTGTAAAGTATCTTTTTCGTTCAGTGTGAGATCTTTGTGGGTCTTTGTAGGAGTGATTTTCTATTGAAACCTAGAGACTTGGGTGGTTTGTTATGAGCCCCCAGGGGGTGGGCACAGCCTTGGCACTGTCCGAGGGGGTTAAAAGTCTAGGTTTCTCACTTGGCCTTCCTTGACAGCTGAGGGGGAGGGCTTTTCATTATTATTGGGCAGGAGGGGAGGAGAGGTGAGGAGGTTCTGACTCCTACAGGCCCCCATTGCATGGGAGGGCTAGGAGTTCTCTGTCATTGCTTCCCTGAAAAGACAGTGTATAGGGTGTGGACTTGCTTTGGCTGGGCAGCTGTGAAAGTCCTGACTCTTCACGAGGCATCCTATGATGCACCCACAGTGGGGCTGAAGTGGGGTGACTGGACCTTATCACTTCCAGGTGGAATGAATCCCAGGCCCCCTACACAGTCTCCATTGGCTCTGCAGTCTAGGGGTCCTCATTACCACTTTGGCCTTCTCTAATCTCACCTAGTGGGGATGAGAATGGGAATCTTCATTACAGACTCCTCAGGTCAGAAGTCTAGGCTTCCCACCCAGCCTTTGCTGCTCATGTATAACAGGTAACATGGAATTTTGAAGTAAGACCAAGAAAAGGTATGGCACCTGTCTCCAGGAACATTTTCATTATATGTCCGTATGATGGAGAGTCTAATAAGGATTACATGGAGGATGGGATTTAGAACATGAGTTTAATGCTAAGCCTCAGCTTCCTTACTTGCAAAAGGGAGATAATAACAATGACCATCTAGGACTGTTGGGAGGCTTTAGATTAGTTCCATACATAAAGTCCCTAACATATCAAAATATGACACTTGCTGTTATCATCATCATTAATGTTGTCATTGTCATTATCATACTAACTAGAAATGTACACCATAGTTTTGCATGGATCAAAGTCGTACTCAATTCCTGGCTCCCTCTGTGAGAACACTGGAATGGTCAGTAGGCATCCTCCACAGCTCCCATTTAAGCCAGAAGGTAGGAACAGGCCCCCAAGCTGTGTGTGACCCACAGAAAATCACTTCTCATTAAAAGCACTGTGTTTATCCTCTAGGTAAGGACCCACTTTGGGAATAACTGAGCAGATTTTGGGTTCTTGAGGTAAAGACAGTAGTCAGAAAATCTCTTCCAGCCATTTGGCTCATGTTCTGCTGTGGCCCTGCTGGGTTAGATGGGCACGTGACAGGGCAGTAGTCCACTTACACCACTTAGTACAGCTCAAGCAGGCTTTTCATGTACCATATGTCACTGGAGCCAAGTGGTGATGGAGGGAGGGCGTTTTGCAGGGGAGGGAAGACAAGGGTGAAGGCTCAGAGAGGTAATAACTTGCCCAATAAAGCAAATAAGCGGTGAGTCAGAAGAGGTCTTAGTTATTCAACACATATTTGGTGAGTATCATTTTAGTCAAGTATCCTCCCTGAGTCAAGGATCTGATTGTAAGTTGTTTATTTGGGAGGTGACCCAAGGAAACATTGGTAAGCACATGGGGGAAGTAAGAAAGGAAGAAAAGGCAGTCATTAAAGAATGCATTTTCAAGCAATTTAGTGCCGAGGGCCCTGGAGCATAATCCTGTTGTAAAACATAGACATATGAGCTAGCCCACCCGAGGGGCAAGAACACTGTTCCAGTGTTTACCCACCAAGCCCAACCGTTCTTGGCTGGAGCCCCTGGGAGTGTTAATGCCTTGGTATATAACTCTGTGGGCGCCTGCTCTGCCCACCCTTAAGGCACTGATGGTTGACAGACAGGTAGTTGTGCATGGCAGTAGTGAGTGGTAAGGCTACATACCAGGCATTTACATCAAGATGTTCCATACCCAGCTCTGTGCCAACTGCAGGGGATGCAGTCATGGTCAAGATATAGAATTCAAGTTACCACTCTCTGGACTCTGAAATTTCTACAATCCTGTTCCCTTTGCACAGAATACCATTCCCTCCATCTTCAGCTTGGTGTCTCCTACACATTCTTCATGTCTCCATTTATATGTCACTTCTACAGAGAGATTTTTCTGAATCTCCACACTGGGCTCTACTTCCCAGCAATATGCCTCCATAGTAGTCAGTATTTAATGTTAAATATGTGGAGTGCATGCCTTTCTCATTGTATCCCCAATACTTGGCACAGTTTCTAACACATAGGGAGTGACGATCATTATCTGTTGAATGAAGGAATAAGATAATCAGTCTGTAGAAAAAGCCACACTTCTGCTGAGGCGGGGGCCCCAGGAAGTAGGTACTGTAATTGGAGGTGGAACCAGTAATGGGCTCTGCCTTCTGAGAATGAATTCCTTAAGGCTGAATGTGTAGGTTTGAATTCAGAAATGATGTAGGCGCTTTCTAGTTCCCTAAATCAAATAGTTATACTCTACCCCAAAGTGGAAAGGAAACTAGGATTGTCTTGGTTACATTATCAGCCTTCCCTCAAGTTCAACTCCACATTTACTGGGTACCACTACATGCTGGAAATCATCTTCTGGGGACTCAGGGGGAAATGCTATGTCTGTTCTGTGCAGTGTCCATTCTACTCAGAAGACTCCAAGCTCCAGAATCCAGGAAAGAGAAAACATACCCAAGATGATAGAACCAAGGTCAGACTAGAAGAGATGCCAGGGATCATAACACAGGACAGACAGGGGCACAGAAGGGCAAGATTTTCCCTCCTGGACTTTATTAAAGTGGGAGAAATTATTTGTTACTGTTGGATGGATAGAACTGTCCTACACTCATAAAATAAGCAATAGAAATTGCAAAAGACATGTCTTATTTCAATGTGCTCTGAGGCAAGGTTCAAATCTCAACCCTTTCATTATGATAAAGAATGAAATGACTCAATGATAATTTTAGTAAGTGTCTGGGCAGGAGTCATCTGCATCCTGGGAGTAGGATAACAACCGCTGTTCTTTTGATTGTTTTTCAGGATCAAGGACAGTAGGATGTGTGTATGGGCGAGCTCACAAGCACATCCTCATTGTGGAGAGGGTTATGCTAGGCCTATGACACATTCATACATAAAAATGTATCTAGGTTGACAAAGAGAGGGAGAAATCAAGTCAAACTTGTAGATTAAGAAAGCCTTCCCAGAGAAAAACTTGAGTGTGGCCCTAAATGATGGGGAGAATTTGGGCTGTAGGAGTTGTAGGGGGCAGGTTATGCAAACACAAGAATGCAGAAATGTAGGGTATGTTTAGGGACTTCTAAGTCATGTGGGATGGCAGGGGCATAGTTTGCATGGAAGAGTGTAAGAACATTACAGAGAAAAAGCAAAATGAGTTCAGGGAATGGAACAGCTTGAGCACATACCGAGAAGATGAGATTGCTGTCTGTTGGTGGCAGGCAGCTACTGAAGACCCCTAAATGGAAGCATGGCTTGGTCATGGAGATGAATTACAGTGACAACGAGGGCCCGGACTTCAGCGGTAGGAGCACCAATAAAAAGGAGAAGACTGCTAGCGAGACATAGAAACTTAATGAGGACATTGAAAAGACAAGTTGAAGTTGACCCAGAAGTTCCAGTTTGGGGCCAAGTTGATGGTGTCACTGCTAGAGAGGGAACTCCAGAGGGATTCAATGTCCACCTAGTCATCTCCTTCCCCTCACTGTACTTCCCCACGAGCCCTAGACCCTCCTGGATCCCCACAATCTACTCTCCTTCCAGGCCTTTCCTATTTTTGCAAAAACAATGATTTTTTCCTCATTCTTTATACATCCTGGACTTATGGCTTTAGGAAAAAACAACCTCTTTGAACTTCAACTTCCACATTTTCAAATTAGAAACACAGGATTGCATCCACTGCTAGAGTTCTATTCCCCCCCCCCCCCCAATTACTTCTTCTGCCAGGACCAAATTGCTCAGTTATTAAACTTGCAGGGCATTCTCCTCTTTCTACTGGTGTTCAAACAAGGCGCAGTGCCTTACATAGACACTTGGCAGGAATGGCGGGATTTTGAGCAGCAGCCACAGAGGTCAGTCTGGAAAGGAGATTTGGGGTCAGAGGAGCAATCGGATTCTCAGATCCATTCATTTAGCTGATTCCTGCTCTGGCTCCTGATGAAGACTCTTGTGTCTGCCAGCAGTATCCACAGATAACTTAGTGATGAACGAGGGCATCGGACTTGACCACGGCTGCTCATGGCAGTCAGTCTTCTGGATGGGGTAAGACCAAGCAAGCATGTGCACTGACCCCCAACGTGCGGCCTTTCACCAGAGCCTTCCACATCCTGACAACTCCATTTCTACTACCCTTTTGAATTAAAATGGGCTTCTCAGTGTGTAGACCCTGAACCAGCATCACCTAGAAATTCATCAGCAATGCAAATCCCTGGACTCACTGAGTCAGAAACTTGGAGTGGGCCCAGGGGTCCCTGCTTGAACAAGCCCTGCAGATTCTGGTGCACACTAACAGTTGAGAAGCAATGAACTGAAAGAGGGAGAGAAAAAGGGAAAATGCATTACTATGCCTAAATAATACATGAATATATTCATTATTTTGAGCTGAAGGCAGACTCGGTAATATAATGCGGTGAAACTTTTAGAATGAATGGAATTTAATTTTTGTGAATAAAGGAGCCACTTCAGTGAAACCTAGCAACATCTCCACGGACAAAGGAAGAAATTACCCAGGAGTCTTAGGTCCAGCATATTCAGTTAATTAAGGCAAATAAGTCCTGTTTTTTTTTTATTTTGTATTTGCAGCATCTAGTTGCATAGGCTCTTTTTTTTTCCATTTTAAAAAGCTATATAACCTTTGATTTAAATGAAATCTAAACTGAAATCCCAAAAGTAAAACAGATAATTGGGTTATCCACCAGGGAAATGAAAGGACTCCAATCTCTGCCTCCTGAAGCAGCCTCCTCCACGTCTCCCTCCTTCCGCCTCCTCTCTCCTTCCCCCTCCAGGCCTCCAGGCAGGGCCCATTACTGCAGGAAATAGCTTTAATTCCCCCTTCCCATTGCAAGCCCAATGCGAAGGCCTCAGGGAAATTCGATCCTATTCCTGGGACAGGCATTTTAATTAATGCAAAAAGAAAATTTGTTTTTGTTGTGATGGTGCTTTTCCCTAAAGACCCGGGGTGGGGAGAAGGGAGGGAACATCACCCTGGAGAGGCCCTGGGGACCAGGTGAGTGCAGAGAAAATGCAGGTGCTTCATCATCTTTGCAGCCCAGAGACTGAGCCACCCGCCCAGTAAGCACCATTCATGGAGCCCCATAATCTGGGAAGCCTATTAAATTGTCAGCCCAGGAAGTGGGAGTGACTCAGTCTTTGTGTCTGCCACCGTGTGTTTTGTTTGGGCAGATGGAACTGACTGTATTGGCTTCCTTTCTCCGAGTTTTCCTGAAAAGAAAAACCCACCTGTATTTGTGTGCACATTCCCAAGCCTCCTGGAGAAACAGAAACCTGGCTGGGCCAGCTCCCCAGCTGCCTCAGAACGTTGCGTGAGTCAAGTCTCCTTGGAAACCCCCAGGGTCACCAAAATGCTCAGCCAGAAGGCCTTCAATCACTCTCTACCACAGTTGTTTTTGAACTATTTTTTTCCTTTAGGAACTTTTTCTTCAAAATAAATGTTATCCAGAAATAGATAAAAAGGAGATTGATTCCACATGCCCCTTGAGCCTTCCTCTTTTTCTTCTCCATCACCCACGGCGGACCCTGAGGGATGCAGCAAAACCTAGCTTAAACCCACTGAACCGGTGCCAAAAAAGGCTGAGCCCAAGAAGTAGTCAAAGGTCACAGGGCCAGAAAGAATCAGAGTCTGGACTAAAAGTTAAACTCTAGTTCTGAGAGGTTTCCTATACAATCCATCCAGCCTATACAATTATTCCTTCAGCTATAAAATCATTCCTTCAGCTGGCATAGTTTCTAGATACTCATTCATTCATTCACGCATTCATTCCTGGACCAAATGGTTAGTCCTCTCCCAGGAACTGACTTGTCAGGCCACTTCACTATGGACATTCCCTTTTGCTGAGACCACATTTCACTTGCAGTGACCACATTCCATCATCTCTCCTCCGGATATGCATAAAGAAGTCTCCACCCAGAAAAAGCCCCCCAAAGTCCTTTAAAAGCACTAACTCCCATCTTTGGGGGCTGGAGCCACCCAGGCTCAGTCACCTGGTGTGTGGGTGTTCCAATAAATTCATAATCCCTCACCATTCTGGCCTCGTGTGCTCCTCCTTCAGCGATCTAACACCAATGTTTATTAAACACCTGCGATGTTCCCACCCTGCCTAGCTGCTGTGGACTCCGGGGTAAACCAAAGAAGACCAGGCCCCACCCTCACAAATTCTATCACAGGATAAATATACCAATGAAATGGTCACACGAGTAAATGTAAAATTACAGCTGCTATGTTCTGTTCTGGGGAGGGGAAGCAGATAGTACTCTAAGAACTATGCTTGTCTCAAGTGAATCTCAAGTCCCTTCACCATTTCCTTGTTCTTAGGGGACAACACAGTTACAGAAATTATGGCAGGAGGATTTTTCCTTCACAGCGAGGTCAGGGAAGATGTAAAACCACAACTGAGATCTAAATGTTTAGTGGTTAAGAAGGGAAAGATGAGAGGGAAGAGCATGTGCTAAGGCCACATAGTAATTTTATAGCAAACTGAGAGAGTGGCTGGAACAGAGTAGAGTCAGGGGGAAAGGGAGGCTGGCCAAGACCACCCAGGACCATGCTGAACTTATTTAAAAGTCTTTTTCACCCTGGCTGGTGTGGCTCAGTTGGTTGGGTGTCATCCTGTGCATTGAAAGGTGCAGGTTGGATTCCTGGTCAGGGCACATTCTTGGGTTGCATGCTCCATCCCCAGTAGGGCCATGCAAGAGACAGCCAATCAATGTTTCTCACATTGATATTTCTCTCTCTCTCTCCCTTCCTCTCTCTCTAAAAAAGTTAATTTCTAAAAATATTTTTAAAAACTTCATTTTATCCCAAGAGCAATGGAAGACCATGAAAAGATTTTCAAGTCGGGGAGGAGGGCCACCTGTATAGACAGATTGTTGTTTCAAATGATTTCTCTGATTCCACTAGGGGGCACAAATGCAAGAAGTGCTCAAGGGTGGACAAGAAATGCAGTTTGGGAGCCAGAGACAATGGTAGGGTTGATCCTGAATGAAGGCAGTTGGGATGGAGAAGTGGATGAATTTAGGAGTTAGGTGTGCATTAATGTGGACAGGACTCAGATGTGGAGGGGATACAGAGGATGAGGACTAGGGAAATGGTAAAAATTATGTCTAGTTTATGGTTCATGAATAGTGGCAGTGAATATTGCATTAGATATGGTTTTGCTTCTTCCACATATGCCAAGAAGATTCTCAACTTTCGATGCACACTACGATCATGAAAAAGTAAAAAATAAATAAAAATCTATATATCTAAATCTATATCTATCATCTATGATAGTAATCTAGGTATATATCAGTATTCAAGCCCTATCCCCAGATATTCTGGTATACATGGTTGAGGTGAGGGGGGCATTGGTATTTTTCCCAAGCTCCTAGGCTGACTCTAATATGCAAGTTTAAAAACCACTGCTCTACCCATCTACCCAGGAGACCTTATATAGTTCCTTTTCTATTTGTACATGACAATACCAAGATTGGTTTGCCTCTCAGGAAGAAACAGATTCCCAGAAAATCCTGGCAAATAAGGCAAAGGACAGATGAGGAAGTGCTCAACCACACATAGTCAAGGGCAGTGCAGTAAAACAGAAGGGACCCCAAACTCACAGAGAAGTCACAAGCTCTGCCACGAAAAAGCAACTTTCTCATCTGTCAAATAAAGGCTTTAGACTCGACTAGTGGTTCTTGTTTTAAAAAAATTATTGTTTAAAGTATTATATGAGTCTCATTTTTTCCACCCCATTGACCTCTTCCTCATTCCCCCTCCCCCAAACACAAGTCCTCATCCCCTACTGTCTGTGTCCATTGGTTTTGCTCATATGCATGCATACAAGTCCTTTGGTCGATCTCTTTCCCTCATAGGTTGTACAGTCTGTTTGATGCTTCTATGACTGTGGTTCTATTTTGTTCATCAGTTTATGTTGTTCATTATATTCCACACAATGAGTGAGATCATGTGATATTTATCTTTCTCTGACCGGCTTATTTCACTTAGCATAATGTTCTCTAGTTCCATCCATGCTGCTGTAAATGGTAAGAATTCCTTCTTTTTTATGGACATGTAGAATTCCATTGTGTAGACATACATGGGAGGACATATTTGCCAATGTTGTCTCCGATAAGGCTTTAATCTCTAAAATTTACAGGAAACTCATACAACTTAATTAGCTAAAGGAAGATAAACAGTCCAATCAAAAATGGGCAAAGGACCTAAATAGACACTTTTCAAAACAGGACATACAGAAGGCCAAGAGACATATGAAAACATACTCAAAGTCACCAATTATCTGAGAGATACAAATCAAAACAACAATGAGGTATCATCTCACACCTGTAAGGATGGCTATCATCAACAAATCAATAAACGACAAGTGCTGGTGAGGATGTGGAGAAAAAGGAACCCTCCTACACTGCTGGTGGAAATCCAGACTGGTGCAGCCACTGTGGAGAGCAGTATGGCATTTCCTCAAAAAATTAAAAATGGAGGCCGAAACCGGTTTGGCTCAGTGGTAGAGCATCGGTCTGCGGACTGAAAGGTCCCTGGTTCGATTCCGGTTAAGGGCACATACCTTGGTTGCAGGCACATCCCCAGTAGGAGGTGTGCAGGAGGCAGCTGGTCGATGTTTCTCTCTCATCGACGTTTCTAGCTCTCTATCTCTCTCCCTTCCTCTCTGTGAAATATCAATAAAATATATTTAAAAAAAATAAAAAATGGAACTGACATTTGACCCAGTAATCCCACTTCTAGGAATATATCACAAGATAACAGAAACACCAATTAAAAAGGATATATGCGCCTGGATGTTCATAGCAGCACGATTTATAATAGCTGAGATTTGCAAACAGCCTAAGTGTCCATCAGCAGATGAGTGGATTAGAAACCTGTGGTAGACCAGTGGTTCTTAAACTGGAACTCACACCACCTGGGGGCCAGGTTCACACACAGACCGAGTCCCACACCCAGAGCATCTGACGGAGTAGCTCCATGGCGAGGCCTGTGAATCTGAATTCCTACCAACCTCTGGTGTGATGCTGACGCTGTCCTGCACTGAGGCTGGGACAAGGGTGCCATTATCGAAGAGAGGGACCCCAAGAGGGCCATTCTTACAGCCAGGGATCCTGTTTCTATTTTCAATTTGATGCCTTATTTGCTATAACATTTGGCAATAATTTTGATTTTTAAAAATATTGTATTAAAATATTATTTATTTGATTACTGAGCCTCTGGGTGCCCTTATATATTTTGCACCTACATCTGGTGCATCATTCATTTGCTTTTGATTCCAACTGGCCAAGGACCACATGTGAGCACAACCAAACTGTAGGACTTCTAAGGGCCTTTTAAGTCTTAATGTTTCATTAAACAGAGGGGTAGCAGAGGTAAAGAGAAGGAGCTTGGAAGCTAAGCAGCCAGTGTTCAGCCTGTGTATATGTGCTCTGCCATTTATGAGCTGTGCAACTGTTTTGAAGTTGCTAAGCCTCTCTGGGCCTCCATTTTTTCTTAAGTCAAAATAGTAATACTGACCACATAGGTTTATAGTACGTGACTGAGATAACACCCATAAAGCATGTGGGATAGCCAGAGATCATCAGCAAATGCTTCTTGTTTAATTGTCTCTGAAGGTTGCTTACTGATGAGTTTTACCCTGACTTCTTTGAGACCTGAGAGTAAACATTTTTTTTCAAGTCTTCATATGATTTATCCAATCATGCAATTTCTTGTTTCTCATGATTATCCAATTTGTCCCTTGTGAGTTTGCATTACTTTTTTTTTTTTTTTACTAAAAGGTAGTTCACATGATTAATGTAATAAAGGCAGCATCTTAAATGAAAGTCTTTAGAAAACTCAAGATGAATCTTTTGGACCAGTGCTCATTATTTATTGAATATCAATAAAATAAACAGCCAGTAGCTTGCAGAGTCCAAGAATCCTTCCACTTATGTGGTGGGACACAACTATTTGTATCAAGGGGACACTGATGGTCATTGGCTCCTAGAAATGTAGTGAAAACTTGTAATAAATTCATGCTCCCAACTGACAGATTCTTGGCAGGGCTCCAGTTTCTCGAGAGAGCTAGGTGAAGTAACGGTAAAGGTTTTCAGAGGAGGAAACCCAGGGCTTACAGTGTCCACTCAGGTATCCTCATGCTGGATCCCTGCTATCTTTCCAGCCTCACGCCTGCCATTGCTCACCACTTGTTCTCCACACAGGACTTCCCACTGGGTGTCCAACACTATGTAAACCCACTCCGTTCCTGCACTGGCTAAGTTGTTATGCACCTGGCATGGCCTTCCTTGCCTCTCCACACCAACACCCTATTCATCCACTGAAAGGCAGCTCAAGCATAACCTCCTCTCAGGACCCTCCACTGCCTGCCACACCCCATGCTCCCCTGGTTGTTACTGTCAGTCCCTGCTGGAGCACATCTCAGAAGTCTGGAGTTTTCCATTCCAGCACACCATCCTTGGTACGTTGTTCATCCTCCATAGGAGGAGATCAACTCTAGCTGCTGTTCGATTGGCGTCAAAGCAACTCGGGTTGATTGTCAGACCTTAATGAGCAACCAAAATAACAGAACCTCAGGTTCCACCCAGAATATCAAATTTGCTATTTTGCTGCTCAACAGTATGATAAATTACATGTATGAGTCAGATTCCAAAGGGATGTCTTCTTAGATGACACTGGGCCTCTTTACTGCTATGTGGTTTAATGTGCAATCTACATGAACTAAGAAATATTATAAGAATGATCCTGGTGAAACCCATTGCTACATCACTGTCAGAAAGCTCTTAGAGGAAGCCTGCGGTGTGCCTTTATTCCTGCTGGAGACGTTGTCTCCGTGATTGAGGACCAGGAAAAACCGTATTTCTTCTGAGCAACTGGGGAGATTTCATCTTGTTGATGGCAGTGAATTCTGTCCTCTTTCCTCTTCTGCCCAGGCTGGGAGAAAGCCCTGAATAAACATTGTACAGAATGTTTTGGTGTGTATTTTTTATATTGATTCTACTCCTGGTTTCACATTATTTTCCCAACTTTTAAAATTTATTTTTACTTCCATTTATTTAACATTTTTTCCATAAGACACTTCAAATACTTTGATAAAATAGGTAAGATAGATCCTTAGATAATGAATATTTCCTTGAAAGCAGGTGTTTTTTTGACATTCCAATAATTAAGCTAGAACTTGATGTATTTGTATGCATTTTTAAAGGAGAAAAAGAAGGGTTACCAGGGGAAAGATGAAATTAATATTGGTGGTAGTGGTATCTACTCTCTACATCTAGATGAACAGTGGAAACAACTCAAGAAATATTTAAAGACATGTAAGCCACAGCAAATATTTGAAAATCTTAAGATATTGATTTGCATATTTCCAACTGATTTTAATATTGTACGGGTTATTTTTAAGGCTGCATCCAGATATTTGGCATATATAGGCACAGCCAATTTAACAACTACCAATCTGACAACTACTCTAAGTATGAAATTGTTTCCTAACTTTCTAAAGCTTGTTTGTGTACCCGTTTGGTTCAAGATATTGCATCTGGAGATAATTTCATGCATTCGATTTATACTCAGTGTAGCCATTCTAATACAGAAATGCTGTGAGTATAAAATGAGATGAGAAAGCACTTTGCAAGGTGAAAAGTCTTAGCCAAAAGCCATGTCATATGTATTTACTCATAAGCACACACTTTGCTAGGGTATTCATTTATCTGTCAGAAGGAAACTCTAATTTTGTGGCCTATTATAGAAGAGCTATAAGTGTGGTATATAAAAAGCATATGTACACCAACACAAATCCAGCAGCACATACAAACAAATAAATTATTATGGACTCTGTGGAGTCATCCTGGACTCCTTTCTTTCTCTCATACTCACACCACTTTCAATTGGTCGGCACATCTGGTCACCTCCAACTAACTCCATAGCTGGCACCCTGGGCTAAGCCACCAACCTCCACAACTGGAGTAGCCTTGCAACCAAAGGTCCTGCCATTGCCCTTGTCCCATTCAGATTTGCCCACACAGAGGCCAGGGTTCTCTTGGAGAAAAGCCAGCCAGACCATGCCACTCCTCCACCCAATAGCCTCCACCAGCCTCCCATGTCACTCAGAGAGAAAGCCAACGTTCTCACAATGCCCTTTTCTTAACCTCTTGGGACACTTTTCACAACACTGTTCCATCCTTAGTCCATTCTAGCCACTTGGACTCTATTGAACTGTACATACGACAGGCAGGTGCATGGACTTTGATTTTGTTCTTTTGCCTAGAATGCATTGCCCCCACATTTCCACATAGTTCAATTTCTCAACTATTTCATGTCTTTGTTCATATGTCATCCTTTAGTAAGGCCTTTATCTACCACCCTATAAAATTGTAATGCCTTCCCATTCCTGCTCAGGAAATTTCTATCTTTTTCTCTTGCTCAGTTTTTGTCTATAACATTTATTACCTTCCAGTACTTTATAATTCTCATTTTATCTCTCTCTCTGGTCCATGAGATCTGAAAGGTTGGTGACTGCTGCTTTAGAGGTAATGCTGTGTTCTTCATATTGTTTCACATCACATCAATAGTCATGTAATGTCTGTCCTATTATTAGTGATGCTAAAACTGATCACTGAGTTAAAGTTGAGACAGCCTGATGAATAGTTATATATAATAGCTATATATGACAATTAACAAACACACACACACACACACACACACACACACACACACACACATATAATTATATGCTTATATAATTCTATTTTATTACAATATATGTATATATATATACATATATACATATATATTTCTTAATTATCTGTCTCCTCCAACTAGAACTCCATGAGAGTAGAAATTTTTATTTGTTTTGTTCACTGATATTGCCTATTATATAGAAGGTGCTTAATAAATGTTTGTTGGATAAATCATTAAGTCATCTCCAGACCTTCTTTCCTCCAACCAACTTTAAAGGCTTTGGTGGGATTAATCTCATATCACTACTCTGTTCTAAAATCCTCATTGACTTTCTATGGCTCCAAAAGGAAGTTCACATTGCACAGTAAGAATAGTGCAGCTATCTTACTGTCAGTATTCTACTATCATTTCAGTTAGTATTCTCACTACTCTTTTTTCTCTACCTGCAATGTCCTCTCTTTGCCTCTCTGAAAGTCCAAATTTTAATTTTTACTCATAGCCCATTGCCTAGATTGAGTGCCATCTCCTGCATGAAGCCTTTGATTTCCTTCAGGAGAAAGCCATCCTTCTCACCTTTGAGTTTCACTGTTGGCTGACTCTCATGACATATCACTTCATCTTGAAGAGTACAACAAAGGCTTAAGAGTTTCATATCCATGAGTGTGATCTTTACTTTCTAAGCCTTATTCTCTCATAATAAAATGCGGATGGTAGTAGCTTATTACAATACGATAATGAGGTTATATAAGATAATGGAAATAAGTCAGATTTTCTTAGCAAATGTTGCCTATTATCATCATCACCAGCATCATCATTTATTCATTGAAATCCAGTTATGATTTTTATCCTGCTAAACTGTAAGCTTTTTGAAAACAGAATAAATATTTAATTTGCCTCTACACACACCTGGGTACTCAGTAAACATTTGTTGAGTCAAATGAGAATCAAGACCATAACTGTGTCCTCTAAGTTAAAGGAGAAATACTTGCTAAAAAGATGATAGCATTTTTTTTTTGCAATCATTGTGTAGCAAGCAAATCCATTCTTATCCGACTTTATTTTATTCCTCGGATATTGCTAGCATAGAATTTGAAGCTCACTAGCATTAGGTTTTCTTATTATATTTCCTAGTGTATATAAATAATTCATCAGTTAGGAAAATATCAACCTGCACCTTTCTAAAATAGCCCAAGAAAAAAGTTCAAGGGCAGAAATAAAGTTCAGTAAGATGTGGCCCTTACCAGCGGGAACAGTCACATCTACAGATACCCTGTAGAGCTAATATACATAGTAAGTGTCATGGGAACATGACAGAATACTTAATCCTTTGTGTTGTTTGGGGATATTTCTTAGAGGAGATGACATCTGAGCTAAGCTATTAGAAATGAGTGAAAATTAGTGAAGAAAAGAAAAGTGATATAGGCATTCCATCCAGGCAGAAAACATGGCATACTCAAAGGTAAAAAGACTTGAAATAGCATAATGTATGTTGCATTCTACAGCATTTTGGCATGACTCCAGCTTCTATGCCAGGGCAAGAAATGGAAAATATAAATTTAGAGAGTTGAGAGTTGAATCATGGAATACCCTCAGTGCTGCACCCGGGAGCTATATTTTGCAGCTAACGGGGTGCTCTAAAAGATTTCAAATGGGGTAGGAGTATGATCACATTGATGTTTTAGATAGATTTCTCTGGCTATAGGCAAAGGCTAGACCTGAGGAACACAAGAATCAAAGAAATGAAACGAAAACAAAAACCCAGATCAGGCGGCTACTGAAAAACTCTAAGCTATAAAATGCACCACTTAACCAGGGAAGTCGGACAACAGAAGAGAGGATGGGATAAAAACCTGTAGGTAAAGAAATCAGTAGGATTTGGTGATTAGAAGGGAGGAGTGTGGAATGTAGGCTTCTACTTGGGTGACTGTGCAGAACAAAGGTAACACCAATCACTGAGATGGTACATTGATGACAAGGAGCAGAGTAGGCTGGGCAAGTGGGAGGAAGATGACGTGTTTGGTGTTAGTCACCATGGAACATCAGTACACAGCCATAAACTTAGGGAAGAAATCTGAGCTGCACATAACATTTTAGTGTCATCAGAACATAGTGTGGTTAACCAGGGAGCGCATAAACTCACTCAAAGGTAGAGTTTATGTAGAGCCCAGAACCCCAGAGAACACAGCATAAAAGGTAGAGGAGGAGGGGCCCACAGAGGAAGCATATTAGGGATGTACACAGAGAGAAAAGAATCAAATGAAAATAAATTTGTTGAAACTAGGGAGTAAAAATTTTAGGAAGAAAGCACTGATCAACAGTGTTCAATACAGCTGCAATGTGAAATAAGATTAAGACTTTTAGTGGTTCTTAGATTTGGCAAAGGCATTTAAAATCAGATTTGAAGCAAGAAGAAAAGCAAGAAAGGGTGGGGCCTTCAGTTTGACAAAGATGATGTAATGGTAACTGATGACAGTGAAAGAGGAGAAGCATCTAGCATGTCCATTGCTTATCTATCCCATCAAGGAGAATGATCCCCAAACTGGAAAGGTAGAGCCAGTGTCTTTAACAGGGAATTCAAGTCCAAGATAAATTATAATATAGCAAAGACAGAAAAATATTGCTTTATATATAAGGATGTATTTCAGGCCTAGATGAATTATACTAGCATTCTAGTATATACAAACACACACATGCTTCACAGTTATGGCTTTAGAACTTCTGCAAGAAAATTTTAAGTATCATAGATAAGAATATTAAAGATACCAAAAGACTGAAGGCTGACAAAAAGAAAAGGGAACTCAGGAAAATTGTCTTTAAATAGATCAAGCACTATCATACAGAATAGGAAAGAGATTTATTTCTTGGGGTCACAAACTGCAGAACTAAAATCAAAGAATAAGAGTTGTAGACTTCAGCTAATTATATAGAAAGACTTTCATCATCTAGGGACATGTACCACTTGGAAAGGCAGTGTCTTCCTGGCTCAGAAATCTTTGAACTGAGGTTCATGTCATCTGTCAAGATGGACCGTTGGACTCAATTTGAAGGGCCAATACCTGGCCCTCATCCCCTTTAAAAAACATCATTTATTGGAAAAGACACTTTTCCCTCTTTTAGAAAATAAAATATATTTTATTTGTCATTCTGGATTATATTACCTCTAGGGTACCTTCTAAATAGGAAATCCCGTGTATATAGATTCTAGAACCTACAGTAAATGTAGTGTCCACAGAAATGTGGAAATGATGATAAAAAGAAATAGATTAGTTAACTAAATTTTTTGGGACCTGGAGTATGTTTCATTTCTCATGGGACTCTTTGAAGGAGAACTAAGGTTGTGGGTTGAATTAGGCATAGTTGCATGTTGGCTTCAGACTATCAGAATTATAAACAAATACTTAGTGGTCCTTGTGGTTCCAGACACAATTCCAGGTACAACTACTGTGGAGAAAATGTGTCAAGGCAGGCACTAGGCACACTCGGAACAGAAGGTGATGATGCTATAAAAGCCTTCTTGCCATCTCCCTCCTTGCTAGTTAAAATTAATTATAATGATCAAAGGCATCAGCATTGCATTCTTGCTTTGTGTAGTTCAGCCTACAAATTAAATATTGTGCTCTGTTTATTACTGTAAGACCATCATTCACAGAGGAAGGTCCAGAGAGGTTAGTATTTATGATTACCCAAAGTGTTTCATTTGCAAGAATTATAAATGGGAAATCTGGCATCTAGTTAGAAATGTAGATCTTCTGATTCATAAATTTTCCCCATTGATGTTTATGGATTTCTTAAACTGTGCACCACCGCTCTCAATATTGTTTTGGAACAGAATGACTATAAATATTTAAGTAACTGCTGTTTGACAGTCAAAGCTACTTACAACAGTGGCTATGGGAAGATGCAAATGTCATCTGCTGAGGTCAAGAAAATCAAGTAAAACAGAAAAGGTTCAAAGTAAATTATCTCTGGGTTCTGTTTTAGCATCCAAAGCAGGAGAAAGTTCCCAAGATAATGCTTGTGATATATGAGTTACTCAATGAATATTTTTAGAATGAGATGTATGCCTAAAGGTATTTGTCACTAACATGTGGATAGGTGAGAAGGAAGATTTTAGCTTTCATGATGGCTAAAATGATGGAACTTCAAACATGGTGAAGTCAGATCTAATGCTGGCCAAATGCTTTTACTTTACTTTTTTATCTGTCCATTAGCTTGAAAGGAGATACGCCAAAAGCACAGCGTGTTTTAAATTCAAGGTTTACCACTAAGACCCAGCAAAGTGGCTCTTGTCTCAACAACCAGTCTAAGAAATATTCTCCGTATGTGACCTTATGTTGTCAATAAACATTGGTTTAAAATGTCCTAGAGAAACCCTCTTCAATTTCCCGGGCTAGATCCAGTTGTGCAGTATGGCAGCTATGGGAGTGGTCTTCTCAGATCTTCCTTCAGGGAAAATGTGCTGTGAGGCAGGTAGTTAGCTGAATCATCCAACTTCCTCACCTTCAGGACCCAACATGGCATCAACACCAAAGCCATGATCTCCCTGGGTTGCTCCCAACCAATGACCAGGAACAGCATGGATGCTATATCTGTTCATTCTCAACTAAAAGAGGATTCCAGAAAGCAATCTTTGCACTGGTGCTCCTGTTAATTTGGTCAAGGCTTTTTAAGAGCTCATAACAGTCTCATATTATTTCTATCCAATCTTCATTACTTTACTCCCTCCTCATAAAGGTGTCATATTTGCATCATTGTCTACACCTCTCCCACACCAATGATCAGTTTGATCAATCCAACATTTATTCATGATAACAACCATTCAGAATTGCAGAAAATATCCTCACTGAAATAGAGTATCTACAAAAATCTATAGTTTACATCACATTTAATAGTGAAATATTGAATATTTTTCTCTAAGATTAGGAACAAGGCAAGGGTATCTACTCTTTCACTATTTGTATTTAACATCATAACATAGATCATTATGGGAAGAAAAGAAATAAGGAATAAAGATTTCAAAGGAAATAATAAAACTGTCTCTGCCTGATGACATGTTTGTAAGTGTAGAATACTCTAAGGAACTTAGCAAAAAGCTGGTAGAACTAATAAGTGGATCTAGCAAATTTTCACTATTTAAAATCAAAACATAAAATTTGATTTTATTTCTTACACTAGCAAAAATTATTTAGAATAGAAAAATGTAAATGCAGCAAACATATTTGCAAGATAAATGTAAGAAATCTGAATAGACATGACATATTCACAGGTAAAAGACTCAATAGGTTTAGATGTGAATTTTTTTCAAATTGATCTAAAAATTCATTACAAACAAAATAAAAATATTTTTAGAAAAATTTCAGCCAGTGTCTTCTCAAGTACTGAGT
This sequence comes from Vespertilio murinus, assembly GCA_963924515.1. Classification (NCBI taxonomy): domain Eukaryota; kingdom Metazoa; phylum Chordata; class Mammalia; order Chiroptera; family Vespertilionidae; genus Vespertilio; species Vespertilio murinus. The sequence goes on along the minus strand of OZ004708.1, from coordinate 22,448,068 downwards.
GTGCCCATTCTCACTCTCTCTTCAAATTTCTAAATTCAATTATAAATGTTAAACCTGAACACCATGTCTCATATATCTTTTAAGTTATTTTATTATTTTTCATACTTTTTTTTACTTAATTGTTTAAGTCTGGATATTTTTGTTATTGTTGTGGTTGACCTGACTTCCTGGCAGTTATCAGCTCTACTGTGCTAGTATAGTAGCTCTCACATCCATTAACTAAGTTTTTCACTGGAGTCAATGAATACTTTATTCTTTTAGCCTAATATTTTCATCTGTTGCTATGATATGACTTCAAAATTTACCTTATGTTTCCCCCTCCCTCTCCCCTCCAACCTCCACCAACCCATCTGTCCTATTTCTGACTGTTATAATATCTGTGTGACAAGAAGTATGAGGTTATCTAGGTTCTGAATAGCATTACTATCCCTAGAAGCTTTCCCTTGTTGTTTGTATTCCCCTATTAAAGGGCCCATTATGTTGCCTGGTTGGGATACTTGGATGTTGATGGCATATCAGATACCTCTCTGCCAGCTTCGGAGGGCACCACAGATTCAGATGTCCACTAGCTTAAAAGAGGGGAGATCACAATTTATGTCAGAGCTCCCACAATGCAGGGCCTTGTCTTGCCTCCAACAGCAAAGCAATTACTCATCTAGATGACTTGGGTTGGATGAATTCTGATCTCCAGGGTACCACCCTACATCAGCAAAGGGCAGGGTCACAATGCTGGACCCTACCCAAGTTTCTGTTGTATACATTAAACACAAAGTCATTAACTGGAATTCCCTGAGGATGAAGGGCTAGAGGAAAGAAGATGGGGAAGAGCTTATCTACTCAGTCATGCCACAATCACCTGTTTTTATCTCTAAATCTGGCTGTTTCTGTCTCTTTTGCTGGTCCTTCATCTTCACAACCTATAAATATTGTGCACCCCCCCAAAACAACAACAACAACAATTATTCCAATATAGTAAATACAGTTACTAATGCATCATGCTATTCTTATTTTATCAAGTTGTTTTAGATATCTGATTCTTTATTATAGTTACTTACTATTTACAGTTTATTTCCCCCCATTAGAACCCAAGTTCCATTAGAACAGAGATATGTCTGTGTTTGACTAGTACCCATAGCTTAGTCCAGAACATAGTAATGGAGGCTGAGTAACTATTTGTAGAATGAATGGGAGAAGATATCCATGGCTAGACCGTGCCTCTTTTTGTTGAGATGGCATCTGGCCAGAGTGGAGTTGGAAAGGGCGTGAGTTTGAGATGTGATGTTTCATCTTCATTCTTTGCTACATATAATCCTACATAGCAAGTCAGCATTCATTATAGGGATGCCACTCATATAGCCCTCTTGTTGACATTCCGCTTACTTACCCAAGCCACTAATAACCCTATCAACTCTATCACCAAAATAATTTATTCCAAATCTATTGTGTGTTTTTTTCTATTACCTCTGCTGCCTCCTAATTCAAGCCTTCTCCCTCTGTTTCTAATTAACTGTGATAGGCTTCCTATATGCTCCACAGAGCAGCCAAAAATAAAGAATATTATGTCTTGACCTGTTGAAACTGTTCAAATTACACTTAAATAAAACCAAGCTCCTCATCACAGCTTTGGAGGCTGTACATGGTCTGGCCCTGCCTTCCTTTATGACTGCGGGTTCCACCACTCTCTCCCTTGCTAACTAGGCTCTGGCCACATTTTCCTGCTTTCTTTTATGGAAACATCACACGTTCATTGCTGCGATGGTTCCTTTTGCTTGACTTTCCCTTTGTCTGGAGGCTCCTCTTCCCTGCTGTTTGTGTGACTGATGACCTCACATTCTTGCAGACTCAGGTTTGCTTGACTTCCATACCTTTCATGATCACATTGCCCTGTATTATTTTCTTTATAGTTCTTACGTATTTGATTTTTTCCCCTTTTGATTGTTCTCTTACTACCATTTCCCCAGCATCTAAAATCATAGAGACCACCCAATAGGTGCTCATTACTTATTTGTTGGATATTTAAGTGAATGGATGCATTAAAGGAAGATGCTCTCAATCTCTCACACCACTTCAATTTTAAATGTTATTTTTTTGGGATAAGTTCTTATTTATTTTTTCTTTACTTAAAAGGGAAAGGAGAAAGTAAAGTTTAAAATCTATTATTTTCCCTTTGCTTATTCTCTCTCTCTTCTTATAGAATTACCACTGACTTCATGTGATAAAAACGATTTAACATATTTTGGTGCCAGACAATGGGCTAGATATTCACATTTATTTATGACATCAACCATCTGTATTAAATTCTATTATAGTCCATATAATAATCCATTCAGTGTGAGGTTTGGAACCAAGGAATTTTGGATCACCTTCCAATCTCCATCCCCCTGAAAAAGTCTATGGTTATCACTGATGTAGAAGAGAAAGAGAGAAAGAAAAACAAAAGAGAGAGAGGCAGAGACAGAGAGAGATAGAGATAGAGAGAGAGAATGCAACCCATATCATAATGACAGGATAAAACTTTGGTAGCAAACTCTGAGCTCAGCTAGTTCAACATTATCTCCAGGAGGAAGGACAAACCAAAGTCAGATCATTGTCTGTGAATCTCTCCTTTGGTTAGAAAACTCTCTAATTAGTGGACTCTCAAGGCTTTGAGTTCAGAAAGGCTGACTTTGCTTGACCAATTAATCTTGGGGCTTAGTGTGACCAATTCATTCTGCTTTCCAAAACAAAATTACATGTGAAGTAGAAACTAATTTACATACTGTCAAGGAGGGTTCAGTTTGAAATAGGAGAGGCTGGGAAGGGAGGAAAAGAGTTCAGAAAAATCTTAGGAAGATAAAGGGCTGTCCCCATGCAATCTCAAATGTTGTGGTAAAAAAACAAAGAAAATGGAGAGTTTAGATATCTAGATAATCGGCTAAAATTTAATTTTCTATTTGGTTATTTTGGCATCATGAAGATACAATCATGTTGAAGAATTTTTAAAAAGTATTTTAATAATACTTTAGTTTTCATTAATATATAGGGGTATAAAATATAAAAAGTGGCTGTTTTGATGTATTTGGAAGATCCTTAAAGTCCATCATATTATCAGGAAGGCTATCCTTTGAATCAGTAACAATTTAGTGATGACTTCCTTTCTGTCTCCATCAGCCAACAGTGAATGCAATGAAAGGTAAATAGCAAAAAGAGCATTAGCAGATGTTATTAGGCAAATAATTGTGTCAGGAATTTTGTTAACCACTTTCTGTTAATTAGCTCATTTATTCCCACACCAGCCCTCTGAGGAATGTATTATTATGAGCTTAGTTTTATATATGAACAAACCATATGTCATACATGTTAAGTAACTGCTCAAGTTTGCATGTAGTAGAGTCAGATGAACCCAGCCAGTCTAACTTGAGAATCCAAGCATGCTTACACCCAAGTCTTGAGGGAACCTTCAGTTTCTTTGGGGAAGCAATATAAAGACATGCATGAAACAGTTAAATCTCAAATGAAAGGGGCTGTGGGATTAACAGTTTAAGTGAGTTTATACCACAGGCTAACTTAGGTTAAAATCAGACCAGACTCAAGATGGAGTAACTCCTGACATCATGATCCAAGGGACTGAGCCCCACATGAGTCAATTGTCCACAAAAGCATAAGTAGGATGGGAACTTATCCTTGAATTTTCGAGATGATATTTATGAACTCAGCTTCTCTGTCACTGAATGCTCTGGCATTTCCTTGTGCAGAAGGTATCTAAGCCTCCTTTTTTTAAAAAAAAAAATATTTTATTGATATTTTACAAAGAAGAAGGGAGAGAGATAGAGATGTAGAAACATCGATGAGAGAAACATCGACCAGCTGCCTCTTGCACACCCCCTACCAGGGATGTGCCCGCAACCAATGTACATGCCCTTGACCGGAATCGAACCCGGGACCATACAGTCCGCAGACCAATGCTCTACCACTGAGCCAAACCGGATTCGGCCTAAGCCTCCTTTTTAAAATAAAATTAACAAAACCCTCAACACAATAGTTTATCTTGCAAACAAGCAGCTGGCAAACTGAGGGTGCGATATTACATGCTGGAAAGATGTGTCAAGGTTGGAAAATTCTTAATCCTCTCTACCTTAGGCTCCTTGAGCCTCTTGGGATTGCATTTTCAGTTCTTGAGGATAGGGTTTTGGTGCAGAAGGAGAGTTTTATATTGGGAAGTGTGTGTTTGTGCTCACATGCGTGCACGTGAGTGGAGGGCTAGAGAGGAAGCATTGTGTGCTTTGGGGAAATGTAGACGTGTCCCATCTGTCGAACTGCAATGCAAACCACCCGTCCCCAGGAGTGGTGTGAGGAGGGATGAGTCAGGCAGGGGATAGCATTGCCTAACTGCCCACTCATGGACACAATGCCAGAAGATTCTATTTTATTCTCTAGGCTCTACTCTTCAGATTCCCATAGAAAGATGAACTGCAGAAGCTGGTGATAAGATTCTTCTTATAAGAATTATAATGACTGCCCAGCTCGTGAGGCTCAGAGGTTGAGCATCAACCTAGGAACCAGAAAGTCATGGTTCGATGCCTGGTCCAGGGCACATGCCCAGGTTGCAGGCTCAGTCCCTAGTAGGGAGCCTGAGAGAGGCAGCGGATCAATGATTCTCTCTCATCATTGATGCTTCTATCTCTCTCTCCCTCTCCATTCCTCTCTAAAATCAATAAAAATATTTTTTAAAAGAATTAGAATGATTAATGACAAGACTAATCTTCTGAGGGTAAGGATCATGGCATTTTTATTCACCAGTGTATACCAGCATCTAATACACTATCTGGCATGGAGTCAGGACCTGGTAAATATTTGTTGAATGAATAGATGAATAATAAATGAATGTAATATGCTGTATTGATTGAATCAGATCCTCCCAGTGAATCATGGCTCCCCTGGGTCATGGAGAAGCTGACAACTCCGATTGCATTAAATTAGAGGCTATTTTTAGAAGTTAGGCTCTTTGACACATTAATGTCCTGGTCCCTGGTATTTCCCTAGTGTGTGTAGAAATATAATTCAGTAAATAAGGTATTTTTTTTGTTTTTGTTTGCTTGTTTGTTCTATGATCTGAACACTATTAAAAAAATTGGGGATGGTGCATGGAAGAAGACAAACCTTGTCCTCAGAGGGTTTACATTCTTGTAGATTAAGCAACATAATAAATAAATGTATAATTTGACTAGTGGTGAAAAATGCTATGAGAGGGAGGAAAAGAATGACAGAGGAGCACTATTTATATATTGTAGTCCTCCCTGGGGAAAGCACTGTTCAGAGCCTAGAATCAATTAAATAAGGATAACATGAGGGTTGCCTCTATTAAGTTACACTTAAAATTTTTAAGGACTTGAATGGCACCCAAATCATAAAGATTTGGCAAAATTATTTTTCACTTCATTATTCAGAAATCTTTCAACCTTATCTTCCCCCACCAGAACATAAGGTCCATTAGAGGAAGGATCCACCTGTCTTCATACCCCTGGATACTCAGTATCTAGACACATGCTAAGCACATAGTAGGTGCTCAAGAAAAATTTAATAAATGAACAAACGAATGAGCCAACTCAGATGTGTCTGTAGACAAAGGCCAGTGGAAAGAGAGAATAGAGCAGACATTTACTGAGTTCCTATTACGTTCCAGACACCAATTCCGCTGCCTGGAACATACCTTATTTCATTTGTTTACCCTGTGAAGTTAAAAACTTTGGGAGCTTAATTTTTAAGGAGCTAAAATCTCTATAGAGTGGACGATACCTTTCTTCTTCTATGTTTTAAAATTGGGTTTTTCTAGGAAGCGGTTCTTTAAATGAAGGTTGTGTATCACTGGGAGCCTCAAACTTTAATCAGTTCACTGAGGTCTAAGCTATGACCTAATAGTACTTATCCAATATATAACTTTGTATGACGCCCAGAGCATACCTGAGGATCAATAGAGAATCTTAATTAAAGCCTTGGCTATGGCTTCACCTATAGTAATACCTATATTTATCATCTCAGTTTGAATTTCTCTGAATCAAAGGCAAAACACAATTTCCAAACAAGCCGGGACGTAATTTCAAATGAAGAGAATTTGGAGGAAGCTGTTCCCAGCATGCACAACAAGCTTAGCCTGGGCCAGGTACACGGGGGAGAGGAAAATGCAACTGGGCACAGCAGTACGTTTGAGACTGCAGAAGGAGGAATTATGGGAGAAGAGTTCAGGCCATATCTGACTGTCACAGACCCCCATCCAACATTCAAGGTTGGCTCATTGCTTTGAGGCATTTAAAGAGGCGCAAGGTGAGGAAATGCATATCATGTACCCTGGTCCTCAATTACCTTGCTAGGCACCCAGTGTGTGAAAGATAGCCCTTAGGAGAACACTGTGAAGGTTTAATACAAGGTAAGAGTCTTTTGGGCACATTCTGGGTGTAAATAGGGCCAATTTCAAAGAAAAATGAGCTTCCTCTAAAAAACTGCAAAATAATGGTGCCATTTCACATACTTGGCTCAGCCATTGAAAAGTGCCTGGAGGCTGGTTCTCTCCGCAGGGCTTAAGAAGATGCAGTGCAAAGGAGGCAAACTCTTTGCAATGTGTCCTTGAGGGCTTTCCCCTGACTTCTAGAAAGTCTTCATTCAGGCCAGCATTTCATTAGAACACATTCACAGGATTGCTAGGAACAGCCAAACCTCTTTCAAAAGGGTGCGAGGCCAAAACATGCCAGTGAAGCCATAGGCTGGGATTCAGGCCCAGCCCTTACACCGTTAGCTGCATTGCCTTGCAGCAGTTCTCTTACTCTCTCTGCAGGATGCGGGGCGGGGCTCTGAGCAGGGCTACGGTGCCTCACTTAGCTCTGGCTCTCTGGTTTGATGCAAACTCCCATGACCAAAGGATGCCCTCCTGGATTCGCAGATGGACAGGCAAGGGAGGAAGTTCATGTTGTCCTCTGCTTCTGAGCTCACTTCTAGGATCCTTCCTTCCCCAGGTCTGCAGCCATACCATCTCCACTGGAGACTTAGGACCAGGGTGTTTATAAACGGAGCACCTAGACATGGAGGGAGGAAGGAAACCATGCAAAATTCGGTGCTGTTGCTGCTGATTTTTTACTTTCTGCTATCCTAGCGGATGTTTCTTGAATACTGCCCTTGGTGTCCTTCCAACAGGTGCTAGAGTGCTTTGAAAGTGGGTGTTCTTGAGCTCCGCCCAGCATGTACCGGTCAAAGATTTTAGGAAACATGTGTGAGTCCCCTGAGCTGCATTTCAAACCAAGCGCTGCAGGTGACCCTTGTATATGCTAACACATGGGAACCACTATCCCAAGAGAAGGCAAAACTCTTGTGGGTCACTCCACTTGCCTGCTATTGCTATGTATCATGACCATTCCCATTTATTCAACAAAAATGTATCACCACCTATTATATCCCTGGTACAGTAGTGAGCAAAAGGCCAAAGCACCTGCTCTCATGGGGCCATGGTCCAGTGAAGGGAAACAAGTACAAAGATAGAACACAGGAAACAGTGAGAAAATCCACCAAGCCAGATGATGGGCAGTGCTAGGGAGGTGCTCCCTTTCTGATTGGGTAGGCAGGGGGGCCTAGGGCCGTGGTCTGCAAACTGTGGCTTGAGAGCCACATGCGGCTCTTTGGCCCCTTGAGTGTGGTTCTTCCACAAAATACCACGGCCTGGGTGAGTCTATTTTGAAGAAGTGACATTAGAAGAATTTTAAGTCTAAAAAATTTGGCTCTCAAAAGAAATTTCAATCGCTGACCTGTTGATATTTGGCCCTGTTGACTCATGAGTTTGCCGACCACTGGCCTAGGGGAAGGATGATTATCTGTGCAAGGACTAGAAAGATGGGAGGGAGAGAACCTTGTGGTTGGGGGGAAGAACATTCCCAGCAGAGGGAACAAGGACCAAGGCCCGGGAGGGGGGATGTGCTTGGTGTGTGTGAGGAATGTGAGGAGGCCACTGTGGTTCCTGAAGAGGAAAGTTACAGGAGATAATTCCCTAGGACTTGTTGGCCATGGAAGGACTTCAGATTTTACTGAGTAAAATGGGAAGCCATTGGAGGGGCTTGAACAGAGAAGTCACATGACTGCTACCTTGTAGCGTGTTTGCTTTATTTCTAGGCTGCGGGATACTCTAGATTCTGGACTGGAGGGAGGGAAGCAATGTGTTGTGGTGATAAAATATTATACTATTATTTTTACTTTAGTCAATTGTTTTTCGTGGATGATGTGACTCTTCTGTTCCTGGCTGACCTCCTGAGAGCAACATAAAATAGGTATTTTTCTTGAGAGCTGGGGCAAAGAGAAGAAAACTTTGCCAGGGAAGTCAGTCCCAGAAAGTCCTCATTGATTTATTCACACATGGACTTCCTGAGTCTTAAAGGAGAGTGCAGGATGTACTAGGCACTGCTTTGCATACATTATTTTATTTTCTCTCCTCATAACCCTGGGGTAGGGCCCGTGATCATCATCTCATGGATGAAGAAATGGAGGCTTAGTCAGGAGCAATCAGTTGGCCATGGGAAGATTTGGGACTTGGATTCAAAGACAAGACAGTGACAGCAATGCCTGTGCTTTATCTCTATATCAGAGGAGCCAGCCTACCCGGGTTCAAGTCCTACCTCTACTACTTACTCACAGACAGTGTGATTTGGAGCAAGTTATTTCATTTTCTGGGCCTCAGTGCCTGCATCTGTAAAATGGGGATAATGACAGTTTCCTCCTCACTGGATTGCTATGAGAACTAAATGTGCTAATGCAATAAAACATTTAGAAATGGGGCCTCGCACCTCAATGTTCCTTATTATCACCCTGGCTGTAGGTGAAGTCATAAGAGGCTGCTTGAAGAAACTTGGGATGTTGACTCTACGTGGGGCATGAAAAGCATTCTCATACACATCTGAGATTGTTATGAGGACAAAGCCTCAGATTTATGACGTGGCGATTCTAAGAAACAGATTCAAGATCTAGGCACAGTCAGCACTGTCTTGAAGTAGAATGGCTGCTTTTGGCAGGGAGCTAGCTCTCCATCACTGCTTTGTTCAGGAATGCTGCCAGGGGTTTTTAGGGACCCCGTGAAAGGCTGGATGAAATGGTTTCAGAGGTTTTCTTCCAGATAGAAATTCTATGATTCTTTCCCATAGGATGGACACAGGTAGCATATGTCTTTAACTGAACTGTGCCACCTTCAGGCACACACAATTTCATGATAGCCAATATCATGCCTTTTTGGCCAATGCTACCCTTTGTACCACAGGGTTTTACATTTGAGGCCTCTCCCTTCCCCCTCCACACACACACTTGCTTAGACATTCTATCCTCTGAATTCTAGAACTATGAAAAAAATGGATTAATAATTAAGGTAGCACATGGCTTCCTAACCTTTGCTTACAAGGCTGACTTTTTATTTTTATTTATTTATTTTATTTTTCTTTTTTAAGGCTGACTTTTGACTGACTTTCACCTGACAGGGCCACCTTGCTGCCTATATGTGAGTACACACCGCTTAGCATCTGCACCATTCTATAGACACTTTCATGCAGCAGCTCTTTCTTGCCAAATAAACATGATATGAAAGCATTCTCAGTGGTTTTGTCCCAAGCCTTTCTTTTCATTCTGAATAGCGTGTTTTGCAAGTGCTGTGCCTGAAAGAGCAAACTCACTCTACTTTGCAAAGCCTGGAATGTTTACTGCCTCCTCCAAACAGAGCATAGTGTGTTCCTGCCATTGCTCATTGAGAAGAAAAATTTCTTTGTCTGGATGTCAAAACAATGGACAGGTTTTAGCGCTTATAAGATGGTTCTATTCAGATGCAAATACACCTTGAGGAGTTCTGGGCACACTTAGCTCTGCCTCCTATGAGTCTGCTGCAGGCTAATGATAAGGACTGCTTCTAGCAACCACATAGCTCTGTTCTGAGTGGCCAACTCCTTGAAATATGTCCATCCACCCCTTAGCTCTTCTCATTTATTCTCATAGTAGTCAGAAGAGGCTTCTCATGTTGCAAATATGGTCAGTTTTCTTTTGAAAATTTATACCCTTCGATAATTTCCAGTTGCTCTTTGGATTAGGACCAAACTCCATAGTTACTATCACAGGGACATGCAGGGTCACACCACTCTCTAGACTCATTCTTTTTTCTTTTTAAAAAAATATATTTTATTGATTTTTTACAGAGAGGAAAAGAGTTAGAAACATCCATGAGAGAGAGACAGGGGGATAGAAGAGAGAGGGATAGAGGGATAGAGAGTTAGAAATATCCACGAGAGAGAGACATTTATCAGCTGCCTCCTCCACACCCACAACTGGGGATGTGCCTGAAACCAAGGTACATGCCCTTGACTGGAATCAAACCTTGGACCTTTCAGTCCTCAGGCCAACATTCTATCTACTGAGCCAAACTGGTTTCCACTGTAGCCTCATTCTTTACTGCACTCCTTGGTCTCATGCTCCCGCCACACTGGTCTTCCTTGAGGACCTGCCATTCACCATAATCCTCTGGTGACAGGGCCTTGCAAACAACCTCTCCTTCCCCGGGAAAATCCTCTCATTCTGCCTAATTAAGTTTTAGTTATCCTTCAGCTCTCAGCTCAAATGACACTTCAGAGAAGACATCCTGACCTTCATGGTCATTCCAAAACCCTTTCAGACCTTGTCCTAATGCATATCATGTCCTCTCTACTGTAGGATCAGCCAGTTTTCATTAACTTCATTAACTTATTTGTCTTCCAGCATACCTATTTTGACCACCAGTGACTCCAATGCCTAGACCATATCTTATACATCATAGAGCTGTTCTGCAAGGTATGTACTTTTTGAATATGTGAAGAACTTCTCTTTCAAGGAGGTTCACTGACTACACACTTGGCTCCTAAAAATTCTAGAAAGATGACACTCTCATGTATCAACAATAGAATCCAAAGGTGTTCATGCACATCTTTGAAACCAGGATGCTCTTTCTACTAACTGCTTTTGCAGACACTTGAGAACATAAAGGCCTCGGCCTTTTCAGCCCATCTTTTCTCCCAGCTCTGTCTGCCAGGGAAGAAACAATGACTCAGAAAACTAATGGGCCAGTCTCTCTAACGATGCTGATGATTTCACTGCCGGTGATTTTTCTATTAAATTTTTAAAATTGAGTCAAAATGAAGGAATTGCCTTGGGGCATAAGTACGGAAGACAAACAATGAATTTAGAAACACAGATCAGAGCAGCACTGACCAGTGTATGTTATGAGCAAGCACCAGTAGAGGTGATAGAGGTTGAAAGAATCCAAGAATGAAAAACACAATGTCTTTTTGATGGGAGCATGATAGAATACGAGGAACCTAGGCACTGCAGCCAGTCCAGGTTGGTGTTACCACTGCAGGACCAGGACAAAGATGTTATCACAGTTAGAAGAAGATACCACTCATTAAGTGGCTAGTAGGCCCATTCCACTCAATGCCTTTAATTTGTACAATAAACATGCACACAAAGCAGTGTTGCTTACATTTTACAGTTGATAAAACAGCACTTTAGTCATATTTGGAAATCTGGTTTATCTGATCCCCAGGCCAAAGTCTCTTCCAACCAGAAACTTTGTCTCTCCAGTCCATTCTCAGGATCTTTTCCTGTAAATTGTGGTTGGGACCACGCAGCATTGTTGCCATAATTAACCCCGGTGATGATAATGCATGGGAAGTGCTTGGCTTCAGTAGACTCTTTTCAACATTATTTTCTGTCCTCCTTATGTCTCATATGCTGCTAAGTTCCTCACAGATCTTACTAGGACCTCCTAAAAATGGCATATCATTACCAGCTTCTGATTTAATATGGGAAATTCAAGAAGGGGACTACCAGGAGGCGCTACCACTTAATGCACACCAAAACCACCAGCTTTAATGATATTCCCATTGAACTCCAAGGCCCAGAAGGATGAGTCAGTTCCCCATGGTACAGTAATACCAGAGGAGTACCAGAATCTAGGTATCTGTTGACTGGCCCAGGATTCTTTCCATCATCATGTGTTCAAAGTACACAAGGCAAAAGTTGATTTCTGGGGCCTCCACTAATAAGCATCATATTAGTAATAGCCACAGCTATTATTATATTGAGCATTAGGTACTACAATATATACTTTGCATAAATTATCACATTTATTCACCAGAGCAACTCTTTGATATGTGCATTGTTTTTATTCCTCTTTTTGTAGATGATAAAGCTAAAGCCCAAGAAATTTAATGACTTTTCCTATAGTCAGGTATTGGCTAAAATATCTACCTACTATAGGAAACAAATAAGTAAATGGATATGCAACATGTCAGGTAAAGATGAATGCTATGGAGTAAAAATAAAGCAGGGTAAAAGTAACCGGGAAAGGAGAGGGAGGGAATAAGGGAAGAAAGGGAGGAGAAAGGTAGAGAAAGAAAGAGAGAGAGAGATTGATTTTAGGTAGGAAGGCCAGGAAAGGCCTTTCTGATAAAGGGACATTTGAGTAATGGATATGATAAGACTTAATTGGATACTGGATATGTTTAGGTTAGGCCAGAGGATTGGAAGAAGGATATGAGAGGAAGAAGAAAAAAAGGATGAACCCAAGGTCTTTGACTTGAGTAACCAGGAGAATGTAGTTCTCATTTAACTGAGTTGGAGGCAAATGCTGGATAAACTGTTTTCCCTGAGAGGAAACCAGTTCTGTTTTGAGATCTCTGTTGTGCATTCCAGTGGGAATGTTGGGTAGGCAGTTGGATGTACAGTCTACATTTTAGGAGAGAGGTTGGAGCTGGATGTATAAGTTGAAGAGATTCTAGTTAAGACCGGGGACTAGCTGAGATCACCTAGGAGCAAGCAGAGATTAAGGAGAGGACTGAGCCCTGGGCTCTGATATGTACAATTCAGGAAGTTGATCAGGAATCAGCAAGAAAGGCTGAGAAGGACCAGCCAGTGAGGGAGAAGGAAAGATAGAGAACCTGTGTGGATCTTGAGACCAAGACAAGAAACTCTTTCAAGAGTGATCATTGGTACAATGGCAGTTGCTAGAGAGGGACACAGGAGCATGGCATGAGTATTTACAGTAAGATGATGTACACATGTTTGTGGATTGCAAAAATGATTCTGTAGAGAGGAAAGACCTGGTGACAACAAAGACAGGGGTGGGGAGAATCAATTGCAGAGTGAGGGGCTTGAGTAGGGTTCCAGAGGTGGGGTCATAGAAGAAAGTAGGGACAATTATTGTACATAAAAAAGTAAAAAAAAATAATAAATGTAAAGCAACATCAGACAATGTAAGATTTTGCCTCAATCCTTACAACTCCTCCCAGTGGTATAATATTATCTCCATGTTACAGATGTGCTTTAGGAAAGACCTTAAATGTTGGTGTATGTTTGTGCTGATGAGAAAACAAATAATCAAGGAAAGCTGTGAGTGAAGATGCATTTAACATGGGCCTGAATACTAGATTGGTTCTAAATACATGGAAGGGCTTGAGTAGAGAATTCAAAAAAATGTGAAAAATAAGAACTCCATAAGCATGTACCAAGGCACAAATATAGTCATCAATTCTTTCTTATTGTCTACCTCTGAGCCAGACTGCATGGGTTCTAATCTTAACCCTTGCACTTAACACTGTGTGACCTTGGACAAGTTACCTAACTTCTCTGTGTCTTGGTTTCCTCATATATAAAATGAAGATAACAACAGTACTGACTCACAGGATTGTTGTGAGGAACATATATCCATACACACAATGTAACTGTGCCTAGCACACAGTGAGCATTGTATGTTTTAATTATTATTTTATTAGTATTATTTATGCATAATAATGAGTTAGAAAAATGTGTATTTTCCTTGTGTGTGTGTAGACTTCTAGCAAGCCTGCTTTTGGGTGTCTTTGGGAAATTTCTGCCTCTAGAAGTGCCCCTCTCTGGAAGGAGCATGACTGATAGAGACAGATGAATTTGTGTACTCTCTCTCTCATCCAATCCTTCATTTAAGAAGAATGTCTTGAGCATCCATGCAGAATACAGCTCTGTGCTAAGCAGGATGCAGAAACAGAAAACCAAGAGGGTGTGCCCACGCTGCTCCTGGCCACCAGGAGATAGACATGTAAATAGACTGTTTTGATATAATCTGAAGGCTGTTTTCACACTGATGCTCAGAAATAAATGTTCAAAGTAAAGGTGAAAGGCATCGATGTTTAATTCAGATAGTCTGGACTTGAGTTTTCTCTCTGCTGATTTACTAACTATGGCTCTGGCAAGTCAGGTGTGTCACGTGGAGATGACAGCATCTGGTACAGACAGACACCGTGTGAGGAGCAGATGAGATGGCACAGGCGCCACCCTCAGCACAGCCAGGGACCCACGGGCCTGGTGGTGCCTCTCTGATTCTCTCTCAAATTTCTTCTTCCCACTATGTGTGACTCATCAAAACCACTCCATCTTTGAAGCTGCAGAGGGAAGCTTCCTAGAAAGGCTAGAGCTGCGTTCTAAAGGTTGAGTAGGGGTTACAGCAGAGAAACACAGCAAAGACATTGCAGGAAGAGGAAATGGCACGTGGCCAGGCACCTCACCTTGTCCCTTTAGGACAAAAAAGTGCCTCCACACAAAGGCCCGGTGCCAAATGAGGTCCACTGGACAGTCAGGCAAGGTTCCTCGGACTTCATGGCTCTCATTGCTATGGCCCCCCCTTCCCTCTGTCCTGTCAGGAAGGGTCCTTTCTGGCTGTTCTTTGGATCCTGAAATCATTTTGCTGGTTGAATCCTTCCCTACCTGGGGAAGGATGTTCTGTGCTCCCTTAATGAGGTCCACGGAGAAGGAAGACAGGCCAAATGTCTTCCCAAAGTCCTGGTTGTGCATTAGCATGATCTAGTTGTTCTTTCTTTTTTTCTTTTTGCATCTTCTTATTTCAAGTTAAAATAGAGCATGGTGATAAAACCAGTCACCTCAAGTATGGCCTCAGAAAGTTCCCAACCAGCTGTGGTTGAAACAACTGGCACTCATGTTGGAGCCAACATTTTGTAGAATGTTTTCCACATTTGCTTTTAAATTTTACCTACACTACAGCCTTGGTATCTGTCATCTTCTCATTCAGTAAAAATGTACGAAGTGCTGATGAACTACTTGGTGTTGTTCTAGTGCTGGGGGCACAAGAGAGAGCGAGTTTACACGTGGGTCCTGCTCTCGTGAATCTTTCAGTCCAGCAGGGAGACGGATGTTAATGAGACAGTTACATCAATCTATCTATAATCACCAAACTAGAATGGGTCCTCTGAAGTAAAGCAACCCAGTTCTTGAAGAGCTTTGATTGGCTGAGGGTCATAGATGGCTTCTCAGCTTGAGCTAAGAGTTCAGGGCTACAATTAACAAGAAATTGAGGGGGTGGTGGTTGGAGGGAAAGTACTAAGAAACCAAAGAAGGCCAGGCAGGAAGTAGGCAGGAGCCAGAATACGCAGAGCTTGGTAGGCGATGGGAAGCCATTGGGAAGTGTTGAATGCAAGTGTGTGTGTGTTTGAGGGGCTGAGGTGGTAGCATGATTATATTATTAAAATTATTTTTACTACAATACGGAGAACCAACTTTTTTTCTGATGGATGAGGAACGGGGCTTGAGGGCTGAGAAAAAGAACTCATGCTTATGGACTCCATATTGTTGATTTACCCTATATACAAATGTGTCACTATATATGACATGCTTAGATCATGACTTGGACATAGTATGTACAGTACAGTGAAAGGTGATTATCATCACCACCACCACCATCACCCTGTGTCATACAAATGTGAATGTATCTGTCACCCAATGAAGTATTATTACCCATGTATTACAAATGGGAAACTGAGGCACAGAGAGGTTAAGTAACTGCTGCATATCACTCAAATGTGCAGAGCTAGGATTCAAAGCCTGTAATCTTCCTGTGTTGGAAAAATAATATCAAGAGAAAGCTGGGAGGACAACCCAACTCTTTTAAGTAGGATGTTCCACCCCCTAAGAAGACTAGGAATTGTGGAAGCTCTTAAAATTATTCTAGAATTACTTTTAAGATTGTTTGAGTCATTTGTACTCATTTAATTTTCACAGGGATATATACAAATTATTTATTCTTCACTTCTTCAATTAAATAAAATATGAAGTTCACAGCCATAACTTTTCCAGAATAGACTACACTGTGACAAGATTGCTAATAATACGAAAAGAAAAATTCAAACTCAGATTCATCCTGACATGTTTTCCTCCTCAGACAAACTCTAAATAAGTGTACCTAGTTTCTAGTGACACTGTGATGTATTTGAGAGAATGACTCATTGCTAAAGATAGTGTAACAAAAAAAACACACAAAACACCAATATCTAAGAAAATGCGTGGGGTATGGGACTCAAAAACAAGTAGCTTCTGTCAGATGAGCTCTATGGAGAACTTTTTCACATTTGATTCTCAACATCCTGGGGGTTGGTCTTTTTATTTCCATTTTATAGATAAAATTGGGCACAGAGCCATTACATGGCTTGGCCCTACTTGCCTGGTATTTAACTCATGCCTTTCCACTAGGCCCAGGGCCTCTTCCATGATGTCAGTGTCTGACAGATGCTATTATCCCTGCCCATGGCCTTTATTGGGTTTATAACAAATTGAAAGACATATCCCTTCACTTCCCACCCCTAAAGCTGGTGGTAGCTCCTGAATCAGAGGTTGGTTGTTTTGATAAGAATAAAATGGAATTTTTATTTTGATGGAATACATCCGTTAAATGGGATTGAAAAAACAGTTCAAGAAAGTTCTTATTGTGGTGTTTTTGTCTCCATGAGGGATGATCTTTAGTTTGATTAATATCCAAATTAGCAATTGAGGAGACCAAGTGTTTGGGTTCTCAAAGTCTACACTGGGAGAACAGGATAGGTAACGGATCAGAAACAGCAGGGAAGTTATCAAGACAGCTCCCTAGATGAGTTTAGATCTTTCATATTTAGAACGCTCCCCTGGAGATTTCTACCTCTGCCACCCTCCACCTTTCCCCAAGATGCACAGGGACTTACTAACTTCCTCTCCATGGGGCAAGAAAGAGCTCTCTCTCAGTGGTCATTTCCTTTAGACACCAATAACATCCTTAAGGGAAATACAGAATTGGGGGGAAAAATCTATGCAATAGCAATGTTTATGAAAAATACCATCCTCAGTCTCAATTTAAGGGTGATCCCAAATGTCTACTCTCTTCTCCTGGGGGTACTGATTGAAAGCCACCTCTGGTATAGTAAAGGCTTCTCCCACTTTGTACACACAGCCCCCAACCCCGGACCCCTGCTCTGTGGCCAAGGACCACAAGCTCAGTTTCAGAGGCGTGTGGCAGCTCCTCACCATCCCGGGTCCTCTTCTATCCAGTACCTCTCGTAGGACAACCCCCACTGCTGAAAAACAGCCAGCCAGTCACTTAGCTTGAAACTGCTCTTTTCCCAGGGATGAGGCAGATCAAAAGAAACAGGAAAATGCACATACAGAAGATGCACGAGCAGTTAATGACTCTACAAATGCTGAAATCTGCAGTGCTCAGTGGAAGGCGAGTGGCCAGAATGTTTACAAGGTACACACACATGCACAGAGAAAGTACACACACACACACACACACACACACACACACACACACACACACACACACACTAGGTTAGAAGGCAGCAGGACCAGGTATGGGAGACCATTTGCATAAGGCTCAGTTCATCCTCATGTTAAGGCCATAACTCTGGACCCTCCCTCCCTTCCCCCCCCCCCCCGCCCAACCACATTCCCAGCAAGTGATGAAAGTGAGCTGTGTTCTCCCTGCTCTGCAACCCAAGTACAGACTCGCTGCAAACCAATCCGACCATCGGCACGCCACAGTCGCGGAGTGAGCTAATTCTATTTTGCTAATTGCTTTCTTGGGCAGGCACCAAGTTATTAAACAGACAGTGACAAAAACAGAGAGCTTGGATAAACAGACGTGGCAGTACCTGCAGCAATCCCACCCCCCGCCCCCCTTAGCATCAGTTCCAATGACTTGTTTGCATGTTAAGCAGAACGGGGGAAACTGGCAAAATATTTCTGATGGTTTTTTTCTCATCGGCTGTATCAGCTTTGAGATCACCTTTGCAACATTATCCTGCTCTTCAGAAAAGACTCCCCTTTCCTCGGGAGAAGACAGAGTGGTGATTCTAGAAGCAGATCTAAGCTGTCAGCTCCCAGCCTTTGCCAGGAACGACAGTCATCCAGTAGCTACAGAAAACGGCGGCACCGGCAGAGCCTGTGGGAAGTCACATACCAGCCCACTTTTCCCCACCCACCCACTCTCCCTCTCTGATCTGTACCTTCCGTGTGGCAGCTGGAGGAGAGGATGGTATTCGGAGGTCTGAAGATGTAAGGCAGGTAGCGAGAGAAGCATTTCATCTTCCAAAAAAATAAAAAAATAAAAAATAAATCTAAATAACAAACCAGTCTCCTGAATCCATCAGGATTCTCCCGGCCTTTAAAGCTGGCTACATCACCAATATGTGGATGTAGCTTCTCTCCCACATCTGCAGAGCCGGGGAGCCCGAGGAAGGACTGGAGCTGGGTCCCATTTTGCCATCAGCGCCAGGAAGCACTGCCTTACATTTCTGCATGCAGCTCAAACTCAGAAGCCCCCAAGCAAGCCGGGATATAGGCTCTTCATTGGCCGCAGCTCCTCCGAGCAGGATTTGCTGAGTAAGTCAGTCCTGCCTGTAAACACACGCGGAACTGCCCTGCCTGAAGCCTCCACCTTTCCCCGTGCGGTCAGTGTCTCTCGTAGCAATAGGAATCCAGCAGGAGACGGGAGTAGTGAGGATAAGTGACCATCTCTTATTTAGCGGAAAGATCAGATGAAACAAAGACAGCACAGTGCTCTGCCCCGGAGAGGGACGGCTGTTAAAAGGAGCCACCCGCAATGCCACGGGTCTCAGGAATATTAAAGTACAGTGCAATGAAGTGGGTCTCTGTCCTTGCCTAATCTAGATTTAGTTCTATTTTTTTTTCTTAATACGAAACCCAAACAATAGGACCATTTATCATTTAGGTGAAGCCGAAAGCTGGGCTGAGTAGTCAGTGACAGAGGGCTAACACAGACAGATTCTGTGTTCCACTACGGCTGTGTGTTTTTTTTCTCTCTCCTTCCTGCTGACCCTCACACCGAGGCAACCACTTGGGTCTGGCTTATTTGTTGTACAAGTTTAAAGCCACAGCACAACAATAGAGACTAAGCCCAAGAGAAATGACCCATTCACACAATCCGAGTACCCTGATGGCATATGGAAACATGGAAAAAGTAAGTTGATCAGGGATCACACAACTTTAACAAAAACTCTCACTGAGATTGCAAATGAGAGAGAGGCTCCCACTGAGATTGCAAACATGAGAGGGAGAGGGGGGGAGAGGGGAGGAGGAAGGGAGAGGGGGGGAGGATGATAATATTAAAGCACATGAACCATCACCAAATGTGAGTAATTTGGATTGGGGAACAGATTTGGTTCTGACCCATGATCTAGTAATGACTGTGGGAACAGGAAGGTTTAATCTGGTTTGGGATGTATAAGGACTGTCAAAGACCCTATTGTATATGATGAGGAGAAAGAGGCAAATGTCCTTTGTGCAGCATTTAGGGCCCCAAGGAAATGATTTACATACTCTGTAAAAGAAAACCAATAGTCCCTGGAGTGGGATTTTTCAAAACTAAGATTTAATTAAAAAGTGTATCTTGAAATCTTAATAATTTGTAAGCCTTTATGGTGTCTGCTCTTTTACAAAAATACTTGCCAGTATCACCAACCTGCCTAAGAGAGCAAGAACTTAGAGCCATAAAAAACAGGATGGTGAAAGTCCAGGACATTTTAATGTAAATTAACTGTCCCACCAATACACTCTCTCTCTCTGACTTCTGGACCATTGTGACATGTTGACAACTGCTGGTAAGGAGAGGGCATTTAGCCCATTGATAATCATGTAACCCATCACTTCCACAGATCAAAGACCTAGCAAGGGTGGGCCATGCCAAGTAAGGTGCTGCTTAAATAACAACTACATGGTCTGCTTGGTTGTGTAAACTCAAACTCATGACAGAAGAGCATAACCAGAGATGTCTTTCTGAGAGACACTGAATGGCCAACCTCTGATCAGCAATCAAAGTAGGAGTGAGGGCTTCGGGTCAATCTGACCCAAGTTTGAATCCCAATGCATTCGGTTACCAGTTGGGTAGATGTGAACAAAGCTTTAATACCTGTGAGCCTCAGTTTCTGCATCTATAAAATGGGAACAACAACAAGGTTTTCCTCATGTTCTCTTGGATGAAGTGAGACATTAAGCACACGGAGCACCTGGCACAGTGTACACACCTGGTAAACTGTCCCCACCTATGTTACTTTTACTTTGTTGGCCTTCTCTGAGCTATGGCCATATACCAACTCCAGAGCAGGAAAGAGAAGGTGAGGTGAAGAGGGTGGTGCTGCAATTAGCCAGAAGTAGGCCTTCGTTTCAGACTGACTTACTGTGTAACCTTGGGCAACTTACATAACATCTCTAAGCCTCATTACATCTCTAATAAAAATAATAATAGAGTCTTACACAGCATTTTGAGGGAAAAAGAAGGTGGTTCATATGAAGGGCTTAGCACAGTACCCAGCATAATGTAAGTGTTCTTGTCTGGAACAGTAATATCAACCCTTAGTCACAGTATCTAATTGCATTTACTCACCTATCTTGTCCAAATAATGAAATTGTAAACTTCTAGCAAACTTGCTATCAATGTTTAATTCATCTTTGTACCCCAAGTGCCTCCCACAGAACCTGGCACAAATTAGGGACTCAATCAATATTATTATGGTTGAATGAGTAAGTGTTTGAATGAGTGAATGAATTAAATATATGGGAGGCAGCATCTGATAGATGCTTTGTACTTTTGTGGACGTCCTTTTCAGCAAAAATAATATGTAATTCAAGCAAAGATATGGAACTCATGAAAAGACATTCTTCAACTGTGCCTATGTCAGGCCTAGATGACCAACAGGCAGTTAGTCAATATCTTCTGAGTCAATGGTAGGCACATAGTAAATACTTCCTGATTTTCCTGAGGAGGAAAATCCCTGATGCTCCTGCCCACATTATCTTCAAAGAACTCAGGAAAAAAGTCTCCAAATCCTAAAAACAAGACAATTCATAAAAACCTTTCTCCTCCATTAGAGACAAAAGAACCATGGGACTAGCACCCAATTTCCAAAGGGCCACTCCAAACCAGCCAGTGCTTCTTGACCTCAATGGAAACACCTTCTCCAATCCTAATTTCAAATGACAGAGTTAGTGCCAGGCCTAAGCACCCCATCTACCTGGATGCAGAGTGAGACAAGGGCAGAAAAAAAACCAATGTAAAACCTCCTCGGACAGGTGACTGTGGTACAAATGGGGGGCCCTGCACCACTGTCACTGTTTCTGTGTGCTTTGGCATCTTTTTCACTGGGATTCTCTGAACAACCCCATTTTACAGAAGAGAAAGTGGGCTAAGAAGATATGATCATTTATCCCAAGACAAACAGCCCACAGGAGAGGGTCCCTGTTTTTGCAGACTCAGCTGATGAGCTGGTAAAGAATGCCTTCTCTAAGACAGACAAGGAATATGCATATTTAACACCCTACGTGATTGCACTTTATAGTTAGAGAATCTCTGGGGGGAGGTATTTAACTTCATGCTTTGGCTTGAAGTGTCAGGGTATCAGAGATTTCCAAATAATCTTGACCAAAATCCTTTGTCTCACCACTTGTGTCCACCAATTTGAAGCCACCCTGATGTGATATTAGGCATTAGGCTAAGTGGCAGGGATAGAGGACACCAGACCCCCTCCCTGCCTAAAAGAGCGCAGACTCCAGAAAACAGAAGGGCTAATAAACCAGTTAACACAGCATCAGAGGGTCTGGGCAGCAGGAAGAGATTCTGAAGATCCAGAGCCCCCAAAAGGTCATTGCCAGAGAGCCCACTCTTGCTTGCATTAGGCATTACTTACAAAAAGCTCCTGTTGGAAGGCCATTATCCTACTGGGAGGTATAGCAAATGAACAGTTAGCGGTCATTAACCCCATTCTGAAATTAGACTCCGCTATACCTAATGCCACCCCAGATAGGAGCAAGGCCACAGGGGAGGCAGGATCTTTCTAAGGAGAACGGAGGCTCCCTGGCCATTGGCAGAAGGGTCTGGAGAGAGGCCCAAGGACAGAACCAGGCCTCTGAAAGGGAAACCAGAAGCCCAGGAGGAGGGAGGGAGGAAGGTGACCCACTTTAGGTGCCATGCGAAACGGGCCGTAGAGTCTGCAGCCGAGACAACTATTTCCCAGATGACTTCCACATGCCGGGCTCTGACATCAAATGGGGGCGTGAGGGAGAGGGAGGAAAGGGAGACCCTTGAGCGCTGCACTATGGACCAGGCTGTTCCAAGCTTTTCTGTAGGCTGACCTCCTGGGAGATCTCGGTAATCACTTCTGTCCTTCAAAGCCCCAGCTGGAGTCTTGCCCCAGGCCACAGGCATCACCAACTTCCAACAGCCCCCCCCCACCCGCCCACTGGTGCCAGCCATTCCTGCTGCTTGCTCTCCCCCAAGCCTAGCACTTATGAGAAAGTTACTCTGGTCCTTCCCTTCTGCCATGTTCTCTCACAACCCCCTTGGGGAAGTTTCATCATCAGTTTTTCATTTTGTTAAGATGGCAACTAAATCCCAGGGGGGAAAGGGGTAGCTTATTTAAGATCAGTCAGGATGAGCCTGCCCTGGCTTCACTCTCATCAAAGCAGAGCCAATTTTTATTCATTTTCAAGTCTTAAATAAAATCTCACATCTTCAGGGAGGAGTTTTCTTCAAAATTTAAATCATTTTTTACTTTCCAATTACAGTTGACTTGCAGTATTAGATTCAGATGTACACCCAGTGATGAGACATTATATAACTCACTAAGTGATCATCCCGATAAATCTCACCCCCATCTGACATCATGCCTAGTTATTAAAATATTATTGACTATATTCTCTCGCTCTATTTTATATCCCCATGACTATTCTGTAACAACCAATGTGCACTTCTTCATCCCTTAATGCCTCAGGATATGGGTCATATCCCCCTGCTACAAACTCTCAAACACCACCCCCCCTTTCAAAACACTCATTCATGACTAAATCTATTTATTGACCGTCTGCTTATGCCAGGCACTAAGCCAGGGGTGGGCAAACTTTTGACTCGAGGGCCACAATGAGTTTTAAACTGGACTGGAGGGCCGGAACAAAAGCAACCTGACCATGCTGGCACTCTCATCTTGGGCTGCTGGTGAAGGAGCGGAGGGGAGAGCAAGAGAACCCTCTGCTCTTTCGGCTCCGCGGGCTGGATAGAACAGCCGAATGGGCCAGATCTGGCCTGCAGGCCGTAGTTTGCCCATGGCTGCACTAGGCAATCCATATACAAAGGTATAAAAAAATACATGGTGTTAAGCAATACAGAGTAAAAGAGATAGATACATAAATACCCATCTTCTTCTTTGGATATAGTGATCATTCTTAACATATAGGGTTGTGGTGAGGAGTAAATAAGGCAGCTCATTAAAATGCTTAGAATTCTGTGTGACTTAAGAACTATTCAAATACTTTGATCTTGCCAAAACTGGTTTGGCTCAATGGATAGAGCATCGGCCTGCGGACTGAAAGGTCCCGGGTTCGATTCTGGTCAAGGGCATGTACCTTGGTTGCAGGCACATCCCAGGAGGGGGTGTACAAGAGGCAGCTGATCGATGATTCTCTCTCATTGATGTTTCTGACTCTCTATCCCTCTCTCTTCCTCTAGGTAAAAAATCAATAAAATATATTTTTAAAAAAATACTTTGATCTTGCGGGTAAGACTAAACTCCCATGCTGGGCCCCAAGTGGCAGGAGGGTAGAACTTTGATTTTTCCCTGCTGACTCCTGAGTGTGATAATAGGAATCAATGAGTATGTGCCGGATTGCACTGAGTTGAACTGAACAGCAGAATTCTAACATGACTTGTATCATGTTCCCCATACTCGCCAGCCAGGGTGTGAAACCCACAACTTGGTACATTCTGATCTGGGCAAAAAGGAACCTCCTTTTGGTGAGTTCTCCCACCCATTCATACATGTTGTCAGCAGCTAGCAAACGCTTGCTTCTTGATATTGGAGATACAGCGGTACATTGATGTTCAGCTCACTGAGTTTATATTCTACAAAAAGGATATAGACAGTTAACAAGTAAACATTGCATCAGCAAGGCTTTTTCAGATGGTAGAAAGGAAATAATGATCCAGCAATTCAACTCCTGGTTATTTATCTAAACACACACACACACACACACACACACACACACACACACAGAGATATAAAAGATATATGCAGTATGATTTAAAATAGCCAACATATGGGGAAAAACTGTCCAGTAATGGACGAATAGATAAAGAGAATGCATCACATATATAAGGGAATATTATTCAGCCATAAAAAAGAATAAAATTTTGCCATTGGCTACTATATGGATGGAACTTGAAGAGGCTATGATAAGTGAAATAAGATAGAGAAAGACAAATACCATATGCCCATCTGGAGTGGCTCAGTTGGTTGAGCATTGTAAAGGTTGCAGTTCAGTCCCCAGTTGGGGCATATACGGAAGGAAACCAATTGATATTTCTCTCTCTCTCTCTCTCTCTCTCTCTCTCTCTCTCTCTCTCTCCACCCCCCCCCCTGCTATCCATGTCCTCAGATGAGGATTTAAAAATATATAAAAAAGATAAATATGGTAATATCTCACCTATATATGGAATCTAAAAACAATAACAAAACAAAGACATCAAGCTCATAGATTCAGAGAACAGATTGGTGGTTTTCAGAGGCAGGTGTGAGGGGTGTATAAAATGGGTGAAGGAGGTCAAAAGGTACAAACTTCTAGTTATAAAATAAATAAGCCATGTAATGTACAGAACTGTGACTATAGTTAATAATATTGTGTTGTCCAGCCTTGGCCATAGAGCTCAGTTAGTTAGAACATCGTCCCAATATGCCAGGTTTGTGGGTTACATACCTAGTCAGGAAACATACAAGAATCAACCAATGAATGCATAAATAAGTGGAATAGTAAATCAATGTCTCCCCCCCTTTCATTCTCGCTCACTAAGAAGCAATCAAAATGTTTTCTGAATTTAAAAAAAGTAATAATATTGTATTTCATTTGGACATTGCTAAGAGAATAGTTCTCATGGCAAAAGTTCTCATCGCAAAAAGAAAACTATATATAATGCTGGATGCTAACTAGTCTTATTATGATGATCACTTTACAATATATACAGACATCAATTAATTATATTGCATACCTGAGACTAATATCAAGTTTTATGTCAAGTATACCTCAATTAAAGAAAATAAGTTTAATAAAGAAAATGAAATGGGGGATGTGGTAGAGAGAGTAACTGCTCTGATTGGATGGTCAGGAAAGGCTGCTCTGAGGAGGGGCATTGCAGCTGAGGCCTGAAATACCAATTTCTGGCCCAGAAATGGTTTTGGTTTCCTCATTCAACCCATCACAGCCTGAAATTTACCTTCAGAGTAATTTCCTCTTCTAATTTAATGAACTATTTAATTGTTTTACGGTAATAATGACTTAATATTTGTTTCACTGATTTACTCTAAATTCGGTGGGACATAGACTGTGCTGCTGTTGTATCCCCAGACCTAGCTGAGTGGTCAGTAGAGATTTGATCCACATTTATTTTTTCAATAAGAGATGAAAACAAATTGATAGGTACGTATAAATAAAACCTTGAATCCAAGATACGGAGCAAATACATATCAACTACATATAGGAACTATCACAAAATTGACCATGTATAAGGCTAAAAAGAACATTTCAATAAATTCCAATGTAATAAAATTAGAAGCCAATAATAAAAGCCCAGGTCCCCAAAACCAGCCAAGTAAAAAATAATTAATTTTATAAAACAATCAGAAACAAAAGGAGCTCCTATTAAGCCTTTAAAATTTTTCTACAACTTATGAAAGCTGAAAAGCTATCCAATTCATTTTAAGAGCCTAAAATAACACTGAATTGAAAGAAGATAAAATGTCATATTACTTATGAATATAAATGCTAAAATTCTAAATAAAATTTTAACAAGTTGAATCCAGCGGTGCATTACAAAGTCATTCTGTGAGTAGCATTTGCACAGAAAAGCAAGGATGAGTCAATATTAATAATTCACATTTTTGATTGGCAGTCTGGACTGATCACTCAGCCAGCTCTCCTGGCATACGATGAAAGCAACTAAGAGGTGGGCAGCTACAGAAAAGACTAAAGAGAACTCTGAGGATGAAGAACAGGCTCAATGTAAGCAGATGCTACCATGCAACAAAAACCTACTTGGCTACAACAAATTTTGGCTCTCATTGAAAAGACTGTAATCTGAAAACAAAAATAAGCCAAGCAGTTTTCTACCAAATTTTGTATACTAACTCTCCTGGTACCTCCAAAAAGGAGACACATTTATAAAGAGATGCCAATAGACAATATATATTTTTAAGATTCTAAGGCATAGAAATATGACTTGATTTTAATAGACGGTGACAACAATAGTAATAATAGTAACTACCAAATCTGAGTT
The DNA here is from genome assembly GCA_963924515.1 of Vespertilio murinus. NCBI lineage: Eukaryota > Metazoa > Chordata > Mammalia > Chiroptera > Vespertilionidae > Vespertilio > Vespertilio murinus. The sequence continues at coordinate 22,421,421 of OZ004708.1, read as the reverse complement.
CTTACTAGGTCTAGTAACCTAACCCCTTTGCCTAAAGGATCTCATTTAATCCTTTTGTAAACCTTACAATAAGGTACATATTATTTTTATGTTTGTATATGATGAAATTTGCATAGATTAACGTGTCAAGTTCAAGCAATGGAGGAGCTAGGATTTCAGTACAGACTCCTCACTCCTGCCCCCACACTGAGCTCTTCCTGGGATACTGGATCTTGACCTTCTGTCCCCTGTGGTGTAGGACTGAGCACTTGGAACGAGACTACACGTCTGTGTCTACTTATTTGGAACTTGTGGGCATTGGATCAGGGCTGGTCAAGTTGACTTCGGAACTATTAGAAAGAAAGGCTTTGCTAGTGACTGGTATGCTTATGTGAGGGGATTCTAACCAAATCCAGGCACCTACCCATCAATGCCTCCAGAAGCTCTATGCATTGAAGGTTTACTACTTCTAACACTCAGCGCCAAGGACTATGGGAGCAGAGAAATGTATAAGGCACAGCATATAAAGGTGAGCAGGGAGGTAAGAAATAAAAGAGTAAATGGGACATTGGGTCAGATTCCAAGAAGACTTCTGGAGGTGGTGGTGGCATCTGAGGTAGTCTTTGAAGGACAGGGAAAAGGTGACCCTGTGGAAATGTGGGTGGGGAGAACATTCTGGCAGGAAGTAACAAGTAGAGCAATAGTCTATAGGTAGGGAACCTTGAAAATTATTTGGGGGAGCAGGGAGTACTTTAATTTATTAGTCAGTCTATGTAACGCCTTGTAAGATGTTTCTTAATGCTCTTATGAACATGGAAATAATAATATTACATTTCCTTCCATTGTTACTGTATTCAACTCAAATTCACTTCCCCCCCCCCCCTATTTACTCTCAATTAAGGGAATCACAAAACAAATTTAAATATATAAAACAGCCCCAGCGGGTTGGGCTCAGTGGATAGAGTGTCAGCCGGAGGATTGAAAGGTCCCAGATTAGATTCGGGTCAAGGGCATGTACCTTGGTTGTAGGCTCTATCCCTGGCCTTGGTCGGGGTGTGCAAGAAGCAACTAGTTGATGTGTTGTCACTCACATCACTATTATTCTCTCTGTCTCTCTCCCTCCCTTCCACTCTCAAAAAAAAATCAATGGAAAAATATCCTTTGGTGAGGATTTACCAAAAATTAAAATAAATATGTAAATCAGATTCCTGTATCTCTTTGGGATATGCACTACACAGCTTTGACTTGGAAACAGTGGACTTCGACGTCTCTTGTTCAAACTGGACAAAGGGCAGCCCAATTATTCAGTCTGTTTAACACCTCCAGGCCTTTATGAGAAGAAAGCATCTCAAAGTAAGTCCAGAATGTATTTGCAATTCCTCAAAAGGCTTTCCTCCTGCTCCTCTCTGCCTTTTAATTAAACCGTGAATGATAGGAAAAGGAATCAATATGCTGAGATAACAGCAATCCATTTTTAAGGATTTCTCCGGCCATGCTATCTATTTTGGCTCCATTCCCCACTATTTGGCAGCTATTTTGTTTTGGACAGAGGAGGACATTAGAGGATTTTAAGGCAACCCGGCGCATACATCCAGGGGGCAAGATCTTCGCTTTCTGACCTTTGGCCATCCTTTAGCAATACAAGCAAAGGCCCCTGAGTGATAGGGTTTAATGCTGCCTCTGGAAAACACTTGGAACCTAAATTTTCCCTAGATTCTGAGAGGCTGTCCAGTAAGTCTCTCAGGAGACAGCAGCAGAGAAATGTTCCACCCACTGTCCTTGAAGTTGGGGCAAGGCCTGGCATTCGGTGAAGACTGGGGGTGCCCACCACACCCACCGCCAGCGGAGTGTTCATGTTTAAGTCCTAGCTCATGCCTTTAGCAGGCTCTGCACTCACTAGTGTCTGCATCTGGAGAGCCGGGCACTCCTGCCCCTCCTGGCTGTTTCAGTCCAGGAGCTTTGCTTCACAGCAGGTTTCCCAGTCTTAGCACAATTGTCACCTGGGGCTGCAAAACTCTTTGATGGGGGTGGGGCTGAGGTGTGTGTATGGGGGGAGGGGTGAAGGAAGGGGTGGAGTCTGTCCCATGCATGGCAGAAGGTTTAGCAGCATCCCTGGCCTCTTCTACCCACTAAATGCCAATAGCAAGTGCACCTTCCCCTTCCCCCATGAGTTGTGACAATAAAAAATGTCTCCAGACATTGCTGAGTATCCTCTTGGGGCAAAATTCCCCCCCACTCCCCCCACACAGGGACAATCACTGATTTATAGGAATAAGGCTTCAGAGCACAGCGCTGGGGTAATGGCCACATTCATTGTACATAAAACAGCAAGTAATACATTGATTAGAAGTAAGGAGGGCTAAGTAATTCTTCAAGTGTCAGTTTCCTCACCTCACCCACAGAGCGGGTGTATAAATCCTATGAATCAATATTTGTATACATATAATGTTGCTGCCTTAGGTCTTTAGGCAATCAGTAACACTGGAACAATGAGCAGTGATAGCATTATTCTGCAATAAGTAATTTAAATTTAAAAGAATCCCATCAACCAACTTTACTGAGAGGGAGTTGAACTAAGCAGTAAGAAATGTCACTCTAGCCACTAGCATAAATTTTCTGTCCTGTTGGTCTTTGCTGATTGGAAAGCTGGTGTTCATTCATTCCTGCATACACTTGTTCAATGGATATTTGCCAAGTATCACCATGTGTCAGGCATTGTGCTGGGTACTGTACTGGATTCTTATACAACTTGTAGTTGTAATAAGAAGTAGCTGCGGTAGACACATTAGACATGGCCCTGTCTTCAGGAAGATTGTGTTCCAGCAGAAGAAACATACATGGAGCAAGGGTATTATCATGTGTTTGGCAAGGGCTATGATGGATAATATCTAGGATTTTCTAGAAGCCCCATGCTTAGAGTTTATGGTCAGGGATGTGTTACTAGGAAAAGCGAAACCAAAGCTGAGATCTGAATGATGAGTAGGGATTTGCCAGGGAGGGATAGGGTGAACAATATTCATGGAAAAGGAGACACATGTGTGTAGTGCTGGAGATGAGGGAATGTGGTATGAGAAGGAATATGGAGCGCAGATTATATGAAGGAAATCAATGAATAAGGCTGGGAATTTCCTAAGAACAATGAAGGCCACTGAAGGTTTTAGGGAGGGAAGTGACATGTGTGCCCACTAGAAATAGTACTGCATGTACAGCATGAAGACCAGACTGGAGGCGGTTCAGACCAGGCGGAGGATGAAGAAAACCCAGGAGGCTGCTTCAATATCCAGAGAAGAGAAGATGGCCCCCAAACCAGGATCTTGGGGATGGGGTAGGAGAGAGGTCAAGGGACTCAAGAGGCTGAGCTATTTGGGATGAAGAATGACACAGGCCTTAAAGTAGAGGAGTGCGTTTGCTGAAGGAAGATGGGAAGGTAGACACAGGATGACTCTAAGGTGCCTGGGAGGGCTTTGGAAGGAAATAACTGGAGTTGACAAGGGCCACTGCTACTAGTAACAAAAAAGTGAAGAATGTTTATGGGGATCCTGTTGAGTGCAGGTCCCTGAGCCTGCTGCCAACAAGCATTATCTCATTTATGTCTAGCAGCATCCCTGAGACACAGGGTCTGTTATTCTTAGCACCTCAAGGCTCAGACTCACCTGCTCAAGGGCACATGACTGGTAATGACAGACAAGATTCAAACTCAACACCCTGACTCCCAGTCTGCTCTCCGAACCACCACATATAAACAGGCATTCACTCTCATGTTTACCTTCTAGGTTTAAAACAGAGGTCTTCCGGCTACTAACAGTAGCTTTGGAAGAATTACTAAGTCAATTAAGCTTTTGCAATCTTGATTTCTTCAGCCAAAATCTGGATATTAGAATACCTCCTTCACAAAATTGGAATAATGATTAAATGAGCCCCAGTACTAATAATGAGAGAGCAAGCATTTATTGAATGCTAATTAGATTCCATGGTGTGTTGTAAATACTCTATATATCAGCTAATTTCATCCTCACAAGTGTCTTTCAATGATTGCTCCTATGTTATAGATGGGGAAACCGAGGCACAGATAGACCTAATGGGGTGCAAACCTGCATGTGCATTTCTGGAGCTTGTGCTCCTCGCCACTGCATCATGCTGCCTCTCCTCAGGAGTGAGGTCTTAGAAGGCAGCTGGCAGACCTTGAGCCTGGGACGTTGTACGTGCTGGTGCTGGTGCTGGCTATGGTTTTTATGCGGTGTGAAATTTGTCACATTTTCAAGAAGGGCCAGGCACTCTATTGGGCAAACAAGCTAGACAGCCATTCTCCTAAAGCCCTCACCGGAATACAAGAAAACCATTTCTGGGCAGGATGATTTTGTTCCCCATTGCCAAGCCACCCCTGCCCATGAGAAGTTGGGGCGTGACCGTGTTTTGTGTGTGATGTTTCGGGAGATGCTGTGGGTGGGGAGCGTCTCATCACTACCAATGTCACTCAACGCCCCTGAGTTTCAGACAAGAGCCACACAGAGGCCCTTGGGGGATGGCAGTAGGGAGGGAGGGTGCCTTCCTTTCTCTGAAACCTATGCACCTATTTGTAAGCAAGGAGGGAGTATTCCGGCATCTGGGTGAAAGAAAATAACAGGCTGATACAATGCAGTCAGAAAAAACCTGACAGATTTGTGGCGGCCAAAGGTCAGGGACCCCAGGAGCATGGTACTTTTTACTTGTAGGGATATCAGGGAGCTGATGTAACCCCACGTCACAGGGGGTCCTGGGTGGTGGAGACCTTAAGTAATGTGAATGAGGAAGCTTTCCTTGTGTCTGTTTTCCTTTCTGTACCCCAGTTCCTCCATCTTTAAAATGGGGAGATTAGAAATAATCTTCCAGTTTCCTTCAAACTCCAACATGCTCTGAATGTAAATGCTCAAAGCACACAGTTTCCTATTTTCTTAGCATCATGTGGACAAATAATACTGATTGGGAGTCATGAGTATTAATGAGTTGCTGGTGTTTGTTGATGATGTAGAGACAACTAGCTCTCCACAATTTTCTTTCAGCTGCTTTGCATTCTGTTGTAGAACCTGAGCCTAGAATCTTCTATAGATGTCTATTGTTCTTCCGAAAATGAGGCTTGTCTTTGCACTCAGGTGTAGATAACCAATCCTTTTAGTAAACACATGGGTGTGCTGAAAATTTTAAACTCCTTTTGAAACAAATTGATCAAATTGATCAAATATTAAACATTAAAAGAAGTAATTGTCTGGGTGGTGGAGTGACAGGCCAGTCTCATTTCCTTGTAATCTGTGCCTTCTTCAATCAGCAGAATCACTAATGTTTACTTAGCGCTTCTTCTGTGTCAGGTTCTGCGCTTCCTGTGGATTGTCTGTGTTTGCTCACAACAAGTCTATGAAAGAGAAACTATTCTCACACACCCCACCCACCCCCATTCTACAGAGGAGGAAATTCGAGTTAACATAAGGTATGCAATTTATTCAAAGTGACAGCAAGCTGTGGCCGCTGGGATTCAAACCCTGACTATCTGTTCAGAGTTCATGCTCTTCATTATGGGAAGTTTGTTCTTCCTGGTGCCCTGGGTTTCTAATAGGGTTACAAGGTATGACTTGTGGCTCAGTTGGTTCGATTCCCAGTTAGTGCACATGTGGAGTTGCAGGCTCTATCCCTGGTAGGGGGCATGCAGGAGGCGGCTGCTGTCGCATCGTTTTCTTTCTTTCTTTCTTTCTTTCTTTCTTTCTTTCTTTCTTTCTTTCTTTCTTTCTTTCTTCTCTCTCTCTCTCTCTCTCTCTCTCTCTCTCTCTCTTTCTCTCTCTCTCTCTCCCTCCCTCCCTTCTTTCCTTCCTCCTTTCCCTTTCTTTCTCTCTTAAAACAATCAATAAAAATGTTTTTTGAAAAATATGACTTTATGTGAAAAGAATCCCAAGTATTTAAGAAATAATACTTGTTCTTTTTCTGGATAAATTTTGTGAATTAGGTTTTAGTTTCATGAATTGATTGACATTGCTAATAAATAACAGTATTGTTTAAACATAGCTTATCTTCAGCAAGGTAAAAATTACTTAAGACACATTCCCAGGTACATCGGATGCAAAGCTGCACTTTCCATGGCTCGTGGAATAATAAAGAACAACAACGTAAATTCTGAAGCATATGAGAGGGGCAAGTTGTAGAAAACTGCCATCAGTGTTCATGGGCCTTCATATCAGTGTGCGGGAACCATGGCCAGTCAACTATGGCTTGTCTAGATCTGTCAGCACGGAAACTCCCTGGCATGTCTGATGAATGATGTAGAGGAAGAAGCACACCCTGAGAAATGGCTTGTGCTATAACTTGGGGAAAGTTTGCTTTCAATTGTAATCAGAAATATCAGTCCTGAAACAATAATAGGTAATAATGATTCCTTTAAAAAAAAAAGCTGACAAAATTATGGAAATGCCATGCTGAGTGGAATTGTAACATTTCAAAAATAGATCCCATGTTCTCCAAATTGCACACTGGAAGGACATTGTCAGTTCCTGAATTTCAGTGGTCCCAAGGATGCCTGGAACCGACTCAAACTACAGTTTTACAAGTTCCTGTTGTGGTCCTGGGCAAAGATACCTTGGTGAGCGCCAGATCACAGGCAATTTTTAAAAAAAGTATTTTCATTAAAAAAATATATATATATTATTGATTTTTTTATAGAGAGGAAGAGAGGGAAAGAGAGTTAGAAACATCGATGAGAGAGAAGCATGGATCAGCTGCCTCCTGCACACCCCCAACTGGGGATGTGCCGGCAACCAAGGTACATGCCCTTGACCAGAATCAAACCGGGGACCCTTCAGTCCGCAGGCCGATGCTCTATCTACTGAGCCAAACCGGTTTCGGCTATTTTCATTTTTAACTCTGAGAGGTGAGGTATGAGAATCTCTAGGTTGGAAGCAAGCACAGAACAAACAAATAGCATAAAAGTATGAATTTAAAGGAGAGGTTTAATTTTTCACAAAACAACTCTTAGGAAGGTCATGTTACTGAAGTTCTCTCTGGAGGAGCAATGCCCTAGGCTACTGTTTGGGTGTCAAATGACCAGGTTCTCCATGTTACTAATGTTCTTAAAACATCAGGGTACTCCAATAGGATCCTCTCTATTGATTTCCCGTTGTACCCAGAATGAAGCACAAATAACTGACCCGGCTTGCAGAGCGTCACCTGAGCCTGCCCCTGCTTCCCTCTGCACCCTCAACTGTCTACTCACCACTCCAGTCAGTCTGGCCTTCCTCTGGTCACACCAATATTGCTTCTGCCTCAGGGCCTTTGCACTTACTGTTCTACCGAGTAACAATTCCAACAGGTCTCTTGAACCTGGTTTCTACTCATTATTTGAGTCCTGCCTCAAATGCAACCACTTTGGAAAAGCCTTTGCAGAACAACTGTCTAATGTAGCGTCCCAGTACCCTGCTCAGCCACCACATTTATAGTCTTTACTCGAGGCCCGGTGCACAGGATTTGTGCACTGATGGGGGGTGTGGCCTGCAGGGATCAGCCTGCTGTGGGAGCGCCACTCATCCATGTCAGCCTCGTGGCTGTGGACCTGTCCTCTGACCTGCTGCTCTTCCTGGTCAGCCGAGCAGCGCTCTCACTGTGGGAGCACACTGACCACCAGGGGGCAGCTCCTGCATTGAGCGTCTGTTCCCTGGTGGTCAATGTGCATCACAGGGACTGGTTGATCAGTCGCTCTGGTCGTTCCGCCATTCAGTCGCTGGGATTTTATTATATAGGATAGCCCATGTCACCCTTTGAAGTTACCTGGTGCCTCTGTAAGCTTGTGTTGTTCATTGCCCATCTCACCCACTAGAAGGTCAGAGACCTTGGCGATTTCAAGTGTTGCTATGTTTCTAATACAACCCAATACATATTCATTGAATAAATGGATAAGTGAAATTCAATATCCTTACCCCAGGTACACTATTAGCTACCTTCTCCTTTTTTTTTTTTTTTTTTTTTTTTTTTTAAAGAGAGCTCTACCCAGTAAGTTAAAGATAAACATGCTGGAGAAAAAGGCATAATTCTTACTTGAAACCTTGAACACAAAACCAGGAACCACCCTGCAGTGTCCACGTGCTTAATTATTTATTCTCGGCTTTTAAACTCCATTAACAACAAACATAGGCAATAAGTGAGATGATGCTGAGCCTGCTTAATTATCAACATAAAAAGACACCAAAAGGCAAGTAATCTCACACCCCCCAGACCCCCGCTTCAAGGCGGTCCAGGGAAGCTTGGCAATAGGCTTGCCTGAGCCAGATGTTCTGTGTAGAGCAAGCCAATGACCTTCCCCCCTTTGCCCAGTGGTAGCAATCGACTTGGGTAAGCCACCTGGGCCTCTTCTTCCTGTAGTGAACACTATTGTTGGATAGCTGGGGATTGCTTCCCATTTCTTACTGAAAAGTCCAGATTTTGTTGTGGTATCCTCCACTCGGAGATAGTAATCCTACACCAAGCTTGCATGCAAGCCAATGTGCATAAGCCACTTGGGCTAATCCTAATTTTTTGTCAATGTTGGTTTAGAAGTGGGCATATGACAGACTGAGGCCAAGGGGTCATGTAAAGAAATTTTCTGGCTACATTTCAGGGGGAAAATGTTCCTTGTTTTGTTAGTTAGTTAGTTTGAAGTCCCGATGTCCCTTCCCTGGGTATTGCTGTGTCTAAGTGTGATACCCACAATGGCTGTGGTTGTTTTGAAGCAAGGTTGAGATCCCAAAGACAGCAAGGTAAGAAGGTGGAGAGAATCTGAGCCCTCCATGCTGTTCTTCAGCAGGAAATTTATCAGCATTAGGGGGGGCGGGGGCGCTCCCTGCCTCAGGAGTTATATAAAACATGGGATTAGTGCAATGACTGCTTTACTGGGCTCCTTGCTTTTGACCTTGGCTCTTTATCATTCATGACCGACCTTTGAGAAAGAGCGTTTTATAATCAGTGGCTCTCTGCCTCATTCAGGAAGAAGTGCTGCTCTTTACAATGGTCTATAAGGCTCCTTCTTGCATCCACCTGCCATCATCTTTCTGTCTCCATCTCTTACAACTTCTCGCTTTGTTCTCTCAGCTAAAGCCACACTAGCCTTATGTGTGTCCTTGAGCATACCAGTTAAGCTCTTGCCTCAGGGCATTTGCCCTGGCTGTTACCCCTACCTGCAACTCTTTTCCCCAGATACCAGCATGATTTGATCTCTTGCCTTTTTCATGTCACTGCTTCTGAGCATTTTTTGTTGTTGTTGTTGCATGAAGTCTCAACCATTCTATTTAAGAGTATACCCACAGTCCTGCGCCCCCTATTGCCTTAGTTTCCTCCTATTGCATTTATATCTTTATATTTTATATTCTACTAATTATATACCTGTTGTCTATCTCCCCCCGCTGTTGAACATTCAATGCCTAACACACAGCAGATGCTTAGAAGATATTTGTGGAACTAAGGAAGGGATAATAATTATTTTACCGTTCCAGATATTTTGAGATGCATCTTTGCATTGCAGCTGAAAGCATGTTGAGTGATGGATTTCTCTGTGATCGGTGCCCTGTGACAAGTGCCCTGCATTTTCCACCATGTTTGAAGTTCATAGTCCGTTCTTCTGAAATGGAGTGCTTCCCACCCAAAATCCATCAATCCATGTTGTGTAGAGGGAGGTCCCCAGTAGAAAAATCTCTGACCCAAAAGTTTGGTTTCTGTTCTCTATAAGACCTTGGGCAATTTTAAATTATATCTATCTTTATCGCATCATCTCCATGAGGACTGATCTATTTACTATCTGTGATATCTAAACTATCTATTTTGTATCTGCACTGTGGAATTTTAAATCTATTCTGGTTATCTCCCAGGGGGCTTATAAGGCATCAATGACCATATGTGTTACAAGTAGAAATGTGCTATGTATATTTTGTAATGGATGTCTTGAATAAGCTCTTTTATTCTCCAGAAAAACATTCATTATTATATTAATGGAAGTAGTTTTTTTTTAGTTTGTTAACATTAATTACCTACTGAATGCTACATTCATTCAAAATATACCCACTGAGCCCTTACTCTGTGCCAGTCTACTTTGAAGGAGTGCTCTGTCACCATGGCTAAGAAGGCAAATGCTGAGGTCAGACAGGTGTGTGGCCGGGGAGAGTGGTTAAAGTTGCTGAGCCTCACTTTCCTCCACTGTAAAATGAGGTAAAGTTGTCTCCTATCTAATCATTGTGCAAAGATGAAATGAGAGGATACACTAAATGCTACATGTATGGAATCTGGCCCAGGGATACTTGAGGAAATAGAATTATTATTATTGCTATTCTACCATGGTCATGTATGTGCAGTTCTTTCCAAGATTTTATTTACAAAGCCTCTCAACATCATCTCAAGATAGGCCAGGTTAGATGAGTAATTTGCCTAAAGGAACAATTGAACCCTAAATAAAACTTGGGTCTATGGCCTAAGACGCCTGGCTAATTCCTAGTTCTTCCTTAGGTCTCGAATTGGCTGCCACTTACTCTAGTAGGTTTCCCCAGTTCCTACCCCTAGCCTGCTGCGCATTGGGTTGGGTGGCTTACTCTTTTCCTAGAACTTTCCACACCCACACTGGATTGTAACTGGCATCCACTTGTTGATATCCCTCAGAAGACGGCAAATGCTTACAGGAAGGGAGTAACAGTATCTTCTTCACCCAATCCGGTGCCTGGAACATAGTAGGTGCTTCATCAAACACGTTTCAAGTGATTGGCATTAGGGCAAGGGTGAACTTTTTCTCTTCCTTGCGTTGGAAATGTTTAATTTCATAAAGCTTACAGAGAGAACAGGATGTCTGATCTCAGAGCCATGCACAGAACCTGCTTCTCTCTCCTCCCCCCGCTCCCCCCAAGATCCCCGCAAACTTCCCATGCCCATACTTCCCACCAGGCCATGTTCAGAGCACAGCAAGCCCGCAGCTCTCGTATCAAGACATCCTCCACCACAGCCCAGAGAAATGCTTTCATCTCCTGGCAACTTGCTCATAATCAGACCAATTTTGCTTCTAGCAGCCGGGAGCCCCGTACAAAGGAAAGTGGCGGGGAAACCCCTTTGTAGACAACAGGATGTAAAGAGGAGATCGCGGGCTTCCTTTTGACACACAGAGGAAAGCTTTGCTCTCGCTCCCTTCAGAGCCAGGGGGCACAGAGTCGGGCTGGGTAGTATGTTGTACTCTTTGGCATTCTAGTTTCCTTTAAAAGCACACAAAGTGTGCTCAGATGTTTTATGGGCTCTGCTCTCTCACAGCCCTCTAATGTAAGGAAAGAAAGAACAGAATTTCTCACTGTCTCTCCTGGATTATACCGGCCTTAGAATTATTTGGGGGATGCCTGTGCAATTAGCAAGCTTGCTGACGCCATCCCAGACCTTCTGAATCAGACTCTCTAGGGCTGGGCCCTGGGAATATGCATTTTAACATGCTCCCCAGGTGAGTCACACGCACAATAAGGTTTGAACCCATTTGGTGATCTAAGGTCCCTAACTGGGTTGCTGAACCCAGTTTAAAGTTAGGGGTAAGTTGACTCCAAGCGAATGCCTAATGAATAACTCTAAGTTGGTGGCTTGAGGTTGTTATTCCAGAAAGCTTCTATCCCAAAACAAGAGTTTTTCTTCCTGAAACTGGAGTTCTTATCACAGCCACCCACCAACATGCAGAGAGAGTGAGGCAAGCAAGACTCCACCTTCCATCTCTAAGATCTGTGGGGTGACGTTCAATAACCCAGTGCCACTTACATAGCATAAACGTCTAAGAAAGGTTATCTGTCAATCGCAGATGTTTTTCTATAAAATGAGAAGGTCACTGTCTTTACACTTGTTTTGAGACAACCCGACCCATATATTTCTTTTTTTCTGGTGATGGCCAAGAGTCATAATCACGGAAGAAAAGCTAAAAAATGCCCAGATTTTCTAAACATCAATGTAAAGATCAGAGAGCCTGGCCAATGTTAATTTTTTTTAAATAAAATTTTATTTATTTCAGAGAGGAAAAGAGAGGGAGAGATAGAAACATCGATGATGAGAGAGAATCATTGACAGGTTGCCTCCTATACGACCCCCACTGGGGATGGAGCCCACACCCCAGTCATGTCCCCCGACCAGAAATCAAACCATGACCTCCTGGTTCACAGGTTGACACTCAACCACTGAGCCATGCCAGCTGGGCCTTGCAAATGTTTTAGGTAGAGGTCTCCTCTCTGCTAGGAAACCACTCACCACCACCAGCTTTTAGTTTGGGGTGTACAGCACGCATCTCACATCACAACCAAATTGATATTTTTCTCTCATGAGGGAACTGAATCAATACAAGGCCCCGTACCTCCCGGGACATGAGTTACGTTTTCAGCAGGAAGGGAAGAAAAGAAGGTTATGCCCATAGAGCAAAACAGAATACATATCACAGTTATTTCCTACTATTAAGATGACATCAACTCTATTGTCAGAACTGCAGAACATGGAATTGTAGTCAGAAAAAATAAAAGAATATATATCTGTAGCTGAAAAAAACAACAACACAAAAACACCCAACTGAATCCCATCAGACAATTCTGACTTCTTCCCATTGGCAAAATCATACACCATATCTGAATAAATTGTATGATGTCCAGAGTGGGCAATTTCTAGCATGTAAAACACTTCCATGCTGACACAATATGAAACTTCATGAGATGAAATCATATATTATGTGAAATGTACATGCTAGGCAAATCCAATGCAAGAATTGCACATGGTGAACCTTTCCACACCTAAGTGTCTTCCAAGAATTAAATACGTGAATGATCCCAACCTCAGCAAACTACCCAAATCTTCGCACCACGGACAAGGGGTCTGTTGGCTGCACCAACACAGTCTGCATGATGGAGGTGACCAGGTCCAGTTCACTGGCTCCAAGTACATCGATGTGCTAACGCTTACAGAGAGAACAGGCCCCAATTTCTCTCTCCCTCTCATGTTCTCTCTCTGAAGAACACACACTCATATATTTAATGTCCTACTGGGCATTTACACCTAATTATCTTATTAACATCTTACCCTGAATATGCTCGAAATAAAGCTCATTATTTTTCTCTGGGAAGGAGTGCAGGACAGGCCACCCCAAAATATGCTGTTTTGGTACATGGATGAAGTAGAGCTGCGAGCACTTGTAAAACAGCAAATGCAGGGAGAGGCTTTCTCTGAATTCCCCCATTACCTGCCTAAAGGAAGGTCCTCTGGAAGGAACTCAACTGTAATAAATTCCCTCCTCCAGGATTTCATCAAGTGGGGAAGATGGACTTTTATGCAGAAGAAGAGACTGGAGGAAACACCACACCCAGGCTGACTTTGTCACAAACAATCACATCAGCCATCTATTTTCCTAAAGGCTCATTCATCTTTCCTAAAACCTCTGACTTCTTCCAAAGTCAGGCCTACCTCCCTCCTTCCTTGCTCCTATTGAGATGGTATGTAAGCCTCAAATCTCACTGCCTTTTTCAGTATTCATCTTTCTTTCCTGTGATGCTGCCATGCCTGTAAATTTAAAAAATAAATTTGTATACCTTTTTTGCTGTTAATCTGCCTGTTGTCAGTTTATTTCACAGACCCAGCTATCAAACCTAGGAGGATAGAGAGGAAGACTTTCCCCTTTAACATCCCCAAATATGTGTCTTTCCCAGTAACAGGTGCCCACAGACCACCCAGTTGCTCAAGGCCAATACCAAGTGCTGTCTTAACTCCTTACTTTCCTTCCCTCCATGATCCAGTCCATTGTCTCCACAATAGGTCTGCAGTCCCTGCTTTCCCTTCATCTGCCCCTTCTCCACTCACACAAAGCCTTGGTGTCTCTTATCAGAATTCTGATAAGAACTTATTTTAATCTTCAAGCTCCTTCAATGGGAAGGAACCCCAGAATTCTCAAAATAAATTCCAGACAATGTAAAGTGACCTAAATCGAGCCCTTTCCAATCGAGTCCTTTTCCACCTCTCTGTCTCGTTTCAGACCACACAGCTTCCTCATACCCAACTCAAGCCACGCTGGGCTCTTGTATGTGCTTAGAATATCACCTTTTTTCCCTGGCACTGGGCCTGTGTGGTGCTTGTTTTATTACTCCCCGCAATGACCCAGGTAGGGTTCTTTGAACACTGGCACATTCCCATCCTTCAGGCCTTGGCTCAGGTGCCATCTCCTCAGAGAGGTCTTCCCTGGTGCCCCACCCTGAAGTGTCCTCCTCCAAGGATTATCTGATGCTACCCTGTTTGTATCTGTCTCAGTGTTCACTAAAACCTCAGAGGACTTTCTACTTTTCTACCTCTTTTGTTGTTGTTGTTGCATCACCATTGCCTGAAATGAGCTGACATGACTTCAGTTAGGTCTGGGTGACCCAGCAGTAACTCTTCCAGGCCCCAGCAATTGCAGCCTCATTTGCTGTCATTCAAGCACCTTACAACCTGGGTCCCACCTACCTTTCCATCTTAGTCTTTCACTTTGATTCTGCAGGTACTCCTCCGTGCCCCAGCAAAATAAAGTCCTTTATTTTTCTGGGTGTGCAAACCTCAGGACCTTTGCACATGCTACTCACATCACTTTAACTTATCTCTTCTTTATGTCTCAATTTTTGCTTCATAAAAATTTTTGAGACACTTGAGTAGTCAAAGAAGTGTCAATTATGTAAAAGTATCAAATCAATATGCTGTATACCTTAAACTTATAAAATGTAATATGTCAATTGTATCTCAATTTTTAAAAAAGAAGAAAAAGAAGCTTCAATGAAAAAGATACTGTAAATCCAGACTTTAAATGTCTCAAATTGGAGAGTTTGAGAAATGGGTTCTATTATAAATTATAGTAAATGTGTAAGTCATTAGTTTCTCTAAAAGACCATTGATGCTTTGAATTTAAAAAAATTAACTAATTGTAACTACTGAACATTTCCCATGTGCTCTGTTGTTTAAAACATCCATAAAATTATATTCTTATAGCAGTTCATTAAGATATATTTTATTATCTCAACTTTACATATCAGGAAATAAAATCATAAAATTTTTCAGGGACTTGCTTTGTGCCAATAAAGAGTGAGGCCAAATTTTATTGTAAAACATGTGCTCTTGATACTCTACCATAATAGCTTTCCTGGATAAATGCAGATGAGCTATTAGGGATATTCCTAAAAGTATTGTTATAAATCTTGAAAACTTGAATAAATACATTAGGATACCTACTGTTCATAATATGAAAAAATGATCACTATATATTATTAAATGAAAACATCTATTTACAAAACAGTATTTCCAGGATGATTCCATTTTGGTGGTGGTGGGGGAATCATGTTGATTTTATTCATTATAAACTAACCACTCCCTTTCACAGTATCAGGTACATAGTATTTATTTGTTGACTGAGTTAAGTGATGAATATACACATAGTCAAGAAGTTAGAAAAACATATAAAAAACTTTTACCACTGTTGATTGGTTGTGGGATTATAGTTAAATTGATTTTCTGATTTTTTAAGTTATATTTGAAACTTTCTACACTGAGAATATATTGTTTTAGTTGTCAGAAAAGGAGAAAAATAAATGTTAGTTTTTTATAAAATCATTTAAGTTCTATCTTTCCTGCCTTCTTTCCATTAAGTCCATCTTTGTTCCCCTAAATACATGAAATTTCTACCTCTTCTGTATTCACAGAACTATAGTCTATTGTCAATTACTTCCTCTTTAGCTCACCTTGTCTTGTATTAAATTTATTTATGTATTGCCTTATTATTATGACCCAATTCCTGTCTCCCCTTAAATGGTGCATTCCTTGAAAGCTTAAACTATGTTTTATTTATCTTTATGACTCTCACTTTCTGGCAAAGTGCTTTGGATGTAATAAGCCTTCACTAAATGTTTATTGCTGAACTCATAGTATAATTCATCTAATGTCCTATAGAATAGTACGGGATGTGAAAAATTCTAGCCTACTAATTGATACCCAAGATGCTCATTAAAGTAAATTAGCAGTAACAGTGCCACAATAAGCCATACTGGAACCTGCAGCGAAAGGAAAAATAAACCAGTAATCCTGGTCTTGTCTCTATCTAATATTTCAATATTTTGTTCATCATGGATTCTTTGCATAAATTTTGATTTTTTTTAAAAAAAACATTGCTTTAAAATATTTATCTTTTTGTCATGTTACCTATCTCATCCCTGCCTTTATAATACAATCAATACAATCTGAGCATCTTATAACAAACTAGAGATTGCTGTGTGTGTGTGTGTGTGTGTGTGTGTGTGTGTGTTGTTTTAAAAAATTCACCTAGCCCTTACAGCTATCCTAAGGGTTACCTGTATGACTATATCCATCTTGTAGACAAAGAAACTTAAGCACAGAGACATTAAATGACTTGGCCAAGTCATCATCTGGAAAGTGGTAAGAATGGAATTAAAAATAAATAAAGTTGAATAATATTTATTGACTCTGATCTGTATAGGAAACCAACTTGGATAAAGCAGGCCAATTTAAAAAAGAATCTAATTTTTAAGAACCTTACTGTTCACCTCTTCACTCATTCATTCATTCACTCAACAAATACTCAACTCCCATTGGGATAGTATTGGTGCAGGTTTAGTAATGTCAGGAATCTAGATGCCAGGGCCAATGTGTTAGTTTCCAACCTGATCCTCCCCTTAAGCACATGCCCCCCTTTATTCACCCACTTTGAAGTGGTTTTTCCAAATTCAGGCTTGATTGTCACTCTGCCTCTGTGGCTCAGTTCACAGTTAGTTCAAACAGGCTACTTATTAATCTTGTGCAGTAAACATTTAAACCCATCTTCAGTTCACCCATGAGGATCATCTGAGAGCATGTGTAAAAATTCAGGCTCCTGGGCCCCATTCCAAACTACTAAGTGAGAATCTCTGTCTTCAAAACAATACTTAAAGGGCTGGAGTTTTGAATCCTATAGACTGGGGTGGAACTTAGCTCACCCATTTGTTAGCTATGGATCCTTTGGCAAAGAACTTGGCCTTCTGATTGTTTATGTGTTTGTTTAGCTTCAATATCCTCATGGGTAAAGTGGAAAAAGAGATATCTCTCATAAAGTTTTTGAGAGGATTAGAGTGAAGATCTAATTATAATGATATTTTAGCAGCTTACAAATACTGAGTACTGACCAAGTGTCAGGCACTGAGGTAAATGCGCTACCTACGTGTCACCTTAACTTTTCATAAGTGCTCAGTAAGGTACTCACCATGTGGTAAGTCCTCAATGGATAAGAGCTGCAGCTGGAGTAGACCCTCAGCATCCTTACAGTTGGTGGGGAAGCCAGTCACAAAGGCAAGATTTAAGTCCAGAGTCTGAGAGTAACTGATACCCTGGAACAAGTCATCTAACCTGGTGGTCCCCAAAGCCGGCCCACAGCATCAGCATTGTCTGGGTAGCTCATTAAAACACACCGTGTCACCCAGGTTCTCAAACATCTAACTCCGTAGTTCTTGAGGGACCTGAGAGTCTCTATTGCTTAAAAAGCGCAAGTGATTTTGGAATTGTGCCCAAGATTTAAAACAACTGATTGACTTGAGCTTCAGTTTTCTTAAGATTCATAAGGTTAGGGAGTAAGCCCACCACCCCCCATCTGCATCTTGAATGCCTAGGACAGTGCTACCATATGGAAGTCACTAAAACGTGTTTTGGGTTAGATGAGCATCAAATGGGCCTAATAAATCCTGCTCTGCTTACTTTGTAGGGGCTGCTTTATGAGGACCATTCATTTATAAAGCTCTATTGATGGAGCATCTGAAAAATAGATGTCATACAAAAGTATAATTTTCTAGATTTACTCATTAATTGATTTTAGCAGGATTTCTCCCACTCTTCAAATATAAATCATTTGTTGTTGTTTTTTGAGGGGGTATCTGTTATTATTTATTCTAAGAATGCAGATAAAACACCTCTTTTGAATTACTCAAAAACAGTTTTTGCTCAAATTATATTGTACTCAGAATTACAATGCTATAGAATGACCCTCAAGTCTACATGCATGTTTGCATGTTAGTTTCCATATTAAAGTCCAACTCTGTCAACTGTCCACCTCCTCACGCATTAAAATTAGTTTTGGACCCAAGCTATACCACATGTGGTATCGACACCTACCACCAATGCGGAGAACCCTGTTTCAGACAACCCGTACTGCGTCCCACTAGAACAGCTAAACCTTGATTTAAAACGCCCGGAAGTGCTCTGCTAGTTCCTTCCCGCTGCCTATCAGTCAGCTCTTTTGAAATGCAACCTCCATTGAGGGAGTCATGGAGGTCTCCAAGCTCAGACTTATAAAGGAAGAAAATGAAGAGAATTAAAAGCAAGTCTTTCAGGAGAAGGAAAAGGAATGCATTATTCAACATAAAGCAACCTGGATGTGCTTTATCTGAATGTCTCTCGAGAGCCAGAAAGGCAATTATATGCTGACATGGGGATGACCCAAAGTACCCATACGTTACACGACTAGACTCAGTTCTTCATTCTCCCTGTGTGCTCCATGTGAAGTAGCAAGTGATCTTCAACAGAGAACAGAGCAAGAGCTTAACATCTCTCTGACTATCTTGAAATGTTTGGACTCAGAGACCCTTCTAAATGAGGCTCGCCTAGTTTTTGGTCTCTCTCTGCAAACCTATTCCACAGGAAGTTCATTTCAGCATGACTACAACAAACTTCAACAGGAAAAAAGGGCAAAAAGAACTCTGAATGTTACTCTGGAATGTGTTATGACTTACATTTATGGACACAACGATGACACCTCTCAAATCTGGACCCATCACAGACCCCAAGGAGGCAAGGAGACGAGGGAGGAGGGCTGTCGCCTACCTTCTGTGGCTCCAATCTCGATGGTGCCTTTCACCTGGCTGAAGCACCATAGTCTGTCCTGGGTGAGCGTCTCAATTCCTGAAAGCGACACAAGGAGACACCTCAGGTTAGGTAAGGGTTCCCCGTGGTTCTTCAAAGGCCAAAAAGAAAAGAAATACATAGCATGATGGGTTTCTAATAGGAGCCTTGCACACCAGGGATCATCTTGCACGGAGGAGACTCCAGTGAGGCCTGGGAGAGTGGTCGTCCTGCCAGTGCCCTCGCGGCTCTGTCTCCTTCCTCTGACCATGCCAGGCCTAGTGTGAGCTGGAGCAATTGGAGTGCGTCCCCTTCTCAGTCCCTGGCAGCATCCTAGGGCAGTTCCAGCGGGCCTGCAGTCACAGCCCGTGTGACTGCCCCTTTTCATGGGAATAGTAATGCTTGCGATTGTTTTCCTTCTGTGCTGATGGGGAGGAGAAAGAGGCAGTTCCTTAGAGGGGTGAAAGGAAAAGAAAGGCAACATTTAAAAAACAACAACTAGTTTCCCAGCTTGCATGGCTGAATGGCCAGCAAGGGGTCAGATACTCAGAGAGCTTCCATCTCTCTTGTTCACTTCTTGACCGCTTGCCAAAGGCAGCGCTGACTGGAGAGTAGAGGAAAACAAACGAGGTTGGAGATGGGGGCGGGGTGGCTAACTCAGGGTTGGGGGGTCTATTTTATTCCATGGGGATTTCTGTTTCAAATTTGAATTAGACCTTGGCAGGTTTAAATTTTTTGGCTTATTATGACTTCTGGTTTCTACAAATATATGCACCCAATATTAATACACACACACACACACACACACACACACACACACACACACGTGACATGTCAAAAGATTCTTTTCAGAACACTTCTGGGTGGTACTAGTGCCAGTTTGCTTCTTAACACCATGGAGGTTCTCTTTAATTCTCCTAGGTTTTACAGGTAAGTGGAATATTAGAAGTTAAATGTTGGGAGAAGGTATAAATGTAAGGGTGATTACACTAGTAGAACAATCAAATACCAAAACGAAATGACCCTTTAAAAGCATACACAGATCTGAGCAGCCATTCTCACTGGCAGCACAGACGTCTATGGAACTCCTGTGCGGAAACCTTCATTCATTCAACCCCTCAGGAGCAGAGCTGCTGCCCACGTGTGTTCTCGCTGGTGCTGACAGCACACTGTGTGGAAGTAGCATGGGGTCCTCTTTAAGAGCGTACACTTTGCACTTAGAGTTTCCTGTTCAGCTCTGACCTGAGACAAGTTCTGAAACATGATCAGATTGTGTTTTTCTATTTAAAAGTGGTAATCAGAATACCCATCTGTATCATTTTGTGGATATTGAATGTGCTTAGCAGAGTCAAGAAACAAGGGATATATTATTATTACCGGTATTATTATTATCATTATTATTGGCAAAGATTCTAAAATGTTCAGTAGTAATAAAGAAGAAGAACATTATCTGAGAAATTTTCAGTTATTTGCTATGAGGCAGGCACTGTGCTAAGCACCCTGTGTGGATTATCCCTTTCTCACACCACTCTATGAGGAGGGCACTATCACAATCCCATTTTACAGGTGAAGAAACTGAGACTCAGCAAGTCTTGGTAACTCATGGAAGTTATACTTAGGATGTGGCAGAGCTGGGATAGCCACACAGGCTGTCTGAATTCCCAGTGTGCCCAGGCCAGCCTGCCCGTGAAATCCCAGCATTCCCAGGGTGCGCAAGTCAGCCTGCCCATTCAACAGTGAGGGCCCTTATGCTCAGAGGGCTACACAGCTAAACTAGAGTCTCACTGGGAAGGCTGAGCTGGAATACAGCTCCGGATGTCAATCATTAAAGCACCTATGTCTCCTCTTAGACTACCTAAGGCTAATATTTCCCAATAAAGTCAGCATCTGGGGTGAGGACGAAGGCATTTGGCAGCATTTATTAATGCAGAGAAAGACCACATCTCTAGTCCCATTGCTGATCCTTTCTCATACTTGTTGCTCTGGCCTTGGATTTTGGCATTAGACTTTTTTTTTTTTAATAAGATCTCATTTTTCCTGTTCCTCTTTAAACTGCCAATTTTGCCATTGAATCTGGAACTGCATCTGTCTCTTAGGGAACATTGACTACAGATGAGGTCCTTTTTGGTTTTTGTCCTGGCCCAATTCCTATCACTAGTTATGGCTATGGGTGTAGACTTTGTACCTACAATCTCAAAACAGTACTTTCTGTAAAGTAAGCAGACATACACAACTCTGAAACACACACACACACACACACACACACACACACACACACACACACACCGAGCAGCTTTAAATATGAGCCTATGCAGAATTCTTCATATTGCTTCAGGGACTTTAGAAGGAACCTTGTGTGAAATCAACCCATTTCATATTTGAGAAACCAAGTCATATAAAGTTACTGACTTGCTGTGAGTCACGGAGCATGGGATCATGTGACTGATATACGTCAGTCAGTGAGAATTCCAACCCCTACACATGGTTGTCTGGGCCTGATTGATTCTGAGTATGAGAGACCAAAGCAGTCAAAGTTTTGTCCATTTCTTGTCCAGGGAAGCTTCTGACTAGACTCAGTTTCTGACTTCTACCACCACCATTGGCAAATGCTGTAAAGAGTTAAGACCATGCCAGATCTATCCTACAAGTGCTAAGCATCGGCTCAAACCATGCAAATGCCTAGATGGGACCGGATGTAAAGGAGCAGAGCTGGTGGGGTGGAAGGTGCTCAGTGGGGCTGGAACTTGCCCTGAGCCCCGAGCTGGCGATCAGCTCTAGAATGGAGATGATGAGCCCTGGAAAACCCAGACCCAGCTGAGCCTTGCTCCAGGAGATTTCAGCTCAGGGGCATCAGGCTGACAAAAGAAGCCAGCAATCTGGATTACTAGGTCAGTGGTTGGCAAACTTATTAACAGAGCCAAATATCAACAGTACGATTGAAATTTTTTTTTGAGAGCCAAATTTTTTACATTTAAACTTCCTCTAATGCCACTTCTTCAAAATAGACTTGATCAGGCTGTGGTATTTTGTGGAAGAGCCACACTCAAGGGGCCAAAGAGCCGCATGTGGCTTGTGAGCCGCAGTTTGCCGACCATGGTACTAGGTGAAAACTCCAAAATTTTAAAACTTGTCAATCAGTTAGAATTAAAATGCTCTCTGGCTTACACAAGACAGGGCAGACATACCACATCTGCAGGCTGAATGTGGTCTTTGTACCAACAATTTGCAAACCTCTGACTTGAACATTGGAGCTAAAGGCCACTTTACAGACCGTCTTGTCCATCTTTACCATCAGGCAGGTCAGGAAGCAAGGCCCCAGAGGGGAAAGCACTCACTACAGGGTAGCTACTTTACTTCCGAGGCCACGGTGACAACACTATATTCCCTCTGACCATCAGGCTACCTCTCACGGTGCTGGATTGGTGAGCTAGTGTCTAGATTTAATGAAAGCCCTTTAGGGACGTGTGTGCAATGGCTAAAACGGATAACTGGGAGAATTAGCTGACATCGTGGAGGAATGAAAATCTGTTTCTCTTAAATTATAGACCTTGACAGCTCCCCTAAACCCCAGTGCCAAATGACACTCCGGTTGCTATGGTAACGATGTCAATAAGGAACATTGTCTACCAGGAGGCCGGTGCAGATCCAGTGGCTGAATGTCACAGAAGTTGCTCATTCCTCTCTCCCCACAACGATGGCTCAGGCAGGTTCTGAATCTCACTACTGAAAGGCCACAGCCAGTTCACCGATGACATATGCCTAGGATCATGGAATAGCCGATTTTTGAATCTGGTCAACCCTTGGAGATCATTTGGTTCAATCGCCTCATTTAAAAGCAGAAGACACTGAGGCCAAGTAGTGAGTAAACAGCAGAGTTGGGGCCAGGTCCCCGAGCTCCTGGGCCCAGCACAGGCTCTTCCTGCAGAGCCCTGTGGAGCTGAGGCTGGTCTTTGTGCTGCCTTTTCTGAGCCAACTGGGCTGTGTGGACACAATGAATAGAGGGTGTGACACACAGCAAATAAAGCTCCTTATTGATTGGGAGGCCACTATAAAGAGTGATTTTAATGGACTTGGCATCAGAAATGTGCTTCTCTCTGGAGAGAGAGAGAGAGAGAGAGAGAGAGAGAGAGAGAGAGAGAGAGAGAAGAAGAAGAAGAAGAAGAAGAAGAAGAAGAAGAAGAAGAAGAAGAAGGGAAGGAAGGAAGGAAGGAAGGAAGGAAGGAAGGAAGGAAGGAAGGAAGGAAGGAAGGAAGGAAGGAAGAGAGAGAGAAAGAGAGAGAGAGAGAGAGAGAGAGAGAGAGAGAGAGAGAGAGAGAGAGAGAGAGAGATATGGGGGAGAAGAGAGAGAGAAAGAGAGAGACAGACAGAGAGACAGAGACAGAGATACAGAGAGAGAATCCTTGCCTAGAGAAATTTTCTCTGAGGAGAATCTCTTTTGCAATCGGCTGTGATACTGGCTGTAGATGTATATTCAACTACATGGAAAGAGCCTACAACTGCATGATCCTCTGAGTGTGCTGTTGTGTGGATACTAGGATCACTTAAGGCAGGCACTCAGTGTGAATGGCTGTTGTGTTAAAGCACATGTGCCACTGGGTGTAAAAGCCTTCCTGTCTAGGATGCCAGATCTCAAAGAGGAGAGACACAGCTGCTCCAGAGACAGCTACAAATAAGGGGACTCCAGACGGAATAAATGGGAGTGCTTTATTTACTCCCTGCCTCAGCACCTTCTATGCATCACCTGGTTATATAGCAATTGCCAGAGATAAGTAAAGACAGGTCACTTATATGTCCTAACTTGCCAGTGAGCTTGTGAAGAACTGGGACAAGCAGGGAATGTAGGTATGTCAGTATTTTAAATCAGACTTTCCATTTGTACTGGACTGAATTAACCCTTAGAGATATTGCAGTGAAATCATTATTGGATTGATTTTGCTGCATTTCATTCACTGAATCATTTCCATTGGCAATTAAGAAATTTGTTAATTGGCTGGACTGGCTGTCACAACATTTCCACTAATCAACTTGAGTCTTTTATTTTATTTCTTCTAGTCTCAACTTAATTTTTGAATGCATGTAATAGAGTTATAATGACAGGGTTTTTTCCCTTTAATGTTCTTGTCTTCTAATTATAACATCTGCCTCAGTTCTGGATTAGTTTCAATTTATTAATTTCCCTAATCATTAATAGGTTATATTCTCTTTCTCCTTTGTATGGCTGGTATTTTTTTTTTTTTTGAGGTAGACACTGTGACTCTTACCTTGTTGACTTCTGTATATATTTGTTTTCCTATGAATATTTTTAAATCATTCTTCAGGGAGGCAATTACATTACTTGGAAATGGTATGATCTCTTCAGGGCTTTCTTTAAAGATTTATTGAGTGGGACCAAACTCAGTTTAGTGGAGGGCTAATTATTCTTACTCTTGAGGCCACACTCAGCTGTGTAGATTACAGGATGTCCCATGAATTATGAGATTAGTGGGGGGGGGGGTGTGTGAGAACAGGCACTCCTCCTGGCCCCATATGAGCACTGGGTACTGTTCTGCTCATTTTCATCCTCTTTGGTGGTTGCTATAATTCTCCACATGTATCACCTATCACTATTCTGCTGAATACTTTATGTGGAGCCCCTAAACATCTCTGGAGTTCTCTTTCTGTGCTGATCTCTTATCTCCAGTTCCTGATCCTACAAACTCTAGCTTCCTTGGTCTCTCTGACTCTCAGCTCCATCTCCTCAACTCAAGGAATCTTCTGGTTTCTGCCTGCATGTTCCTTCTTTCTGCCATGGCCTAGAAACTCCCAAAGCAGGGAGCTGGGGGCAGCTATGGCAATGACATCATTTGCCTGTTTCTCAGAGATCCTTGTCCTTCATTATCTGCTACCCAATGTCTTGAAATCCATTGCTTCATATGTCTCATCCTTTGGTTTTTTATTTGTTACAGGAATAGAGTAAATCCAGACCGTTATTCCATCTTAGTCACAGAGCCAAGCATCTCCCTTCAGTAGATCTGCAGTGAGCATTGATCTGTTATCTGGACTGGTTTTACCTGTTCCTCCACTCTTCTTTAACCATTAGATATTTTCTTGTACAGAACTAGTCCTTAGTGAAAAACAATAACAACACACTAGGCTTTGTTTACATCCCATACTATTTTGTCATTTTATCAGGTGCTTTCAGAATTATTTTTCTTGTTTTTGTTTCCATCCAATGAAAACAATCATAGGACTTAAGGCATTCTTGGTTTCCCAATGTGACATCCTCACTGCTGTGACCCTTAAGTGTGTCTTTCTTGAGTACATCTCTCTCAGACAATGTTCTCTGCAAAAGGGAGTATTAACCTGTGAAACCAATTGCCCTAAGCCACAAGTTACCGATGTATTACTTCTTTTGTTAATATATTTTACTGATTTTACAGAGAGAAAAGGAGAGGGACAAAGAGTTAGAACCAAGGATGAGAGAGAAACATTGATCAGCTGCCTCCTGCATGCTTCCTACTGGGGTTCGAGCTCGCAACCAAGTTACATGCCTTTGACCAGAATTGAACCTGGGACCCTTCTATCCACTGAACCAAACCAGGTAGGGCCTATTACATTACTTTTAATAGTTGTGTGAGAGATTCTTTAAAAAGTTCTTTTTCTTAAAAAAAGTATAAATTTAAGTCACCTTACAAGACTATTTTTGGAGACAATAAATATTTTGTTTCTCATCACATCATACTTGTCAGTTGACCAGACTATTTATTCCTATAGAAATAACTTTGAAATTACATGCATAATCAAAACCATTTGTAATTAAGTTCTGGCATCTAATAAGACTGTTATTTATTTATTTGTACATCAAAGCCTGGTTCTGGTAGCAGACTATCTCCTCAGATAGTTAATAATACTCTTCTCTCTCTCTCTCTCTCTCTCTCTCTCTCTCTCTCTCTCCCTCCCTCCCTCCCTCTCTCCCTCCCTCCCTCCCTCCCTCCCTCCCTCTTTTTTTAAACTTATGGTAAATGGTATGTGTCAGGCACTCCTGATTGACTATGCAATATCCATGCTTTTCTTTTACCTTACTAAGAGATTCCTGATTTTGTTCATTGCTACACACTGCACTGATGTTAAAAACAAAACAAAACAAAAAAACAAAAAACATATGCTTGTAATCCCAAACTCCCTTGCAGCTAGGGCTGGCCATGTGACCCCTGCTTCTGCTAAGAGTATCTGGAAACATTTTTGTTCTCATGTAATGGATGCTACTCCCTCCCCCCCGCAACACACACACTATTTACCATTACTCCTCTTTTTTCTTTCTAAAATAGTATGTGATGATGGGAGCTGATGCAATATTATGGCCTTCCAAAGAGACGAGAAGCAGAGTCCTAGGGCCTGGTGTTTTCAGTCACCGAAACAACAGAGAAACTGCCTGCCTCTGGCTTTTCATGGTAGAAAAAAAATCCAAATTAATTTGTCAAAGTAACTGTGTATTCAGTGATGCTGAATTGAATCCCTCATACACCAATAGAGGAAGCAAAGTTATCTTTGCATAATTACACAATCATTTTTATTTCTTAAGCAATAAAAACCAAATAGCCATTTTTAGACTTTAAAAGGTAAATCAGGTCAGAATAATCCATTTTACTCATCTTCTGGCTCACTACTTTCAACCTTTAGCCAAAATGTCAGTATCAAAGCACAAATAGCACTATGTTATTCTTTTTTAAAATTGAATTTATTGGGGTCACATTGGTTAATAAAATTATATAGGTTTCATGTGTATAATTCTATAATTCCTTATTTATATATCTGTTTATAGACTCTGAATTCTTGGAAGCCAGGACTTGTATCTTATACATTCTTTCACCTTTAGAGCCTAAGTACTTCACTTAATTAGATTAAAATAAAAGAAGCCTTTTTAAAAATATATTTTATTGATATTTTACAGAGAGGAAGGGAGAGATAGAGAGCTAGAAATGTCAATGAGAGAGAAACATCGACCAGCCACCTCCTGCACACCCCCCACCGGGGATGTGCCCGCAACCAGTGTACATGCCCTTGACCGGAATCGAACCCGGGACCTTTCAGTCCACAGACCGACGCTCTACCACTGAGCCAAACCTATTTCGGCAAGAAGAAGCCTTTTAATCCCATTGTGGAAACTGTTTCCATAGGAGGAAAAAAATCAGTGCTCAGGTACATGATATGGTAAGAAGCAAGCATGAGTCAGAACATAGGGCCAGCATTTTGTCACTGTACCACTGTCTAATTCCCTATAATACTGAGAACATCATGTGACCATACAAGGAACAAAATGTCTTCTAGAGTCCCAAAGAAAACATCTTCAAAGTAAAAAGAAAAACAAGCCTTGATTGATGATTTTGTAAATACTCCTCCCTTTTCAGCCTATAATTACATTTTACCAAAGAGGGCAATCATATTTAAAAATATTATGCCAAGTGAAATAAGCCAGTCAGAGAAAGACAGATACCATATGATTTCACTTATATGTGGAATCTAATGAACAAAACAAACCAACAAAGAAAATAGAAACAGAATCATGGATATAGAGAAGGGACTGAAAGCTGTCAGAGGGGAGTGGGGGGGAGGCTGGGTAAAAAAACAAAACAACAAAAAACACAAAATAAAAACGGTGTAGGAATCAAGACAAAACAAAACAAGACAAAACAAAAGCTTCATAAGACAGTCAATAGTCTAGTGATTACCAGAGGGAAATGGGGTGGGAGAAGATAGGAAGGGGGTAAAGGAGGGATCAATGATGATGAAGGAGACTTGATTAGGTGGTGAACACACAATAAAATATATAGATGATGTGTTATAGAACTATACTCCTGAAACCTATATAGTTTTATCAACCAATGTCACCCCAATAAGTTCAATGAAAGAAATGTAAAACAATTAAAAATAGCTAACATACGTACTACATTGCTTCACTTAAGATGTGTGGTGAATTATAAAGCAGAATGGCTACCCTCCAGTTCCCTTTTCCATCGCATCTGAACACTGATCTTGGTGGTCATAAAGGAAGAAACATAATACTGAAGCTGACCTCACAGAGCTTATAGTCTGTGGACTAATTTCAAACAAAGTTGAATTCGCTTTGAACTTGTTTTGTTCTCTCCTGTAAAATGAGATAAAGGGAGGAAGGATGTATGTGAATCTGGCAGTTGGTGTAATGATTGCTGACTAATATTTCTGTCTTTGGAAGGGCTCTTAAAAGTGCTGTCCTTCCTTTTAAAGATCTGTAACCATTAAACCGTCTTCATTTGTAATTAAGGATCTACAGAGTTGGGAGAACTCTACAGTAAGAGGCAAGCTAAAAGAAAAGTTTGTGAAGGAGCCCAACTGCTCTTTGAGATAGACCAGGCCAGAACAGAAACTTCAGTAACAAAAATCCCCTCAGCTCCTCCTCCATGCTCCAAGGCCTGTGGTTCTTGAAATAGGCCTTTGGCCATCCCTTATTGTGGGGCTGGTTCCTTATCTATCCTGCCCTGCAGGATGGATTGTCTTGTGTGCTACATTCCCTTAAATTCTTGATGTAAAAAAGAATCTATCTATCTATATAAAAGGCTAAGCAATCAGCTGACCAGCAGATAACTATGATGTACACTGACCACCAGGGGCAGACGCTCAGCACAGAAGCTGCCAAGCAAAAGCAACTTGTAGTGTCCTCTTGCACTCTGGGGCTCTTTGGGGATGTCGGAGAGCTGGTTTTGGCCAGATCTCTGCTGGCCAGGCTGAGAGACCCTACCTGTTGGAGGGACCCTGCTCACTCTGCAGATGCCCTTGGAGCCCCTGCACTGCCCCAGGTGTGGCCAGCAGGGGAAGGACCACGGGAGGCTGGTCCCAGGGCATGTCTGGCTTGTTTCACCCAGTCCTGCCCTGCCAGTCATCTAATTAATTTACTTTTAATGTGCACGAATCTGTGCACCAGGCCTCTAGTAGATAAATAAAGCAGAGTGGATAAAAGCCAAACAAGGGACTTCTCATTTAATTTTGTTTTCTGCTGTGTCATTTATCTAATCATCATTTGCCTTGGATCTGGGAGGCATGGTTTCCTCTGGCCAATGGGATCTGAGACCAACAGGAACCAGCACCAGGTCAAATTGGATTTCTTCTCAGGCCTGCACAGAAAGGTCAGACAAGTTGTCAGGCATGAAACTCTCAAGTCTGAGGTACTGACAACGGAAATTGGTGAAGTATGAGATCTTATTTCCTTCTGAAGACTTTGCAAGACCATCTTGGGGATGGGTATAGGCTGTGATGGAAAGGACAGATAAGATTCACCCCAATAGGAGTGGCAATTTTGATCTTGTAAGTCATTTTGTAATTTTACATATTGGAAGTCATTCTATACAAATCCACAGATTTGTAATCCCAAGAAAGGTCACTCATGGTGTGGAGCCTGGAGTCTGTTGAATGGATCAGGGAAGTCAGGATTAAAAAGTCTACCTTTCCTGGGAATTGGGGGATGGATTTCCACAGAGGGTTTTTACATCAAGGTTGAATTTGCAACCCTTCATTTGAACAGGCATGCCTAGACCACCTGATAAATAATACATTTGTATTAAGCTTATGAAATATGCAGATGGAGTCCACTTTGCAAATAAATGCCTTGAAGAATTTTTTAAAACTTCAGAGGTAACCTAATCCTAGGATTGGCTGTATTTGTGTCTGTGAGGTTTATATTTTATTTGGTGACAGCTGCCATAAATTCAATTAAATTATATGGCAAATGAGGTTTGGGTGGTTGTTTTTTTCCTTCTTGCTGGAGGAAGAAAATAATCCAAAAGTTGGCAAGATGGAAAGCAGGGAGCACATTTGCACACAGGGTAATCAAACAGCGTCACATCAAAACGTCAAGGAAGGAAATCCAGCCAAGCAGGTACAACCTTATCCTTGTCCTTCACTCCCTTCCTGAACATTCTTTCCTTGCTCTGGAAAAAGGTAGATGAAGCAAGAATCTGCAAAGCTAGAAGCTAAAATAATGCCCTGACAGCAAACGGAAACAGAAAGTGAAAACTTAGAATCTGCAGGCATGAAAAATACTTTAAGGGACGGTCATTTAAAATGAGTTCCAGGATCCTCCAGTAGCCCCTGGCAGCAGCCCAGAGCTCAGAAAGCTCGCCCAATGCTGGATTCTTGTACACTGAAACTACAAATCGCCCCTAGTAGAGCCACGGATATAGAAATGCATGAACATGACCCCTGAATTCTCTTTGCACATTAGCCATGCTTTTCTATCCTTTGAGCTTCTGACTGTCTTTTGAGGTTCTGCTTTATGCTGGGCACCAAGAGAAGCAAAACTCATAGAGACTTCATAACAACCCATTAGATCAATTGGTTCTAAGCAAAGAAATTAAAGCACAAAGAGGTTAAGGTCACATGTCTAAGGGTAGCAAAGCTAGATTCAGAATTCAGGCCTCCCTCCTCATAACATCTCCCGTAGGTGCCTCTCTTGTGAAAGGCAGATGGGATTTTTGCAACTCACGTTCCATCCTGAATGTACGAGGGAAGCTTGCTGGTTAAAAGGAGGCATCCATTAGAGATGGTAGATTAGTAAATTAAGATTTTCTTAAAACTCTACATATATGCCAAGGACAAAAGGTGGTAGGAAAAGGCACATTGAAGAGGTAATGCTGTGGGTTCCCTTTTTGATGATCTGACTTTCCCTCTCTGCTGCTTCCTCTTTGAGATCACGCAGTTCCCACACATGGGATGACATCTTCTCTGGCTGGCGCCGAGGTCACTAGAATGTCTTCTGAAACAACCAGGTGTGGGGAGAGCCCCCAAATGACTATACACAAGAGACTCACCTGTTGAACATACCCAATGAACTATAGATTCAGGAGCTTCATCAGGAGAGGAGGTGCCTAGGACAATGCGACAATGCCACTCTGCAGGGCATGAGCTACCTTCTGCCAACTACTATTTTGTGCAAAAGAAGATGCATGAATACCAAATAGTAGGAAGGACAATTACATTGGCAGGAGGGACAAAGGAGCTGAATGTCATTGGGATTAGGCCATCCCTCCCACCTTTACGGCTGGTGTGATGCTATTGCTTATTGCATCATTTAGTCAACCAGTCAATTATTCAACATGTGTTTATTGAGGTCTGACTATGTCCCAGGCTGTGGAAACATGGAAAGCAAGGTTGGTTTTCTCAGACAACATGCATTCTAGGAGATGGGAATATAGACAAGAATGAAATAACTAAGCACATGATGTGCTGAGTATTGATGAGTTCTATGAAGAAAAACATAGCTGGTTGTAGGGAATAAAAAGCTACAGGGGACCCTAGTTTATATAAGAAGCTCAGATAAGTCCCCTCTAGCAAAGTGGCATATGAATGAAAACTTAAAGTGAGTGTGCCAGATAGCTAGGAGGGGTCATTATAAGGAGAGAGCACAGCCTTTGCAAAATCCTTAAAGCTGGTAAGTGCTTGGCATGTTGGTGGGAAGTGGGGCAGTAAGGAAACTAGTGTGGTCACAGAGGGGAGTAGTAGGTAACAAGGACAGAGTAACAGATCATACATAGGCCTTAAACACTTAGGACATTGCCAGGAGGTCTACCTTATACTTTGAATGAAGTGAGAAGGCACTGGAGGGTTTTTGGAAAAGAAGTCACCGTGGCTGCAGTATAGAAAAGAAAACAGGACAGCAGCCATGGAGGAGGCCAGTGCACCACCATAATCTAAGGGAGAGGTAGGCCAGAATGCAGGTAGTAGAAAGTGTTGAATGTTGGGTATGCAAGAAAGCTTGCCATAAAGGGCAATGTCAGGATGCTTTTGGCCTAAATGACTGGAAACATGGGGCTTTCTTTGACTGAGAAGGGAAGGAACAGGCTGGGAAGTGTTTTGAATGTTATGCTTAGATGCCATTAGATATTAAATAGGCATCACATACCATCATCTTCCTTTGCTATGACCCTGTTATTCTACAACTATACAGTATTATTTAACTAGAGGCCCGGTGCACAGAAATGCATGTGTTGGCTATGACAGACAGCCCACCCCCCATTGCCTTGCCACCACCGGTGGCCTCCCTCCACGGGAGGTGACCCACAGGGCAATCAGGGATGGAGCCAGCTGGTGAGCAGCCAGCCCCGCCCCTTGATTGCCTCTCTGCCACTGCCGGTTGCTGCTGCCCCTCAATCGCTGTCCCCTCCTTCTAACCACTGGCCCCACCTTGGTTACCCTGGTGCCACTTGCTTGCCAGCCCCGCCCCCCCACCAACCAGTAGTTACACTGTTCAGTAAATTTGCATATTCAGCCTTTATTATATAGGATAGAATGTGTAAATTTGATTGATACCTGCCTTCTCCACTGGAGTGAAGTCTTTTGAGAGCAGTGGTTATGTCTATCTCTCTCCACCATATTTATAGAACTGAGCACAGTGCCAGACCAGTAGCTGGCACCTGGTAACTAGCAAATGAGTGGATGAATCAAAGTGTGAAGGAAGCAGTGAGTCCTCCCAACACCTCCATGTGGTAGGGACTGGGCCAATGGAGACTCTGCTTCCATAGGCCATCTGGACCAGGTTAAAGGGCCAAAGAATTGCACCACTGAAGTGACCCAGGCAGTTACTAACAGAGTCAATGCCTTCTCTTTCCCTTTGGCTCATGTCATATGCTTATCTCAATCAAGCTTATCAAGGTAGCTGATGCTGTTTTTCTACACAATGTAGGTGAATACAAAAAAAAAAAAATATTTCCAAAATTAAACATTGTAGATATTTCCTTAGTTTTAAATGGCACTATGGCTATCTATTGTTAAGTTTTTCATACATGACAATTTGAAACTTTGTGGTGTCACCCAATCTACCTCTCCATCCAACTTTCACCTCTTGACATCACTCCTTAAACTTCTATCCTCATGCTAGCTTCAGCTTCAGTCACAGAAGGTCGTAGCCTATACCTGAGCCCTAGAAGACCCACTCCCCCAAGGCACAGGCTGATCTTTGTTCATGAAATTCCACCATTAAGAGGCATTTCTCTGCATTCCCGCTCCCCCGCCCCCCTCCACCAGCCAAACTAACTCTTCAATAAGCTGGGTTAATATAGGAAGGCATTATTTTCCATCAATATTTTATCAGGGTAGAATGTCTCTATGTGACTCACTGCACCTGGGAGGGGATGGATCACATCAGATAGAAGCTGGAGTGGGATTCTGAAGAGGCAGTGAGAGAGCAACAAAGAGAGACCTCACTCCTTCCCCAGTCGGCAGCTCAGCTGTCAGGTTTAAGCAGCCAGTGCAAGAGCATAGGAGGAAAGCCATATACATTGGCTTTCCTTTATCTGAGAAAATAAATGGCTCCATAGTTAAATAAGTTGGGGACACTCTGTATGTCATGGCCCTTTCTGGAATATTTACAATGGGCATTAACAGGACAGATGCCAGAAGAAGTCTTAGATTCTAGAAATCTGCTTAACCTTGTGTGATACAGCATTTGACAAACCTGTTTTTGTTTGTTGCTAAATATATTCAGTAACATGATATTCTGTGGAACATAACATATAAGACATAGAGCTAAATTGATTTTCCTGTGAGTTAATAGTATGAAAAAAGGAGGCTGCTTAACATACTGAAGAATGAAGTAATTGACCAGGTTCAGGGATCCAGGTTCAAATCCTTCACTAACCTACTTACTGGCTTTGTGGACTCAGTGAGTTACTTAACCTCTCTGTGCCTCTGTAAATTAAAGATCTAATTTGCTTTTGCTTCTAATGCGTGTAAAATATCTCGCTATGGAATAAACAATAGCCCTGCTTTCATTGTGTTCTCCAGGATTCTATTCCACCTTTGGTCAGCACCCTCTGTTTAGAGAATCCAGGAACAGTGCTTGAGAGCAAGGGATTTGGATTAAGATAAATGTAGTTCAAATACAGGCTCCGCTACCGGTATTTACAAGCTGTGTGATTGGGCAAGTTTCTTTCTTTTTTTTTTAAATATATTTTATTGATTTTTTAACAGAGAGGAAGGGAGAGAGATAGAGAGCTAGAAACGTCGATGAGAGAGAGAAACATCAACCAGCCGCCTCTTGCACACCCCTCACCCCCCGGATGCACCCGCATCCAACATACATGCACCCACAACCAACATACATGCCCTTGACCGGAATCGAACCCGGGACCTTTCAGTCCGCAGACCAATGCTCTACCCCTGAGCCAAACCGGTTCCGGCTTGGGCAAATTTCTTGACTTCTCTTAGTTTATCTGTGAAACAGAGCTTTTGAGAGGCTCAAAATAATAAAGTACATACCATGTCCAGCCAAGGGCCTAGTACAGAGTAAACAGCACAGTCAAAAGCCGTTACAAGTGTTCTAGTTATTTCCTATCCCCACACTGTTTACCTCTGGCTCGACTATGATCTCTCTCCCTAATTTTAATGCTACGAACTTTTGATTCTGCTAGCCAATGCTCTTGACAATGAGGGCTCCCAAATGGCTCCACCATGCCCTTTCTCCAACTGTATCTCCCCCACCCCACCAGGGGTAACTGGTGCTTATAAGCAACTTACTTCCAGACCCCTGGCCCAGCTGCAGGGAAGGAGAACAGACAACAATGTCTCTTCCCAAACATTGGTCTCCCTGCATGTCTGGCATTTGACTTCTAACTCCCCTTGGGCTGTGATTACTCAGGCAAAGTGAAGTGGACAGATGGAACAATTATTTGGAAAGCTCAGCCAATGGAAAACAAAACAACAAGACAGAAAAAGAAAACCGTACACTGAACCCTGCAGTCCAGGGGAGAGAGTTCATTGGTTTAAATTATTCTTATTGCCTGCTGGCATTGACTGCATTTTCCAGGTAATTGCTCAGCACTCCCATTAGTTTTCCCAAGTAGAGAAGTGATATATCTTCTTAGATACGGGCACTACAGACAGCCCTCTCGGAGAGGAACAGATGCATTTGGGCCAGGCTCGTCTCCATAGCAAATTTTTGTTAAGTGACTCCTATCGACTCACTGGGTTCCATGATAAACACAAGAGGTGTTGCAAAGGTAGGAAGAAAAGGTCTCTTTATGTGATAATAAATATCACATTAGCATAAAGCATACTTTTAAAAGCATTAATTCGAAAACTGTAGTTAATGTTTCATAGGTATGGAGCCAAAGAGACTGGGCTCAATTCCTGGCTCTGTCACACTTCTGGGGTACAACCTGCTGCAAAATGCTTAGTCTCAAGCCTCAGCCTCCTGGTTTCCCCAAAGGAGATAATATACATACATATATATATATATATATATGACTTAGGGGTAGCCTGGTGTTTGCCACAGAGTAAATTATCAATGAGCAGTGGCTGTTTATTAATGAATTATGAACAGACATGCTTCAAACTATAAAAGCTAATAATGGAAAGCCTAGCAGTCCAGATGATGGCGGCTCAGGGCTCCACATCTATGGGTTTTGGCCTCTTACTTGTCCAGTTTAATTCCTAGACTTTTCCAGTTTCTGGTGCACATTTCTGTTCATTGAGAGGTACCTATATACCTGTATATGCCTATATACAGGTAACTAGCACACAGTGTTTGTAGTCCATTAGTCGCAAATATAGTGAGAATTTGGTTCAATTTCAGACCAACAGAAAGTGCAGATTGGCTGGGGAGGCTGCAGACCCTAATCAGCCCTCTGGAGAGGAGAGCAGGGTGCCTGGTTTGGTCTTTCCTGGACACCATCTTGCCTAGGTTCAGGGAGATATGCCACATAACCTGTGGTCATAAAAATTGTGTTTCAGATTTTCTGCTAACCTGGAACAGGAATCAAAGGCAATCTTGGACGCCTCTAAGCCTACGTTTTTTTCATCATCATATGGAGTGGATATGCTAATTGACCATCATGCCCTCACAAGATGGTGGCATTCACATCCAATAAAGGGGGAATATGGTAATTGACTGCCATACTCTCACAAAGATGGCAGCACCCACAGCCACATGATGGTGGCACCCAGTCCTCTCAGCCCTGCCTCATCCAGACAGAGTCTCCCAGTCCCCTCAGCCCTGCCTCATCTAGCCTCAGTCCCCCAGTCCCCTCAGCCATGCCTCATCCAGCTGGAGTCCTTCAGTCCCCTCAGCCCCACAGAGGAAGGCTGTTGGGGGCAATCAGGCCAGCAGGGGAGAAAAGTTGGAGGCAATTGGATTGGCAGGGGCGTAGTTAGGCATCAACCAGGGTAGCAGGGGAGCAGTTAGGGGGCTATCAGGCTGGCAGGCAGAGTGGTTAGGAGCCAGCAGTCTCAGATTGTGAGAGGGATGTTCGACTGCTGGTTTAGGGATCGGACCTAAACAGGCAGTTGAACATCCCCGGAGGAGGTCCCAGTTTGGAAAGGGTACAGAGTGCTGAGGGACACCCCACACACCCCTCTAGTATAACAGGGTCAGCCAAAGATGTCAAAGAACTTTGCTGAAAGATAAAGAACAACCACCACCACATTAATAATAACTAGCACATATTAGTATTCAATGTGCCAGGCACCACTCTGATATATTGAGTACTATAGTAAGAAGAGACATAGGGATTTACTCACATGGTTAGGAAGGCTGATAAGTTCCATGACCTGCCATTTGCCATCTGCAGACTAATTCAGTCCGAAAGCTTGACAATTGGGGGGCGGATGTGAGCTTCAATCTGAGGGCAGAAGATGGATGCCTCAGCTCAAGCAGAAAGAGTGAATTTGCCCTTCTTCCAACTTTTCACTCTATTCCACCATCAGCAGACCAGATGGTGCTCACTGCCTTGGGGAGGCTGACCTTCTTTACTTGACCTAATGATTCAAATCATGATCTCTTCTAGAGACACCGTCACAAGCTCACCCAGACATCATGTTTACCAGTGATCCAGGAAATCTCGTAGCCCAGTCAAGTTGACACATAAAATTAACCATCACATAAGCCCACTTGGCAGATATGAAAACAGGCTATCTGACTTGACCATACCACACAACTAGTAGCTGGTAATCTTCTGATTCCAAAACCAGAAGGCTGAATTGACTGTTCTATTGCCTTTTGTGCAAGTCAGTTTCTATTCTGGGAAAAGTCAGATTTGCCTGTTTTCCTGGAAAACACTTTGGTCTAAATTAGAGCCACATACCAATCCATGACAGCCTGTAATAGGTCTGTTCTAAACAATAATAACAAAGATAATTGATACCGATTTACCAGATAATAATAGCCAATACAATTTAGTGAACAAATACTGTGTCCCTCACCAATCTCAACACTTTAAAATGAACATAAACCCTCACAGAAACTGCAGCCCTGGTGTCTGATAAGCCTGCCTTAGCCTCTAAGTCTGTAGTTAGCCAGCTGTGGGATTTTCAATATGGCATTTAGTCTCTATTTGTCCATCTCCCTCTAAATTGCCTCACTCTAAAAATAAAATCCGCCGCGAGAATTAAATGAGGTAATGTGTGATAAACACACCATACCTAGAAGGGAGCAGGCTCCAATAAAGGTTAGCATTATTATATCCCTTTTCTTCAAGATGAAGAAACTAAGTCCCTCAGAGAAGTGGATAAAGTGCCAGAGGCCACAGACTAGCAGAGTCTGAACTCTGGGTCGGTTTCATTCTAAAGTCAGATGGCTCTTTCCACCTGTCCAGTGACTCTCATACCTGGGCATATATAAGAAGCAACTGGGCAACTCGTTTAAAATACAGGAATTGCGGAAACAGGTTTGGCTCAGTGGATAGAGCGTCGGCCTGTAGACTGAAAGGTCCCAGGTTCGATTCTGGTCAAGGGCATGTACCTTGGTTGCGGGAACATCCCCAGTAGGGGATGTGCAAGATGCAGCTGATCGATGTTTCTCTCTCATTGATGTTTCTAACTCTCTATCTCTCTCTCTTCCTCTCTGTAAAAACTCAAAAAATATATATTAAAAAATAATAAATAAATAGATAAATAAATAAATAAACAAATAAAATACAGGGTCTTTGTCCACATCCTAGGATTGGGCTGTTGCAGGGCCAGGTTGCTATCCACTGCTCTAGCACATGCCATTACCTCATTCTCCGGGTGCCCTCTCCCCCATCCATGTAAGAGAGTACGTCTGTCTAAATGACTGCACAGAACACTCCTATCTTACAGCTTGTGTTGCCATAACAAAATACCATAAACTGAGTAAATTAAGCAAGATACATTTATTTTTTATAATTCTGAATGCTGGAAGTCCAAGATCAAGATGCTCACATGTTGAATCCTTGTGAGAACCATTTTCCTAGCTTTTAGATGTCTGTCTTTTTGCTGTGGCCTCATAGGAGAGAGGAAGAGAGGAAGGAGAAGGAGGAAGGGAGGGAGGGAGAATTGATTTTATTAGGACTCTAATCCCATCATGAGGACCTAACCCTCCTGAATTTATCTAAAGTTAATTACCTGCAATGGCCACATTTGGGTCTGGTGCTTGCCAAAATCTCCCTTCGGATATGCCACTTAGGAAGCTAATTGGATCCTGCTCTGATGCTGTCTGAAACTGGCCACTGCGAATGTTGGTTCTGGGGCTTTTGGGCAGGGACTCTGGTGCAGGTCAATGCCAGATGCTGCCTATGACTGGCCCTAGGCAACCTCTTTGGAGCTATACAAAGTCACCCACAGTTTGTGGACGCTTCTGCTGGGCCTGGGAGTGTGCAGGAGGGACCAAGTTGTATACCAATACTGGCCTTTACCAGCAGCAGGCCTGGGGCAGGCCAGCTGAAGTCCCACAGCACCCCAAGATCTGCCTCTGCCTTCTTCCACCTGCTGGTTGCCTGTTAGGCTCAGTCACTGGAAGAGTCTCAAGCCTGGCCAGTGTAGCTCAGTGGTTAAACATTGACCCATGAACCAGGAGGTCATAGTTTGATTCCCGGTCAGGGCACATGCTCAGGTTGCAGGCTCCATTCCCAGGAGGGGGCATGCAAGAGGCAACGAATCAATGACTCTTTCTCTCTCATCATTGATGTTTCTCTCTCTCTCTCTCTCTGAAATAAATAAAAACATTTTTTAAAGAGCCTCAGGTAGTACTCAAGTTGCAGGAGGTAGATTCTCAGTGGGTCACCAAGGAGGGACAAGAGGTGTTCACCAGACTGATACAGCTTCAAACTTGGTGCCAGGGCTGGGTCTGAGGTCATGCAACAAACGACCCAGGGCAGTGGTTGGCAAACTCATTAGTCAACAGAGCCAAATACCAACAGTACAACAATTGAAATTTTTTTGAGCTAAAATTTTTAAACTTAAACTTCCTCTAATGCCACTTCTTCACAATAGACTCACCCAGTCCATGTTATTTTGTGGAAGAGCCACACTCAAGGGGCCAAAGAGTCGCATGTGGCTTGTGAGCTGTGGTTTGCCAATCCAGGGTATAGCAAGACTAGCTGCCACCCACCCAAAGGCCACATTTCTAATTACACCACTCTGGGGATTAGGGCTTCTAAATGAATTTTGGGGGGACATAAGTCTATAGCACCTTCCTAATTAGGTTGAGGTGTTCTCCTTTTTAATTCCACTTCATTGGCAAAAATCTTTTAAAAATGTAAACTATATTGGCTGAGTATTTGTTTGCTGGGCACTGCACCCAAAGTACTATTTATTTACTCACTATTTATACTGGGTCTGCTTTCAAAAGGAAAGAAATGCAATAATGCCTTCTGGAAATTTTGAGCCATCACAGGAGACACTGACAAGGACACACAAGTTCCCAGGCGAGAGAAAATGGTAATTTTCCTGATTGTGGTTTTCATCGCCCCAGTTGCTGTCATTACTCACACGAACGTGAGCTTTTCTCCCTATCTTTCACATCCTCAGTCACTCTCCCCTCTCTCTGCCCTCCCAGATTGCCATGCTGGGCACAGTGAGGAAGTCATCAGTCGACTCTGGCTTTCAGGTGCCTCAGCAGAAGCGAGGGCAACTTTATCGTAGTGAGTGGCCAACTGAAAAATTCTCATCCCCATGTTTCTGAAATAGAGATAATGATAATGATGATAGCAATTAATTTTCAGTAATTACTGTGTGGTGGGCATGATTTCATTTCATCTTCACAGTAACCCTGAAGGATGGGTTCTATGAGCCCTCATCCTGCAGAAGTAGAAACTGAGGCTTAGAGAGGCTAGGTGTCTTGTTCAAGGTCATACAAAGCTAATAAACAGGAGAGTCATAGGGCCATGCACATTCTACCCTGACCTCCGCCCAGATCATATCCGCCTCCTGAAACAGGTGTCCTCACTGGCCAAGGTTTGCACACCGTGGACATGGGGTTACTACTTGTCGGATCGGGAGCGGATGTCCACCAACATGAGGACCCTCACGGTCAGCAGAACAGTGAAACGGGCTCCCAGACCCAAGTCTCATTACTGGCGCTGAGAACACAAACTGGTTTTAAGAGACAACCGCTGAGATAGCTGGGCAAACTGCAAATCCAACTTAATAACATCTATCCGATTTTACTAGTCAAGCACTAGAACTGGATTTAAGACAAAATCACTATGAAACTGGAGAAGCTGTTAAGCAGGAGACCTAAAGTAAAATCCAAAGATGCGATTCAATTACAATTGTTAAACATGGTTTGGTAAGAGGTGTTTTCAGAACTCCATTTCCCTAGTCAGTGTGTAGATACCTAGAAAAACACATAAAATGCACCCTAGAAAGCATTCAGATTTAAAGAAAAAAGTAAGCGGTGAGCTGTTTATCTGATGCTTGTACCCAAACTTATTTGACATGGACAATTCTCATAGAGTATTCTATGCATATATGAAGAGGGAGGAATTAAAATGGAAAACCCATTCTCCTAAGGAGACTGACCTGCTTGTCACCACCATGTTCCCCTTCTCAGGACCCCTTCCAGGTCCCCAGGGCCCTGACTTGTGGCTGGTTCAGTAGCTGCCCCAGATGTAACCTTTAGAAGCCATCTCAGATGGCTGCAAGTGGAGGTCCAGTATATTCTATGCACCTTTATGGGTATGTATACATGTAAGGGATATTCATATTTTTTTAGAATCAGAAATAGGGCAGAATGTGTAGTGGTGAAACTCACAATCTCTGAGATTAGGTATGTATGGATTTAAATCAGGGCTCTGCGACCTTGACCCCCACATTGCAGCTCTCTAAGTTCTGGGCCCTGCATACAAAATGAAGATAGTGATGGTACCCACATCCCAGGGCTGTTATAAGGGAATGCATATCTATCATTAGCAAAGCCACCAGAGAGCTAGTGTGAATTGAATAAGAACTAACACTGTTACCACTGCCACAGCCACCGCCACCACCATCGCCACCGCCACCACTGCCATGTTACTACTGTCATTACTAGTACTGTTACTACGATTACCGTTACTCACCCTCCTCCAATTGCCACTAGTACCAGACTGCTATCACCACTATTCTATTACCACAACTATTGTATCCAAATAAATGAAAACACTGCCTTTTCCATCCTCTCTTTCTCTTGTGTTCTTTTACTCCTATTTATTAAGGGGGATGAACTTGTTTTTCCTGCCAAACGAGTCCCTTGAGAATTGGGATTAATTGATTTGAATAGATGTGGGTCAGAGTTGCTCTGAATGAAAGGGCCCAGTATGTTCTTCTGACATATTTCGTGAAAAAGTGAAGTCTGGGTAATACATACATTCATACTTCAGCTCAAGCCCCACCTTCTTTCAAAGCCTTTGGCTTGCATTGATGTCTCCCTTCTCTGAAACAATCCTCACGCTCTCTAATTCTTTCATGAGTGTGAGACTCATCTCCCCAATGAATAAACTGCCAAAAACATAGTAGGCATTAGAAAATGACCAATACAGGAAGATGGTACTGAATGAACCAAGATTCCAAGCCCTAGAAAGATATTTCATCGCTCATGTAACCCAGAATACCAAGTGAGGTTAGGGATAGTGGGATCCAGGGCCTCAAAAGATTCCATGAGGGTCCAGTCTCTATTTCTCAGTTCTGCTTCGCTCTGTCCCTGGTGCTGAGAGCTCCATGTTCACATTCTTGAAGCAAAAAGTCCAGAGGAAATAGACTGCCTTTTCCAGCTACTCCTACATAGTATGTCCCAGGGGTGATAGCCGTGCACTGAACAGCCTTCAGTCATGTGCCTACCCTGACACTGCAGGTGGGTAGTCAGCCCCATCCAACCACCTGAGCCAAGTGAAGGTTTCATGGAAGAAGTGTTAGCATAAGAGGAATGGGCTTTAGATAGAAAAAAAACCTTTCTAAATAGCTCACTTGTTTAGCTCTAACTATGGTTAAGTACTCAAGGTAAATTTTGAGAATGATAGATTTTTATGCATCAGGCCTCCAACCAAAATGCTCATCAGGTTTTTCCTCCTGCCTGATTGACACTTTGTGGCCAGATGCTAAACATGTGGAATTGGTCACTCAAAGTCCACATCATTACAAAGGAGAGATCAGTTCACGATGGCAGGTTCACAAAGGGCTGTGTCATCCTCTCTGCTTAGTTCACTGACCTTTTTATTTCTCCTTGCTTTGGGCAGAACAATCCCTCTATTCCAGGAACTTCTGCTTTATTTAACCCATAAGGCTGTTATGGTACTTGCCACCTGTGGTCTCTTTGTTCTTATGTATGCTAGTTAAGACTCTTTAAATAATAGAAATCCTAACTCAAAAAGGGTTAAAAAAAAAGATTATCAGCTCACAAGACAGAACAATTTAAGAATAGTTCTTCAAAAATGGTTTGATCCAAGCTTCATATGATGTCAGCAGGCTGGGGTTTTTGCTGTATTTTAACCTCATCTTTTATATTTACTCCATTCTCAGTCCCATTGCTCCAAAACAGCTGCCACAGCACCAGCCCTCTTCTCTTGTTTACTCCTTTTTTTAAAAAAAATATATATTTTATTGATTTTTTACAGAGAGGAAGAGAGAGGGATAGAGAGCTAGAAACATTAATGAGAGAGAATCATTAATCAGCTGCCTCCTGCACACCCCCTACCGAGGATGTGCCCACAACCAAGGCACATGCCCTTGACCGGAATCGAACCCGGGACCTTTCAGTCTGCAGGCTGATGCTCTATCCACTGAGCCAAACCGGCTTCAGCTCTTGTTTACTTCTAGTGAAAAGAGATAGAAGCTCTTTCTCAAGATTCTCATGGCAACCTCATTGCTTCTCGTGGGCATTCATTGGGTCTGACGCTTCTTACTGAACCAACCACTGTGCTACAGAATGGGCTACACTGGTTGCTTTAGGTCTAGGTTGCAAGCTCCATCGCAGGACGACCTGTGGAGTCAAAACCAATTCTAAAAATGGGCAAGGGATCATTCTCGGGAATCTTCAATCTGAGAACAGGGAAGGAACTGCGTACAGGGGTCATAGAAAATACAAATGTGCAGTCTGGTGCTCCTGTTAGGTAATGTGTTTATTTACTCTCTGAGTCACAATGTGTGCTATAGCAAAGGACACACGTTAATAGGGGGCTTAATAAATGTTCACTAGAAGGAGGGAGGAAGAAAAGGCTGGATTAACCACTGGTCAGACATTTCTAACATTGTCGGTTAATACCACCTTCCTTGGGAAAACATCTCTGAAATGGCAATCAGAATTTTGGAATAGAACACACTTACTCATCAGTTTAATTAGCTCTAGCCTGAGCCAACGAAAAGTTTTCCATAAGCATGAGCTGTTTGCTCCCTGACTTAAAATGTTTCTTGGTAAAAGTACCAGGGGGGAAATAATTCATGACTTAATGAGGCTGAATTCTTACCTTTTGGCCCCTGGAATTACCCATTGGGCCCTGGAGCCAGATGATGAAAGACCTATTGCCCATTAGGGAAAGAATTTTGAATTGCCACTTACAGGACCAGTACACTGATTTAGCTCTCTGCCTTCTGAGGTCATTTACCTTACCTTCCGAGCTTCACAATGCTTTTGGCCCAAGGAGGGGGTCAATGGCAATAATGGTATCTATGAACAGGGGTTAATTACATGATAAAGACAGAAATTAAATCAGCATCAGTGTTGCTTCTTCTAAGCAGATGTCATTGATACAATATGGGAGGGGGTTTCTTCTTTTCTCACCTTTCCTCAAAGACCAGGTTACCTGAGCATGGACATGGGAACTGAAAATTACAGATTCAGAACCATTGATTTCTCTTATATCCCTGTCACAGCTCCTTAACTCTTCTTGGCTCCTAACCACACTGCTCATCTCTTCCATTAGCTGAAAAGGAGAGATGTGGTTAGGGTCCTCTGATGAGAATGAATAAATCAATACCTTAAATTCCTTCAAACTCTGAATTCTCATGAGCTCAACAGTTTTTAAAAATATATTTTTATTTATTTCAGAGAGGAAGGAAAAGAGAGAAACATCAATGATGAGAGAGAATCACCGACCAGCTGTCCCCCACACGCCTCCCACTGGGGATGGAGCCTGCAACCAGCATGTACCCTTGATTGGAATCGAACCCGGAGCCCTTCAGTCCACAGGTTGATGCTCTTTCCACTGAACCAAAAAGGCTAGGGCAACATTATGTTTTTCTAAAGGGAACTTGACCCATCTTCAGTATACTTTTTGTTTAAAATTATCTTGAATGAAATCTGTTTTGTGAAGTTGGAAGCTAGGAGAAAGTGCATAGTTAAAGATTCAACAAAGGGATGTTCCAGAATTTTCTGTCACTGGTGAGTAAAATATTCTATTTGGTTGATTAAAAAACTCAACTATAGAGTCTCGGTATGGGTACCACCACATTTCTA
Source organism: Vespertilio murinus (assembly GCA_963924515.1). Lineage (NCBI taxonomy): Eukaryota > Metazoa > Chordata > Mammalia > Chiroptera > Vespertilionidae > Vespertilio > Vespertilio murinus. The sequence continues at coordinate 22,376,915 of OZ004708.1, read as the reverse complement.
TGAACTTTTATTTTAGGGTACCTATCAAGTTATTATTAATGACTAAATGGTCTGGCGACAGGGTCTCAAGTAAAGAGGCTGACCTTTTTTTGTGGTAGCAAAGAGAAACAGGTGGGGAGTGGGGAGAAGGAAATGACAGAAAAAGGCCCAAAAGGAAGTTATTTACTGTTAATTTAGTATTTAGCTTATGTAACTCCACTAGACACAGGACATCTCTCTGTTAAAGTATTGTCTGGCACTAATAGTTTTGGAAAAATTTAAATTTCCTAATCAATATTAAGGGGCAGAAGTTTGAACCAAACCACTATAATTCATTTTCAACATATTTAAATTTTATTTCTGGCTTGATGTGGAGAATTTAGAAAAGTAATGGATAGCATGAGATGTCCATTGAAACAGAAGAAATACTAAAACATTTTTGTATAAAAATAAGTTTCAAGATACAGTAGGAAATAATTAAGCATATTTCAAAGTAATTAGATTCTGAAAATTGTTATGAGCACATATGGGTCTGTAGAAAAGCAGAGACTAAAATCTAAAAAGAGTATACAAAAACAACATCAACATTTAAAACAGATAACATTTTCCTAATTTTAAGGGTAGTAAATGCTCAATAAACAAATTTTGGAAAATTCTTAACATTTTAAATAAGATTAACATATCAAGTCTCATTATTCAGAAACAGTTACTTAAAGTATTTCATTATTTTTTCCTCTAGTCCTACCTGCATTTCTTTTTGCTTTTTAAAATTCCTTTTTTTTTTTCTAAATCTAAAAATATTTTATATTTGTTAGGAAAAATTTGGGAAAAGGTTTTAAAATTATTTTTAAATCTGTCAGAAAGCAGGAACCACTGTTAATATTTTGGATATATTTGTTTCTAGTATCTTACTGCAGATTTTTCATAGTTTGCACATAGAACACTGTAGCTCCACATTTGAGCACTTATTATAGAGAAATGGAAACTTATCCTATATAATAAAACCCCAGTGACCAAAATGGCAGAATGACCACAACGACCACACCCCTTGCCCCGGCCGGTCCCGACCCCCAGCAGGGACCCCCTCACCCTGCTATGGGGGCAGGGAGGGCTGGCAAACTATCCCTGGCCCCTCACTCCAACTGGCCTCATCCCCCAGTGGGGACCCCCACCCCAGTCCTAGGCCCTTATCAGGGCAGGCCAGCCGGCCCCCACCCATGCACTGGGCAGCTATCCTACATAATAAAAGGGTAATATGTAAATTGGCCCTAATGGAGGAAGGACCAGAACGACTGCTCAACCAGTCATTATGAGGTGCTCTGATCACCTCTGGGTCCCTTGCTCCTGTCAGCAGGCTCTGATCACCCAATGGCCAAGGGGGACCCAGGGGTGGGTGGTGGCAGGGGCAGGCTGGCTGTGGGCAGCAGGGGAAGATGGCCCTGATCACAGGCCAGGCCTATGGACCATCCCCGCCCATGTATTTTGTGTGCTGGGCCTCTAGTGTCCATATGAAAACCTATACATGTATATTCATAGCAGCTTCATTTGTAATAGCCAAAAGCTGGAAACAACCCAAATGCTCTTCAATGACTGAATGATTAAAGAAATTGTGGTATATCCTAGACACAGAATACTACTCAGCAATATAAAGGAAGGACTATTTATTTATGCAAAACCTTCAATGAATCTTAAGAGAATTATGCTGAGTAAAAAAAAGTCCATTTTAACATATTATAAAACATTCTTAAAATTATAAAATTACAAAAATGGAAACATGTCAGTGGTTGCCAGGAGAGATGGTACAAGGAGGGGCTTGAAGCTCAGCCAGCATGACTCAGTGGTTGAGCATCAACCTGTGAACCAGGAGGTCACTGTTTGATTCCTGGTCAGGACATAAGCCCCCATTGCAGGCTCACTCCCCAGTGTGGGGCCTGCAGAACCAGCTGATCAATGATTCTCTCATCATTGATGTTTCTTTCTCTCCCTCTTTCTTCCTCTCTGATGTCAATGAAAATATATATATTTTAAAAAGGGTAGCATGGGCGAAACTGGTTTGGCTCAGTGGATAGAGCTTCGACCTGTGGACTGAAAGGTCCCAGGTTTGATTCTGGTCAAGGGCATGTACCTTGGTTGCAGGCAGGTCCCCAGTAGGGGGTGTTCAAGAGGCAGCTGGTCAATGTTTCTCTCTCATTGATGTTTCTAACTCTCTATCCCTCTCTCTTCCTCTCTGTGAAAAATCAATAAAATATATTTTAAAATAAATAAAATAAATAAAAAATAAAAAGGGTAGCATGAGGGACCTTTGTGATCGAACTGTCCTAAACCTTCACTGTGGAGATGGCTATGTGAGTATAAACATGTTAGAAAATTACATAGAATTAAACACGTGTGTGTATAGGTAAAACATGAGAAATCAGAACAAGTTCAGTGGATTGTATTAATATCAACTTCTTGGTTGTGATATTGTACTATAGTTGTGCAGGATAATACCAGCGGGGGAACTGGGTGAAGAGTGTACAGCTTCTTTCAATGTTATTTTTTTGTAACTGCATGTGAACCTACAATTTACTTAAAGAGTTAAGACAAAACAAAATACAAGCATTTTATTGTGTAAACATAATTTTAGATAGGGAAATTCTCTTATAAACATAATTTTAATGCCCTTATAACATCCTATTATAGAAGCACTATTTATGTAACCATTTCTCTAGTATTGAATATTTAACCTAGAGCTGTGTGCAGTGTTTATATGTCACACATAATAGTGCAAGGACTTTTTTTGTGCATTAAAGTATTCTGTTTTAGAGTATGACCTTAGAAAAAATATTGCATAAAGTGAGTGCTATGGGGTATTAATAGTTGTAACATAAAAAAGAAGAGTCTGTGGCTAAATATATCCAGCCATTCGTTGTTCATTCTGGGAATCCTTGCAGTGTACATTGTGAATTACCCCGAGGTGAGAATATAATCAATGTTTCCGAAATGTATTTTCTCTGGAAAACCCCATGACGGATTAGAGATGATTGCCAATTCTTTTACTCTCCTCCCTAAATCTGGGTGGGCTGTATGACTGCTTTGCTCAGTAGAATACAGTGGAAATGATGTTGGACCAGTTACTTGCAGAAACCTTAAGAAACTGGCTGATTCCACTTCCTATCTCCTGAAACACCCGCTTTGGGGGAATTCATCATCCTTGTAAAAGGTCTGAATACCTTGCAACTTCCCTGTTAGTCCAAGCTAGCCATGTGGTGAGGCTGTGTAAAAAAAAAAAAGGGAGATAGATGGAAGAGCCCCAGCTATGCCAAAATTCCTGCTCAGGCATCAGACATGTGAACACCACCATCTTGGAAATTGGAGCCCCAACAGAAACAAGTGGAATAAAACCAAGGAAGACCTCTTCCCATACCCATCCCCAATATATGGTAATAAGAAAGCCTTCTCAGACATCTGAGAAAACTAGCTGATGTCACTATGGAGCAGAGATGAGCCATTCCCACTGTACTCTGCCCCAGTTCTCAAACCATGAGATCATGGCACACTGCAATGGTTGGTTATACTACTAAATGCAGGCTTGTGTGTTACACAGAAATAAATCACCATCACATCTCTCTCTTATTGCCCTTAGATGGTGACACATGATGCTTAAGGCCATTTGGCTTTAGAATTAGGATAACAAAATAATCTGTAATTTACAAAGGATGTGACCTTGGGAAATTAAACTCTGCAAAAACTGTCTTCTCGTTGGTGTATGTACCTTAATAAAAATGACCGAATGGCTTTCCAGAAAGCATACACCAGTTTACACTCATTTGTACAGTGTGAAAGCTGAGAAGACATTCAATTCTAGAACAGGGTTTGACAACCTTATTCTGGATGGGGCCAGACAGTAAACATCTTAGGTTTTGTGCACATGTGATTTCTGTCACAGCTCCTCAACTCTGCTGTTGAGGTGTGAAAGCAGCCAGACATTCTGTAAGCAAATGGACATGGCTATTTGCAATAAAACTTTTGCAAAAAGAAAAAATCGAGATGTGCTTCATCTGATTTGTAGAACTTAGCTCGTCAACCTCTGTTCTAGACACTGCACTCAGAGGGTTTGCACTGGGGATGCACTCATGAGCGCTGAGAAAATGAGAAACCAGTAAATCCTGGACTCCAGATGCCCTTGTGGGCTCTTCTCACTCAAGACAAACTGGCTACTTTACTTGGCACATATTTGTGAGTGCCAAGTTGCCATATTACTTCCTGTGAGATTAGCTACATCAGCTGCTTCTAAAACTTTAATTGGTAATGATCTATACTAGTACTTGGTTAAACTTGCAATTCGGAAAGTCAGCTGTTTTCTTGAAGCAAAAGTGATTTGGATTCTTTTTAAAGCACAAAGTAGATATTCACAGTTAACTAACGCAGTAAGCATAATCACTAAATATAGACAGTGGGCTTTGACGGAAAAACGCCTTGGTTAGCAAAGAAAAGGCCCAAGATCTGCTTCCACTTTTAGCTAACTAGCTGTGTGACTTTGGGGAAGCCATACCCCTGGGCTTCGGTGAGTTATAAACTTACAAAAGTTGGACTAAAAATTGCTTCCTTGGCTGCCTTCAAACAGTTAGAAGAGTTTAAAATGCCACACAAGATATACAAGTCTCATATTTTATTACGGATAACTGTTTATGTGTCATCCCCAAAATTAGAATCCGAGCTCCTTGGAGACAGGGGCGATGTTTGATGCATTTTGAAATCCCCATGTTTTGGCCCAGAGCGTAGCATACTGAGCAATCAATAAATGCTTGCAAAACGAATAACTAAATAGATAGATGAGTACCAGGGTTGTCAATACCACAATGATTAAGAGCAGAAATTAAAATAAGGTTTATCATGAATCAAATAAATAAAAAATTTGAAAACCTATTGGAAAGAGAATGGGCTGTTATTTATACCGGGAGTTGCATTGGGCCATTTCCACTGAGTCCCTGAGATACGAAAAGACTTCCTTCCGGTCTTAGGTGACTCCGTCTGTATCTAGCTGTCAGTCAACTTTTGTTCCAAGAGTACATATTACATATGTTAGTTCTATTTTTTAAAATATATTTTTATTGATTTCACAGAGAGGAAAGGAGAGGGAAAGAGGGACAAAAACATCAAAGATGAGAGAGAATCATTGACAGGCTGCCTTCTGCAAGCCCCCTACTGGGGACCAGCCTGAAACTCAGGCAAGTTTTCTGGAAATTGAACCCTGACTTCCTGGTTTGTGGCTCAACACTCAATGCTCAATGACTGAGCCACACCTGCCAGGCATTAATTCTATTTTTAAACTAAAAATAAAAATGTTGTCCAAAATCCATATACATATGTCTAATTTGCAGTCTTTGAAATGGGAATAAGAGAAAAAATTAGTTTTAAAAAAATTGTTATGATTAAAAGTAATAATGTTGCTTTAAGAAACCCAAAGTGAAATTAAAACAGATGGATAGAGTAGATAAGCACCTATAAAGGTAACTCAGTACAACTGATTCTTTAAGACAATATCAGAGCAGTGATTTTCAAATTTTTCATCTCTTGGCACACAAACTAATTACTAAAAATCTGTGGCGCACCAACAATATATATTTTTTGCTGATCTGACAAAAAATAGGTATAATTCTGATTCATTCACATCGGACAGCTATTGTTGTGTTGCTGTTGTCAATTTTTTTTTAATTTGACCATCTAAAGGAAGAGAGGTCAGTGCCCCTGACTAAATAGTCAGAATTGCATGTTTTAAAAATTCGTGCATCACACCAGTTGAAAATCACTGAGAATTGTTTAGTTTTTTACACATGTGATACTTCTTTACTTGTCAAGTTGGCCACCCTGGAATGAAACTCTTTGAGTCTTAGAAAACGTTGGAATTCTCCCCGTGGCAAACCCATGGGCCTGGAGTACCTGGTGCCATGATATTTTGTATCTAGTCTGATGCTCTCTCTGATCAACAGCTTGCAAACACTAGTAGGTGTGCCTTCCAAAAGGTCTTTTACAAAGAAAACACTCCCTGCATGTGACTGTTGAATAATGGATATACTTAAAGACTAGCCCTAATTTGCATTAAGCAAATGCTTTCCTTAGTGATACTGTGGCTTTTAGAGTCATCAAGAGAGAAGGAGGTTGCATTAGTCCTCCTTTTCAGAGCCACACCAACCTCCCTGCTGACCAGTAGATAGCCAGAATCTTAAGTTAGGAAATGTTAGAGATCGCTATTAATCAGCATGTTTATTTTCCATCTGAAAATGCAGGAGAGGGACCTTATTCCTTCCTCAACAATTCCTTGCTGCCACACAAGTTATCTTAGGAAAGAGGATTTATGTAGAACCTTGCTTTCCTGATTGGCATACTTTTGCATAATTTTGACTCTAAGTATCTCAACTCTTTCCCTCCTTTGAAAGAGACTAGTCATCGCAGAGACTTGGTGGTGCCCTTTTGATATATATATATATATATATATATATATATATATATATATATATATATATCTCCAGGACAGAGAATTAAGGGAACTGGACTGGACTCTACCATCGCTCACTTATCTGAGTTCACATAATTCTGATAAATGGGGGGCATTCTACTTTTTTTCTTTCTTCTTCTTCTTTTTACCCTGGAACATTTGACTTTTATGAAACCTAAATGTAGATAGAGTCTCTGATACCAGCCCTACTGGGAGAAGTGCAAACCAAGAAGGTGAAGTGACAAGAAAAATCTAACTATTTTACCACAACCTAGAATTCTCTTATTTTAAGTAAAAACTTACTGACTGGCTTTAAGGAATAAACCATAAGACACCTTTATTATGTTTATAGCAGGTCCTTGAGTATCCCATAGAGTCACTTCTTTATACTCCTTGCTCAACTACAAATCAATATTCTCCAATCCTGTACTGTGAAAGCTGCAGCACAGAACAGTAAGTCAATGCAAGTGAGAGACAGGCAACACTGCCCCTGCATTTGAATCTGCTAATAGAAATCACGGGCTTTATTTCCTGGTATTGTAACAATTTTCAAGCACACAGAAAAGTTGAAAGAATTTTACAGCTAGCCACTGATAGGCTATCAACATCACATGCTATATTTGCTTTAACTTATCCATCCCTCTATCCAGACACTAAACCATTACACTTTAAAGTACATTGCAAACATTGGCACATTCCTTCCTAAATGCTTCAGTATGCACATCACTAACTAAATTTCAGTATTTGCTCACTTTTTTCTTTTGATGTAAAACTTACATATCAAAAAGTATAAAAATCTTTACTTTCCATTTAGTTGAGTTTTGACAAAACCATATGCCTGTATAACCCAAAACCCTATCAACATGAAGTACATAACCTTCGCCCCAGAATATTTCTATCACATAGAGTCATGGTTGGCAAACTGCAGCTTGCGAGCCACATGTGGCTCTTTGGCCCCTTGAGTGTGGCTCTTGCACAAAATACCACGGCCTGGGCGAGTCTATTTTGAAGAAGTGGCATTAGAAGAAATTTAAGTTTAAAAAAATTTGGCTCTCAAAAGAAATTTCAGTCGTTGTACTGTTGATATTTGGCTCTGTTGACTAATGAGTTTGCCGACCACTGACATAGAGAATTGTGAGTAAGCTTTACAAATAATTAAATGATTTGAGGATGGACCGCAAAAGCATCCTTCTTGGTTTGCTCTCTGGTTTTCTGCATTAACTTTGGTTAGGTTGCTCATTCAGATGCGGGAGATGATCTGGTTTGGGTTTCTGTGTGCACAGTCTGGGATACCAATGGATAGCGGATGGGGTCCATGGACAGATGTCTCACTAGCTGGGTTCCCAGGGGAGAGGTACCAACCTCTGTGCCTGGTTTGCTCAAGTATGCAATGAGAATGGTAATAAAATCTACCACAGAGGAGGGTTGAGAGGATGCGGTGAGTTAATTTCATGAGCCATTTCACAGACCAAATACGGCCTGGCATGGAAGAAATGCTCAGCCCTTGTTAGCTGCATCACATGCCATGGCTGGTGTGGCTTCTGGTGGCACGGTGTAGAGAGAACACCTCATTCAAAGCTCTGCCATGCTCTGAGGAAGGCCAGAGTACCGAATTCCTGCCTCTGCACCCGGGCAGTTAGAGGCCCCTTGGTGGCACGCGGTGGGGACAGTGGCAAGGTCTTAGGAGGCCAGGCCATCCTGCCGCTGAGTAACAACCTGGCGACTCTTCCTGTCAGCTTCCAGCCTTCATACACAGACAGCTTCCCTACCTCCGGGCACCAGGAGCTGAGCATCTGGAGAGCAGCAAACATAATTAACTTGAAGCAAGGGGAGCACAGAAGAAGAAATAATGATCAGAAGCTCCAAACTTCCCGATTAAAATGCAGAAGGCGCCGTGGGTCACACATACAGCTCAGCGGCCTCATTCATGGACCATGCCTTCCATCGCAGTTTCCACAGTATCTATGCAAAACTGATCCTTGACCCAAAAAGCAAGACAAAGGGAAGGGGGAGCAAGGCTTGGCTCTGTGTTCCTTCAATGCATCTTAAACCCACCAGGGAACCCCCTCTTTCTTTGATCTCCTGGAGCTTGGCCTGGGCTTGCAAATTAAATGCCTTTCCATTCAGGTCTGTAAGAAGCTTTTTGCAAAGATCAAACATGTCTGCGGACTTGACTGTTCCAGGGGACTGATGGGATTTTAATGATATTTTTTTGGCATGCATTGAGAGCTGAGACTCCCGAAGCCAGTCCCCAGGCAGGTCAAAGAGTAGAATAGTTGGATATGTTTAGCCTTTCTGCATTCCAAGACATCTTTCAGATCTGAAGCGTGGTGCAGAAAAGGTCCGGTTGACACAGGCAGACAGGCTGTGATATTAAAGAACTTGGGTTTCAAAGTCAAGCAGGTCTGGTTTAGAAGGCCAGCCTAAGTACCTACCAGCTGTGTGACCATAGTGGTCACTTCTCTCTGGGCCTTAGTTTTCTCACCTGGATAATGGATACAACAACAACAACCTCGAAGAGTCCCACTGAAGAAGAACTGAGATAATGCATAGAACACTCCTAGCACAGGCCTAGCTGGAAGTAGGGGCCGAAGTATGGAAGCTATAGTCTTTTCATGTGTTGCTAACAATAACAACAATTGATAGATTCTCCCTTCCTCCAGCTGATGGTGAGACAGATGTATATGTGTTCCCCACAGAGGAAGAAAAATCCCTGATCATGGAGACAAGTTGATAGGTGTAGGGAGAGGAGGTTATGAGATTCCTTGTCCTAGTTCCACACTCCAAGCTGAGAGGGTAGTAGCCATGGTGTTACCAATAAGAGGTGACCGATGAGTGATTGAGATGGTATTGCAGTGAAAGTGGGAGGGAAAAGAAAGGAAAGGAGTAGGAGAAGCCAGGGACCTGGATAGTTGGATAAGAGATTACATAAAAGATGAAACAGAGAAGGCCGGAAGGGAGGACCTTTCAATAATAAACCAACATTGTCCAAGCACAGCAAACTTTCGGCCAGTTGGTCATGCGGCCCACGAGCCAAGAGTTTGACATGCTTTATTGTCCAGCCCTACAAAGAACCACAGAAAGTCTGGAATTTTGTTTAGATCTACCTAGATGCTAAGATGCCCATTATTAAGCATTGAAATAAGCTATGTATTCAGTTATTCACCAGAAAAACCTGCATGTACACGTTTGTCAAGCCTCTTCTGAATGCAGGAAATTGCCTCAGCCTCTAGACAAAGGGAAGACAGACATTTCCAGGCCTTTCCTTGTGGAACTAAAAAATCCTGTTGCTGAGTGACTGACATGCTCCCAACGTTTCTTACGCATTCTGAGCCATTAGAGCTTTTAGAGTGGAGGCATAAATTCTCATGCTGTTTGTGTAATTTTGAAATGCACAAAATGAAATGTAAAAAAAAAAAAAAAAATCCAGCCCTCACGCTTCAAAAATGTCGCGTTATATAACTAATAAGAAAACTAGAGATGAGAGAATTTTCACATGTCATTTAATTCTATTCACAGTGGAAACAAATTTAGTCTGAGTGAGCCTAAACATGAATATGAAAGTGCCTCAGCCAAGAAGGATTTAACAGCCGAAAGGGGGGGAATAACACGTTGGGTTTAAGACTTTAAAGCCACCCAAACAATGACATTTGCCTTGTTTGAATAGTTTTCATTTTCCTTATTCTCTTAGGTTGCATCTATATAGACAAAGAGGGAGTGAAGACATGTATCATTCAATAATTTGATCCGCTTCAGATAACTTTTCCGATGATGATGATGATGATTGCAGTTAAAACATAAGTATTTCTCTGATCCAAGTACTTTCTGGACATTTTCTTTCTGAATCCTCACAATAACCTTAATAGCTAAATACCTGTCAAAGCCAAATGATTAGGAAGAGATGAGGTAGAATATGAGAGGATTATCCTGTTGCAGAAAATGCACGTGTTTTGTTTCTTGAAAATACAAGAGAGACAAAGAAACAAATAAAAACTAGAACAATTGTTTCAGATTCCTAAATATGTAGATTTATGTGTCAATGTTTTTAGTCTTCTTTAACAAGAAAAATGGCTCTGAGTGAGGAACTAGTGCTATTTCTCAACATCTTTGTGCTTCAGGGTTGCACCATGCATTCCTAATATGAGTTCCTGGGTGCTTCTCCTCTTCTTTGTAAATCCTGTCCCTCGTCCTATGAAGAAACAAGCCTGGTGCCCACACACTGAAAAGCAGGCCTGAGCTGCACTCTCAACTGCCATCTCCAGCAGCCTGTCTTTCTCCTAGGAGAAGATTGAGATAAGAAGGCATAATGGGCACACTTATCAACATTCCAGATGATTGAAGACAAGCAAAAATGGTTTTGATGCTGTGGAGATGGGACTAATATTCCATCATTGAGAGCTAATTGAAAAATAAATCAGAGCAAAGCTTTGGAAATGCCTTCATCTGCCACACAAGGGGGATTCATTGGAATGAGGCTGAATGGAAAGTGAATTGTGTGTAGAGGAACAGACTGAGGAGACGTTTAAAAATAAGGAGGGGCCGAAACCAGTTTGGCTCAGTGGATAGAGCGTCGGCCTGCGGACTGAAAGGTCCCAGGTTCGATTCCGGTCAAAGGCATGTACCTTGGTTGTGGGCACATCCCCGGTAGGGGATGTGCAAGAGGCTGCTGATCGATGTTTCTCTATCATCAATGTTTCCAGCTTTCTTTCCCTCTCTCTTCCTCTCAGTAAAAACTCAATTAAATATATTTTTAAAAACATAAGGAGGTGATCAACCAACTCCTTTTCTTTCAGAGTTTACTGCACAACCCACTGTAATGAGCAACTTTGGTGACTAAACTCTATGCACCCTTGCTTTAGCTTATTATTTCAAGCTACCTCCTATTGATAAAAAGGAAGTGATCTCTATTCTAAAAGATCACAAGAGCCATGTTAGGGCAATCGGCAGGGTAGTAGCTTTGACATCTAACATGTTTGGCTTGGCTACATTTTGGCTCTGCAAGTCAAGCGAGTTACGTAACCTTGATGAGCTTCAATTTTCCCATCAGTAGGAAGATAGTGACTAGCTAGTAAGTTTATTATGAGTATTAATGAGCTACTATATTTAAACTCATAATCAAATGCTTTCCACAGAACAGAAGCTTAGTAAATGATAGTTATTATGGTGATTATCTTCTACTTTGGAGTCAGCTATTTGCCTCCTAGAATGATATATTTGGTTCAGAGATTATATTTTAGCAAATACTAAAGTAATGTTATTTTTTATTGTTGTTTTTATTCAAGTCATAGAACTAGTGATTTTATATTATTATTAATTATTGTTATTATCATTATGACATAGGGTTATACCAACCATTGGGGATGATACATAGAATTCAATAGTTGCTATTAATTCAATATAAAAAAACGTGATGTACATGAGATATGGGTCATAACAGGTGAATGATCACCAAGGTTTATTGTGTGCCTGACTCTTTACAAGCATAATACATTACCTCATTGATCCCTTAACTAACCTTCTAAAAATGTATTATGTCCATTTTATAGACAAAGAAGCTAAGTAACTGCTCAAGGTCCACATCACTCTGTGAGGAAGCTGTGATTTGAATTCACCCCACTTGCCTGAAAAGTACAGGCCCTTAACCCTTAAGCTGCTGATTCAGAGTGAAGCCACCTTGACTTTCCCCCTGTCAACCTCTGTGGGTTCTTAGGAAGATATGGGAAGGTTATCAATGTATATGCAGCAGCCTTCCAGAAATTGGAAGGAATGGAGAACACAGACATTATCATTATCTATAATAATAAAAGTGTAATGTGTAAATCTACTGAACGGCCAAACAGCAGAATGACTGCAAGACCATGCGAGGACACCCACTGGTGCCAGGACAGTCAAGGCAGGGCAACCAATCAGGTGGCTCCACAATAGCTCCAAAGAGGGATGCCCAGGCCACCTCTGGGTTGCAACCGGTGGGTTGCAGTGGGTGGGTGGGGGCAATCCATCATGGAGCCCCAGCTGGATGGGCAGGGCCTGTCTCTTTGGGACAATTGATCATGGGGCTCCCAGACTGTGAGAAGGTGCTGGGCTGAGGGACCCCCCTCTCCCAAAGTGCACAAATTTTATGCACTGGGCCTCTAGTTCCTTTTATAATAATCTCAATTTAGACTGCAGTTGGCTAAGATAGCCTATGCTTTCCATTAAATAAGAATCAAGTTTGATTACAGTAGATAGTCATTCATATTAGAGAAAATAAATCCAGAAACAACAGACTAGGAACTCAGTGTGTAATGCACACACAGCATGGCGGGGCCTGCCATCTTTCATTGCCACACTGCTTCCTTTTGTTGAGTTCCTCCAACGGAAATCCATGTAATGGCAGCCCACTTACTGATCAGGAACATGGCTCTGGAGATGGGCAGATCTGAGTTCCAGTCTCAGGCTTGACCCTGAGCTTATAACCTTGAACCTCTCTGGACCTCTGTTTTCTTATCTGTAAAATGGGGCTAATCATCTAATGCAGGTAAGCCACTGACCATAGAAAGCACTCCATGTGGTAGCTGTCACTGAGAGAACTGTCTTTCACATAGGAACGGCTTCAACTGAGAAATCTAAACACAAAGAAATACCTAGGTTTTTTTTTAAATAACACTTAAAAATTAAGTATGAAAACTGAAAAAGCGAAATGTCCAATGTGAGTTTATTTTCTGTGTATTCTTTGCTTTGCAGAAGACTTCCGAAGATTGCTAATTGGGGGCAATAGGGAGAGTTGGTATCAATATTGGGGAACCTCATTTCCAGCGGTGGTGGGAGCAGGTCCAGGCCCAGGACCACCTCTTGGAGACCAGCCCAGGGCGGCTCATCAAGCCCCTGAATGTTCGGCAATTTTCCAAAGCCTGGCACCAAACCAGGGAAAGAGATACAGCTGAATCTGGCAAAGGCGTGGGCCCATGGGGCCGTGGCGTCCTACCTAATACTGAGCAAGTCTCCAGCAATGTTATCTGTGGGGCCCCAGCAGCACTTCTCTTGTTAATAAGCTGTCTGGCAGAAATAATGCTGTCAGCACATGTGGAGGGCAGCAAACCCGATGCAAAATAATGATTCTATTCACATGATCCTTTGCAGTCATTGTATAGCACGTTCTTTGGAGGGCTGGAGTTGACAGGTAACTTCTGAGGGGGGACAAGGAAAATAATTTGCTCATCCTGTGAGACTGTACTTAGGGAAATAAGTCTGGACCCCGTGTGAGAACCTGGGCTGTGGAGCTAGCTCGGCTGCAAAATGAAAATGTCATGTTCACAAGTTCCATCACCGCTGAACCCCACCCTCATTTTCTTCACCTTTTTTTTTTAAAACAAAACAAAACAAAACAAAACATATTTTTATTGTTTTCAGAGAGGAAGGGAGACAGAGAAACATCAATGATGAGAGAGAATCATTGATTGGCTGCTCCCTGCATGCCCCCTACTGGGGATTGAGCCTGAAACCCAGCATGTGCCCTGACTGGGAATCCAACTGTGACCTCTGGGTCATAAGTTGATTAGCAACCACTGAGCCATACTGGCTGGGCAGTGTCTTCTTTGAAAGGAAGGAGTTCTACAGGGAAGCGGAGCTCCCTGAAGTCAGAAACTGCTGAAACTTTAGTACCCAGATCAGTGTTTGACACATACATACTCTTGCTGTTAAATTAGGAGAGTTAGTCAGCTCTTTTACTTTATGAAAGAGACTCCATTCCAAGAGCCTGTCCAAGGAGCTCTGATGCTAAGACCAGACAGGGACTGTCTTCGAAGGAAATAAGGCTCCCTCTCTCCAAAGCCAGGCTAACAGAGATGCTGACTTCACCCGGGGAAAGACGCCCAGCCCAGAGCTCGAGGGAATCCTTCTCAGAATCACAGGGCTCTGAGGGATAATTGAGGGCTTCCTTCTCTGAATCACCATCACGGCATCTCCCCGGAATGACAAAGCAGGGATATCTGGAGGAAGGCCACTGTCTGGGGAATAGCAATAGCACAGCCTAGCCCTCCGCCGTTTAGAAAGCACCTGTCATCCGCTGTCTTATGTGGTTCTCACAGGAGCCCGTGGGGAAGGGACGTGTCTGGCTTTGCCAATGTAGGATGGGGAGACTGAAGCTCAGACACGGTATCCACTTCATCAAAGTGAACTCATTGTTAAGTGGAACGTGTTTTCTTCTGTGTGACTTACTGTTTTGGGTTTTATAGTTAGGTCTTGGACCTCGGTCATAGAGAACATTCTATGAAGATGACCCCAAAGGCATGGGAATTAAAGGCAAAAATGAATGAATGGGACCGTGTCAAACTAAAAGGCTGCACAGCATAAGAAACTGACAACAAAACAAAGAGTCCGCCCACCAGATGGGAGATGATATTTACAAACTGTACCTCCGGCAAAGGTTTAATTTACAAAGTATATAGAGATCTCATAAAAATCAACACCAAACAAGCAAACTAACCAATCAAAAAGTGGGCAGAGGACCCAAAAACACACCTCTTCCTAGAAGACACATGAATAGCCAATAGATATATACCAAGATGTTCAACCTCGCTGGCGACTAGGGAAATGCAAATCAAAACCACAATGAGATGCCACCTTACATCTGTTAGAGTGGCCATTAGCAACAAGACAAGCAAGAACAAGTGCTGGACAGGTTGTGGAAAAGGGAACCCCCACTCACTGCTAGTGGGAATGTAAATTGGTACAACCACTCTGGAAAGCATGGCAATTCCTCAAAAAATTAAGAATAGAGCTACCATATGATCCAACAATCCCTTTCCTGGGTAGATGCCCCCAAACCTCAGAATTGTGTATTAACAAAGATATATGCACCTCTATTTTGCTGCCACATTATTTACAGTGGCCAAGGCAAGGAAACAACCAAAATGGTCCACGATAGAGGACTCGCTAAAGAAAGTGTAAACATACACACAATGGAATACTACTCAGCCATGAAAAAGGATGAAATAGCGTGATTGGCGATAACATGGATGGACCCTGAGAAGAACATGACTCTAAGTGAAATAAACCAGTCAGAACAGGCTAAGAACTATATTATTTCATTCAAATGTGGGATATAAAACTGAAACTTGTGAACAGTGTGGTGATTGCCAGAGAAGAGGGTAGGAGGGGGTTCTAATATAGAGTGACAGGAGAAGACCTGGCTTTGGGTGGTGGGCACACAGTGCAATATTCAGCCCTTGTAACATAGAAACCCACACCTGAAACCTGTATGTTTATCCTGACCGATGTCACCCCAATCTATTCAATAAAAAGTATTTTAAAAAAAGACAAAAGTCAAACAGCCAGGAGCTGAACCTGGGTCTTTTAACTCTAAATGCCAAGCTATTAAATCCATTCTGAGATAGAAGATTGTGTATTCCCTATCTGTCCCCAAGCAATGCCCAAAGGCCCTTTGTCCTAAGCAGAGTATTACCGTATTTGCCGGCGTATAAGACGACTTTTTGGCCCTGAAAAATACGTATTTGCTGGCGTATAAGACAACTGGGCGTATAAGACGACCCCCTAACATTTCCACCCAAAATACAGAGTTTGTTATATACTCGCCGTATAAGACTACCCCCCACTTGGAGGCATATTTTTCAGGGCCAAAAAATCGTCTTATACGCCGGCAAATACGGTAGTAATAACCAGTGTTTATTGGGACTGGTTTACACATGTTGACACATTCAATTGTCACAACAGTGCTTGGGAGGCAGGCACTAGACTTACTCCCACCTAGAGGTGAGTGAGGCACACAGATGGGAAAGTAACTCCCCCACGTTTACACAGCAACTGCGGGTGCCTGGGGATGGTCAGGTGAAGTCCTCTCCTTCCACAGGCTGAGAACTGGGGGAGGCTGTGGCTTAGGAAGGGCTCCTCTGCCTTGAACGAGCTTGCGGAGCCCTGAGACGGTTGCCTGTGGCTGGGGATGGACATCTGCCAGCACCTGTTAGCCTGGGCTGTGGCTGTCCCCACCAAAGGGACACTTTCCCCTTCCCTTTTGGGACCAGGGATCAGGTTCCTCTTCTCTGGTTCCGGCAGCTGGGCCCTTTCATTTTGCCAAAAGGTTTCCTAACGGTTAAGGCAGGGCTGAGAGCAGAGTTGTCCTGGTAGCTTTCAGGAGTCTCTTCTGTCGCTGGCTCCTCTGAGGGAGGATTAGACAGTAAAGGGCGGGCAGGGAGGGAGGCAGGGCCCTCAGAACCTCAACCAGATTCACACCCACTGAAAGGTTTCAAGTGCCCACCATGTGCCAAACCCTGCATCAGCTCCCTCACTCAATCCAGATGCATTTGTTGAGTTCCTACTCTGTGCCAGCTGCCAACTTGGTTTTTCAATATTAATTAATTTTTAAAGCACCATTGATCATCTACAAGTATCAGGGCCTATAATAGGCATTATGAGCATGAATCAGAATGGTCATGATAAAATGACTATTTATTGAGAACTTACCACTAATATAAGCACATTACATTTAGTTCACTCTTTTTTTATTTTTTAAACAAATATTTTTTTTATTAAATTATTATCTGTGTACATATATTACTCTTAATCTCCACAGCTTTACAAGGTTGATACTATTACTATTCCTACTTTATAGGACATGAAAGTGATGCCAAAGAGTTTTAATGAATCAGGCCAAATCACCCACATGGTGCCTGGGAACACCCAGCTATGAAGATACATAAAACTCAGCCCAACGTGAGGGAAGGCTCAGTTATTGTACCTTGTTCACCCCTTGCAATAATCCCATGGGAGGTAGGTAGTATTATTCTATAGAGGATCATACAGGTTTCATTTCTAGAATTTCAATTCTCAGTACTGAGTGGGCAAACCCCATATAAAACACACATTTTTTCATAGATCATGACCTCTAGTGGCAAAGTGATTTCCATCACATATTCAATGAAACAGGAGCCTTTTCCAATGCCTAGGCTTTCATAAAACCTCACCCAATCCACTTTAGAGTTGATTGCATTTTATTGTGCAAATGACAGACGAAGAGCTTATGTGACCTGCCTAGGTCTCATTGCTAGCATGTGGCGAGGACTATGCTCTTTCTAATAAACCACACTTGCAAACAGGCCTGTGGGAAAACTGCTAAGGTATCTACACTGCTCATCGCAAATCTATCAGTTATGACTCTCTGGTTTTTCAACAGTCTCAATATGTGTTTCACTGTTGTCTGACCCCCTCTGAAAAACCACCAAAGCCAAACCCTTGCTTGGTTCCTGTGTGAACATGGACAAAAGAAGTGAGTTTTGTGTGTTTGCTAGAGGCTGGAGGATTAGGATGTGTCCAGGGTGCAGTTTTGAGTGCCTGGAGTAGAAAAATACAAGTACAATGGAGAAACCTTGTATTAGTACCAGCATGTCCTTGCAAAGAAGAAAATCAAGATGCTCTATATGGGTAGATTTCAGAATGACAAATTATGAAGGGAACTTGGAAAATTTCAGAGATGTTCTCATCTGTCAAGAGATAGCATTGAAAAATACTCAACACACATTTTTTGGATGGCTTACCCAAGGATGAAATTTTTGACTGGATAAACTTGTCCCCTGGGATATGGATGGCACTCAGAATATATCCTAGACATGTATCTGAAGTTGTGACTTTGTTTCCCCAATTTAAAAAAAGAGAAATATATAGAAATAAATATTTTTATAACATTTTTGGGTTCATAGGCCCTTCTGAAAAATCTAATGATATTTCTAATTTCCCTCCCCAACAATATGCAAATTTTATGATACATAAATTTACATATCCAGTAATGGTAATCAACTTTAAAGAAACACAGTAATGGGCCCCCATATGACTATAAATCCCAAGTTCAAGGACTTTGGTCTAATTTATCTCTAAATTCAATTTCTTATATGCCTAGGCAGCTATCTATTTTTGCTACTCAACTGCCATATGATTTAGCAGCTTATGTCAAAGTTCCAGAAGTCTTTAGGATTTATAGATGTGCACCCAAGACCAATGAAGAGCCTGTTTTCTTAAGAACTTCCCTTAAATATTTAACTCTTTGAAGGGATAATCCTTTCAGTGAGAAGAGCTACTCTAGCCGTCCCAGGCAGAGTATAGGATTACTAACCTAGTAACTTCTAGGGGTAATGTACTCCTTGATGCCAACTGATTGTTGCTGGGAGAATGTAATTGACTACAGTCTTCTAAAATTTCTTAAACCTTTCATTTTGTTGATCCCTATTGGAGAAGATATCTGGGTGTTTTTTTTTTCCCATTCAATCAACTAATATTCCTTGCATACTTACTATATAAAAGTACTTGGAAAATAAAAAAAAATTATTTACACAACCGCTTTAAACATACTAAAAAGAGTTCTTTTTTTTTTTTACTTGCCAAATTAAAAATTCCAAAACCATCCAAGTCTTTACAAGTATCATTTTTGTTGCCAGCTATTTCTTCTTGTTCTTCATGTTACCCTATTTCTTATATATTTCATATGTGTGTGTGTTTGACTGTGAATTCCTATTCTTTGGAAATTCATCTAAAGGAACTAGGAGAGGGATTAACTTGAAGTTGCATTCCTTCAGAAATAAACTGCATTTATTCTTGTAATCACCTGAGTTCACTAACAATTTGAGACTTCTTTAATCAAATTCTCCAAAAAAAAATTTAAGGTATTTTGTACCCTACAGGTAGTATGAATTTGTCTGCAAACCCACATAAGGACCAATTTGGAGTTATGAAACCTCAGGTAATGTTTGTGTATTCTATTTTCCTGCTTCATTTAGTGCTGTTCCATCCTGGAAAGTTGATTTATTTCTCTTTCCCCTCTTAGTTTGAAGCTATATCCTTTTGGGGGAGTCCAGGAGTGGAGATCTCATATTAAACTCCCCATGTTGGGAGGGTTGTGGGTTTCCCACCTGTCCCTTGTGTAACCTTCAAAATGGAAGCTCCCTCCTGGGATTATTCTTGCTTGCCTTCATTTCTCCTGGCTGCTGTTTCCTCCTATTGTGCTGTCTGTAGTTCACTTGCAGTTACTCCAGCAAAAGAAGGGATGTAGTGCATATGTGAAGGTGCATACGTTTTTTATTCACACCTCCAGAATGGTTAGATATCATTTAAAGACTCCCCATCTTAAAAGTATAATCCAGAATTGACTTCCACAAGCACCTTAATTATTCTCAACATCATGTCTGCAAGGGCAAGGCCACTCAAATTTATGATCTAGGGCCAGGAGCATCAGCACCACCTGGAAGCTTGTTTGCAATACAGATCCTTATGCCCCATCCCAGAACTGCTGTGTCAGACAGAATGTCTCAGGTGGGGATCCAGGAATCCGTATTTTAACAAGCCTCTCTCCTGAAAACAGAGTCAAGAAAGGCAGAGAAAGGTCTGAGCAAACACCATGGCTGAAGGAGGCAATGGTACTTGGGGATATTAAGCCATTCAGTTCGGCAGGAGTTTCTCTTTGGCTGGGCCAGACCATTGAGCCAAGTTCACTGATGAGGTTAAAATTCCATAACATTCTTTTTTAGTCCCTTCCTATTCTATAGGAAAGTGGAACATTATAAAACAGAACAGCCTTGGGATAAAGCAAGGAGTTTTTTGTTTTTTGTTTTTTTCTCAAGACTGGTGGAAACAACATAGAGCAATACCTTTGTGATTAGCCCAAGAGGTAAGTAGCATCCAGAGAGGCTGATGCTAATATTAGCCCAAGGCTTAAAATTTCTACTGATTCGTTTTACAGCCCTGTGTTGGCAAGGAGCTGCAGGGAATGCATTTTCACAATTCATATCAGAAGGCTGAGGGAGAGGATTGCCAAGTGCACAGATGCAGAGGATGTTAATTACTCTCGTGGACAAAGCACCTGAGAACTTGGTGTGAATTATTAAAATGCCGTGTTAAGTTATTGCATTTGAATGTCAATTTGACTGGATTTTAGTGTTCATAGATCTTTACTTCAGGACTAAATAGTAAAATTTCTACTTATCCCCTGCCTCACAGAGCTGCTATTATTGTTGGCTTTATTGAATTACATGGTGTGGAAATTGGAATGGTAATATGCCTGTGCAAGTACAGACACTGCAGGTTTTTAGAGATAGATGGGGGAACAAAGAGGCATTAGAGTTTGTGTCAATGATTTTACTCCTTGAGGAAATTATGTCATAAATTTTCCCAAGAAATGCTACCCTGATAGTCTCATTGCACAACACCCACAGAGAAAAGCACATAAACAGTTAAAAGAGGACTTTCCAGGTGGAAGGGAGGGAGCATGGGAAACAGAGGCGTGTTCAGAGCTGTCACGAAATGACTTGCTGATTAATTCCTCATGGGCTTCTCATGTAAATTAACCTCATTGGCTCCTCTGAAAAAATGTGGACAGTAAACACCTCGCTTGTGAAGATTATAGGCAAATGGGCTTAGTGCAGCCATGGGCAAAATATCGCCCGAGGGCTGGGGCCCCTTTGGCTGATCTATCCAGCCTGCTGAGCAGAAAGAGTGGAGGGTTCTCTTGCTCTCCCCTCCACTCCTTCACCAGCAGCCCAAGTGAGAGTGCCAGCATGGTCAGGTTGCTTTTGTTCCGGCCCTCTGGTCCAGTTTAAGAACCCATTGTGGCCCTCAAGTCAAAAAGTTTGCCCACCCCTGGCTCAGTGTGTCCCAGAAAATTTCTGGCACATAGTAGGTGCTCAATAAATGGAAGTTTTTGTTCTTATCGAGGAACCAAAATGGACCAACCAGGAACCAGATTCGGATCATGTGGCCAATCTGCCCAGTGGCTAGCCCTCCTTCTGCTAATTACTTATCAAGTCCATTTTGGAGATAGCTGTAATGTTTCTCAAATTATATAACTTTGGAGGACGTCAGTTAGGTCCTTGTCCTGCCCGGGCTAGGCCAATCCAATGCGTACTTGCCAGATGTTATGCAAAGACCTGAACCCAGGCCTGTGGATCAAATGAACATTAGTCACTGCTCCCAGGTCCCAATTACTATATAACTGGGAAGAAGCTATCTCCAAAACATACTTCATAATTTTGCCAATTATTCTGGACCAACACAGGTTTTCATTCCATTAATAACTGCTTTTAGGCCTGGATGCCTCTTTTACCTCTTCCTCCCTCGTTCCTCTTCTTCCCTCTCTTCTTACCTGTGTAAACCACTCAGAAGCTTCATTTCCGTAATAAGACCTCTTCTTCTTTTTTTCCCTTTTGATTCACACAGGTTTCATCCACCATGTCGACTCATCTGCCTCCACTATCTTAATCATTAAACCCTCAGGACAATGAAGTTCTGATCAGCATCAAATGGTCTTAGGAACAAAGTCTCAGGTCTGTGGACCCCAGACACAGAGCTCTAGTCAAACCAGAAATGACACGTAGGCCTCATCTGTGTTTCAGCTCCAGGCCCAGAAAATTGGCCAAAACAGATAAAGCAAAAGTGGCAAAAACAGATGAAGCAACACCATGGCTGGCATCAGGACCAGATGCAATGACCAATGACCCCCTGCCCTAGAACTGACCAATTAGTAGAGACTATGACCCTGATACAACCCCAACTCCCCTAATCAGTTTGATTAATGACTGTTCCCTTTATGATCCTCCCCTGGAAGCCATTAGGAAGCCATGTCTGTAGCATTAGCTCTCTCCTGGAGTGGGCCACGGCCTCACAGTAAACCCTTACTTTCTTTGCTGCAAACTCCTGTTTGTGTTTTAGTGGGCTGTGATGTGGGCAGGCAGATGGACCCCTTTAGTCAGGTAACAATTACCTCCACATCTTTTATTGTGATTTGGTTTCTCTCACCCTCTATACACTTTTGCATATTTCCTTACTTTTAAGCTCCATTAGGGAAGAATGTACAGGCAAGGAAAACTTGATCCTTTAAGATGGAAATGACTACACAATATACTTCTATTAAGATTTTATGACTTTAAAAACTTGAGTAAATGGTAATCGTTGGTGAAATGATATAGTGCCCTGCAGCAATAAACAGCCAGGCTCCAGAGGCAGAGCACACCAGCTAACACCAGCCTGCCATTGCCATGTATGTGACTGCACACGAATGGCACTTCCAATCTGAGGCCTCCATTTCTTCACTTCCAAAGGGGATTATAAAAAGAGTATTTATCATGATCAATAAGTTGGCTGTCTAATAAAACCTTTTATTTCAAATGTTTTGTTCCTTGCTCATATCTATTTGAGGCAGAAAAGTGAATCAGTCCTCCAGTTTCTTTCGCAGCTAGAGTTGGCTAGCCATGGGAGATGTAGCTAGATTTCTGACCTGGGAGATAAAAGTAGAAATCTTCTATTGAATTCCAAGCAAACCCCCCTACTTCACCCCCCCCCCACACACACACACTCACAACTCAAAAAATTATGACTGCCCTCCTCCCTTCCTTCTTCTTGCTTAAAATGAGGATATAATGGCAGGAGCAGAAGCTGCCATCTTGGGCCCCTTAGGAAATTAACATGAGAGTCAGAACAAGATAATCACTTTGCTTGTCTCCATAGTGAGCTTTTGACCCAAAAGTAGTAGCTACTAATCTCTTAATTTCTAGTTATCCAAGGAAAATAGAATATATTTAAGACACGGAGGCCGCGTGTTCTGTGAGTATGTGCAACCATTTGAAATTGTCAGTAGCCAAGGATGTGTAAGCTATCAAATGAGCAATTTTATGTGGTTCAGCCTACTATTCACAGCCAAAATGTTCCTAATCAATTATTTGCCCCACAATTTTGTAGAAAGATTAAACTGTATAAAGCTCCAAGAACACTGTCTGGCATGTGGTCAATAAGTGTTAGTTACCACATTTCCTCCATATGATGATACGCTTCCCCCCCCCCCCACACACATTTTAAGTATCTCTGCATTTAGAATAGAAGGTTTGCAATCAATATAGCCAATTAATGTGGTAGCGTTTCCTTTATTTCTCAGAGGACGTTATTAAATAGTTGTCCTTATTTATAGCAAAGAGTATTTAAAAATTTATTTAATATAGTACCATTATCAAGCAATGGAATTAACAAGCACTCACCCCATATAAATTAGTCAGTTTGCCAATTTAAGCTATAATAGGCACCTTCTTTTAAAAGGAGCTGTCTTGGTTTGTTTGTCCTTTTGTTTTCTAGCAACTGGAACAAACATAGCCTTCTTCTAATGAAAGACTATTTTATGCAGCTGACTTTCTACCGCTATTTTGGATCTGCTGATCAAGAGAAAATAAGAAATCAACTCTGTCCGACCTTCCAATGTCTGTGAATTTAAGCTCTTATGCAGAAACCCGCTGTTACTAATGTGGGAGTTGATAAAAGACTTCTTTTTTTTATCTGTCTGATGTTAGCCACGCGGGGTTCAAGTCATGTTTCCAATATATCCGGGGTTTCCCCTAAAAGATTGATTGCTCTGGGCCAACCAGACTTGGAGTAACTTGTATCCCCAAACCTGGCCAAACACAGCCTTATCCTTCCTCTTTCCATTAAAGAACGGTCTCACTACTGGGAAGTAGTAGTGTATAGTCATTTTTACAAAATGTCAGCCTCTTGTGTTTGAGTGCCTAATGTATTCCAGGAATTGTCTTAGGTCTGTGGTTTGTAACCCATAAGTGGGTCATGGCCAACACACACACACACAAAAAAAGGAATGAAATAGAATAGAAAATACCACAGTGCATCACAGATAGTAAGAGAGAGTATTGTTTCATGAAACTCTTCTTAGTTTTATATAAGCCTTTGATTGCAAGTTCAGGGTGTTGCTGTGGAATGTGGTCAAAACATTTGGGTGGCATTGTTCTGGAAGCTAGTAATTCAGCAGTAAAAGGAAGACTTTTTGTTCACACAGGGCTTCCATCCTGGTGAGGAGGGCAGACAAAAACACAGGCAAGCAAATAACGCTCAGGGAAGGGATAAATATTGTGAAGAAGATTTGCAGGTTAAGGTGCAGAGAGATGAGGCTCAGGGTTGCTCTTTTAGATAGTGGTCAAGAAAGGACTCTCTGATAAGATGACATTTGAGCAGATTCCGAAGGAAGTGAGAGCGTGAGTTGGTCAGATATAGAGGAAAAGGTATTCCATGCGCCGGGCAGCAAGTGCAAAGGTCCTGAGGTAGAGGTGATATGGGTTTACTCTGTTTTTACTCTGAAAAGAACAGTGGGACATGGGTAGGCGATAAAGGGCAAGGCCAGCCCTAGCAGGTTTGGCTCAGTCTATAGAGCATTGGCCTGTGGACTGAAGCGATCCAGGTTCGATTTCAGCCAAGGGCACATGCCTAGGTTGCAGGCTCAATCCCCAGTAGGGGGCATGCAGGAGACAGTTGATCAATGATTCTCTCATCATTGATATTTCTGTCTCTCTATTCCTCTCCCTTCCTCTTTGAAATCAATAAGATTTAAAAAGGGGCGGGGGGCAGGCCACATAGAGCTGTGTTGAATGGAGAGGACTTTTTGGCTTTACCAGATGAGATGCGGAGCCTTCAGAAGGCTGCCCAATGTGATGGAGGATAATAGCCCCTATGGAGTCCTCTCTGCCTGAGACACCATAGCTATTAACACCCCCCATTGGGTTGCCTCCCCTTTGCTGTATAAGTCTTTCCATACCGAGGCTGTCAATTTAGGCTTGTGGAAAGGAGTCTGACCATGGAGATAGACAGATGTAAAAGCACATGTGACTTCATCTCCACTATTGTAACACAGTACCAGGCACATGGTAAACTTGCTTCATATAATCCAAATTTATTAAAGAGATAGGCATAGAACTTCTGCAGTCACTGAACAGTTCTCAATTCAGGCCCACACATTGAATAGGATGGTAATATTGGCTAATATTTCCTGTGCGCCTGCTCTGTGTCATAGCCATCACACATATTACACACGCTGTGGACAGGCTTCCCCTGTCCTGATTCCTCTCTCCTTGTGCCTGCCTGGAGTTCTGTTCTGCCCCCCTTACTATTACACATACACACACACACACACACACACACACACACACACACACACACACGCAAATGCATTGATAATTAATGGGATTTTTATAAAGGTTTTATATAGAACAGATAAGAGTGGTATCCCCTATTTCATATAGCAGAATTTAATTCAGTCTTTTCGTCCAATTTTTTCTACTTGCCTGCCTTATTGCTAGTCTCTCTTCTTATGTTCTCCCCGTAGCTCAAGCATGTCAAACTCAAAGGCTAACATGAGCCAAATAAATGAGGCATGTGGCTTGCGGGCCGTGGGTTTGACATGCTTGCTAGCCTCTAAAATGTCCATTGAAATGTGTAGTAATCCAAGTCTGCTCCTTAGATTTCATACTTCATCAATCAATGGAAACCCAAGAGAGAGTCTATATATGATTGTCCTTGCAAGTCACCATTGACTGTAGCCCCTTACAGTGTCCCTGCAAGGTTGGCCTTGTTACCCATCAGAAGTTCAGAGAACTCTGGCAACCTATCAGGGCTGCTGCTAGGAAGTGGCAAAGCCAGGGTCCAAAGGCACATCCTTATTGTAGAAGCCCATGCTCCATGCACTGGGCATGCCCAATAGATGGCATCCTTGTCCCAGGGGGAGCCCATTGCCTGAGATTGCACCGCTGCTTCAGGAGCCGCTTCACTGGCGCTGCTCACCCTGAAAACCATCATCTACCCCGAGATCAGATGACTCATCAGACCTTGAGCAAGTCATTTTTCCTCCAAGCTTTCCATCTATGACAAGTGGGCTTTGCATGGGCATTTGAGATGCACTATTCCATGGCTAATGAGTAGGCTGTGAAGAACAACAAAATCAAAAAGGGTTCTAAAGCCCTTGGGGGGTTATGACTCAAAACCTGGTCCCTGTGTTACAAAGCAGTGTTTCCTTTCTTCCCCCCTTCTCTTCTAACTTCCCAAACTCTGCTCCCTTACTCAGTGCATTTTCTCTTGAGGTTTTTGGGATGCTTACACAATAACAATTTAGTCATGGGAAGCATGTGAGCTGTCCCAGTGTGACATCATCTGTGCATTACCTCGTATTAGTATACATGAGTAGTCTGTAGGCACGTATTCACACACTTGGGATACATGAGCTGGCCAAAACAGAAAGCATACAATAGTCAACAGAGGGACTCGGAGACCGGATCTTCCTTTCAATCAACGATTACAAAGTTTGGAAGTGAAAGAGGCCTTGGGAAATGGGAGGATAATTCATCAGGCTTCAGTTGGTTTCTCTGAAATCAGAGGAAAAAACGAGCTTCTGTGAAGTATTTTAGTGCATCCTGAACTACTCTGTCCAGTCCTTTGCTTATCATTAAACATGAACTTCCCTAGACACCGGAGCCTGTACTTCTGGCAGATGCAGAGATGAAGGGCAGGTTGGGCTGGCCAGTGCTGACCTCCCCGCATGACTGGGAGCTTCCATTGCTGCCTTGCCTCATCGCAGAGCTCCCTCGCTCATTTACAAGCTTGTTATGTTTTGCTGAGAAACACAAGATGCCATAACCCAGGTCAGACCTGTAAACAAAATTCTAATAAATAAACGAACTGTGATGGTCAAGAGGAAGCTATGGCTATTGATAAAGCTCCCTCTTTTTGTCCCCGGGGAGGGCATCTCGTTATCGCCCCAAGTGTTGTTTTTTGCTTTTAAAACATCTGTCCTGTAACTGAAAGTGTGGAACTCGGCAGCCAGTGATGCTCCCATCTCCGTGGCGTGGTTACTCCAAAGGGCCAGGCGTGCCTGAGACCCGTGGTTCCATTCCCAGGGGCACGTCTCTCCCAGGAAGGGGGCAGGAGTCACACCTGACGGGCCCAGAAGCCAGCGTGAGCCAGAGTGAACTCTTGCTATGGTCTCAGAGTGAGCCAGGGACTGTGACAAGAAAATAGCTGTCTAAGCCTACAGTATAAGCTATTTTTTTTTATTCACTGTTTGCCTGGCCCTCTCCAGTTTAGGTGGTATAACGAAAACACACTGAGGGTGTTTCAGCTCATGTGTCATTGAGGCGCCGAGAGATGATGAACCTGCCGTAGGTGACCTGGGACAGGCGGGATCCTAGTTTTCACTGAGAGACTGTATGCCTCAGTGAAGGCCTCTGTTGCTTCTCAGTTACCCGTGCACATGAGGGGAACAGAAAATTAACACACAAGATAATCAGGGTCATCAATAGCGCCCAAAGATTTGTCTCCAAGCAAGTCCCCTGAAGCATTTTCACAGGGAAAAAATAGATTTCTTTTCTCTCAAGGGATTCCAGAACTAAATAGAATAGACATTCGTGATGAAAGGCAGCTAGTTTTGTTGTTGTTGTTGGTGATGGTGGTGGTTTATTTCTTTAAGGAGAGTTGCCAAATATTCCTTTGGGCACAAGAACACCAGAGATACAGCTGGAGATGAAGAACCCGGCACATGCCCTCCCTCCGAGGAGCGGCCCCTGCCATTCCATTTCTCCTCCTCTTTTCCAGCCCCCGCCCCCCACAGGCATGCATCTCCTAAACTCTAAGGGACCCCATGAGACTTGCAACCCGGGGAGCAATGGGCAGTGGCAGCTCACCCACGGTTAGCCCCCTGAACCTGTTCCCAAGGCCCCCCTTCCTCTGACTCAGCCTAGGCTCGCCTATTACGTCTTCTATACTAAGGCCTTTCTAGTTTTACCGTCTCCAGCTTTAATAGATGTTCCCTCACAGTCAAAACAAAGCAACAAAAAAGAACAACCAGAGATATTAAAAAGATAAAAGCTGACAAAAGGTAGCGCTACAAATTGCATGCTGATGGGAGGGTGGGATGGGCCTCTGTAAACAGCCTGACTGAAAGACAAGGGCAAGGTCATCCCCCAGTGATGTGGAAGGGCCCGTGGAGCAGGGAGGAGAGAAGGAGCAAGGCTCTCCCTCTCATACCTGAGAGGCCTCATCATGAGCACCCCAGGCCTGGAGAGTAGACAGGGACACACACCAAACTCACACAGAAACCTAGTAAGAGTAAGACCTAGCTACTGACATTGGATCAGACTCTGATTCATTGGGTAAAAAAAACACACCAGATTTTATGGATCAAAGTAACCCATCTAGAAATCCTACTAATGCCAGCAGAGAGCCAATCAAGGAGATCCGAATTTTATTTTATTTTAAAATATATTTTATTGATTTTTTTTTTACAAAGAGGAAGGGCGAGGGAGAGTTAGAAACATCAATGAGAGAGAAACATCAATCAGCTGCCTCCTGTACATCCCCACTGGGGATGTGCCCACAACCAAGGTACATGCCCTTGACCAGAATTGAACCTGGGACCCTTGAGTTCACAGGCCAATGCTCTACCCACTGAGCCAAATTGATTAGGGTGAGACCCGCATTTTAGAATAAGCTCTTGCAATAATGAGCTGGGTGACATTGGGAGACATGGGCCAGATCACTTCTCTGAGCCTTGGCTTCTCCTCACGCCTGTTGTAAGGATGAAATGAATGAATATATAAGAAGGGTTTACCATAACCATTAGTATATAATGCACCCTGAATTCATGTTTACAAATGTTACTATTATTGTTGTTGTTGATATTATTGCTCTCTTGTTGCAAAAGCTCTTTTCCCCCTTCTCATGTTAGGCTACATGAGAAGGGGAAAAATACTCCTTTACACTCCCTTGCAAAGAATACTGTATAAAAGGGGGTGGGGGAAAGAGCAACCTTTCAATGAGAACTTGACACTGTCTCAGCCAGGTGATCAAGGTCAACATCAACAGTGGTAAGTTATGTTGGTAGCATGTACCTTCGATACGATGGGATGAAAATGGCTCTTTCCTCTGTGACATTCCTCCCCAAATCCCTCCAGTCTAACCAGGAGTGAATCATCAGATGAATCTCAGTGAGAGGGACATTGCACCAAATACCAAACTAATACTCCCTGATATAATATTAAGATAAGGCTTAGATTTGGTGTAATATAGATCTCATATAAGTATATAGAAGTTAAATATAAGTTATAATTATGTGTGAAATTGTGTGAAAGCATTACAAAATGGAGTGAAGGCCTGTACTCCATCTGACACCCTAGTATGTAAGCTCGAGTGGTGACAGGGCGGAGCACGGACTGTACACAGACCGAAGACTGGGCGATTCACCGGCTGCGAACTACATACAGATAAGGGCACAACCCTGGACAGAAGGCAACCCAACCCTGACCATAAGGACTATATAAACTGAGACGCTGAGAGCATCACTTAGGTGACCTCGCCTCCAACCGGACCACGTCTCTTTGTCTGTCTGATCTTCACTTCATGGTCTGTGACGCATCCGTTGCTGAGCCCGGAAGCCACCGAGCAAGGTAATACATTGTGTCTCACTCCAATCTCGTTTCTATCTCTATTTGTCTCTGTGTGTGGGTCCGACCAAGGAAAACAAGTTGGGGGCTTAGGAATTTTAGCTTGTAGAACTCAGACTAAGCTAGTTACCTGACTGACCTGCATATTCTGAGCCTTGGTTGTGTAAAACTGGAACACTCCCCCAAACTGTGAAGTCATCACAAACAAGGATGGTCTGAGAAACAGTCACAGACCAGAGGAACCTACAGATGCAGGACAACTAAGTGTAACGTCGCGTCCTGAATGGGATCCTGGAGCAGAAAAGGACATTAGAGAGAAGCTAATGAAACCCAAACAGAGTGTGACATTACATTAACAACAATAGCATATCAATATCGGTGCATGAGCTGTGACCAAGGTGTCCTGCTAGAGGACAATGTTAACCCAGGGGAAGCCGAGGGCAGCGTGAACAGAAAGTCTCTCTACTATCTTGGCAACATTTCTGTAAAACAATTCCTCTACATTACAACAAAGTTCATTTTTTTAAGATTTGTAAATTGATTTTTAGAGAGAGAGGAAGGAAGGAAGAGAGAGAAAAAAATATCGATGGGAGAGTGAAACATCCATTGGCCGCCTCCGGCATGTCCCCTCATGGGGATTGAGCCACAACCTGGGCATGTGCCCTGACAGGGAACTGAAGCGGCAACCTTTGGGTCACAGGATGACAGCCAACCCATTGAGCCACACAGGCCAGGGAAACAACAAAGTTTATTTAAATAAATCAACAAAAGAGGCTGAAATGCAACTAGTTCAAGAGATATTGCAAGTGGCTCTCTACATATCAGAAGTGAAAGGGGCAGAGAGTAAACTACTGCCTCTGAGATCGACATTTAACTCACATGGGACCGCTTTTCCACTGGAAAAGGCCCGCCTCTACGACCCACGTCTCTGTTCTCAGTGGTGGCCATCCTACCCCCTCTGCTGTGGGGTCTCACCCGCTAAAGGTCGTCCTCTGATATCAGCTTTCCCCTCTCTGCTGCTTTGAAGACAAGAGCCCTCCATAACTCACATCTTTTCATTTCAAATGTTCTGCAGGGAAGCAGAAGGCAGGTGATCAATACAACCAGCAGGGGGTTTCACACAGGCTTACGCTAAAGCTCAATTCTCTTTCTGAGACAGTAACTCTAAAGGTGGCCTAGTACTTACTGAGCACATAGGTATTCAACGCCAAACGCTAGTCTCAGCAAATCATAAAACGACTGCATTAAATTCTCACACTGGGCTTACAAACAAATTACCATCAGTATCCCATTTTACAGGTGAGGAAATTGAGGCACAGATTATTTATGTGTGACTTTTGCAAGGGCACACACTAATTGTGGCAAACTTGAACCCGAGCTGTTCCATACCCAGAACCCAGTAAGAATGGAACTCTGGAAATGTCCTCTCCCTCATGCCACCAAAGAGCCAGACATAAAATCCAGTGAGGTTAGAAGGATGGGTGTCCAGTTTTCCCCTTACTGCTAATTTGTGTTTCTTACTTTAGAGCCTTCCAGACAATTCAGGATGCAGCTGCCTCAACTGTACAAACACATCTTTACTAATTGGTCATTTTGTAAATCAACTATGACCTCAACTTCATAAATTTCTCCAAAAAGTGAAGAATCAAAAGTCACACTATATATGTGTGTGTGTATATATATAAAAGTACCATGTTATTTTTCTGGGTTAGATCCAAATGTGAATTAATGTCAAGTTCAAGTCTAGAGTCTGATCTCTAACCTCCATCCTGCCCAGCTTCCCACTCAGGTGTGAAGCCAGCTCCAGGCAGGTGGGCCTGAGCTCCACCCCCAGTAACAGAGAAGAAAAGTGTTAGAACCAGCTTGCTTCCTCTCTTTCTCTGATACCCTCCTCATAAAGTTCAAAACCTTCTCTCCATACCTGTCTTCAAACCAAATCTTTTTCTAATTTTCTCCTCTCGAGCCTTTTTCTCTCACCCAAACTCGCCCTTACTCCTTGCCTGTCTCCTCCGCCGCTGGACCTATTGGAAAGTCACACTCTTTTGGTCTTTGGTACAAATCAATAGTCCATCTTGGGGAATGATTTTCTCTCCCTTTCACGCTTCTGTGTCTGTAATGAGCTGCAGACTTGGGCATGCAGAGAGGCTGGAACCAGAAGCGTCTGTGACTTTCCCAAACAGTGAAAAGTCAGCCGTGGCAGCCTGCGTGCTAGGAGGGCCCAGCCACAGAAGTTCTGTTTCAGACCCCGCAGGGGGCGCAGAATAAAACATTAAAAGCAGCAGCCGCAGGTCTTGTTCATTTCCTAGGAACGCAATGCCCCTGGCACCGAAACAAAGGAAGTGGCTTGGTCCAACAGACACAGCAGCAACCTTGAAGTCCGAAGGCCTGATTGGCTCTGTCTCTTCGGAGGTACATAACCTCAGGCAGGTCATTGAACCTCTCAGGGCCTTGGTGTCCTCAGACATAAAGGGGAGCTAAAAGCCCGGGCCCATGTGGCTCAGCTGGTTGGAGCTTCATCCCGCGCAATGAAGGGCTCAACCCCTCTTCAGGCACATGGCTGGGCAGCAGGGGTGAGCAGGAGGCAGTGGAAGATGTTCCACTCTCACATTAATGTTTCTCCCTCTCTTCTCTTCCCCCTTCCTCTCTCTCTAAAAATCAATAAAAACATCTTTAAAACATAATGTTTAAAGTATTACAGACATCTCCTTTCCCCCCCTCCCCACTGAACTTTATAGCCCATCTCCACCTCTGACTCTAGGCCTCAACCACCCTACTGTCTATGTCCTTGGGTTAAAATCTTTTTTAAAAATTGAGATATATTCTTTCCTTAATGGTACACTATCTGGACTGTATATCAGTCGGAAAGCTAAAAGCCATCCTTGGTTTTTCTCTCTTCTTTATCCCCAACAGTCAATCTGTCTCTCCAAACTCCTCGTCTCCACTCCTGCCAACTGTGTCAATCCAGCATCAATCTTCTCCCTATGCTAGTGCTACGTCCTCCTAACCCATGTCCCTTTCTAGGCTAGCTCCGCCATCAATCCTTTCTTCTCATAGCAGCTGGTTATCTTTTTTTTTAAAAAAAAAAAAAAAAACCACACAAAACACCTATTTTTATTTATTTCAGAGAGGAAGGGAGCAGCACTGGGGATCGAGTTCACAACCCAGGCATGTGTCCTGATTGAGAATCAAGCCATGACCTTCTGGTTCATAGGGCAATGCTCAAACACTGAGAGCCCCCTCTCTTGCCCCCCCCCCCAGCCAGGCATAGTTATCTTAATATCTTACTAAAGTGTATTTCTCATCATCTTGATCCTGATTAAAAGTATTAATGAGTACATATTTGCCAGTCTAGGGTCCTAAGTTATTCAAGACTTTGATCTAATCTATCTATAATAGTTAGGAATCTTTCCAATGCAATCAACAGAAACACCTTTCCTAGAAGCTTAATTGAAAAGTCGACTGTACAGCTTATGAAACTAAAAGAAGCCTGGAGCAGACCAAGTACACAGAAGTCCAAATGCTCCAACAGGCCAGTAGAAGCTCTTTCTCTCCATCCTCGCTTTGCTTTCCTCTATAGTGCCTTTATTCTCGGTAGGGCTCTCCCAACTTAATAACAAATTCATTTCAGGGTTACTTGGTGCTTATTATTTTTTTAAAGTATACTTTTATTTTTTAATATATTTTATTGATTTTTTTACAGAGAGGAAGGGAGAGGGATAGAAAGTTAGAAGCATCAATGAGAGAGGGACATGATCAGCTGCCTCCTGCACACCCCCCACTGGGGATGTGCCCACAATTAAGGTACATGCCCTTGACCGGAATCGAAACCGGGCCCTCCAGTCCACAGGCCAACACTCTATCCACTGAGCCAAATCGGTTTCAGCTACTTAGTGCTTATTAACAACTCCCTAAGAGAGTATCTTTTTCTCACTAATTTCAACAAAAGTCACAAGGCAAAACCACAATGGTCAGCTTTGGGTTATCTTCCCAACACTATAGCTAGGAGGAATACGGTGATGACGAGTATCAAATTTATAGCCACAATCATTTCCTATTCCCAGGGGTTTGGGGTAGGACGGGTGCCACCTGAACTACACGACTTAAGGATAGTGTTACTGACACAAAATCAGACTGCTAGCAACAACGTAAGAGGAAAGAAATGCCAGGCTGTTATGAATGACACCCATTTTATAACCCCTACCCTCCAGAGCATCTCTCCTACTTCAGGCTCGAAAATTTAATGACGGAAAACTGCCGTCATATTTTGGTCCTGATCTAGTGGCGGTCAGGAATGCAGGGAGAGCTCAGCTGGGCAGCTCTTGCTTGGGGGTCACTCATGGGGTTGCAGTGAGATGTCGGCTGGGGCTGTAGACATCTACCGGCTCCACTGGGCTGGCATCCAAGAAGGCTCTCTGATGAGATGGCTGTCTGTGGAGGCTCAGCGTGGCTGGCAACTAAATGCCTATACATGGCTTCCTCTGCATGAGACTATCCAAGGAGATGCATTCTTTAGAGCTCAGGACTCTATACAGCAAAAAGGGAGAAGCTGCATTCACTTTCCTGACCTGGCCTTGGAAGTCACTCAGTGTCACATTTCTGAATTCAACTGATTAGAAGGCTTCCAGGATCAAGAGGAGAAGACAAAGCCCAGCCAGTGTGGCTCAGTAGATGAGTGTCAACCTATGAAACAGGAGGTCACTGTTCTATTCCTGGTCAAGGCACATGCCCAGGTTGCAGGCTTGATCTCCAATGTGGGGTGTGCAGGAGGCAGCCAATCAATGATTTTCTCTTATCATTGATGTTTCTCTCTCTCTCTCTCTCTCTCTCTCTCTCTCTCTCTCTCTCTTTCTCTCTCTCTCTCTCTTCCTCTCTGAAATCAATAAAAACATATTTTTTAAAAAGAGGAGAAGACAAGATAGCACCTCTGGAGAAGGGAAGTATCAAATTTATAGCCACAATCATTTCCTATTGTTCTGTGAACACAGTCCCATCATTTCAACAATTTTTGCCCTTATGGGTGCATTTCTTGGTCTAGAACATCCTTTTTTTCTCTTCTTTATCTACCAAGCTCTTCAATCCCTACAACACCCCCATGCCCTCCTACTCCCACCACGAAGCTTCTGCTCTCCTGTGCAAACTGTGTTGGTCACTTCCTTTGGGCCACATTCTAAGTACATAACCACTTCAATAACTTTTTTTTCCTGATGTTACACATTACCTCTGTCTGAATCACTAGGCCACGAGCTTTCTGAAGGCAGGGACAGTCTTATTTGCCTCTATACTTCATATATTTTCTCTCATAGGCCCTCAGCATATGTTTGTTAAATGACAGAATTAGACTCTATAGCTAAAGAGCTTTTTAAATGTTTGAGTGCTATTGAAATAAAGGCTGTCATTATTTGCAAGATAAGTGAGCCTTTTACTGAGGAAAATGTAAAAAGCTTCTGATGATAGCTTTTTGCCTGACAAGTTCTAAATGGATAACCCATTTGATTGTTTAAAAAAATTTAAACATTATATGAGTCTTTCTTTCTTCCCTTTTCTTTCTCTCTTTTTCTTTCTCTAGCTAGTGGCAACTACCTGTTTGTCCTTTACACTTTATCTGGTATTTAGATCACTGTTCCCCAGATTCTATCAACCAGTCACCTTTTCATGAACTTATTTTATCAGGCCAATCCTTCTCTACCTCCTTTAAAGTCCCCCCCCCTCTAATTTATTTATTGTCTCATTTTGCTGGCTCACTACTTATTATCTTTAGTCTTTTATTTATTCAATAAATATTTTCTGAGGATCTGAGAACCCCCTATGGACCAGGCATTGCATGGAACTCGGCGATTTCAGTGAAAAGCAAGTGACAGTCCCTTGTTATGAATAAGAAACTCAATGCCTGCTGGAGAAAGAAAATGTCGACAGAGTGTGATAAATGCTAAGCCAGAGGCCTGCAGAGAGGAGGATGGGGTGGGTACCTGTCGGGGCTGCAGGGGAGGAGCGGGGGAAGGAGGGAGATAAGAAAGACTGTGCAAGAGGAAAGAGCAACCCACCTACAAAAATGAATAGTAACTAGACAAATAAGCAGGCATCATCCGAGTGAGAGAGAATATTCTGGACTAAGGTTGGAGATAGGAAAGAGCAAATGTGTGGCAGATCAACAACAAAGTTTCATGAGACAGAACATGGTAGGTTTCTGGAGCTTCTCGCTGACAGAGTTGTGGAAATTGTCTTGGTTAGAGTCATCAGAGTCTCTGGAAATCTCTGACTAACTGGGAAGCTAGTTACCAAAAGAGGTCAGGAAACAATTGTGTAAAAATTGAGAAATGTAAATAATAATAATAATAATAATAATAATAATAATAATAACAATGCAGCCATTTATCTAAGCCGAGTAGAATTAGCTGCTCAAAATAGAAAATCTATTCCAAGCTCTGCCTTTTAGCACCTGGGACTTTGGGAAAAAATATATTCACAGATCTGTATCTGTTAAATAAGGATACATGATAGATCTGCCTATTTCAGAAAGTTTCTGGGAAGATCATCAATGGTGGCATATGCAGAAGTTCCTGTTATGGACAGTGGTTACTTTTACCTATCTAGGGTCTTTGCCATTTTTACTGGTAAGAGACTCCTCTTCTTTCCTTCTTTCTTGGGGACCATACCTTCCCTGCTTCATGCCATTTGTGAGCATGTGACTTTTCTGACTAGTGAGAACCCATTTGCCCTGTCCACATTCAACAATGCAGGACTAAGCACGCGTCCCTGTTTGGTTTATGGATGACCAACTAGTTCTACCAGGTTCAATTAGATTAATTTGAAAAAAAAAGAAAGAAACTCTTTTCAATTCAGATGCTAAGTCAGTCTAGTTCAAACCAAAAGCCACTGAGAGGCCATAAAAAATAAAGAAATGAAAATAATAAATCCCAAAATTAGATTTCTAGTTATTTTGCAGGTATGAGAGGACATTCAAACATTTTGTTTATGACATTTTAAAAATATATTTTTTTATTGATTTCAGGTAGGATGGGAAAGAGAGAGAGAGAGAGAGAGAGAGAGAGAGAGAGAGAGAGAAACATCGATGCTGAGAGAAAACCATTGATCAACTGCCTCCTGTTCGGCCCACACTGGGGATTGAACCCATAATCAGGGCTTGTACCCTGCTTGGAATCGAACTGTCACCTCCTGATTCATAGCTCATGCTCAACCACTGAGCTATGGCCAAGCAGTTATGATATTCTTTTAAGTGGTGGTAGATACTTAAGTGTTCATTACACTATTCCTAATACTTTTTTGTATATACAAAATAGATTATGATTAATAATTTTAAGGAGAAAAAAAACTCACATAATCATGGAAAGATATTCAGAATATTTCTAAATACCCACATAAATACCCACATATATTCACAGTCCATTTAAAATAACAATGTTCATGAAAGCATATATAGAAAATAGGAGTAGAAAGATCTACATAAGAATGTTAACAGTAGTTAGCAGTTGGTGTTAGAATTATGATTGTTTTTAGTTTGTGTTTTCTGCTTGCTTATTTCTAGTAAATATAACTAACTCTTAACCCATCTGTTGAATTAATAAACAGTTTTTAATGTCACAGTTGGAATGATCAACAAAGTTGATATAAATATCGAAGTTGGAATAAATAGTGACAATCAGCAAAACAATTTGTCTGATTATCTTTAAGAAGCAAAGTAATCAGAAAAATATTTCAGAGCTGCACTTACACATACAGTATTTTATTTTACCTAGTTGAGAAAAGAGCTTTAAAAGAGGACAATACTTCAGTTCTTTGTGAGTTTATCAAATAAAACCAGATGACAAAAATGTGAAACAGGTCTAACAAGTTGAGCATAAAAACAGTGCATTTGACTTTCAGTGCCCTTTGACCTTTTAGACATATGGATGGTCTCCACTCTGCAGTTTGGTTCTGGAGAAGAGCTAATGCCTTTGACAGAGTGTGAAATAGCTGTCAGACATGTCTTTTTCACCACTGCCTTTCTCACACCAAATGTTCTCCTTTCTTTCTCAGACAAGGAAAGACTACCACCACAACCTTCTCCTGACGACGGGCAATGGATATATAATTGGAGCGTGATTTGTGTTGGGGTTTTGTTTTCAACTCACCTCCTCAGTGAAGCTGCCTCCTCTCCTCAGAGCAGCTGGCTCCGTGTGGGTGTGCAGAGCTTCCTTCCGTAAATTGCCATCCTGCCAAGCCTGTGATAAAACAGAAATAAAGAACATGTTGCACGTTTTCCTGCGGGATTTAACTCCTAACAACAACAAAAAATATTTTAAGGGTATTTCACCATATGTAGAGGAAAAGGTCCTAGAAATATGGGAACAGTTGTTGGTCTGGTTGTTCATTTTACAAATATTAGGAAGCATTGACCATCACACAGTCTACACCACCAGTACTGAGAGACCTTGTGAACACATGCTCAAAATCCAACACCTAAATCTTATTTGGTGTTCACCTGGACAACTCTATCAGGTTGATTATATCTCATGATAAGCCCCATGTTACAGACAAGAAACCAAAACTCAGAAAGGAGTTAAATGGCTTGCCAAGGCCACAAAACTAGTAGATGATGAAACTAGGATTTGAACCCAAGTACCCTGTCAGGTACCCCAACTCTTAACCTCTATACAGATGTCTTCTGAGTCATTTAATGAGTCCATGTCCATTGTAATTCTTCTCCAGTAGCCATTAGTGGTGGATATTTTAATCCCACTCACTGATGATGTAACAGAGAGGTCAAATAGCTTGCCCAAACAGCCAGAGCTATCTAACTTCAACATCTAGGCATTGAACACTAGGCCATGCTTTCTTTCATAGATCCACTACCCAGACACAGTCCCTTGACCAAGTCCCTCTACCTGCATCTGTTTCTCCATCTGCAAAAAAGAAGTCATATTACTTCCCTTGAAAATATCAAAGGTTTTATGGCATCAAATGAAATTCATTGTAAAAGAACTTGGAAAAGTATAGACATGAAGAATTCAAATTTGCACCTCCATTTCAAGCTAACTTTTCTTAATGGGAACCAATTATTAGAAAAGGCCAACTCTCTCCCATTTGTGTCTATAATGGTATGAGAAATAACACATCCCCCAGGTGGCAGAGAAGGTAAATATTGTTCTTGTCTCCTACCATGAATACATCAAAATTACAACAACTATCATTCAGAACCACCTGATATTGCTGAACAGAAGTCCTACAACTAAGGATATAAAGAATACACATTGAGATTGGTAGGAAGAGTGGAGACATGGACTGGGCATGTGTATGCAATGGAATATTAGTGAGCCATAGAAAATAATGAAGTCTTGCCATTTGGAACATCATGGATGGACCTAGAGATATTATGCTAAGTGAAATAATCCAGACAGAGAAAGACAAATACCATATGATTTCACTTATATGTGGAATCTAAAAAACAAAATAGACAAACAAAACATAAATAAACTCATAGATACAAAGAACATTTTGATGGCTTCCAGATAGGAGGGAAGTTGTGGATGGGGGCAGGGAGGATGAGTAAAAAAGGGGAAGAGATTAACATTTGCAAATTGTCAGTTATAAAAATAGTCACAGGGATATAAAGTGTAGCATAGGGAATATAGTCAATAATCATATAATAAAGAGGTAATATGCAAATTGACCCTCACATCCTCACAAGATGGCTGCCCATGAACCAGGCCAGCAATGGGATTAGTGAGGGACAAACAAAACCACCAAACAAGCAGGCTGTGTGGGGCAACCAGGCAGGTGGGGTGGGGGGCAGTTGGGGGCGATTAGGCTGGTGAGGGGGCAGTAAAGGGTGACCAGGCTGGCAGAGGGGACAGTTATGGGTGATTAGTCCAGCACACAGAGACAATGAGGGGCAATCAGGCTGGCAGGGGGGACAGTTAGAGGCAACCAGGCAGGCAGGCAGGTGAGCAATCAGGATTGTGAAAGGGATGTCAGACTGCCAGTTTAGCCCCGATCCCTGGGATTGGGCCTAAACCGGCAGTCGGACATCCCCTGAGAGGTCCTGGATTGGAGAGGGTGCAGGCTGGGCTGAGGGAACTCCCCCAGCCCATGCACAAATTTCATGCACTGGGCTTCTAGTACTGTAATAATTCTGTATAGTGTTAGATGAGTACTAGACTTATTGTGGTGATCACTTCTTAAGTTATATACCGTATTTTTCGGACCATAAGACGCACCTTTTCTTCACCAAATAGTGGGAGGAAAAGTGCCTGCGTCTTATGGTCCAAATAGGAGTAGTGTCTGCGTCTTATGGTCCGAGTTGCAGAGCGGCAGCGGGTCCCCCGGGACCTTCCGTGTCCCTGGGGACTGCATATTTGGTGAAGAAAAAGTGCGTCTTATGGTCCGAAAAATACGGTAAATGTCTAATCATATGTTGTACCTATAAAACTAATAGAATATAGTATGTGAACTGTAATTGAAAAATAAAAAATATATATTTAATAAATCACATTCTAGCATTAGCCAGTTTTTCTCAGTAGTTAGAATGCTGGCCCTCAAACCAAGTGGTCTCAGGTTTAATTCTGGTCAAGAGCACTTATCTCAGTTGTTCTCATTGGGGCATGTGTGGGAAGCAACCAAATAATGTGTCTCTCTCTGTCTCTCCCCATCCCTTTGACTCACTCTAAAAATCAATGGAAAAATACCCTTGGGTTAGGATTAACAAAATAAAAACAAATCATATTCCCTATTTTGTAGTCATAGATAGTTATAGCCTTTTCCCCAGAAAGACCTGTATTTTGAAGCTAAGCTGACTTCATTTCCAGATCAAAGGTAGACTCTGTTAGGCCTAAACAAAAATAATCTCACTCCCCTGGACATCTTGATTCCTTTAGTTAACTTTGACTTAAGACAAGCGGCACATGCATTCCCCTGACGATGAGGTTTGGCTAAGTTTGGGCCGGTGAGGTGTGTGCTGATGCCATAGTACAGATGTGAAGCTGAAAGCCATGGCAGCCATTGCCCACCATAAGGGAGGCTGGTCCTTGGACAATACTGACACTAATAAAAGTGGCAAGAATCTCATAAATGTTACTTATGTTATTACTAAAATTCTTGACAGTTTCTTTCAAGTTTGATGGTTCTATACCCTTCCCATAGGTAGTTATCTTTAGATCTTTATTTAAATTTGCATATTCAGTCTCCAAATTCATCCCTGCCATAGAAGTCACCAATATTTCTTCATCCAACTCATTTGTATGTACAGACAATCTCCTCTTTACTTTCTTGACCCTATTATCATTTCATTTTCTAAAGCACCAGCCCTTTATGTCGATTACAGGAAGTGGGGGGGGTGATTTCCTGGCACAGGTAATGAATGAGTCCCCACCCTACCAGTCACTCCAACTGCAGGTGAACTAAGGTTCATTACCATCTGTCACGCATCCTTCCCTGAAACTGGCTTGTACTAAGTTTCTCTGACTTTGTAAATTCCAAGTATCTTTTCCTTCACTGGGACTTGCCACTGACTTTTCAAACCTCTATTTTTCTATGTAAAATAAGAAATGTTGTCAAAATCAGACACCTTGCTTTTTTTAAAAATTAAAATGCTGTTGTCAAAGGATTGTGCACCAACACCCACAAAAGAAAGACCTTTCTTAACTCTTCTTAAAGAGGAGTTAAGAGATGGAGAATGGATAGCTAGAAATGGTTTATTCTATCTCACATAGGAACATTGGGTGTCTCCATGTGCACTCCCCCTATCCTACCCCCTACCCCCACTCAATTTTATATTTCCAGGTGGCCAATTTCTTGTAACCATGAAAAAACTTATTTGCATAACTAGCTCCCAGCAAATGTGTGTCCTTAAATGCTCTCAAATCCACTCCTGAAAAGGGGGAAGGGATTAACATGTGCAAATTTTCAGTTATAAAAACAGTCACAGGGATGTAAAATATGGCATAGGGCACAGGGAATGTAATCTTTACTCCTCACAGCAGCTCCAGGTCCAGCTCCCACCCCTCTCACCTAGATTACTTCAACAGCCTTCTCACCATTTCCCCCTCTGCCCTATTTCTCCTTCTACCAGTTTCTAGTTCTGTTTGCTGCCAGGGCTCTCCTTCTAAAAGGCAACTCTGATAACCACGTCACTCTCCTATGTAAAGCCTCTCAAAGGCAGTCAATTCATCCTCATGATAAAATTTCAACTTCACTACCTAGTGTTTAAGACCCACTATGATCTGGTCCTGACTCAAGCTATATCTGGCCACTCCTGTCACATATTTTTGCTTTCCTATACTCATTCATTGTAGCTATAATATTGCATCTCTGACAAAGTAGAGTGGGACCAAATTTTAAAAGAAAAACTTTTCCATAAAATAAGCTATTTTTCCTATATATTTTTCAAACAATTTTTCTTTTCATATGTACTTTTTAAAAATCCCTAGTTTTGTTCTTTGACTTTATTGTTGTTCATATGAGAAACTAGTTGTCCCTATGGCATATAAACCAATGAGCACATTGAGGACCAGCAGTTTTATTGCTAGCTTTACCCAGTGGCCAGATAAGTTTCTTTGAACGAGTACAAAAAACGTTTTACATACATGTTAAAGGCATGCTTTAAAATTAAATACCCATTGCATTTTGAAGTTATTTATTACATGTTCTTACAGGCTAATATCTTTTTAAAGTATGATACTTTGTAAAACATGGTGTAATATGAAGTGAGAATTCGCATGATTCTTCCACACTGTGTTAATAGCCTTAAGGTGGGTGTTGACAATTTTTGGAATTTTATAACTAAAGAGATCTTAGAAATGTTTTCTTTGGGGAGAGGCATGCAAAATCTCTTTAAAATTAGATCCCACCCATTTTTCAGTGTAGAAAGGATTTCTTAAACAAGATACAAAGAGCAAAATTTAAAAAAAAACCCTGTAGATTTGCACACTAAACTTCATTAATTAGTCCCATAAATAAAATGAAAAGATCAGCCATAGACTAGAAGTATACATTTGCACACATACATTTGACAAAGGACTAATACCTAGGACATATAAAGGACTCATAAGGAATCAGGAAATTCTTTTAGACTGGATCCAGAATTTATACACCTTCATGTTGAAGAAGGAAAGTCAATGTTCCCAAGATCCCACAGCTAGGTGGCAGTGAAGCCAGGATTCACAGCTATGCCTAGCTCATGGCATATTCATTGTTTTGTTTCAAAAATGAATCCTGATCATTTTTCCTTTCCTCTTTCAGACTGAAAAAGAAAACTGACCACCCAATATTAATTGAGCTACTTCTTGGTTCTGGCACCATGGGGAATACAATCTAGCTCAAGGCACTGTCCCTCCCACCCTCAAGGCTGGCAGGACACTATGGAAACATTCACATGTGAGGTCCTGCCTCCTTTCCTTGGAGATAGCCACGGCCTTTGTATTTCCTCTTCCTAGGACTTGTTGCAGGGGTCTCTCGATGGTAGACAGCTGTCCTCTTCCCTATCCCTCCTCACTCTCCCTTTCTCTTCTCTCCTGTGAGTGAAAATTTGAGCTCACGAAAGCCATCATGATAGGGAGAGATGAGCAGAGGAATACCTTGTGGCATCCAGAGAAAGGCTTCTATCTCTAACCAGCTCTCCTGTTGTTGGTCAAAGCCTTTCTTGAGATCAGTCAGAGACATGGTGTGCCTGGTTCCCATATCCTCCAAGCAAGAAAAATACAGCAGTATTTGACAGAACTCCCAAGACACCTCCTCAACCCTTTGACACTCTGGAAGGCTCCTGGGACTATTAGGTAACTGGGGGTGATGATAGTTGGTAGGAGGAATCCCAATAATGACAGAGAACATTTCTCATTAGTCTGGTAGGGTGGGGCTCATTCATATTTAATTCTGTTTAATAACAAAAGCAAATGTGACATTTCTTACATAATGTTGTTTGTACAGTGTTAAGACTCATATCACTTTCTACATTAGAAATAGTAGAATGTGAACTTTAGAGTGATCTCTAAAACTGGTCCAACCTTGTCACCCCATTATGTAAATGAATCTGATCCAGTGGAGCTACGGGATCTCCAAAGATCATTGAGTCACAAACACAGGACCACAGGTAAACAGGAACCCTGGCCTTTTATCCACAGCATTACCCTGCTTAGTTGGAAAATAATAATTTTCTGAAAATCTGGGACATCTTTAAGCATTTTAAAATCAGACATAGGAAGGTGGAGACCCAGCCAAGTTGACTTGAGAAACAAACTCTGCCTCACACTGCTCTCTAGTGGTTTGAAATAAAAGTGTCTCCATGAAACTGACTTAAAAAATGAGGGGAGAAAAGCCTTCTGTTCAAATTCAGGTTCATATATCAGGGCAGCTCTATAGTTATAAATCCTTTGATTACTATGGCTATTGTCTGGAAGGAAATAGTAAAGTGTAGACATGAAAAACGTGCATAAAGCAAAACTGAAGGTTAAGGACCAGCTCTGGAACTCTGGAGAACTTGCTCGGTCTCTCTGTGACTCAGTTTGCTCACCTGTAAAGTGGATGTAGTAATAAGTCTCCTATAGGGTGTTGTGAATATTTAAGAAGAAAATCTACATAACAATCTATAGAAGACTGCTGAATATGTAAGAGCTCAATACAGGATGGGGCAAAAGTAGGTTACAGTTGTTTGGATAGAAAATCATAGAATAATCCT
The DNA here is from genome assembly GCA_963924515.1 of Vespertilio murinus. Classification (NCBI taxonomy): domain Eukaryota; kingdom Metazoa; phylum Chordata; class Mammalia; order Chiroptera; family Vespertilionidae; genus Vespertilio; species Vespertilio murinus. Next base: position 22,332,562 of record OZ004708.1, on the reverse strand, counting down.
ATATAATAAAATCCTAATATGAAAATCGACCAAACAGCAGAATGACTGGTTGCTGTGATGTGCACTGACCACCAGGGTGGGTGCCAGCAGGGGCCCCATGATTGCCTTGCTAGTCGCCCCCTTAGAGAGAGGCAACCAGGCATGGGGGAGGCAGGGCCGGTGAGCAAGTGGATCTAGGCCAGCCAAGGAAGGTGCAGGCCAGGCCTAGGGACCCTACCCATGCACAGATTTCATGCATTGGGCCTCTAGTTAATAAATAATAAGACAGAATAAACTGTTTCATGTACTTGCAACTATAAACCTACTTTTGCCCCATTCTGTTTAGAAGCTATTCATATTTTTCTTCTTTTGTTACTTTTTTTTATTACCATCTTGATAACTTTGGAAAAATAAACTCGTATGCACATCAATAAAATCTTGACAATTAGGAAAAATGCACACAATGTGCATTTTTAAATATGTCCTGTGACTTCTGTAAGCTGGTTAAGTTGTCTTTACCTTGGCTTCTGCATATTTCCCTTAATGTCTATCCCACACTCTAAAAAACACCCATGATGTGCTCTCACTGTTGCTTTTCAGTTCTGTCCATTTTGATTCAGTGACAACTGAATAAAAACTAAAGCAGAGGAGTCACTTGCTTGAGGCCTTATTTGTAGATAAAGAATGCCTAATTTGAAGACACCACCTCACCTGTTCCATCCCCCCCAACCCCCACCAACCCAGGAGAATCACTGCAGGATCTATTGTGTGGGGGACATTCTAAGCCTTTGTCTCCCTCTTAGTTAGCTATTGTGTATAAAAGCCACACTATACTTTAGTGGCTTAAATAACTTACTTCTGATTTGGAAGTCATGGGAGCAAGCTGTTCATCTGACCCACCGTCTTTGCTCCCATGTCTGGGCATCCCCTTCCACAAGGTCACTCATCTTCTAATGGGCTACAGTTACATGGTGGCTAAGGGTTCCCAACAGCACCCCAATGCACAAGCACTTTCCAAGCCTCCGGTTTTGACACATTATCCCTGAGGCCCATTAGCCAAAGCAAGCCCAGGGCCATGCCCAACTAACACAGGGTGGAGAGATGAGTGCCTGCTCCTGTTGAAAGGAGTGGCAAATTCACACCACAGAAGGATGTGCACACTAGTGTGCAGAAAATTAGTGGTTATTTTATTTATTTTATTTTATTTTATTTTATTTTATTTTATTTTATTTTATTGCCATCTACCACACCTCCCGAATCTCCAAAAAGTGCTGGAAAGCTAACAACAACAACCGGACAGCCTTAATGACCGTAGCTGCCATATAGTGGGTGCTTTCTATGTCACCCTTCAAAGCCCTGTGAACCAGACTACTACTGAGGGCAAGAGAGGATTTTAGCGGGGACTGGGGGAAATGTTACTAGGCTCCATTCGGTTGCCATCATTGGGAATACAGACTCCAATGATTCTAGATATCCTGATTGTTCTGATGTCAGAACCCTGAATTGTTATATAAAATCTCCTGGCATTTTAGTGCTGACAACTATTTAATTTCTTAAACTGTGCAGAGGCAAGCCAACCCTTCTTGGGGACAGTGGAAGCATCTATATCCTCGAGCTCACGGGGGCTGGAACTCATGGTGTACATCAGCATGGACCTGGGAGCACTGCCTTCCTTTTTTAAATTTCTGATGGAGGAAGTGGGAGGAACCCCAGAGCAATAGCCACATTTGCTGCGAAGAGGAGGAAAGAGTCCCAAGTGTCATTGGGGCTCATGTGTGGAGTTCAAGGTCAGATGGAGCAGCTCTGCTGATTACCAACTTTTCCCTCTTTTACCTGTGAGCATTAAATCTCTTCCAAGAACGCAAAGCACATACTGCCCAGGTTAGGATTTCATCTGCCCTCCCACAACTGTGTGAATTTGCTATTGTCTGATGGAGAAACAGAGACCAGTTTACAGTTAATAAGTTGGTAAGTGTCATCATTTGACCTCAACTAGATTAATCTGAAGACAAGGTTACTCAACTGGGATCTGCAGACCCTTGGGGTGTCCAGGGACATACTTCTGAGGCCTTTGAGTTCTCTAATTTTTTAAATTCTGCATTCATTTTGATACCCTAAACACATGCTATTGGCATTTTTTTTAAAAAAAATCTGGATGACCACTGCAAACAGAAATATAACCAGAGCCATTTTAAACGGAACCGGAGCTGCCTTGTCAGAAGAGCTGCCTTGCATGTCTTATTTCTCAATCATTGGGATGTCAACAACAGGGCAAACTAACCTTAGGACTGGGCCTACGCAACCTTGTTTCCCCAAAAAATAACAAGAAAGCAGTTATTGTGACTACTGGACTGCAAAGTAAAAAACACTATTTAGAGTGAACATCACTATGCTATTATCTGCACCAATAGAAATTCATTCCTTCTATGGATGTTGTCATTGTCCCCCTTCCCTTTCTCACAAGTACCCATTGCCCTTGTCTCTTAATGGAAAGATTATCTGGGCTTCTGTCTGAATTCGTGATTCCTGAATAGTTTTTACTTAACATCACATAAATGCTGGTTGCCTCTCACTTTGAAAGGCCTTTTTATCTTTAGGTTAGTAAGTACTGCTGCATGGTTTCAGCACCTGTATGCACATCTGTACTTATGCACATCTGTACAATGCACTTGGTGGCATTGTTTTCATTGTCACAGGCTAATGAGAAAAGAGCAGAGGAATAGCCAATAGGCCAATGTCATGCACATGCCATATAAAGGCCAAAGGATCCTCACAAACAATGGTGTTGTGGGTTTTTTTAATGGAGAAAGCTGTGATAGAATTGAGTCATCGTGGCCTGCAGTACTAGAGGCATGAGGAATCAAAAAGAATTGCTACCAGAGTCACTACTATGTCCCTGTTGGGAGTGGCAGTTTAGTCTCAGTAAAGCAAGATTCATTTCCCTCATTAAACTGTATTAATTTGAATTTGGTTGGCTTTGCTTATATTTGATTTAGAAATATATTTTGGTTTTATAGTTTTATATGAACTGTAAGTAAAAGACATATATACCTAGATTTATGTTATTACTTATAATAAGCCACATTATAATAAAAAATGCATTAAGTAAACTAGATGGCTATAATTTTTTTTTCCATTTGAAAAGAGTCAGCACATTTCTCAACTGTGAGAACACAGCAATAGTCTATGAGCTCCTTAAGAGTAGGGAATGTAAGGAAAAATATCCTGTGAGTAAATTACATCTAAAAAATTTGTACGTGAAATGCTAACAGCAAGATACCCATGAAAATACACACATGGTGTCAAAACAAGCCAGAGGAAAATCATTTGGGGGGAAAAATGAAAAAGAATCCCAAGTCAAATTTATAGAAAATATCCCTTTATTAACTTTTGATCAAGAATATGTTTGTATATTTTCAGAAAATAACTCTGAGACAATCTGGAATCCTGTAACAGAGAGGAATAGACAGAAGTGCTCCAGCCATGAAGACAGAAGAGAAACGATTCAGAGATGGAAGATGCTGATGACACCTTGCCATACCAGCAGATAGCAGCTGTGTGTTGCTGAAGGATGCCCAGGACCAAACCAGAGACGGTCGGACCTGCATCACCACCATTTGTCCACCAACCAGATCTGAAATATCATGGCTGACATGTACACATAAGGAACTGTTTGACATTGAAATTGGGACTCAAAAGAACTATTGGCCCAGAAAGCAACTCACTACAGACTGATTCATTTGCCTCTCAGCATAACCATTATGGCTTGTCTCAGTTTCAGTTCTTACAAGGGTATTTCTTGGGTCACATGACCTCACACATCCAGAGGAAATAATGAACAACATAAACTGATGAACAAAAACAGACCCAGAGATAGAGAAGCAGCAATCAGACTCTCAAACCTCAGAGGGAAAGTAGGGGAGGGTGGAGGTAAGGGGGAGAGATCAACCAAAGGACTTGTGTGCATGCATATGGGCCTAGCCAGTGGCCATGGACAACAGGGGGTGGAGGCATATGTGAGGAGGGGCTTGGGATGGGAATGGGGGGGATGAGGATAATTATGTGTTACAATAATCAATAAAATTCAAAAAAAGAAGATAAAAAAGAGTAGGGAATGGAATGCAATGGTTTAGTTTGGTTTCTAAAGTTATACCATATGGGATGAGTCTCAGCGCTAACACCTATTAGCTATATGACCTGGACAAGTCACTTTCCCTCTCTAAGATTCACTTTCAGAATTAATTAAACAGGAGTAGTATGGTTGTTATGAGAACAAAATTAGATAATATAAGCAGTAATTGTACCTGGCACAACCGAACTGACTAGACTGGATAATATCAACAATAGGATATATGCAGACAATTCCTGCCCAATGAATAAATGGATCCATTTGTGGGCTGTGATGCATGGCTTGCCTGATATGATTCTGAACTAAGAGTTTAGAAGATGGAGGGAGGGCATTTACCTCTCATACAACAGAGCCTGTCATTCGTGAGATGAGAGGTGAAACGGCTGTGGTTTCTTTGCAGCCATTTAATTTCTTAGAGCATCTTCCTTTTATTTTAAAGAGTAACTTTCAAAACTCTGGGATCACTTCCAATGAAGCAATTAGATTGGTTTCCCAGAATTAGTTTCTTATTTCCAACCATATGCATTTTTTTAAATTCTCCTTGCATGTCTTGTGATCCGGAATGTAGGAAATTTACTGCAGACATTGCTTCATTTCATTAGGGAGTAAGCATCCTGCTGACCCATGTTGTAGCAAGTCACTTGGAATAATTTCAGAGGAAGAAAGGTAATATTTATGAGAAATAATGTGGTTCTCAAACACCATGAATATTCAATTGAAACTTGATGCCACTTTAAGTAATTATGTGATAATGTTAACCACTGTGCCTTAGACAATGTCTTAAATGAAAGAAGCCTGGACACTTTATGGCCAGTGCTGTACAGTAAAAAGACCATGCAGTTTAGAATCAGACAGTTTAGATTTGAATTCTAGCTTCACCTTCTTTTCTCTTGGTAGTCTCTGATTCTTACTGACAGAGTTATCATTTTGAATGCATGAGTTTTAGAAATTTGACTCCTTTTCTTCCTTCTTTTCCATAAGGCTCTTCTGACCCAATAACTTGTTATAAATATTTCAGAGTGTTTGGTATGGCACAGTTAACTCATTTGTTTATTCCTTCATTCAGCAAATTATTATTGAGGGAATACTATTTTCCATGTACCCTAATGACTACTGGTGACTCAGCAGTAAAAGAAAAAAAAAGGGGAGGGGGTCAAGTTGCCTGCTCCCAGGGAGTTTATCTTTCATTGAAAAAGTTTGGAAATAAATACAGAAACAACTAATTTAGCAGGATAGTTTCACATTTAAATGAAGGCTACACATGGTGTAGTGCTGTAATGGAATAAAGCAAGTCCATGAATAGGAACGTGGCCTGTGCTGGACAGCTGCTTTAATCAGGATGCCCATAGAAGTCCCTTTGAATTAGAGGGGTCAAGAGCTGAAGAATGAGAAGCAGGTCACTGTGTGAAATCTGAGCAAAGAGGTCCTCAGGAGAGAGGACTGCAAATATAAGAGCTGTGAGGGATAAAAGTGCTTGGACAGACTCAAGAATCAAGTCTCAACTACAACAAGGCTGTGCTCACAGCCTACAAAGGGGTGCACCTAGAGTTCTCAGTTCAGGTGACTGGGAGGCTGAGTCATTGGGTGCTATCGAACACCTACTACACAAGGCTACTCTACCAATTCAAGGAGAGATAGCAGCTCTACCCAATACATAGAAACAAACACAGGGAAGCAGCTAAAATGCTGAGCCAAAAAAAAAAAAGTCACAAATGAAAGAAATGGAAGAAAGTAAACTACTGAATATAGAGTTCAAAACCACAGTTATAAGGTTACTCAAGAATCTTCTAGAAAACTCAAAATAAAAAGGAAAAGGATCAGTCTTAAATTAAGCATACACTAACTGAAATAAAGAATAATATACATGGATTTAACAGTAGAGTAGAGGATTTTGAGAATCAAATCAATGATTTGAAATATGAGGAAGCAAAAAATACACAACCAGAAGTGCAAAAAAATCCAAAAATATGAGTCTCTGGGACAACTTAAAACATACCAACATTTGCATTATGGGGTGCCAGAAGAAGAAAGAGCAAGATATTGAAAACCTATTTGAATAAATAATGACAGAACACTTCCCCTACCTGATGAAAGAAATAGACTTACAAGTCCAGGAAGCACACAGAGTCCCAAACAAGAGGAACTCAAAAGGGACCACACCAGGACACATCACCATTAAATGCCAAGGACAAAAGACAAAGAGAGAATCTTAAAATCAGGAAGAGAAAAGCAGTTAGTACTCAAAGGAGTACCCATATGACTGTCAGCTGATTTCTCATCAGAAACATGCAGGCCAGAGAGAGTGGCAAGAAATATTCAAAGTGATGAAAAGCAATGACTTATAGCCAAGATTACTCTACTCAGCAAAGCTATGGTTTATAATTAAAGGTCAGATAAAGAGTTTCATAGACAAGCAAAAGCAAAAGGAGTTCATCACCACCAAACCAGTATTATATGAAATGTTGAAGGGTATTTTTAAGAAGAAGAAGAAAAAGAAAAAGATAAAAAATATGAACAAAATGACAACAAATACATACTTACTATCATCAATTGAATCTAAAAATAAATAAATAAGAAATCTAATGAACAGAATAAATTGGTGAATAAAATAGAATCAGAGGCATGGAAATAAAACAGACTGACGATTCTCAGAGGGAAGGGGGGCAGGAAGAAATTAAACAAAGATCTTATATGCATATATGCATTACCTATGGACACAGACAATAGTGCCTACTACAGCACTTTGAACATAAAAGGTACTTAATAATAATTATTTGTTGAATTAATGAATGAATCAATCAATGTGCTCATAGCTAATATTATATTCAATAATGAAAAATGAAAAGCTTTTCCTTTAAGCCTTGGAATAACACAAGAATACCCATATCCATCACTTCTATTCAGTGTAGTACTAATAGTACTAATTAGAGCAATTAGGTAAGAAAAAGAGGAAACAAAGACATCCAAATCAGAAAGAAAGAAGTAAAATTATTTCTGCTCACAGAAGACATGATCTTATATATATAAAAAACTAAAGTTTACACACAAAACAATCTGTTAAAACTGATAAAATGAATGCAGCAGAGTTGTAAAACATAAAATCAATATACAAAAATCAGCAGCATTCCTAAACACAGCAAACAATTTGAAAAGGAAATTAAGGAAAACAATCCCATTTATAATAGCATTAGAAAGAATAGTTAGGAATAAACTTAACATGACAAAAGATTTATATACTGAAAACTATAAAACAATGCTAAAAAGAAATTAAAAAGACACAAATGGAAATATTATCTTATGTTTAGCTATTGGAAAACTTAATATTGTTAAAGTGGCCACACTATTCAAAGTGACCTACAGATTCAATACAACCCATATCAAAATCTCAATGCTGTTTTTTACAGCAATATAAAAAAAACAGTCCTGAAAGTCATATTAAATCCCAAAGTACACTGAATAGCCAAAACATCTTCTGAAAGAGCAGAGCTGCAGGGATTGGGCTCTCTGACATTCCTTGAGATGGCTCAGATTGAGAGTTCTTTGGTGATGCACCCCAGACTCAGGCTCCCTCCTCTCTGGTTCTAGGGTGCATCACCAGGGAACAACTGCTGCCAAGTCACTGCAGCTTGGCAGCTTCTGCATTGAGCGTCTGCCCCCTGGAGATCATTGCATATCATAGCTACCAGTTGGATGGTTGGTTAGCCTTTTATATATATAGATAATTTGCCTGGTAAAGGGTTCCATCTAAAATATATAAGAACCTCTACAACTTAATAGTGAAAAAATAATAACCTGATTCTTAAAAATGGCAAAGGACTTGAGTAGACTTTTCTCCAAAGAAAACACACAAATGGCCAACAGGTATAGGAAACTATTTTCAACATCACTAATTATCAGGAAAATGAAAATTGAAACCACAGTGAAATATTACTTCACACCTGCTAGAATAGCCATTATCAGAACAACAAACAACAATCCCAAAAATAACAAGTATTGGGGAGGATGTGAAAAAAATGAAATTATTGTGCACTGTTGGTGGGAATATAAAATAGGCTGCCACTATAGAAAACAGTATAACTTTTCTCAAAAAAATTAAATATAGAACCATCATATGACTCAACAATTCCAATTCTGAGTATCTAAAATAATTGAAATCAGGATCTTTAAGAGATATTTGCACTGTGTTCACTGCAGCATATTCACAATAGTAAAGACATGAATGCAATTTAAATGTCCATCAACACATGAATGAATGAAGAAAATGTGGTATATACATACAATCAAATATTATTTAGCCATAAAAAGAAAATCCTGTTATATACTACATCATGGATGAACTTTGAGGACATTATGTTAAGTGAAATAGGGACACAGAACAAATTTTGCATGATTTCACTTATATAAGGTATCTAAGCTAGTTAAACTCCTAGGAAGTAAAATGTAAGTAGGAAGTAAAATGATGGTCACCACATGCTGAGAAGGGAAAATGGGGAGTCACTTCTCAAAGCTCAGTTATGCAAGATAACTGTTAGAGTTTTGATGTCCAGCCATCAATGTTATACTGCACATTTTAAAGTCTGTTGAGGATGGAGCTCGTGTTACTTTTTTTTCTTTACTGAAGAAGGAGAAGGAGAAGGAGAAGAAGGAGGAGGAGAAGGAGGAGGAGGAGGAGGAGGAGGAGGAGGAGGAGGAGGAGGAGCAGGAGCAGGAGAAGAAGAAGAAGAAGAAGAAGAAGAAGAAGAAGAAGAAGAAGAAGAAGAAGAAGAAGAAACAAAACAAACAAACAAAAACTAAGATTTCAAAAAGACATTTACCACCCTGGCTGCTTTGGCTCAGTGGATAGAGTGTCAGCCTAAGGACTGAAGGGTCCCAGGTTTGATTCTGGTCAAGGTCATATACCTCTATTGTAGTCACATCCCCAGTGGGATTGTGCAGGAGGCAGCTGATCCATGTTTCTCTCTTATTGATGTTTCTAACTCTCTATCCCTCTCCCTTCCTCTCTGGTAAAATAAATAAATAAATAAATAAATAAATAAATAAATAAATAAATAAATAAATAAAATATTTTAAAAAAGACATTTACCTTAGGCATTACCCTTACCCAGAAATTTTGAATTCAGGTTACAGACATTAGTACATTATTAAAATGTGTTTTTTTAAAAAAGTGTTTTTCCCTAGTATATAGTATTAACTTTCCAAACAACAAAATCAGGAGTTATTGAATTTTTAGGTTTATAAAGAGAGCTCTTATGTCTCTTTATCACCAGAAAAATAAAACCCATCACGTGTCCCCACGCCTCTGTGGAAAATTATCAGAGCTGCACAATTCGGCAGTGTCAGCGGGAGACTAGGGAGGGAAAAGGAAGCGCACACTGGCAGCTCTGTGTTTGCTCCAGCAGATGGAATGCCTCTCTTCATTTATAACGTCATCTTCTTTGACTTTCTGGCTGCATCTGGGATGAAAGGGAACTATTTATAACACAAAGGTTATTTGTGCCATATTATCAAGTTAATATAGAGAAAGGGCAATGGATATTTTGTTCCTACCCAACCAATAATTTGGAAGAATGTAATTAGCAGATAATGACGGGCTGTAGGAAGAAAAGTGTGTCTGTTGTAAATTAGAACTAACTGGGGAAAATAAGCCTCTTTGCCATAAACCGCAAGTAAGAATCATGATGGACCAATGTTTATTATCATAATTTTATATACTATTGCTATCAACTGAGGCATTATACTAAAGCACATGGTATGTTTATTCCTGAAGCTCTCTGGTGCCAAAAGAGATAGACATAATACTTTATGCCACAGATTAAAAAAAAATATGTTGACTATAACAGCACACAAGGCAGAACCTGAATAAAAACAAGGTATCTTTCCTTTTCAATTCTTTATTTTTTAAAGTATTACATACCTCTCCTTTGCCCCCTGACTGACCTCTCCCTAGCCACCCCCACCCCCAAGTACATGCCCTCACCCCCTTACTGTCTATGTCCATTGGTTATGCTCATATGCATGCATACAAATCCTTTGGTTGATCTCTTACCCCCTAACCACCATCCCTCTCCCCTCATAGGTTGGACAGTCTGTTAGATGCTTCTATGATTCTAAAATCAGGTATCTTGAATTTCTGACTAAAACTCCAGTTTCCACATGGATATGCCACTTCTATACTTTTCAAAGGCTTTACAGGAATATCTAAAATTGGGAACAAAAAGGGGGGGGTGCTATTTAGAATTCTTCATCTGCCTTTGCATATGTTCAATCTCTGCTGGTGACCAACTTCATTCTGACAGGAGCAGTGCTGAACATAGAAACATGGCAGGTACAATTCATGATCACTATGGCCATGGGCTGATAACCAGACACGGGCTGAGGCTGATTCTGGGCAAGGGGTGAGTGTATATTGCTGGGGTTCAGGGTCACTGGTTGAACTCCTGTTTGTCTGATCCCATTTTTATAGAGTTACTGCAAGGGTGAACATTTAGTGCGGGCACCTGAATGACTAAAGTAAACTAATGGTCTGATCATCCAACAAAGCTATCAGAAGGATAAAGAATACTTGCTGTTCAATGTTGAGATTCCTTGAGATGTTCTTTCTTGCCTGAAACTATTCAGATCCATGGAAGTAGTTTTTTCAACTCCTACTGACACTTTCTGTTTATTCTAGTGATAAAAACTCATCTTTGTTTATTTACTCTAGTAAGAACTGGAAATACTACTCTGTTCCAATAAGGCAGGGAACTTACAAGGAAAGGAGAAAATACATAGCAATACATAGGACATTTGCTTCATATCTGTTGAAGAAATGATCCCATTATCCTGTATGGGAAGAAAGGATTTGAAAGCGAGAAGCGAGACATCTAAATGTATTTTCAGTGGAATCTTTAAGAACATAAGCAGCCCTTGTATTAAATACACTAGGAATTTTAGCTGTTTTGAACTGTGAAGTCATTATTTCTATGGGAAAAATAGGGACTGAATTTAGGGTCACCAGGGTTTAAATCCAAGTTTAGGTTGAGTTAACGTCAACAAATGATTTAACTTCTCTGAGTCTTATTGTTAAAGTGTAGATAATAATTACTACCTAGAATCACTTTTGTAAAAATCCATTTAGTATATGTATGTGCCTTGTAAAGAGTAGGTGTCCAGTAAAATGAAGTTAATGTCACTATATAACCATTCCTTTTCACTCGTGGAGATCATTTCTTTTTTTAAATCATTTTTTAATTTTTTCAATTACAGTTGACATATAATATATTCATTTCAGGAGTACACCCCAGTGAATAGACATTATATAACTTACTCAGTGATCATCCTGATGAATCTCATACCCATATGACATGATACATAGTTATTAAAATAGTATTGGCTATATTCTCTATATTGTACTTTATATCCCCAATGACTATTCTGTAACAACCAATTTGTATTTCTTAATCCCTTCACCTTTTCCACCCAGTCCCCTACCTTGCTCCCATCTGGAAACTGTCAAAATGTTCTCTATATCTATGAGTTTGTTTCTGTTCTGCTTGTTCATTTTTAGTTTCAATTGTTGATAGATATGTATTTATTGCCATTTTATTGTTCATATTTATTTATGTTTTCTTCTTAAAGAAAACCCTTTAACTGTTAAAGTTTAACATTTCATGTAATACTGCTTTGGTGGTGATGAACTCCTTTAGCTTTTTCTTATCTGAGCAGCTCTGTATATATCCTTTAATTCTAAATGATAGTGTTTTGCTGGGTAGAGTAACCTTGGTTTTCATTGCTTTTTTTAAAAAAATGTATTTTATTAATTTTGGAGGAGGAAGGGAGAAGGAGAGAGAGAGATAGAAACATCAATGATGGCAAGAATCATTGATTGCTGCCTCCTGCACACCATCCACAACTCGGGCATGTGTCCTGACCAGAATCCATTCATGATCTCCTGGTTCATAGGCTCACGCTCAACTACTGAGCCATGCTGACTGTGCGATTCTCACCACTTTTTAATATTTCTTGCCCATCCCTTCTGGCCTGCAAAGTTTTGTTGAAAAATCAGCTGATAGTCTTAGGGAAGCTTCCTTTTCGGTAACTAACTGCTTTTCTTTTGCTGTTTTTAAGTTCCTCTCTTTGTCTTTGCATTACCACTGCAGTACTCCTGTAGTGTATTTCTAAAGTATCAGTGCTAAGGAAAATTTGACAGAACTAATCAGTCCACTATTTTGATGGGAAAGGAGTGAAGGTGAAACTCTCCCAACAACTCAAGTATAATATGTAAAGGGAGGGAAAAGCATGTACCAAGTCCCTTCAAATAATCTACAGCATACTCCAGTTCTTCAAGATAAAATCTTTTACTGGCAAAATGGAGAGTTACAATCAAAGGAATTCAAAACATTATCTAATAAAGGGTTGTACCCAGAATAGTGAGATACATGTATCAGTGATTGTAGCTGGTGACTATCTGTCCAAGTTTTTCCCCGACTGTCCTGATGTTACCCCTGAAAGTCCCTCATGCAGGCAAACAGAGATTGTTAGTCACCTTAAACTTAGGGCACAGGATATGTCCACAGACATAGAACAGCAGCACTAGAAGGGACCACAGAAACCACCCCATCCAACGTCTTTGTTTAACAGATGGAAAGTCCTATAGCCAGTATGGCTAATGACATCTGCTCAGGGCAAGAGCTAACCCCAAGGAGTATTTCAGTGACAAGTAAACTCCACAATTCTCACACCAGATTTGTGAAGTTATTACAGGAGAAAAAAATCTGCAGTGGTGAAGGGCTAGACTTTGATCCCAGACTTCTTAGACTTATATTCTGCATCTGACCCAGCTGTTGGCAAACTACAGCCCGCAGGCTGGATTCAGCCCATTTGGCTGTTCTATCCAGCCCATGGAGCCGAAAGAGCAGAGGGTTCTCTTGCTCTCCCTTCTGCTCCTTCACCAGCAGCCCAAGATGAGAGTGCCAGCATGGTCAGGTTGCTTTTGTTCCAGCCCTCCGGTCCAGTTTAAGAACCCATTGTGGCCGTCGAGTCAAAAAGTTTGCCCACCCCTGATCTGACCTCTTTAAGCTCCAGTACTCTTCTTGACTGAAAATTGATATTTTTAGCATTAAACCAGACAGTGCAAATAACGTATTGGGCTGAGTGCATGGCATATAAAAAACACTAAATAGCTTTTTTTTATTTAGGGGAGTTTTCATCTATTTCTCTTCTTTCTATTATTATTATTATCATCATCATCATCATCATCATCATCATTATTACTTACAGCAAGAGAAACACCACCAAGGATAATAAAAAACCTTTCTTGGATTGTCACTAAAATTAAGTGGACTTTAAGTACAACAAAGGACAATGTTTCACATCTGGAAATTTCTTAAAATAAGTTATTGTGAACTGTGTCATGCTGATCTGAACAATTTACAGACACTTTTTGAAAACACGCTTCTTTGACTACGACAGGTACACTCAAATTGCTTTAGTAATTCAGTTTCCAGTTATTCCATCTGGTTCTTCTAAAAGGCTCCTTTCAAAAATGCCAGATCTTTATCACCGTTCTATGGGTCCTGAGCCATTTTCTATAGAAGCCGATTTATTAACAATTTCTATAGAAGCACTCACCAAAAGATGGGCATCCTAAAATGAATATATTTGAAAGGACTTCAAATCCAGTAACACAACAACAGGGTTTTCAGAAGAGAATTTTGATTCAGAAGTAATGCTTCATGTATTTAGCATTCAGAAGGTTTGGCCTACTTTGGGATACAAGAAAATGAAATGAACATTTTCTCTTTCTTTGATTCCTTTTTTATTGTTCAGTAATGTAATCTGTTAAAATGCCAGCCCATACCCAGGAATGTAGAAAATGATGGATTCAACAGAATTTGAGAAAACCAGGACAGGTGCCCCTGAGGGCCACCAGTATCCTTTCTTGGATGAGCGTTAGATGGGGTGTGCTTTGAGAGGAGCAAAGGATAGCATTTCACCCTAATTTCATGGACACTTGAAGATATTGCACAAATTTCCTGGTTTCACTGGTACCCTGGACTGTTTCATATTTGCTCTTTCTAAATTTTTCAATAAAACAGCCCCTGCCCCAATAGAAAAAGTTACAACAGGCCTAGGAGAAAATATTTATAATTATAGCATTGGTAGGCTAGAATGAGTAACAATTTGGTGCTAAACAGGGTAATTTTTTAGGAAAAACAACAACAACATTATCCCAGGAACATCACAAGTTTAAGAACAAGACTCCAGCTGTGGGGATGGGGTGCGGAAAAAGGAGACATATGTAAAACTTTAGACAATAAAACAATTATTTAAAAAAAAAAGAACAGGACTCCAGGACAAAAACATATATTACTTCAATGAAACTTAATATTCATCCTAAAATGAAATATATATATTAAAATATCTCCTGAGGCAATTAAAATTATAATTTTTATTAGATGTATTCTCCATTGTCAGAGCATGAGTCCAAGCCATTCTCATTCTGGCTCATATGTAAGGTAAGTGCATTGCAAAGATATATATATATATATATATATCTTAATGTATATATTAAGAGAAAGAAAGGAGAGAGGAAATGGTAGATGAGCAATTAATAGCTTGCTATGCTATTCAGGTAAGTATCAAGTCTACTGCCTGATCCCTGCACAATCCTGGATATGCTAATATTATCTCTCTCTCTCTCTCTCTCTCTCTCTCTCTCTCTCTCTCTCTCTCTGTGTGTGTGTGTGTGTGTGTGTGTGTGTGTGTTTTGAGAGGAAAGGGCTGGGGAGAGAACCAGTGACTTCAGGAGTCAAGTTAAATTGTTTATAGGGGATTAAGATCACACCTTCCCCATTTGAGCTCTCATAAGAGTGAAGTATAAACTAATGGCATGCAGAATAACCCAAATGTGAGTATGTGACTCCTTTCTTTATAATATGCAGAACATGTTTAACAAATTAAATTGTATATTTTGAGCTGTCATTCATAGATAATTTCATTGAATAATATGAGGAGCTGACATCAGATAAACCAAGTTTAAATCTGGCTTTAAAACAACTTTGTGGGAATGCTTTCTTTTTAAGATTGTCTTTTAAATCATTATATTCATGATACAGAATAAGGGATTAAAATCAAATCACACACACACACACACACACACACACACACACCACACACACCATAAGAAGGAAGCCTGTAGTATAATGAAAAGGATACTGACTTTGTAGTAAACCAAAGATGGGAGTTTGGGAAATTTACCTACACCATATGAATTTCCATTTTCTGTTCTGAAAATGGAAGAGAGCACCACATAACTTATGGGTTTATTGTGCAGATTAGATGAAGGGACATGAGTATCCATTGCCTCTGCCACATCCAGGATATTACACTTGCTGTCTCCCCTATGTATAGTGCCTCCCTCCTCCACACCCTGGCCACACGAAAGCTCCATGGCGCCCTTGAACTCAACCTGCTCTCTTTTGACTACACATCTTTGTACATGCTGTTCCCTTGGTCTAGAACACTCTCTCCCCTTCCCTGTTTACAACCAAATTCTACTCTTCCTTCAGGACGGAGCTTGGATACTATTCTTTTGTGACACCTTTGCTGACACCCCTAGATCAGTCTGTGGACTTCCTGTATGTGCTCACTAAACACCCTGACTTCCGCTATCAGGGCTCGGTCACCCTGTACTGAAATTGCCAGCTAGCTTGCCTGGATTTTCAGCAGCTGAAGAGTTCCTTAAGATAATCAGAGACCTTCGTTTGGAGGGGATCAAGAAAGACTTGTCACATGGATAGCATGTCCACCTTTATCTCATTCAGAGTCATACCCGTGTCTCCTAGCAATGATCTTTGAGTCTATGCTGTTGAAGTTGCAGTGTGATTGGGTTGCTCTCACACTTTTTGTTCCAAAGAGAGGCATTTGGTCTAATAATAATAACAGTAATGATGATGATGATGATGATGATGATGATACGATGATTAGGTACCCCTCTGCACCAGGCATTGCACTAAGTACTTTCACGCATTATCTCATTTAATTCTCATAATATTCATTCAGAGTAGGTACTACCTGTTTCCATACTGTACAGATCAAGAAATAAAGACACAGATAATATTTTTTCTCAACAATAGTTCTATAATGTGCAAGTTTTTTTGTGTTTTGTTTTTTTTTAATCAAGATTACTCTTTCCGGAAACCTATTATTCAGAATTGAAGGTCATAAAGAGCTTCACAGATAAGAAAAAGCAAAAGGAGTTCATCACCACCAACCCAGTATTACATGAAATGCTGAAGGGTATTCTTTAAGGAGAGGAAGAAGAAGAAAAAGATTTAAAAAATACATGAACAACAAAATGGCAACAAATACAAACCTATCAACAACTGAATATAAAAATCAAATGAATAGAAATCTAATGAACAGAATAAACTGGTGAATAAAATAGAACCATAAACATGGAAATGGAACATACTGATAATTATCAGAGGGAAAAGGGGTAGAGGGGTGGGAAGAGATTAAACAAAGATCTTATATGCGTGTACTAGTACCTCTGGACACAGATAATAATATGGCGAAGATCTGGGGCAGGGTGGGAACTGGGTGGAGGGCAGTCATGGGGAGAAAAAAGAAGGGCATTTGTAATAACCTTAGCAATAAAGATTGGGGGAAAAAGAAATGAAAAGAATGATGGAAGTGGCAAATGTTTAGTTATCTAATTAAGTATTGTCTATGTCCCAAACACTGGCTAAGTACTGGATATATAGAGGTGTCCTTCCTGCCCTCATGTGGTCTGCATTCAATGGTAGGAAACAGCAAAGAAGTGACATAAGCCAATTAATGACAGTTCCTGATGAGTGGGAAGATGGGAGATGAGGGAGTGTGCAACTGAGAATGGAAGAAGTATTGGGGAAGTAACTTCAGATAAAGGAGTTGAGGGACGGTCTCTTAGAGCTGAAGAAATGTGAGCTGACAGCTGAGTGGTGAAGACTCCAGAACTGGGTCCATCCATAAAGAAGAGACATTCAAATGTCGTGGGGTGGGGACAAGGCCAGCATGATCTGCAAGGAGCAGAGGGCCAGTGTGGCTAGAGGGGAGGAAGCCCGGGAACATGCTTACACATGGAGTTGGACACACTGGCTGGGAATAGACGGAAGGAGGCCTTGTCTGCTGGAGTGGAGAGCCACTTACATCTAAACGCATTGGAACAGTGAGCATCTTCAAGCCACGAGTGGGCAAGGTTGGATTGGTGTAGCATTAATGTTTGTTATTAAAACATGATTCTTTTCTTGTTAAGCTTTTTTATGTTGTGCTGGAAACGATGTTTTCTGGAAAATATTCCTTTCCACATTTATTAGGCCTGGACTTAACATAAAATTATTTACTGTTTGTGTAACAATTTATTTTTCATAATATTTATTTTTTTTAATTGCATTAAAAGGCCCAGTGCAGCCTAACAATTTAGAATGTTCTAGGCCTTTTATTGTGGTGGACATTGGCTAATAAAATTATATAGGTTTCGGGTATATCATTCTACAATACGTCATCTGTATACCATCCTGTGGGTTCACCACCCCAAGCCAATTCTACTTCCATCGCCATTTATCCCTCTTTATCCTCTTCTAATGCCACCTCCCCTGCCCCTACCATGTCTCCTTCCTCTGGCAATCACCATATAAACAAAGTGGAGACAGACTCATGGATACAGAGAACAGACTGACAACTGTCGGGGGGGGGGTGTTAGAGGGCTGGGTGAGAAGGACGAGAGGATTAAGAAAAAATAAGAGTCATAGAAACAGGCAACAATAAGATTTTTTTTTTCTTTCTAATTTTGACTATCTGGGCAAGACTTTCTCACTGCTTTACTTTTCACTTCCCTCTCCTCTCCACTGGGAGGCGCCAGAGATTGTCATAAGTATCAAGCCTGGTTAGTCTCGGGAGCCATTTCTCTGTGATGGTCTCCTTAGAGTTCCTCCAAAAGCTATGTTTGAGAGAGGGAACACTGACAAGAAGGTATGAGCAACCGAATAGATAAAAGCTTAAAACACAATCATCTCTTTGAAACAGGTCTGCCTTTAATAGAGTGCTTAAGATAAAGTAAACAAGAATAACTTATTTCTCCATAAAACTTATGGGATGCCAAGCCTTTACCTGGCTAAATTCACTAGGACTGATGAATAGTTTTTCTTTTAAGCGAAAGTGACTGTACAAGCAGCAGAAAGATTTGTAGAACAAAGCTGAAAAGGACGAGGGCAGCCCCTGGAAACCTGCTAATTAGTGACAACCTTCACCGCTGACAGTTTCCGAGTGTTGACTCTGTGCTGCCTAACACCACACCACGCTCCATGCATTATAATTTACATCTCATTCAGTCCTCCATCAGTCACAGCTGGCAGGAATGACCCTCTACCGAATCTGGAAAACTGAGGCTGCTCGGGGCCCCAGAGAGACTTGGCGGGCATCTCAGAGGTATTCGGTGGTGGAGCTGGCATTTGCACCAAAGACGTCTGACTCCAAAGCCCTCCGTGTGAACCGGGACACTAAAGCAAAGAGACTTCCAGAGACTTCCATCCTGGTCTCAGCCCACGTTCTTGCCATTTCTGTTTTCCCAGTGATCACACGGATATCACTGTTTCCTGAGGGGAGCTGGGGGGTGTGTGTTACACAGGTACAACAGATTGGCAGAGCTTCCCCGGTGCCATAGAGGTAATCAAAGTGTTTTGTGAGCTGCCAGATGTTCCACAGAAACAAAGTGTTTTCAGCTAAGTGGCTGGCGTTTGCCTTAAAAAGAACACCCTGTCCCCAAAATGGATTCCTTTAAAAATTTTTTTTTCCTGAACTTGGTTGCCCTCTCTTGCAAATTAAATGTTCATTTCTACCACCTGATCCTCCCTCAGACAAGGGTTGGCAACATACAGTAAGTTGCTACCGAGCTCTGCCATGAACTCACTGTGTGGCTTTGGGCAAATGCCTCTCTCAGAACCCCAAATGCCAAATGCAAGAATGGGTTCATTGAAGTTCAAGGTTATTCCTGTTGTAAAGTACCGAGGCAGAATGTTGCCCATGGCTGAGGAAAAGGGCCAGGTCCTAACATAACAGGAGGATTACTCTGCAATATTTAATGAGTAAAGTACGGGGGGCTCTTGACCCTCAGGTGGTCTCTGATATTTGGGGTGCAGCAGACACCGTTCTAGCAGCTGGTCCTGAGCATGTGGACAAAGCCTGCCTGGCTCCCGCCCCCTGTGGAACTAGACTGAAAAAGACTCCAGCCGAAACCGGTTTGGCTCTGTGGTAGAGCATCGGCCTGTGGACTGAAAGGTCCCGGGTTCGATTCCGGTCAGGGGCATGTACCTTGGTTGCGGGCACATCCCCGGTAGGGGGTGTGCAAGAGGCAGCTGGTCGATGTTTCTCTCTCATCGATGTTTCTAACTCTCTATCTCTCTCCCTTCCTCTCTGTAAAATATCAATAAAATATTTTTTTAAAAAGAAAAAAAAAACTCCCAGCCACAGACACATCTTCTCTGACACACACCTTTTCCAACATTTGTTCAACTCGCCAATGTTTCAATATAATGGGAGATTTCGCACAGACAGTCCCGTTTCCAGCTACTCTTTTAAAATAGGAATATTTGGCAACGCTGAGCTGGCATTTCCACATGGCAGGGGAAAGCTGGGACTGAACAGAAGCCGTTCCTGCATCCACCCTTCAGCCCCCTCAGTAAGCAACCCAGGGCTAGTCCTCCGGGCTCCGCTGAGTGACTCTGGACAGAGGGGAAACTGTAAGAAGTTACTTTGATCCTGTTGGAGATTCCCTCACCTCTGCGCCTCAGTCCCTGCCCTCTCCTCCACCCCCCCCCCCCTGCAGAGCAAAGGATGTGCATGACTCAGAGGCACGGAAAACAGGAGCCAGGAGCCCCGGGTCCACACAACATCCTCCCCATTAATCCTTAGGCTGCACCGGGCAAGCCGGTTCCTTCCCTGTGCCTCAGTTTCCCCAGAAGTAAGCTGAGGAAGTCTGCTAGACCATAACTGTTTAGAGATCCTTCTGGCCGGGACCTATATACAATTCTCAGTCCTGTCTCAGACACCATCACCCCCACCTCCCAACCCCCGATTACCCCCAGGAGGTCTGAAAGGGAAGCTCGCCTTTCTTCATCTCGCATCTGCAGGCTCACACCCCCGACACCCCCTGTATCCGCCCAGGTATCTTGGGCGGGAAGGGGTCACTTCAGGGGAACTGGGACTCGGTCCGGGAAGTTGGGGGCGCGCTCTGCACCCCGGCGGCTGGGGACGTCGCCAGGGAGCCAGGGGATCCCCACCGCCAGCTCCAGCCCCGCCCGCAGCAGTCTCCCCGCGCGGACCCCAGGCGCCTGCTCTCCGTTTCTGGGAAAGGCTCTGGTACGGGGCGTCCAGCTGCTCCCTGCTCCCTGCTCCCCTCCCACCCGCCCCCTGGCCAGCCCGGAGCCGCCCTCCCGCCCGGGACTGCGCACTGGGCGGCGCTCGGACCCCTCGGCAGCCAGCAGGTGCCGCGCTCCCGCCCAGCCCGGCCGCCCGGCCCCTGCGCCCTCCCGGCTCTCTCCACGTTTCTGGGAGTTCCCCTGGTGCCCCTGCTCCCCCGGCAAAAGCACCAGCCCGAGCTTCTTGGGAGGCGAGAAGGGAGCAGCCAGATCTAGGTGAGTGGTGACCTCGATTTTTCCTTTTCTTTTTTCCTGAACTTGCATCCTAAGGGCACTGGTGGGGAGCTCGGAAGTTAAAAGGGAAGAGAAAGGAGACAAAGGCCGGCGGTCCAGGCCACCCACACAACCCGATAGGGATAGGGCTGGGACCAGTCCCAGCTCCCTGGCTCTGCTGTGCCCCACCTGGCCCCCCAGCCTCCCCCTGACGTGGGCACAGACACACACAGACTTCAGCGAGTATTTGTTGGGTGGAGACAAGGGCTGGAAGTGTTTCTGCTTGTTTCTCTCACTCAGCTTCCAACCAAGCAGAGACTGCCTTTGGTGGCTGGCTTCTTCTCCACAAGGATTCTCCCTCCTCCCCCCAGAGCGGAAGGATTTGAACACAGACAATTAAGACGGTGGTATGTTCGCACCAGGGTCTGCTGTGCAGCACGTAACAAGCAGAAGTCAGGGCTGTGGGGATCAGCATGGCTAGATGGCAGAGCTATCAAGGTATATGAGCATCAGATGCAAACATATACCCGCTTTAGGGTGTCATTTAGGTGGCTTACGTTAAAACACACGTCACATTGTAAAATCGTAGAAAGTGGACTGTAAACTGTGTCCCCGATTCATGCTTGTGGCTGTCTGGGCAGGGTGAAAGGGGAATGCGTTTGGCATGAGGATGAGGATGGAGATAATGTTTTCCCTAGAATTCTGAATCCCCACCAATGATGAAGCAAAGGCGATGAAACAGAAACTGTATAACGGAGGGCAACGTTAACTTGAGTGCTGTTTTTTTTTGTTTTTAAATAGAATTTTCTTTCTTCCCTCTGGTTCTACCTAATTCCCAGTTTAAGAAGTTCTGTGTTTCAAATGTAAACACAATACGTTCTGCCCATGCGATGCCTTTGCAAGGAGGCGTAGAGTTGTGTCAGACGTTGCAACTTTTCTGCATTACAACTGAGGTTCCTCAACTCCTGAAGACGACACCTCTGCACGAGGGAGCCCTTACAAAAGCTCACCTACTGACAGTCCCAAACATAGAGGCCTAGGTCAAATGTTGGCTTCAGAGAAGGAGTCTACAGTTAGTAGTCTGATGATAGGTCAAGGTAGAAGCTGCAAGTGTTCTGTGTTCTTATAAACCACATCGTTCTCGCTCTTGTATTTCCTCTGAGGAAGAGGAGGCTCCCTTCCATGGGTGGTGACTGCCCTCTTGGCATCTTGAAATGAAGCTTACAGGACATTGCAGGCTTAGTACCAGGAGGTGAGGAGGGTATTAGGTTTGGCAGAAGGGAGTTCTATAGGTCTTCTGGGCCCTACTTCAGCAGAATGGGGAAAAAGATGCGTCCCTTTTTTCCTAGCAGAGAAAGGCTAATTTCTTTCTGGATGTGAGGGGAAGTTGCCTAATGAGATTATCCACATGGGGAGAAGGAGAGAAAGACAATTCTAAGTTGGATGGGGTGTGTGAAGTGCAATGGAGAAGCCATGGCCTCATCATTGCACCCGCTTTTCCCTTCCCTGTCTACATAGTGTCTTCCAGCTAAACAATCGCTGCGTCTTTGGTGAACAAAACTGTCTGCACATCAAAATGAACTTCTGAGACGTGGCAGGTTTCAGTACTACCCCTCTCTCCTTTGCTTTCTGATTTGACAACTTGCAAGGTCAATGCTTGGTTGCAGAAGATAGGCTACTTGAGAGAGACCCGGGGTGTGAAGAAAGTATGTGAGAATGACAGGGTGGAGGTGTGGTGGGAAAACTTGAGGCTTCACATAAACATAATGAGAGAATGTAGCCACCACCCCCCTACCCACACTGTGTTAACAATCGCAAATCCTTAAAATCCATGTTCTCTTTGGGGTCAATCTTCTCAAATGTCATCTGTGGTTCAGCCCTGACACTGGTCCCCACTTGTTCTGGGCTCTAAATGCAATAATAGAATGCACAGGGCACCCCCATCGCTTCTTCCTAGCCCACAAGGAAACACTAAGGCTTCTTCCTACTCCCTCTTCCAAGGGAATTAAAAGCCCTTTGTTTTTTCCACCTTGGAGGCCCAGTTGAGTTTTTCTATCCCCCGGTCTTCCTCCAGCCACCTGTCACCACCTGCCCCTCCAGCCCTCTCCCAGCCACTTAATGGGTTGCCTCCTAATTGCTGACTCTTTCTTTGCTCTTTGTTTACGGATTCTTTTTTAAAGTTCAGAAGGCACTTTGACAGCAGCTGGCTTTTGGTATGAAAAGTAGAATTTCTTTAATGAGTCTGCCTCCCAAAGGAGGGCTTCACTTCCATTTTCCTAACAAGAAAGTAAGCCTTTCTTCTAGGTTTGTTTAGGGGCTTCTGAGTTCTTTTTCAATAACGCACTTGGGGCAGGTTCTCTTGAGACACCTTCCTCCATGATGTCCCCAATTTGTATCTCCTTCATCTCAGAAAAAGTCCAAGAGGAAATCAGTCCGCAGGAGTCAAATTAGTGAATGCGTAAATATGTGGAACAACACACCCATGTTTCTCTCTCTCTCTCTCTCTCTCTCTCCCCCTCCTTCCCTCCCCCCCTCTCTAAAAATTAATATAAAAAATCATACATAGTAAGGAAATACTGCTATTATTTAATATATATATATACATATATATATGTATATATATATATATATATATATATATATATTTAAAATATATACATAGCTAACAATTGCTCTTTGCATGGGCCATTTGTGTCCCAGGATTGTGAGTAGCTCAGGCCATATAGCTAAAAATGAATTTAAATAATTTGTATAAAATCATTAGCATCGCCCACTTACGGTGGATCTGAAGGGCTGGCTCCTGGACCCATGTTTCCATGTGGCAGCACTCTCTTAGCTGTGAGGGCAGCGACCTCTTTTCGGTGGAGCCTGGATGCTCCACGTTGCCAGTGTCCCCACCAGTCACGATGTCCTCTGCCTGGTCTGGTTAGCTCCTTTGCATCCCTGCCCGGCTCCCGTAGGCATCCGAGCCTGTGATTCCTGAGGTAGGTGCTGTCCTTTCCCCCATTTTACAGGTGAGGTGTGACGTCACCAGCCCAGAGCCATTCTCAGTGTCAGTTTTAGAACCAGAACTCTGGATGCTGCCTTTTTTTTTTTTTTTTTAACCAATTTCAGGGAAAGTAATTTTTTTTTCGGCACCTGAGGATATGTTTATTGATTTGAGAGAGAGGAAGACATGAGAGAAACATCTATATGAGATAAAAACATCCATCTGTTGCCTCCTGTACACACCCTGACCAGGGATGAAACCCACAACCTAGGTACATAGCCCTAACCAGAAATCGAGCCCATGAACTTGGTGTACAGGACAAGGCTCCTACGAGTCACCTGGTCAGGGCAGGAAAGTAAAATTCTTTACGATTGGGTGTAGGAATGAAACAAAAAAAGCCATAAGTGCATATGTTTTCCAGGGCTTTTTAGCTCTCACATACATTATTTAATTTGAGCTTTAGGGTAGCTAATAATTACTGAGCAGGTATGCAGTGAAAATACTTTACATATTATCTCATTAAACGTTTAACCTCCCTTGGCAGTAAGGACCATGATCAAGTACAGGGAAGGGAAAAAGAAACATATTTAGCAAAATTTAGCAACTTCCTGAGGTGGTAAAGCCCAAACTCAGCCCTTGCTCATTTTATATTGTAGCACCTCTCGGGTCAGATGAAGGAGAGAGGGGATGCATTATTTACAATTAAAAGAGAAAGTAGCCGAAACCAGTTTGGCTCAGTGGATAGAGCGTCGGACTACAGACTCAAGGGTCCTGGTTCAATTCCGGTCAGGGGCATGTACCTTGGTTGTGCGCGCATCCCCAGTAGGGGGTGTGCAAGAGGAGGCTGATCTATGTTTCTCTCTCATTGATGTTTCTGACTTTCTGTCCCTCTCCCTTCCTCTCTGTAAAAAATCAATAAAATATATTTACAACAACAATAAAGAAATTAAAGTTGTTGACGACACATTAAAAATGTTTAAATCAACATATTTTCTCAAACATATGGAGAGTCACAATAAAACACGATTTTTATTTCGTAGTTGTTAAAGTACCGCTGACCTCATTTTAAACTTGTCTTCCTACTTCAAGCGCATTTCGCTTTGCTCCTGTGTTAGTCTAGGTCCTCTACTAATGAGCCTGTGAAGTGGCTTCTCCCAGATGCTCAATGTTCTCTATTATTGCGGAAATTATTTCCAAGTACAAAAAATTGTACGGAGTGGTTCAAACGAACATTTTGACCACCGTCTGCACGCAGGGTACTGGAATGTGCCATTTGTACGGTATCACAGGGCCATCATTTCTTGTTCTCTCCTTGATGTCTAGCTAAGGCAGCCAGACCTCCTTTGAGCGAGGATGAATGTTTCTGCCAGGATTATGTAACCGGAGGATCCAGGTCTGAGCAGACAACCATGGGAGCCAATACGTCAAGCAAAGCCCCCGTTTTTGATGAAAACGAGGATGGTAAGCAACGTGTGCTACTTGTGTATAAGGGGTAGAGTTTTGCACAATTCAAAATAAGCGCTTAGTTTCTTAGGTATATTTTAATGTACTGAAAGAGTAAGCCCGAGAGCCTTGTATGCTCACAGTTAGATCTTACCGCCCACTTTCCGTGGGACTTCCGGCAGCTGTCTTCATTGTGACTGCACCAATGCCCTATGTCCAAAGAGGGCTGTGGGGCACTTAATCAGTAGAAGATCTTGAAGTGAAATGATTTGTTTGTTCTCTGTGCTGTTCCTTTGACAGT
This sequence comes from Vespertilio murinus, assembly GCA_963924515.1. Lineage (NCBI taxonomy): Eukaryota > Metazoa > Chordata > Mammalia > Chiroptera > Vespertilionidae > Vespertilio > Vespertilio murinus. The sequence continues at coordinate 22,307,072 of OZ004708.1, read as the reverse complement.
TGAGGTTACTACTACACAGTGCTAGTTATTATGGAACATTTCTTCTATTATCAAATTACGTGTGAATGATAATGCAGACTCATAGTATAGAATGATGTCATTAAGTGGGTGTTCTCTGAGCCTCTAACTGCCAAAATCCAGGGTCCTAGACAGATTCCACAGTGCTAGGTCACAGGAAAAATAATTGGCGGAAAACTTTTAAGGCCAGACTCAGCAAAAAGAAGTAAACACATGGAACCTGACTCTCCCATCATCCCACCATGAGGGGTACCAAAACCAGGCGTGGGCCTGGTAATTCTTCCTTCCCATAGCGGGAGTCAGAGCAGCCTCGTCAGTGTATGCAAGGCAGCACTGTTTATGCGTTGTCTGGGAAAAGGAAGTCCCTAGCCAGTAAGTTGTCCAGGCTTCCCTGAGGGAGCCCCCAGAGTCATTTCCAGGGGGTTCTGCTAACGGACCTTAAAGGAAAAGAACAATGAACTGAATTTCAGAAGATCTGAGCACCAGGCCTACTATAAGCTACCTGTGAGGCTTAAGAATCATTTCCTTTTCAATTTCCTCATAAATTAAGTGAAAGACAGGCTGATCTTGAAGGTCTTTTTTTAACTCAAAAAGTTTACCATTTTGAGATCCTCAATCCAATTTGCAAACATGACGATACAGCATCAAAAGCATCAAGGAAAGTTGTGTTAAAACGGCCATTTGATTGCTGGAACGGAAATCAAATACTAGTGGCTTAGACAAGACGGGCATGTTTTCTTTGTTCTTTAACAATCTAGGCATAATAGGTGATATTAGGCTCTAGAAGGTTAGGAATGGTGACTCAGAAAAGCTGATTACTCTCCTTCTCTTTCCACCTCTAGAGTCTTAATCTCTCCCTGGTGCCTCACCACCCCTTCCAAATGCCAGCAATGGAAGGGGGAGAGGGGACTGTGCCCACTGTTTTGAAGCACATGATGTGGCTGTAGTTGGTCACTTTCATTCACATGCACATTCCAAGGGACATGGAAATTTATTTATCTTGTATGGCCATTAACCTTCTCAAAATAAGGTGTTCTGTTTAGTTCCCTGGGAAGAATTAGCAGTTTGCCATGGTTATGAGGCATACCAGAAGCCTGCTATATCTTAGTTTTTGTGACTTTGGATTGACCCTCTTAAAAACAATATGTCTGACTGACCAGTTTTCTTTGATCCCAGCCATTCACTATTAATTTAGAGGCACAAAATATTGTATAGGAACCCTGAAATTATAGAGTTAGAAATGGTCTTAAGAAATTTTTTCCCCAATCTTAATTTCTATTGCCTTGCTTTGCTTTATCAACCGGGGATGGAACCCGCAACCTAGGTACATGCCCTAACCAGGAACTGAGCTCATGAATTTGGTGTACAGGACAACACTTGGACTGAGTCACCTGGTCAGGGCTGGCAGAGATCTAGAGACCAGTGAGGGTACTTGATTTTTCCATCTCTCAAATGGGAAGACAAGTTGGCTTGGATTTTATTCATTTGGTTCACTCTCCTCCCTATGGATTCAGAGCTAACGTTGTTCATGGGGCTGGTCTTCAGAGAACAAAGTAGGAAAGAGAGGCCAGCTTCATACTTGTAAGTTGCTAAGGATATGTGTCATATCAAGGTATTAGAACAACATTAGAAAAAGCAAATATAGAAATGACTAAATACTCTTTAATTCAGCTAGCCCTTCTTCTCATGGGGTGCCAAGAAAGTTCCAGAGCCAAGGAAGTATGCCCAATGGGAAATGAGGCACCCCTTCATAAATACCTGCAAAAAAAACTCTGGAAGAGTTAAGGTTAGGCTAGAGTCAGGTTTAAGGAGCAAGCAGTTCTTTCACAAAACCCTCTAGGTTGCCACTTTTTTGTTGTCCAACCTCCCCAGCCAAAGAGATGATCCCACTGCATCACCCATAAAGAGGAGAGCTGAGCAGAGCAGTCTCTGTGCTTCCCAGGGGACAAGGTTCTGAGCCCACTCATATACACGGCTGCAAGGCAGAACCTTCCACCTACTATGAGCCTGTCACTTGTGAGGAAGAGAATAGAAAACAAGGTGGCCATGCCCTGCCCTTGTGGAACTCATGTTCTACTGGTGGATGGCAAACAACAGACAGGTAAAAAGGCCTGATAACTTCAGAGAATGGTAAGTAACTCCAAGGAAATAAGTCGGAGTGATCTTATGAAGAGTGACAGGGTTATGCTGGAGACTGTGATGATAGGGGATGGCCTGGTGTGGCCTCTCTGAGAAGGTGACATATGAGTTGGGAAAGGTGAAAAGGAACCACTCATGCAATGGCACGAGAAGAATAGTTCAAGCCCAGGTAAAAAGCAAATCCAAAGTCCAATCAATGAAAAAGTTGGGATTGAATAGTTGGCTATCTGATGGCCATGAGTTTGCATATATAAAACTAATTTTTAAATCAATACAGCTTACAGAGTTGATTTGGCTCCTTTTATAGCTCTGGATTGAGCACAGGGTAAATTTTATTTGATTGCTTTGAAGCTTCTGATCAAGAAACAAAAACAATAAAGAAAAACGAACTAATCAATTAACATTAATGCTTATATTATTTTGATGTCCATTTTTTAATGTAAATAATCAAACCGGGCCAGAATCTAGAGCACCAAATGAGGCAATTTAATTATTTTAAAACTATTGCTGAAGAGAATACTAATATGTGATGATGAAAAGTTATGTAATATTTCCTTCAATGTGTTTACTATTCCCAACATTGGTTTGAAGAAAATTCAAACCGATTTTCCCTGGTAATATTTTAAGATTTCTTTCTCATGGAAAATGTTTTGCTTCACATGCAAGATAATTAAGGAATAAGATAAGATGTTATTGGATGTCCCTTGAGATAAGTTGTTCTCGCTAGAACTCATCCAGACATTTTGTATTTCGTGTTGTTCCATCTGATAGTGATACTGAAAGAATTTTTCTCTTTGGTACTTATGTAGATCTTTATTTAATGAAAATAAAGTGTAAGCTTTACAGTACTATTAGACATAGTAAGGTTTGCTTATTTGGTTAATGTTAAGTCAATTTTTACAAAGTAGATATCAAATTATACTATTGTTTGTTTTTTGTTTTTATTTTAAATATATTTTTATTGATTTTTTTACAGAGAGGAAGGGATAGAGATAGAGAGCTAGAAACATCAATGAGAGAGAAACATCAACCAGCTGCCTCCTGCACACCCCCTATTGGGGATTGAGCCCACAACCAAGGTACATGCCCTTGACAGGAATCAAACCTGGGACCTTTCAGTCCGCAGGCCAACGCTCTATCCACTGAGACAAACCAGTTTCGGCAAATTATACTATTGTTTTGTTCTGTGGCTCTCACTTTTCTATTTTAGCACAAACCTATGTCCTAAACTACTTTTTAAAATTATGATAAAACATATATCACACAATGTACCATTTTAACTATTTTTAAGTGCACAATTCAGTGGCATTGAGTATATTCCCATTTGGGGGCAACCATCACCACCATCTAGAACTTTTTCACCTTTCCAAACTAAAACTTTCCCCACTGAACAATAACACCTCCTTCCCTCTTTTCCCCAAACCCTGGCAACCACCATTCAACTTCCCGTCCCTATGAATTTGACTGTTCTAGGTCCCTCATAATATTTGTCTGGCTTATTTCACTTATCCAATGTTTTCAAGGTTTATTCATGTTAGAGCATGTATCAGAATGTAATTCCTTTTTAAGGCTGAATAATATTCTATTGTGTGTATATACAACATTTTGTCTATTCTTTCATCCACTCGTGGACATTTGATGGTTCCCATCTTTTGACTATTGTGAATTTGTCTGTTATGAACATTGGTGAACAAATACTTGTTTGAATCCCTGTTCTCAATTATTTTAGTTATGTGTACTTAGAAGTGGAATTTTTGGACCCTTTGGTAATTCTTTAATTTTATGAGGAACTACTGGACAATATTCCACCTAATTATGTTTAGTGTTTTAGTAATGGGAAACCACCTGGCATGATGGGCTAAAAGCATGGGCTCTGGTATTGGACAGATATGCACAGGTTCAAATCTCATTTGTGCCACAGACTAGCAATGTGGAAAATAAAGGGGACATAGCTGGATCAAGCATTATGAAACACTGAAGTCAATTTGACTCATTATAAAGTGTTCTAGAGGGACTTGCAATATCATGAAAAAGTCCCCAGCCTAAACAATTTCTAGTGAATTCATATGGAAAAAAACAAACAACAACTTATATACATAAGCAATGGGTATACTTCATTGGGTCATTGTGAGAATTAAATAAAATAATGCAAGTAAAACACTTAGCAAGCTGTCTTATATAAAGTGATCATCCAATTAATGCCAATGATATGATAGTATTATTTATTAGCATTGGAGTCTCTTAGCATGAACTCTTTAAACTACTTCAACTTTGGAAAGAAACAAAATTGATTCAATGCAACTCTGTTGATGCCATAGTCAATATGACCTATTCACAGTTCTATCAATGGAACTGGATCAATGGAAGGGCTGAAAACCTATATAAAAGCCCTCTAAATAGAGGCCAAGTGTGCAAAACAGTCTTATCTGGTTTCCCTTTATACCCTTGAGTTGATTGTGATTTCATTTAAGGCAAAATTGAGAACTCATTGAATTGCAAATCAATAAACTTTTATATATATATAAATTTCAGAGAGGAAGGAAGAGGGAGACACAGAAACATCAATGATGAGAGAGAACCTTAGATCCGCTGCCTCCTTCATGCCCCTCACTGAAGATTGGGCTGCAACCCAGGCATGTGCCCTTGACCAAAATCGAACTCAGGACCTTTCAGTCCTCAGGCACTATCCACTGAGCAAAACTGGCTGGGGCTCAATAAACTTCTTCTGACTTTAACCTAAAGCTGCCTATTTAAGTAATCCATTGGATCAACAGACACAATGAAAATTGCATTCCCTCCCCCTCCCTTATACCCAACCACCATCTGGATACTCAGAAATGAATGAATGTTTGATACAGAGAGACATTTTAAGTTTTCTGAAGGAAAAGGAGTGCACGGGATACTTGTTATTATTGTTTATAATTATTTTCATTTAATCTCTTTTATTTTTTCTTTCTGAATGCAGTGGCTTTGTTTGTTCTGTATAGTTTGGGCTCCTCCTCCTCCTTCTTCATCAACATCATCATCTTCTTCTTCTGGCTTGTTTTATTTTTTAAAAAAATCAACATTTAACAAGTCCAATAATTGAGGTCTTTGTGCTAATTTAGAAGAAGTTATTTAATAACAGGAGAAAGCAGACCTGTTGGTAATTCAGGGTCTAGGTAACAGAAGAGGGTCTTGCAATCATTATAAGCTGCACGTGTCTCCAAGTGTATACAAAAATATAGAGGTAAGTAGGTTTGGTTCAACCACGAAACAACTTTCTTCTGGAGTGCTGTAGCTAAGAAAAGTTGGCCTTAGGTTAAAAAGCTGCTACAAAGAGTTCATCCATGTCCTGAGTTTGCAGAGAGAACTCAATTACCGCATTATTCTTTGGACTTGCTGAAAAGTCAATGTTCTTCTTTCATTTGACAACCCTGGTCTCCTAGGATATGTGACTGTTTCCAGTTTTCCTCCATCTTCAGTGACAGAGGCAATGGGATCTTCAAAATGTTGGGCCAATAAAATTGGTCACAGATTTGCAATCCAAAAGAATCAGGAGGTTACTGAATTGATTCCAGCAAGGAAGGACTTTGAGAACCTCCTTTGTTAGTTTAATGTCTTATGCATTGCTATTTGTACCCACTTTCCCCTCTCAAACTTGAGCAGTGTTGTCTTATGTTATTCACTATCTTGCATTAAAATGGTTACGAAAGCAAAAACAAAACGTGTCTACCAAAAATTAGCTTCGTAAAAAATTAAGTCATCTTGAAATGTCTAACCTTTAAGTATGACATTTGTCATAAATAACTTCAGATCCAACAATTTATTACAACACTTTGTGAGGGCTTTACTTGCCCCAGCCCAAGGGATTGCAAGATTCAGAAAGAGACAAAGTAGGCAGCCAAGAAACAACCTGGGAGACTGAGCTAGTGCTTCTGACCTGCACATGAGCAGTGAGTTGTGAGCACGTGGGTAGGTGAGTCTACTCAAATACATTAAGAATTTACATCCTGCCTTTGGAGATTCACAGTGCTCCTGTACATATTAAAGGCTCTGAAATGTCCCACAGTATTAAAATCTCAGTATTCTGATGTTTTCTAAACTTATGTCAAAATGAAACCATTTTTTTATGGAAAACATTTTAATACCTGGTGACCCATAATATTCTGTGGATCTCAATTTGGGAAAATACTCTAGGTTAAGAAACTAAATCTGTAAGTCAGTTTTAACTTCAGACAATGTGATTGGTACTCCAAGCTACTGTCTCTTGTTTTTTTTAAATCCTTACCTAAGGATATATTTTTCCATTTATTTTTAGAGAGATGAAAGGGAGTGACATGTGACCTGTCCAGGGCAGGGATCGAACCTGCAACTGAGATACATGCCCTTGACAGGTACATGCCCATGCCCCATACCATTAGATATGCTCTAACCACTGAGTAAAACTGGCCAGGGCTGCCTTTTTTGTTTTTAATCCTCATCTGGGAATATGTTTGTTTTGTCTGTTTATTGATTTGAGAGAAAGAAAAAGAGAAATATAGATGCGAGAGAGAAATATCCTTTGGTTGCCTCCTGAACAGCCCGAACCGAGGATCAATCACACAACCTAGATAGGTGCCCTGATCTGGAATCCAACCTGCCACCTGTTAGTGTGGAGGACATGTTCCAACTATCTGAGTCACTAGCCAGGGCCAAGCCAACTGATTTAAATGAGAATGGGGGCCCTAATCAGTTTGGCTCAGTGGGTAGAGGGTTAGCCTACAGACTCAAGGGTCCCAGGTTTGATTCTGATCAAGGGCATGTACCTTGGTTGCGGGCACATATCCAGTAGTGAGTGTACAGGAGGCAGCTGATGGATGTTTCTAACTCTCTATCCTTCCTTTCTGTAAAAAATCAATAAATATATATTAAAAAATAAAATAAATGAGAACGGGGGTGAAGGCCTTCAGGGGAATCCAACTTCTCTTGTATGGCCTTTCCCTGGCAAACTTAATGATATAACTCCTGTTCACCATCATTTCTGCAATTCAAGTCTTATGAAATATAAATACACAGTGATTTCAACCATGCTTTGCTATGTGAGAACCAATGGCAATTTCACACACAGAAAGCAAGTCATGCAGTAATATTCTTGTCAAATTAGGACATTGAGCAAGTTTATATGGTTAAAAAAAAGCACAACTGATAGTTATAGATTTTTGAAAATTAAATAGTGTTACAGGCTATATTTTTTCCTCCTGAATGATTTCTTCTTTCATTCCTGGAGGCATTTTTATAGTAAAATGAGTAATATTAACCTTGTTTTAGACTTGAGTAGCCTATATTTCTTGTTGTTTCTGAGAATGATTTAAAGTGAAGTTGGAACACTTTTTCTATACTGGCCCAAATAGTAAATATTTTATGCTTAGCAGTTCATACAATTTCTGTCACAACTAGTCAACTCTGCCATTGTAACCTGAAAGCAGTCAGATAATGAAGAAACAGAGAGATGAATGTGGTTATGTGCCAGTATCATTTTATTCGTAGACACTGAAATTGGAATTTCACATCATTTTCACTTGTCACAAAACATTCTTTTTATTTCTTTCCAAGCATTTAAAATATATAAAAGCCATTCTGAGAGGACAACAAGATGGCGGCAGAGGTAAAAGCCTAACTGCAGCCGCACTCAACAATTTCAAAAAATACAACTAAAATATAAAGTGGACACTATCCAGAACAACAGGAAAGTTGACTGACTGGAAATTCTACAACTAGAAGGAAAGAGAAAACCTGAAGGACAATCAGAGGAGCTGTAAAAGCCTAAGGTACGGAGGCACGGTGCGCGTGGGGAGAGGACGGAGCCGGAGAGGAGGGGCGGCGGAGTGCCTGGCTGGCGTTCCCAGGCGGGAAGGAGATAAAAGCTCCGGACTGTGCTGAGCCCCAACTCCGACTGCACTGAACCCCAGTTCTGGGCGAGACCCTGGGGTCCCAGCCTCATACAGGGGGAATCTGGGCTGTAAGGCGGAAGCTCAGTGGAGCAGCGAGAAAGGCAGAGCTCCGGAGTCGCGCACATTTGCGCGCAGTGGAGGGACTGTTCACTGAGCTGCTGAATTGACACAGCGGGAAGGACTCAAAAGCTCAGGACTGTGCTGAGCCCCAGCTCTGACTGCACTGAACCCCAGTCCTGGGCAAGACCCTCGGGCCCCAGCCTCATACAGAGGGAATCTGGGCTGTAAGGCAGAAGCGCAGGGGAGCAGCGAAAGGCAGAGCTCCGGAGTCGTGCACATTTGCGCGCACAGAGGACAGACTGTTGTTTGGGCCACGAGATTGCCCTAGCAGGAAGGAGACATAAGCTCTGGACTGTTCTTAACCCCACTTCCAACTGCTCTGAACCCCAGTTGTGGGCTTGTTGGGGGAGAGACTACACTGTCTGGTAGCGGGCGAAGCTCTAGGGCGCCTTTCTCTCAGAGGTGCTTGCAGCGAGTACCAAAGGACACTGAGGTGCACTGAGACTCAGGAACCTCCGAGGGCGGGGCTAACCGGAAGCCAAGGCTGTAGGCTCCACCCTGAAACTCTGCCCCATCCAAGCTGAACTCAGAGAGGCTTTTGCAGGTTTCCAAGTCTAGTGGAATAAGGTTGTCTCCTGGCATAGACACAGCTGATCCTCCCAACCTACCAACTCAGGGAAGCAGCGAAAATGTCGAAACGAGGAAACAGATCACAAATGAAAGAAATGGAGGACAAAAAGCGACTGGATTTAGAGTTCAAAACCACGCTTATAAGGTTGTTCAACAATCTCTTAGAAAAGGCCGATAAAATAAATGAGACCTATGAGGATATGATAAGGGATCAACAAGAAATAATAAAGGGTCAACAAGAAATAATAAAGGGTCAACTAGAAATAAAGAATACATTCTCTGAAATAAAAAATATTATACAGAGTCCTAAAAACAGATTGGAAGATTGCAAGAATCAAGTCCAAGATTTGGAACACAAAGAGCCAGAGGACACTCCTCCGCAGAAGCAAGAAGACAAGAGAATCCAGAAAGTTAAAGATGGTGTGAGAAACCTCTGGGACAACTTCAAGCGAACCAACATCAGAATTATGGGCATCCCAGAAGAAGACAGAGAGCAAGATACCGAAAACATATTGAAAGAAATAGTGACAGAAAACTTCCCCCACCTGGGGAAAGAAATAGACTTACACGTCCAGGAAGCACACAGAACCCCAAACAAAAGGAATCCAAAGAGGACCACACCAAGACACATCATAATTAAAATTCCAAGAGCTAAAGACAAAGAGAGAATATTAAAAGCAGCAAGACAAAAGCAGGTAGTTACCTATAAAGGGGCACCCATACGACTGTCAGCTGATTTCTCAACAGAAACCATGCAGGCCAGACGGGAATGGCAAGAAATATTCAAGGTGATGAATAACAAGAACCTACAGCCAAAAATACTCTACCCAGCAAAGCTATCACTCAGAATTGAAGGCCAGATAAAGAGCTTCACAAATAAATTTAAGCTAAAGGAGTTCATCACTGCCAAGCCAGAATTATATGAATTGCTAAAAGGGGTTCTTTAGGAAGAGGAAGAAAATAAAGATAAAAATTATGAACAGACACGTAACTATCAACAAGTGAGTCTAAAAACCAAGGGAAGTAAAAATCATGATGAACAATATTAACTGGTGAATATAATAAAATCAGAGGTATGGAAGGGGAGTGGACTGATGATTCTCGGGGAAATGGGGAGTGGGGCGCGGCCGGAAGAGACTGAACATAAACTGCACCTATGGATGAGGACAATGGGGGATGGGGAAAGGGCAGAGAGTTGAATAGGAACTTGGTGGAGGGGAGCAATGGAGGGGGGGAATGAGGAACATTTGTAATAATATGAGCAATAAAGATTTCTTTAAAAAAAAAAAAAAAAAAGCCATTCTTTGCTTATCAGCCATGTAAAAATAGATGGAGGTTGGACTTGGCCTATGGGCTGTATTATGTTGACTCCTGCTGACATTTATATCTATGGGCTGGGGCTCTCTCATACCCATCCCATTCATAATCCTCTAGCCTTAACTCAGAGACTAGGCAAAGAGACTGACTCTGCTGTAGATTCTTTACAAATTGACTCTCCTTTTTTCTTTTTTTGTATTCAGATATTTTTCTAATATGATCTTCTTTTAAAATTTTCAAGAGACATTCAACACCATTCTACATCAGTTTCAGGTGTGCATCATAGTGGCCAGACATCTATACAATCTAGGAAGTGATTCCCCAACCCCACCCCGAGCATTCCAGCACCCATCCGGCACCGTACACAGCTGTGACAATACTACAAATTCACTCCTCACTGACCATCATTTGGTTATCATTGTGAGCCAGTGGAAATACTTGGACCAATAAATCTAATGTATTAGAGGACAAAATATATTATTTGATAGTCCTGCAGTCTGGGTTTCATTAAGCAGGTACAACCTGTAATTCATTTGAAATATCACTCGGTATAATTCATTTCCTACTAGGACCTTTTATTCAAGTGAGGGGCATTCACCAATTGGGGGTGTTGGTTCCCCTGATCCTGCCCTACTGTTCTACTTTGCAACTTGTTCTAAAGAAATAGCCAGTGAATTTCTGACTTCTGGGCAAATTCACGAATTGGGGTCCAGGCAGCAGGAAGAGAAGCTGTTGGTGCCCATTGCTTGGTCTTGGCACTGGGAATGGGTGTCAGTAAATCCCAGACTCCCTGGGGTGCTGTGTTTCATAAAAGGGAAGTGCTGGCTATGCAAACTGATGCCACCAACAGGCTCTGGAAGATGATTTTCTGGAGAAATTCCAAATATATCCTTAAAAGACCTGCCAAACCCACATGCATTATGGGCAACCATTTGCTGCCAACCACTGGGATAATAAAGGGCTTGTGAGCCAGTTAAATAATTTTTCACCAGTAGATCATAAGTGATATGATCTACTGGTGAAAAATTAACTAGTACGATAGTATCACAGAGGTTAACTCAATGGTACCCTCAGTAGACAAATACCAAACAATGGCTATTTCACTTAGTCTGTGGGGAAAAGAGAAAAGGGCAGACAATGTGCCAGGTAATAAGCTTCTCATAAAGCTAAAGATTACGTCCTTTCTCGGTATGAGTGTTTTGTATTTAAGGATTATGGAAATAATTTTCCCCATGTGATTTGCCTCTCCGATTCCCAGTTTTCTCACCTGTAAAAAGTGGGGATCATAATAGTATCTCTCAAATACTTTTTGTCGGAATAAAAAGAAATTATTTATGAAAAATATTTGGCATACACTTGGCACAAAGGAATTGCTCAATAAACGTTAGCTGTTATTACTACCATTATTATAATCATAGATTTTAATGTCCTTACGTAGCAAATAAAAAAATAAAAGCTACCCAATGTTGGTTTTCCTTTTCTTTTCCTGTTTTATTTTTTTTGGGGGGTGAGGGTGGGATTTTCTGATTGGTGAAATGTAGGCCTATAATTATAATTTCCAATAAGTGCTATGTAGATAACTTTAAGTAGCTGAAATTGGGGAGGGCAGGACCCAAAGGTGACTTGTTTTAATGAGGACAGTCACTTATTTGTGTGAATAATGCTTGGGCCAATAGAATAGCAATGTGGATGGAGAGTTTATTCAACATTTATTTTTAATATATAATAATTGGAAGTTACTAATGGTTTGATTATTGAAAAAGAGGAAAAAAACAAAATCAAGAATGAATCAGATTTTTGCTCAAGTAGCTAGGTAGATGGATGGCTGTGATATTTTCTGAGATGGAGAAAAGGGGGTACCAAAGGGCTGGGACATGTTTGGGTTTAGTCAAGCATCCTAGTTTGGATGCATAAAATGATTGTGCAGCCATCTAAATGGCGATGTCAAGATGGGATCTGGGGTTGAATGGCCAGATGACTGGAAGAGTCTGATATAAAGACATGGGCATTGCTGAGTCTTCCTTGGGAGAGAATGCGAAAACAAAAGAGGAGAGGGACCCTAGTATTTAGAAGTCAAGCAGAGGAGAGCAATTAATCTCAGGAAATCGAGAAGGAACAGCCATTGAGGAAGGAAAAACATCTGTCCTGAAATTTAAAAGTGAAGGGTGTTTTAAGAATAAGAGGACAGTCCCTTACATTGAATGATTCTATGTGGTTGCATAAGGTGAGACCTATCCATGGGTTTAGGCAACCTACAGGATGTTGGTAACATTGACAAAAGCAGCTCAGGAGGGTTGTGAAAGCATGAGCCAGATTTTGGGGAGTTAGGAATGTTTGGGAGCTGAGGACATAGACACGGCAGGTGTAGTCAACTCTTTCAAAACATTTCATCTAAAGAGAAGCAGAGAAATGAGTCAGTAGCTAAAGCTGAATATGATGTTAAGGGAGGAATTTTTCTATTGAAGAGCAGATAGTAGGAAAAGTGGAATTAATCAATATAAAGGAAAGAAACTAATAATTCATGTAGCCAGGAACTAGGACTGGCTTCCTCCCTGTGGAGCCAATGTAGTCAGGCAAGACAATGCATTCAGATTGGCCTTATACTTTGCTTTATGACCTGCAGGTACTGTCTCTAAATTCTTATTAATTTTATTGTTGAATTAGTTTGTGAGGTCTGATGGGACAATGGCTCATGCCCCAGAGGATGGAGCTGGGCTCTCACATTGCTGCCTCCCTAGGAAGGGGTCTAAGTTGGTTGTTCCTGGTGCCTGGCCCCTCCCACCCTCTGTCTATGGCATGAGCCTGGGTGCTGGTGCAGGGATGGTTGGGGATGAGCACCCCCATGACATCCTCAGATGGCCACCCGCCAGGCTGGAGTTTGTTGGGTGGCCAGATAGAGACTATATTTTGAATTAGAGAAAAGGATAGAGAAAAATAAGCTTATGTATAAACAAGACAATTATTGACTCCAGGGAAACGAAAATGTGCAAGAAGAGGAATCTAATCATGCTGAATGACTTAGCTGCACATACCATTTTCATACTCATACTAATTAGAATGTTGATCTAATTGAAACTATCATATCAGATACTGATATTTTGGAAAGATAGGAGCATGTTGGGATAAGCCCAAATGACCAGGAAAGTGAGCTACATCCTTGCCTGCTATCATGGAAATTCAATAAGTAATAACTAAAGCTGAAAAGAAACAGCAGTAAAATTATATTATTTAGAAGTTATGGCGGAAACTACTGAATTTATTACCAAAAGAAGTGAAGGTGCTCATTTCTTGTCTTGGGGAGATTGGAAAGTGAGTCATAGAACTAATATCAGTGTTTTATAATAGACTTTAAAAAACTGTTTGATTCTAAGCTGTATATAAATATTGATAGATATATAGAACTTTGGTCAAAATAAGAACATTAAAAAGACAGGAAATTTAATCAGAATATTAACTATTGTTATCTTTCAATAATTTTGGTTTTTTCTTTTTACTTTTCCTTATTTTTTGTCTACCAAAAGTATATTAGTTTCATATAAAAATAATCTTCATTGAGAACAAGAAATTGAAGCTCACAAAGGTCAGGTAAAGTTCTAATTTTATTTATCTTGTAAACAGCAGAGCTAGGATTCTGATGCAATTCTGTCTGACCCAAATAATATTTATCTTTCATCAAAGCTTTCAATCTCCTTCAAAAACCAAGAAGCAAAATTTTCATGGCGCAATATTCTTTCCCATCTCTGAAGGCTCAGAGACTCTTTCTGTACCAAATAGTAACCGTCTGTGGCTATTTGCCTGCTTTATTTGCCATGTACTTAGTTACTTATTCTTATATAATTCTCTACTTCCAGAAAGAGGAAAGGTTGATTCCAAAGATACATACACTACACACTATAGCAAAATAAAATAAGTTAAAATGAGGTACGGTGTATTTGATTAGCTAGTTTAATGTTCTCAAAAATACTGCTGAATGAGTTGCCCTCAGTTTTCGGAGGATGTGACTTAGTCCCAACTCCTTTTGTTTTCTTTTATTTAAAAAATATATATTTTATTGATTTTCTTACAGAGAGGAAGGGAGAGGGATAGAGAGTTAGAAACATTGATGAGAGAGAAACATTGAGCAGCTGCCTCCTGAACACCCCTACTGGGGATATGCCCACAACCAACGTACATGTCCTTGATCAGAATTGGACCTGGGACCTTTGAGTCCACAGGCCAACCTTCTATCCACTGGGCCAACCTGGTTAGGGATCCTTTTGTTTTCTTATTTATTTTTTATTTATTTGCGAGAGAGAGAGAGAGAGAGAAATCTATGTGAGAGCAAAGCATCAATTGGTTGCTTCCTACATGCTCTCTTCCAGGGATCAAGCCCACAACCTGAGCAATATGACTTGACTGGGAATCAAACAGCCAATCTTTCAGTGGATGGGACGACACCCAACCAACTGAGCCACACCAGCCAGGGCGCCTTTTGTTTTATCATCAGTGCCTAGCAGAGTCCTGAGCACACAGATGTTTGATAAATATTTGTTGATTTGACTCACTAGCAAAGCTGTGGCTTCTGGAGAAGTGACTAGCTTCTTCCCCATCTTACTGTGACTATCTTAAAAGGGTATAAGAGGGCCTTTCCTTGTAAAGGCCTCCATTGGGAATGCAGCATGATGACCAAACATTCACTCATCTACTTAATGGAAAACTGTAAGATCCACCGGAAGAATTATATTTGTAAGGAAAGCCTTAATTTATTTCTGTCCTTTCTCTTAAAAAGGGGCAAAGTGACAGGGCATAGGAGAGGCACTGATTCCCTCTTCATTTGGACAAGGTGTATGGAAGACTGTCACTTAATGTCGGTTCCTTTGTGTTGCTTAGGAGGATGTGGTGATTTCTGTTCAAAGACGATGCAGTGCTGACAAAGCAGATGCCCTCTGACTCCTGCTGTTAATTACCTGCAGCTCCTGGGGTTTGCACCATGTCCTCCCTAAGGGTAGCTGGTCTCTGTGAAGTTGGTGGGGTGGAGAGTGGCAGCTCTCCATGCTTCTGAACTCAGAAAGTCAGTCAGTCCTTAAGGTTTTTAAGGTATCAATCCATTTTCTCCAGATGAATTTGAAGCTGTAATATTACAATAACATTCCAATGGAAGCCCACTTTATTGCGTAGCACATTAATAAGTCCTTTGATAGTAAGTTGTTGGAAGGACCTTTCTTAGGAAGTACCGGTTATAAATGATGATGTTCTAGGAAGTCAATGTGGAAAAAACTATCTTTGAATTTTTTCTCCAAAGCTTTATATTCTGTGAAACTTTGTTGCCTCCTTCTTCCTCGTAACAAGGGTTTACCACCTGCTGCTTGCCCAAGGGGTTCCAGGCAATGCAAATATAGGGATAAACAGAGCCGGCCAGTGTCTGTCTTCAGGGAAGTGACATTCTTGGCAATTTGTCCTGTGCGAAGTCCCAATGTCATTTAGCCTAATGTTTTGGAAAATGATATTCTGGGCTGATATTAAGATGACTCACATAGTAATGATTACAAAAAATTCCAGCAATAATACTGGTACATTTATTGAGTTCTTATTCTCTCCCCCAAATACCTAATTAAGAACCTTTGATATGTCTTATTTCACCTAGTCCTCATAATAACCCTAGAAGGGATATTATATATGACCAAAATTTTTCGTAGGAAGAAACTGAAACTCAGAAAGCTTAAATAATTTGCTTCAACTTCATAGTTAGTAGGTAGTCAGGCCAGAACCCAAACTCAGAGTTTCATGCTCTTAACCACCATGTTATATCTGCTTTATCTTCTAGAATGTTCTTCTTCCAAATTTCAAGTGTCTGAGTGTTACAATAAACTGTAAGAAGGGTTTCCCTTTTTCTTTCCTTCAACCCTGTTTATTGTGCAGAATATTAAGACTAGGGAGATGGTATGAGAAGTAAAGCAAAGGAAATCAAAACGTCAGCCCTAGATTCCACAATAAGCATGTTTGTGTTAGAGACTCAGTAAAACCTGACCTGGCTCATCAGATTACAAAAGGAGAGATGAAGAAATTCCACCTTGTTCTCCTGATTCTGTCTCTGGGATAGGTAGATATGCGATGATATTAACATTAAGATAATTATAAAAATAGTGGTTAAGAGCCTGGGTCCAGCATTAAAACGGTGTATATGGGATTTATATGAATGCTACTGAGCAGACTCAGGTGGGTTGATTCTTCCCACTTTTCCACTGAAGTACTGAGTGTGGCTTTGCGACAGGGAGGAATGGAGGGAGAAAGAGAGGGAGAGAGGGGAGAGGGAAACATCGATGTGAGAGAGAAACGTTGATCAGTTGCCTCCCATACAAACCCTGACTAGAGATCGAACTCCCAACTTAGGTATGTGCCCTGACCAAGAGTTGAACCCATAACCTTTAGGTGCACAGGATGATGCTCCAACCAACTGAGCCACATTAGCCAGGTCAACTCACTTCACTATTTTGAGTTTAAATCCAGGATTATTTGCAATGTGCATGCTGCCTCACATGATTGAATGGCTTTAGTGGTAGAAATGAATTGGTTTGGGAGTTTGGAGGAGAAAGTGATGATCTAGTCTATTGATGTAAGGAATGTTCAAACCTGCAGTTAAATTTTATGTGTTTACTTGAGTAAAAATGATGACAGTTGCTGGGAAGCAAAATCTCAAAGGACTGACAAAATGCTCCAGAAAATGGCCGTCTTACCAGTTATTTTTTACATCAGAATCAAAGGGGAATATGTAAGGAGGTTACATGAAATCCATTGGTGGTAGATTAGGGAGAAAGCAAAGTGGGGAAGTCTCTGAGGTTGGATAAAAGGTAAAATAGACAGACACATACTTCTTTTACATTGGTGGGTATAGGATAATTAACTCTTATAGCACACAGAGAGAGTATGCAGGAGAAGATAACAGTGAGGGGTTCTGGGGTCTGTGCTCTGGTGTCAGGCTGTACCCCGAGTAATCTGGAAAAATAGGGATTACTCTAACTTTACAAAGTTACATTATTATAGATGCAAAAATGACAATAGACAGGCTCCCATAAGGTAAAGATTGACCTTTGTCAAAGAAAATACCTGCCTAGGATATTATTTCCCACAATGATTCACTTTTAGTTAGGAAGTTCTTTGTTTGTTTGACTATATTGTCATTGATTTCAGAAAGGAAGGGAGAGGGGGAGAGAGATAGAAACATCAATGATGGAGAGAATCATCAATCAGCTGCCTCCTGCATTCCCGCTACCTGGGATTGGGAGATTGAGCCTGAAACCCAGGCATGTGCCCTAACCAGGAATCAAATTATGGCTTCCTGGTTCACAAGTTGACATTCAACCATTGAGCTACATGAGCTGGGCTAGGAAGTTTTACTTTCAGACCATCCTATGTGATTACTTTAGGTCTGTGAGGTTGTAAGTCCTGCCATACAGTCCCCCCTCCCCCCGCCCCCAGCCTGTCAGGTCAGTATATGGCCCCCTTTTCACCCATAAGTTATATTATAGAAATGTTTTGACCCTCAGAAAGCTTGGAAAAACCTTTAGAGGTCCCCTTACTTATTTCTTTTTTCTTTCAGGATGAGATAAAGTAATTATTTTTGAAAAGAGAGAGAAAAATACATCTTTTAAAAAGAAGAGTGGTACCTTTTAGTGTTTCCCAACCCTTTCCAAACAAGCTCTTATGATTCCTCGTTTGGAATTTTACTCCTCTAAATCCTTAATTCAAAAGCCAGGAAACAAGTAGAATGTTTCCTCAAAATCATCAAGGCAAGAAACCAAAAACTGTCACCTAACAGAATCTATACTTGGCTTTTCTCACCAAGCATCTCATGAGCACTGCCCAAGACCCAGGCCACCTATACAACAGTTACTGCTTTTGACTTCTCGGCGCTGAAGTGTTACAATGGCAGGTGTAGAAGATCAGCTGCACTTCATAGCACCATTCAGTAGACTCTGTCCACATGTTCATGCTAATCTCTTAGATATGACCTTTGGGGATCTGCTCATTCTATGAGCTTATGAGTGTAATAGTTTCCTACGTGGGAAGACAAAAATTATTAAGATACAAAAGAGTGGTTGGTTGTGGGGGGAATAGGCAGGGAGAAGATATTTGAAGTGCTGATCCTTAGCAGGGCCAAATACCCAGGGGACCAGATCTCCCCATAAACGTCTTTGGGCAGAGATGCTCTCCCTCCATCCCCCGACCTTGTCGCCTGTGTGGAATCCCAGTAATGCTCTTCGAGCCCCACAACTTTATCCTTCTTAACATTCAGCAGCAGTTTTAATTGTCCACTTATTTTTGTGACTGTTTAATCCTTAAGCGTTTCTTATTGTGTGGAGCCTTTACAGGACCACAGGCTCCATATGGGTAGAGATTAGATTTCTACTCCATTATTACTGTATCCTCCAGTACTAAGCACTGTGATTACAGCATAACATAACTAGAGGGCTGGTGTGTAAAATTCCTGCACGAGTAGGGTCCCTAGGCCTGGCCAGCAATCAGGGCCAATTGGGGCCTTCCAGCTGCAAGCTGAGGCCTTCCTTCTGGCTGCTGATTGGGGCCTTCCTTGGTTCTGTGCTGCCCCCTGGTGATCAGCACATGTCATAGTGAGCAATTGAACTCCCAGTCTCCTGGTCAAATTCCTGAGGGGACACTTTGCATATTAGGCTTTTATAGATATAGATATAGATATAGATATAGATATAGATATAGATATAGATATAGATATAGATGTTCAAAAGACATTTATTGAATAAATGAATGGGCATTTTAAGCTAGCCTGGAATCTTGTTTTAAACAAGGTACTTCAGTTTATCCCAATCTTTATTTATTATTTGTTAACTACTAAAAGACAACTGATAATCACTTACAACGTTCTTCTGTTTTATCTTGCAGTCAACTTTGACCACTTTGAAATTCTGCGAGCCATTGGAAAAGGCAGTTTTGGGAAGGTGAGTATCCAAATGATTAATAAGATTATGCAGCTCAGGGAACAGAATCCAAGAATGTTCATATTACCGAGTTACTGGGACCACCAGGACTAATTCAGAGATGTCAATGTAAGCTTTAAATCTTTGCATGTGGGAAAGCTGTCACCTGATTTCTTTATTTCCCAAGTTGTACCATGTTTTTATTTTTAAAGAATCCTATCATGAAAAATATACACATACCATTTAATTTTTTGGAAGAAACTTCTAGATTCAAACCCTGATTATTAGCTTCTTAGTGGAAATGTATCTTGAGAATATTTTATATTGAACTTGGTATTTTAAAAGCATTGCTATCTATATTATCAGGCATTATATGAACCTCTAAAAATACATAAAAATATGGACATTGTGTTTAGTATTATCCCTTTCTGAAAAGTCTTCTTTGGTTAGTTATACCACTTATGAGTACAAACGGAAATTCTTTGCACAATGCCATTTATCTTGACAGCTTTGCCCATTCATTTAAGTCACTCAAGCAGAATGAGTATGTCATTTGCTATGGAAAGTTTCCTGACAAGGAGGCAACTATTTTCTCCAAAATGCTGTTTTGTATTGTTTTGTTGTTTTTTTGTGTGTGTTTAAGTCCCCAAAGCAAAAACAGGCAAATTCTTTTGAGAAAGCAAAGATTTAGGGATTAATCTTGTACATGGGAAGAAAATGGAGATTTTTTTTAACTTTGACATCAGGACTAAGTAGCAACTTTAGCAACAGAGAATTTGCAAGTGATAAGGCCTCCAAGCCACGCTGAAGGACGCATCCTGTTCTGCCGCTCATCACTATGATCCTTCGTCTCCCTGATCACTTTCTCACTCTGGTCTGCCCCAACAGGTCTGCATCGTTCAGAAGAACGACACCAAGAAGATGTATGCAATGAAATACATGAACAAACAGAAGTGTGTGGAGCGCAATGAAGTGAGAAATGTCTTTAAGGAACTGCAGATCATGCAGGGTCTGGAGCACCCTTTCCTGGTTAATTTGTGGTAAGTGTTGTGTTGTTTTTTAATATAAATTTTGATTTTTAAAGAGAGAGAAAGGAAGAGGGAGAGAGAGAGAGAACCATTGATGTGAGAGTAAAGCATCGATCTGCTGCCTCCTGCACACCCCCCACCCTGGCAAGGGGGATAGAGCTTGAAACTCAGGCATGTGCCCTGACACAGAATCCAGCTAGCAACCTATGGGTGAACAGGATGATTCCAACCAACTGAGCCACACGAGCCAGGGCTGTGGTGAGTGGTTTTATTGCACCTCTGAATGGCGATACTCCTGTCTTCATCCCCAATACTGTGGTCTGAGAGTACCTTGATTGATAGGTGTGCTATTGCAAAGTCCTTATTGGGATCTTCCTCAAGGACTTTTGTTCTCCTTGGTGTCTTTGACTTGATAATGAAACAAAATAATTGTTTTATTGTCTCTTGCCCTTGAGGTCAAGTTTTATTTTTAAAAGCATTGTAATTAAAAAGGTTGAAGGAATGAGTACTAAGAGCTTTCCCCTTAAAATGATTGGCAGTAACAGAGAAGTCCCTGGTTTGACCCCCCCACTCAAAGGCTCATGCCCAGTTGCAGGCTCAGTCCCCAGGAGAGGGGTGTGCAGGAGGCAGCTGATCGATGTTTCTCTCTCCTAGATAGATGTTTCTATCTCCCTCTCCCTCAACCTGCTGCTCTCTCTAAAATCAATAAAAACATATTTTCGAATGATTGGCAATAAAGCTGGTTTCCTTGAAGCCAAGATAGGTGACTGCGTGTTTCTCACCATGTAGGTTTTCACAGAGTTGGAGCTCCTTTAAGTGATCGGTTTTCAAAGCCATTGTTACAGCCCCACGCTTAGAAAAGGGCGAGGCCTGCCTTACCTATGACTCCCTGCCCTTTTCGTATGTGTGAAGGTCTCTCTGTGGCAGCCTCATCTTGCTCTACATTTAAAGGCAGCCATTGTGTTCAGAGCCCATTTTTAAAAGCTAATTCCGTGGGACTGTCATTTAAATATGCATGGCAAGCAGTGCTTACTTGCCGGCAAAGGCAAGAAAAAGGTCTTTATTCAGCAAATACGAATGCAAACACTAATGGGAAAGTAATTGACATGTCACTGTGCATTTAGGGACATTCCTCTGGAGGAACCAGTGCAGGAAACCTCTCTCCGTCTTTAATTAACACACTTCACTTAATACGCACTTTGCTCAAATGCTATCCTCTGCCATTGAACAGAAGACGCTCCCGGTGGCTGGGAAGCAGGTCTGTTGTAGCTTCTGCACGCCTGAGACAGGGGAGAGTCTCATTTTGGCTCAGGCTCATGCATGCAGGCAGTATTTTAGAGGGACCCATTGAAAACGCTGCCATGGAAAGAGTTAAATGGAGGCAGCTCTTTCTTCCCCATCCTTAGCAATCATCAAATTGCCCTTTTTCAGTCTCTCTCCACCCTGAGAATAAGGAAGAGCTCTCACTTCACAGGCTCTTTTTGTCCTAACTCACATTTTCCTTCTTCCAAAGTTCACTCAACTAATTTCCTCTTTTTAAGACTGGGAGCCCTTCAGAAAGACAGACTTATTAGCCTTTTACCCTTTCCTGCTTGTCTCTCATCACTGAGTAGGGAAGTCTGATTTCATTCTAATCCTGTTTTTTTTTTCCTACCACATGGGTGGGTGTAAGGAGACTTTAAGCTAGCCAAGGTTTGCAGGCTTTGCTATCTGCTGACATGGTGTCATTCCAGATGGCTTTCTGTTCTCCATGGGTGCTGACATGGTGATGACATGACATCTACCCTGTCCTTCAGTCTTCTCACATTGAATCGCAGTGGAACATTGGGTGCCATTAACATTGAGAGGAGAGAGAAGAGATACCCCACCCCTCATCCCACGATCCTATCTAACCCCACGTTCAGAACTGAAAACTGGGAGGGGAACCACTCCTCAAGGTATAGCAGAAAACCTTTGTCTCTCAAACCCGGAACTAAAGGTCTTCTAATAAATGCTGTCTGGCCCTAGCCAGTTTGTCTCAGTGGGCAAAGTGTCAGCCTACTGACCGAAGGGTCCCAGGTTCGATATCAGTCAAGGGCACGTGCCTGGATTGTGGGCTCGATCCCCAGTGTGGGACCTGCAGGAGGCAGCCAATCAATGATTCCCTCTCACCACTGATGTTTCTACCCTGTTTCCCTGAAAATAAGACAGTGTCTTATATTAATTTTTGCTCCCAAAGATGTGCTAGGTCTTATTTTCAGGGGATGTGTTATATTTCCATGAAGTAGGTCTCATTTTCGGGGAAACACGGTATCTCTCTCTCCCACCCCCCTTCCTCTCTTAAACCAATAAAAGTGTATTTTAAAAAAAATGCTAACTTCCTTAGAAAGTACAGCATAGTAAATGTAAGTCACTCTTCCCACAACTATTAAGGACCTTGCAATACTTCTGGAGGTGTGATTGTGAGCAATCTTTATCATTAAGTCACGTTGTTCTAAGGCAGAGTTAATGGGTATGATTTGGGTTGCTTTTATGAATGAAATGAGACAAAGTGCTATGCTCAGTGCCCAGCACATAGTAAGCATCTTACAAATTCTGGTTCCTTTCCTTGACCCATTAAGATGACACATTCTGAACATGCCCATCATTAAACACCCAAAGTACATTTGAATGATGCTTAGAACAAGGCATCATGGGAAGTTGTGGGGGGTGAGGGGTTTTCAACTCATTCTCTATAAGAGCTTATGTTTGTCTTACTTGGTTTTCCACCCTCATTCTGCAAACCAAACAAAAATAATCAAAGCATCCCCAGTATATTATGCACAATGTAGTCAAGACTTGTGTCTTGGATTTAACTGGACTTACTTTTACATTCCCAAAGCTCAGGAGCCAATTTTCTTTAGAAGTACTGTACAGTTAATAAAGCAGCAGCAACATTTTTTGAACTCCTTGTGCCCCTTTGTGTGTGTTCTAGTTTACTGATATGCAGAATATGCTTCTCAATATTGCTTTCAACAATCTTCTCATGTATTCCCAAAATGTCCCTTACCATAGGGATGTGTTCAGAAAATTCTGGGTTTCAGGCTGAGGGAAAACACAAATTGTTTCTCTTGTAAGCAGTTTTACTTTGTTTGATAGCGTACGCTTATATAGGTATAAATACATACATATATGGTATTTGAAACCTTTTCTCCTCATGTCATATTGAAAAGTATTTTAAAAATCACATTAAAAAACAGAAAGTTTGCCGAAACCAGTTTGGCTCAGTGGATAGAGCATCGGTCTGCGGACTGAAGGGTCCTGGGTTTGATTCCGGTCAAGGGCATGTACCTTGGTTTCAGGCACATCCCCGGTGGGGGATGTGCAGGAGGCGGCTGGTCAATGTTTCTCTCTCATCGACATTTCTAGCTCTCTATCCCTCTCCCTTCCTCTCTGTGGAAAAGCAATAAAATATGTTTTTAAAAACCCAGAAAATTTGCAATAATCCCATCACTTTGAAATAATCACCCTTAAGGTGATCCTGTGTACTTCCCAGTAAAACATCTGCATTGGGTTTTCTGTTTTTGATCATGCATTAGCTCTGTTCTCTTCTTCATTCATGTATGCATTTACTGAGCATCACAGACAAGCTGTAATTAGGGTTGTCTGGTAAAATACAGGATGTACGGTTACATCTGAACTTCAGACAAATAACCAATAATTCATAGTATATGTCCCAAGGATAGCACGGAACATATTTTAACTGGAAATCATTCATTTTTCATATTTCTAATTTAAGTGGACATCTTGTGGTTTTATTTTCTAAATCCAACCACCTAATTGTGAGAGGGACCCACACCATGTGGAAGCCATGTCAGCAGGAGTGAACAGAGCACCTGACTTCCCTGCCTGACATCTCCAATACCTGGGAGAGGCTGACATGGTCAAATGGCAGGTGGCCCAGGCCAGTGTGGCTCAGTGGGTTGAGTGTCCTTCCATGCAATGAGAGGTCACAGATTTGATTCCCAGTCAGGGCACATGCCCAGATTGATTAATGTCTTTCTCTCACATCACTGTTTCTCTCTCCCCTCTCTCTTCCTCTCTCATATCTATAAAACTGTATTTCAAGAAAATGTCACATAAATACACGAACTGTGAAAAGGGCATGGAAAGTGTAAAGGGGAGTGCGTGTATGTGCGGGTTGAAGAGTTTTAGGGAAGGAAAGTCACTAGCCTAGGAGCAGCAGTGTTAAGGGTGAAAGAACATTCTGATTAACATTCAAATCTCCCCCGCCTCCAAGAACCTGGCCCCACTCCGAACACAGCGGTCAGACGTAGGCCAGGTTATACAGTGGAGGCTGCCCTGCAGGGCCGGCTTACAGGAAAAGCAAATAAAATCTTCCTGCGAGGCCCTCGCGGAGGGCTGCTAACAAAGCCCTGGCAACCCACAGCCCGCGAACACATGGCCCGGTCCTGCCCGGCACAGCCCGTTCCCCAGGTGGCTGCCGCTCACTGTGACCGGATCTGCAGCTGCACACGCTCCTGGGCTCTGCTTTCCCCCAAGCCCGGCTCCCTTCTCACCCGCTTCTCTTGCTCCTGTGAGCGGGAAGGGTCCGGTGTCATTTCAGGAAATTAGGAGATGAGCTGGCCTTTTTCAGAGGGAGGGACCACGTGTCCTGGGAGTGTGAAAAGGGGGTCCTGCCAGATGGCTGAGCGGAGCTGAGTAGAAGGGTTCCCGGGAAGACACCTCTACCATCTGTGACTCAGAAACCAGTGTTTCTTCAGGGAATCACAGACTCTGAGAGCTCCGGGTAGCCTCAGGGCGCCAGCATCAATACTACTACTACTACTACTACTACTCCTACTACTACTACTACTAATAATAATAATGGCAATGGTAATAGTGTTCCTATCCATGGCATTCTACTACTTTTTGGGTTTTACATAGATTATCTCATGTGTTCATCCTAACAATCCAGGTTGATGGGGATTATTATTCCTGTTTTACATGAAGAAATGGAAGCTCAGAGAGGTTGAGCAATTTTCCCAGAGTCGCACAGCTAGGAAGTGGCAGGGCCAGGACTTAACGTAGGAATCCTAACATCAAAGCCTGAGCTCTCTGGCTACCCTATACCACCCTCCACAGACATCTTGTGACTCCTTTACATAATCTTGTGCAAGGAAACCGAGTTTATCTTGTTTATTGTCTTCCACACCCCATAAGAATACAGACTCCATGAAGCAGGTGTGTGTGCATGATTTGTCCACTGCCTCATTCCCCAGCTATCATAATAGTGCTTAGCACACAGTAGTGTTCAATACATACGTTAAATGAGGGAAGTGATTTAGTGGTGGGACCAGGTTTCTGGCTCCTGCTTGTTTGCTCTTTTCCCATCGTACCACTGCCACCTTGGGCACACTCACAAACACCCCTTCGTTTTATCACACCCACTCCAGGGTCTTTGCAGGCCCCGGCGTCAGAGAGACCCACATTTGAACCCGTGTCACCACTTGGTACCTACTAGTATGTGAATTGAACAAGATACCTTATGTCTTCTGCTTGGTTTCCTCATTTACCATTTGGCATAAGAGCAATACCCATGGCAGAAGGTACTGCTATGAATATGTATATAAAGCAGCTCACACATAGTAGGTGCTTAATAAACGGCTTTAAACAAACAACTCAGTGAAGCCCCTTCCAGAATGGAATGTCCGCTCAGTCCCCATAGCCAGAGAAGATGCTTAAGTGAGCAAGTTCACTGGAGCTGGAGCTTGCCTGGGCATTAGAAAGTCTTTTTTTTTTTTTGTTCTCAACTATTAAAACTATAAATCATTCTTTTGAATGTAAATAATACATATATAAAATATACAAATGCATGGAGTTCTAATGAAAATAGAAATTTTAATCACTCAGAAATAATTATATTACTTTTCTATTGCTGCTGTAATAAATGATCACAAACTCAGTGACTTAACACGAACTGGAGTACTTCAGGTTAAAGCTATTTTTTTCTTTTCTTTTTTTGTTTTGTTTTTGTTAATCTTCACCTGAGGATTCTTTTCCATGATTTTTAGAAAGAGTAGAAGAGAAGGGGAGAGATAGTGAGAGAGCCACATCAATTGGTTGGCTCCTGCATGCGCCCTGACCAGGGCCGAGGATTGAGCCCACAGCCAAAGCTGAGGATTGAGCCTGCCTTGACTGGAACCGAACCCGGGGCCCTTCAGTCTGCAGGTCCAGGCTCCATCCACTGAGCCAAACCAGCGAGGGCAAAGCTAGTTTCATAATATGTTTAAGACTATTATTTCCCTTCTGCCCTGCATTGTTATTTACACTACTGTTCACAAACAGACATCATGCAGTCAATCAATAACTACATAATTAATCAGAACAATGATTACTTATGGGTTGTAGAGCTTAACTAAAAGGTATGTGGCAAACTTTCAGAGTGGCTGAAATACTCTGCTACCTTTACTGTGATGCCAGTTACATGAAGGTATCCTATATAATAAAAGGCTAATATGTAAATTGAACAAACAGCATAACGACCAGCTGCTATGATATACACTGGACACCAGGGGTCAGAAGCTGGGCTCACAGCTGGTGAGTTCAGCAGTGGTGGCGGGAGCCTCTCCTGCCTCTGTGGCAGCACTAAGGATGTTTGACTGCTGGGAGCAGGCCTAAGCCATCAGTCAGACATCCTCTGGGTGCTTCCGGGCTGCAAGAGGGCTCCTGGCCTGTAAGAGGGCACAGGTCAGGCTGAGCACCCCTCCCCCCCAAACAAGTGCATGAATTTTGTGCACCAGACCTCTAGTATATTTGTAAAAATTCAGTATTAATACCTGTGCACTTTTACTGTAAATGAATTGTACCTATTAAAAAATATGAAAAAAATTTAAACCCATAAATTTATTACCATACAATTCTGAGGGTCAGAAGTGTAAAATCACAGGGGCTGAAATTGCGCTGCCAGCAGGACTGTGTTCCTCTGGAGGTCCCAAGGAGAGTCTATTTCTTTACCTTTTCCAGCTTCCTGAGGCTGCCTGCATTTCTTGGCTCACAGTTCCTCTCTCCGTCTTAAAAGCCAGCAGCAAAGCATAGTCAAAATCCTCCCTGCTTCTGACTCTGGGTCCACCTGGTGACCAAACTCCAGCCAGGTTCCTCTGAGCCCTCTTCTGTAAAGAACTGAACAAAACAGTTTCTAAAAGCTCAAGGCTGGCCGAGACCAGTTTGGCTCAGTGGTAGAGCATCGGTCTGCGGACTGGAGGGTTCCAGGTTCGATTCTGGTCGAGGGCATGTACATTGGTTGCAGGCACATCCCCGATGGGGAGTGTGCAGGAGGCAGCTGGTCAATGTTTCTCTCTCATCGACGTTTCTATCTCTATCTATCTCTTCTTCTCTGTAAAATATTAATAAAATGTATTTTTAAAAATAATAAAAATAAAATAAAAGCTCAAGGCTGCATCCCGAGGGTGACCTTAGCTCTCTGTTTTAAAGTGTTTGTCTGAGAAAACTCAGTGCTGTCCAAAGAACTCACTGTCTGTTCTAGCCAGCCCCAGCCAAAACCTACTTTAGCCCCACGATTTATTGCCACTGTCTCCAGTGACCTTGCTAAAAATCATATTCTTAATTATAAAATTGTATTCTTACTTGGCCTGTAGGTTCTCTGGGTTTTTAGTAGTTACAGTTATGTCATTAACTAATAATGCTAGTTTTAGCTCTTCCTATTCGATCGTCTTATTTTTTCTTTTCATGCCTCTTGCACTTGCATGGAGACCAATATTGAGTACATGTACGGTGAACATCTTGTCTATTTGTCCTGATTCCAGTCTTCAGTATTTTGAGATTTCATCTGTATATTAGCTAAAGAATTAGATTGTTGGGGGAAATTATACATATGTGAAATCACTCTTTTAAGACAGCTAATATTTTTGAGGATTTATACCTGTGAGGTACTATGCCAAGATGCTACATGCATTATCTCATAGACTGTTATATCTTTGTCTCATGTATCTTCAAATATCATATGTCCCCTTACAAAGATGATTAAGCCAAGGATGAGAGGTTTGATTCCTTGCCCAAATCACAAACCCAGAAAGTGATAGCAAATCCGGCTTCCAAATCCCACCCTCCAAATTCTCTAAGATCCTCGGTGTTAACTTATGTTTTGATTTAAATATGTATCATTATTTCCAAATCTCTAAAACCAAAATTTTCAAAATTAAATTCAACTGCAAAATCGATAAGAAAAAGTTTAAAGAGCCATTTAAGATAAATGGCTCTAAAATAATAATGTTTTAGTGACACAAAATCAACAAGTATAACTTACTACACTCCAATTTGAGGAAAAATTATACCTATTCTTGCTTCCTTGGTAGAGTTCCAACCACTGGACATCAGAAATAGAGATGGATAGAAGGACCACAGGAGATGAGAGAAAAGGCAGGAAAGATCCCAACCTTTCTGAAGATGCACTTGGTCTGGTTTGACTATAAACACAGGGCAGGTGAAGGGAAGTGGGGTGCATTACAAATGGAGAGGTTAAGAGGAGGGGATGGAGGGCAAAATTAGAATTTCTGTTCCCATGACTGGGTAGCTCCCTTGGTTAGAGTGTCATCCTAATACACCAAGGTTGCTGGTTTGATCCCCAGTCAGGACACACAAGAATCAACCAATGAGTTGATTGGAACAACAAATTGATATGTATGTCTCTCTTTCGCTCTCTCTCAAATCAATAAAAAAAGAAAAAAAGAAAAAGAAAGCACCATTGCCCTCTCCCCATCCCTGGGCAGACATTGTTAATCAATCTCTGCAAGCTTTGCATTGGCCTGGATCCAACCTCAGAATCTTGGCCCTTTCTGTCACGCCTGAACTAGTAGCTCAGGGGAGATGTGTGTGTGTGTGTGTGTGTGTGTGTGTGTGTGTGTGTATGTGTGTGTGTGTGTGGTGGGGCAGTGTGTAATTGGTAGCAGTGCTGGGAAATCCTCTCTCTGCCCTAAAATTCTGAGACTGGGCTGGCAACTTGGTCAGTCAGGAAGTAAATTGCCTCTCTGGCTGCAGAGGTAGAGGCTAGACAATACCCTGAGCCAGATGAACATTTTGTCTCTCCACTTCATCTACACTGGAGAAAGAGCCAATCAAAGTCTGACTCAGCCCAGCCGGTGTGGTGCAGTGGTTGAGCATCGACCTATGAACCAGGAGATCACCAGTTCAATTCCCAGTCAGAGCACATGCCTGGGTTATGGGCTCAGTCCCCAATAGGGAGTGTGCAGGAGGCAGCCAATCATTGTTTCTCTCTCATCATTGATGCTTCTATCTCTCCCTTTCCCTTCCTCTCTCTCTAAAATCAATAAAAACATTTTTTTTAAAGTGTGACTCAGCACATTCTGGACCTCTCTCAGCCAGGTCAGAGCTACCCATCACTCTCAGAATCACCGGTGGCCATTTGCCAACCCAATCAATGACCCCCTTAGACTGTCTCTCTCCAGTCAGCCTATGAGTCTCATGAAGCACAACAAATGTCAGCATCAAAATGTACTTTTTCCAAATCCCTGATAAACACCATGGGTAAGAGTCTGATTTAATTGTTCCCTATTATCATCTAAGCTTGTGTCTTGGGTTTTCATTTTATATGGTTAACAATATCTTTTATTCCCCATGGCCTGTGGACTGGCTGTCCTAGTCTCTGAGGTAATGGCCTCCAGAGATTCTGTAGAAAATAATCAGTCAAATTTTCCCCAGACAGGCTTCATAAATAACATCTCTGGAGCCAGTGTACATGAGCCCACAGAACGCAAAGTATCACTCAGGGCTCTGTCCAGAGAAAGGTCAGGGTTGAAGGAAAGACAACTACTCCATCAGAACATCAGGAAAATGATTGGCAACTTGTTATGTGCAATTTTTTAAAAATCACTCACAAATTTTTTCATTGTGTAAATCATGGATGTTTGTTTATTTTATGTGAGGCTATAGTTCATGGTTTGAATCAGGTAAGTATGTGTATTACTTTCTCTGAGGATTTCGTGAGCCCCTACAATCAAACTTAGGTAAAAAATTTATTAGGTTCTTATGTTGGTCTTTTAAAAAATGTTTTTATTGATTTTAGAGAGGAAGGGAGAGGGAGAGAAAGATAGAAACATCAATGGTGAGAGAGAATCATTGATCAGCTGCCTCCTGCACACTCCTTTACTGGGGATTGAACCCGCAACCTGGCCAAGTGCCCTGACGGAGAATATAACCATGACCTCCTGGTTCATGGGTCAATATTCAACCACTGAGCCACACCAGCCAGGCTTTTCTGTTAGTCTTCATCATGGTTTCTGCACTTCTCTCTTTCAGCCCTTAGCACATACTATAACCACATATTTGCTCATGTAAATATTTGTTTATCTGTTATAAAAGATTAGCTTCAAGAAGGGGGAAACCATGTTCCTTGGTTTACTCCTTTATCTCTAGTAACTGTACATGTAAATAAATATACAATGAATATTTGTAAAATAGCCATTGAATAGACAAGGTGTTGTGGGGGAGGGGTTTGGCTGCTGATGGATGCAAGGTGAGCAAAGCACAAATTCACCACATTGCTCAGTCAAATGAGGAATTTAAGTAAAAAAAATATTAATTGTCCTGACACAATATAATATAATGTTGTAACCATCTCTATAGATAGGTTTCTGGAGTGTTCTATACCAGAGAAATGACTGGGTGCTAGGGAAGTGCACACAGAGAGGTATGTAATTTGTGTTTGGCAAGAATAGGTTAGGAAAGATTAAAGTAGAGGAAAGATGGACTTTGATCAAGGGTGTTAATGCACAAAAAGTTTCTTTTGCTTGAAATGTACCCAAAAGTTTATTTTGCCAAAAAATGTATTTTTAAATTAAATTTTAATGTATACATTTTAATGTATACATTTTAATGTATTTTAATTTTCCATCACCATTTATCCCCTCTAAGCTCTTCCACCTCCCCAGCCCCTTCCCACTACAATCACCACACTGCTGTCCATGTCCTTGAGTTCTCTCTTTTTTACTCAATCCTCCCACCCCTCATGTGGGGATATGGGAACTTCTAGATATTGCTGTTGGGAATACAAAGATCATACACCCTCTATGGAGATTAATTTGGCAATAATGAGCAAGAATTGCATGTGCCTTTACCTTTTGCTTTTAACAAGTCCTTATCATAGGGGACCCACTTCTAGAAATCTACACCAAAGTCAGACTGGCCAGTATACAAAAAGACATATGCATAAAGATTTTCACTGTTATACTGTCAGTAATAGCAAAAGGCTGGAAACAAGCTGAATGCCCTTCATAGGGAAGAGGCTGAGTGTCAGTATGAATTTAGGATGTATTTATCTTAGCTTACATTTGCATATGCATACGTACACTATACCTTTACCCATATCAAATTTCTTCATTTATTTCTATCCCTGTCCACTGAGAAATCTTAGTAATAGTAACAACCACATTACAGCAAACACATCTACCTCCCAGATAGTCTGAAGAGGACATGTGCAAGGTAGCCGGGAATATCTTCACACCAGAAAGTCATAAAGTTGTCCAAACCTCCTAGGGGGTCATTTAAAAATAACACATAATTCAACTTAAATATTTTCCTGTTGGTCAAAGAACATTTATGAACTGAGCATCAATACGGATGATAGCATCAAACCCATGAATTCATTAGTTTAAATAAACTTACTGATTTTGGGGGGGAGGATTCTAGGAAACCAACACATCATTTTGAAAGTGACAAATAAAGCCTTAAGCTGTCCCATGCTTCTGTTCCTATTTTGTTTGTCAGTTCATTTTGTTCATTAGATTTCACAATCAGTAAGATCATATTGTATTTGTCTTTCCCTGCCTGGTTCATATCACTTAGCTTAATAATCTCTAGGTCCATCCATGATGCCACAAAGGTAAGATCCCCTTCTTTTTTAAAGCTGCATAGTATTCCATTGTGTAAATGTGCCACAGCTCTTTTATCCACTCATCTATTGATGGACACTTGGGCTGTTTCCATATCTTGGCTATTGTCAATAATGCTGTTATATGAACATAGGGGTGCATATAATCTTTCAAATTAGTATTTGGGGTTCTTAGGATATATGCCTAGAAGTAGGATCCCTGGGTCACAAGGCAGTTCCACTCTTAATTTTTTGAGAACACTCCATATTGTTTTCCACAGTGGCTGCACCAGTCTGCATTCCTACCAACAGTGCACTAGGGTTCCTTTTTCTCCGAATCCTGGCCAGCATTTGTTTGCTGGTTTATTGAGGATAGCCATTTTGGCAGGTGTGAAGTGATATTTCATTGTGTGTGTTCTTTAAATTTTTATCACTGAAAGTATTACAGATGTCCACCTTTTCCCGGCATTGGTCCCCCTCCCCCCTGCCCCTCCCCCCAAGCCTTCACCACACTGTTGTCTGTGTCCATGAGTTATGCATAAGTGCATATAAGTTCTTTGGTTAATCTCTCCCCACCCTCAAGCCCTTGCCTTCCCTCTGAGATCCCTTAGCCTGTCCCATGCTTCTATGATTTTGGATCTATTTTGCTCAGGTTTATTTTTTGTTCATTAGATTCAATATCTGAGTGCGATCATGTGATACTTGTTTTCTCTGACTGGCTTATTTCACTTAGCGTAATACTCTCCAGGTCCCTCCAGTGCTGTCTCAAAGGGTAAGAGACCCTTATTTTTATAGCTGCATAGTATTCCATTATGTAAATATATCACACGTCTTTTTTTATCCACTCATCTACTCATGGGCACTTGGGCTGTATTTATAATAGCTAAGATCTGGAAACAGCCCAAGTGCTCATTGTGGTTTTAATCTGCATCTCTCTGATGATTAGTGACTTTGAGCAGTTTTTCATATGTTTATTGGCCATCTGTATATGCTCTTTAGAGAAGTGTCTATTCCGGCCCTTTAACCATTTTTTTTTTCATTAGATTGTTTGTCTTCCTAGTGTTGAGTTGTATAAGTTCTTTATGTATTTTTGAGATTAGTTCCTTATCAGATATATCATTAGCATATATGTCTTCTATTCAATGGGTTCCCTTTTCATTTTGTTTATGGTTACTGTGCAAAAGCTTTTTAGTGTGATGTTGATAGACACAGACAACCATGAGGCAATAGCCACAGGGAAACGGTGGGGAGAGGTAGGTGGAGGTGGGCAAAGGGAGAAAAATGGGGATGGAAAGAGACTTTGCTTGGGGTGCATGAGTGCATGATGCTTGTAGATGAAGTTTTATTGGGTTGTACACTTGAAATCTGTATGGTTTTTCAAACCAATGTCACTCAATAAATTCAATTAAAAATTTTAAGCAATTGTTTTACCTACTTTACTTTTCCTAATATGAACTGTTCCTGAGAGAAACCAAAGAATTGATGAAATCCAATTTTTCTTTATAAAAGTCCTCCAGCTAAAATATAAAGGAGAAATGAGAGAATTAAAATATCACATCCCCTAAGGAATTTTTGGATCTAGACAGTCAGATGATTAATGGATGATAACACCATGAAAATGCACTCTTATTAATTATATGCCTCCTGATCAAAGATTACACATTATCTGTGAAATAGTCTTTCCACTAAAAAAAAAATCAAATCTGAATCCAAGCAAGCATCCAGATCTAACCAATTTTCACAAAATGCAGAGCTGTGGAACACTTAGAAAGATGTGATGTGAATGCAATCAGTAAAATTCGGATTGCGGAAATGCTACAGAAAAAGTGATTTGGTTGAAGTAATTTTCTCAACAAAAAATTATTAGGAATAAAAGAAGAGTTGTCAGGTAAACTATAAAATTTTAAAAAAAAGATTTTAAAGGTACATAAACCAAAGGTAATATGTGAATGTTATTTTACTTCATTTAGAAGACACAAATAGTTTATAATTTTTTTTAAAGGAACATTCAAAGAACAATCATGGAAATGTGAATATTTGGTATTTCATGAAAAGTACTAAATAATTTATATAGATTAGAAGCTGACTTATCTGTGTTAGTTCCTTTCCTGATGAGACAACATATATTACTTTTATTCCTTTTTTAATGAAATACATTTGACACATAACATTGGGCAAATGCAAGGTGTACATGTTAATTTGACATATTTACATATTGTAATATGATTGACATGTAGTGATAATGAGCATATCTATTATGTTACAGAATGATCCTTTTTAAATTATTTTTAAATTTTTTTATTGATTATGGTATCACATAATTGTCTTTATCCCCCCCCATTCCCATCCCAAACCCCTCCCTACACATGCCCCCACCCCCCTGTTGCCCATGGCCACTGGCTAGGCCCATATGCATGCACACAAGTCCTTTGGTTGATCTCTTCCCCTTACCACCACCCTCCTCTTTTTAGTGCTTAGAGTCATTAAATTCTAGTCTCAGCAAGTTTGACGATTATAACTCAATATTGTTGTCTACATTCACTGTACTGTGTATGTCTCATGGCAAGGAGATAACGTAAATATATAAAAGTAGAAAAATATTTTTGTTATATTTTTTTGGTCTTTAAAGTTTAAAAATATGAATAAAATATTTATAATCTTATCATTTAGATAACTGGTTATCTTATTTTCAAGAAAAAAATGTATGTCTATATTGACATATACACAGGGTATTCCAGTATATATATATATACACTTTAATAGCTGGGAGCTCAATTTTGAAAATAAAATCTATTTTCATAAATACTACCTTTATAATTATTCAAAGTATGTGTATGCATTTTTGGGACATCCTATCTGTAATATATTTATTTATTTTTCATGTTTGTGTGTATATCCTTTTAAAAATATATTCTAAGCCTTGTAGGAAGAGATCAATATACTATTATGTTAGTTATGGTATAAACATTGTATCTATATATTATACTGTAAATTTAATATGCTAATGCATATTGTAGAATGAACATTGTTGTTTCAGTCACTTTGTCTTTATAATATAATATTAAATATTTTCACATCAGAATATAAATCTGCCTTACTTTTTCTAAATGTGGTACATTCTGTAACATGAATTTACTATAATTTATTTGCAAGTTTTCCTATTGATAGACATGCAAATTGTTTTTTGTTTTGTATGATGTAATGAATTTCCTTATAAGTACATCTTTGTATAATTTTTCAAGTGTGTCAATAGTGAAAGTTCCTAGCAGTGAAATTACAGGCTCACAATCCTACATTTTAAAAAGATATTTCCAACTTTTCTTCAAAGGAGGTTTCTCCAGAGCAGCCTCCATCGAGAGCTTAGGAGAGGCCCACACCTCCTCATCCTTACCCACAGGCTCTCATCAAGCCTCGCTGGAAATGTACAACTTTAATGAGAAGTGGTGGCATGCTTATTTAGATTGTAAATCCCCTCCCTCTAAATTTGCAGTAGTGTTGTTGTCTCAACTTGGTTCCAATGTTATCCAAGTCAGTAACCTTTCTTTTACTTCAGCTGGTAATGGATGCTGTGGCATATCAGTTACACACACAAACACACACACACACACACACACACCAATTGGATATAGTTTTGATAGTGTTGCAATCTGACTTTTACAAACTGTGGTTTTTAAATGTTGTCATGGTAAGTTAACTGGGTGAAATAACACTAGTTTGGTTTTATTTCTGTATTAATTTCATGCTAGATACACTTGGAAAAATTATTCCAGATACACAAGAGGAGAAATAGGATGGGCCATTGCGCCAAAGACAGGTTTTTAAATTCAAATTTGTAATTAAAGAATGGAATATTGTACCCTAACCTCATCTTTGCCCATTCCTCAGGGATCTCTTCCTACAAGGCTATGCTTCTCTAAACGGAAAAGCCTGCTGTGGGTACCCCTGTTCAGAGTCTGGAAAACACAGATAATTGTTCTGTTGCTTTAGCGCCCAGGACAATATTGGTTCTTAAAAACTTCTATCAGGGTCCCTGGCTAAAGATACAAGTGTCCCAGCATTGGAATGAGACGTTCCAGGAAGCACCCCAATTGAATTTTGAGAGTTGACTTGAAAGGGCATTTTAATAATAATCCTGACGGGATTTTCCCATGAACTTTATTGGTCACTGTATGAGCATGCCTGTTAACTGCCTCCACAATTTCCTAACATTGTGATTCTAGAGCAAATACTATTAAACCTCTCTCTACACACTATAATCTTTTTTCCTACTCAACATCCTCTTTTTTTATAAAAACTTTTTTTGGGTATATGTACATGTCATGAAATTTACCCATTCCCAATTATCTTTAGTAATTTTCTGAGTGATGCAACCATCACCATAAATCAATCTTAGAACCTTTTCTTCCTTCCTCTAAGATCCCTTGTTAATCCAATTTAGAGTTAATCCCCAAACCCAACCTGAGCCCCAGGTAACTGCTAATCTATTTTCTGTTATCTGCAAATGTGCCTTTTCTGGCAATGAAATTTCATGTCAATGAAATAAACATATAAACATATAACTTGTAATTTATAACTTTCAAGTTTATAAACATACACTCTTGTGCTGCCTTCTTTTACTTTTAACAGGTGTATGGGTTTCATCAGTGTTGTAGCATGTGTTGCTAGCTTGTTCCTTTGCAGTGCTGCATAGTATTCCATGAATAGGGAATACTGTATGGATACCACATCTTTTTTAAAATATATATATATTTTATTGATTTTTCACAGAGAGGAAGGTAGAGGGACAGAGAGTTAGAAACATCGACGAGAGAGAGACATTGACCAGCTGCCTCTTGCACACCCCCTACTGGGGATGTGCCCGCAACCAATGTACATGCCCTTGACCAGAATCGAACCTGGGACCTTTCAGTCTGCAGACCAACGCCCTATCCACTGAGCCAAACCCTATCCATTGAGCCAAACCGGTTTCGGTGGATACCAATGTCTGTCAATTCACCACTTGACCGGCATTCATCTTATCTTCAATTCTTTTGCCATTAGGCATATTTGTACAAATCTTTACATGGAAATGTATTTGTATTTCTTTGTGGTTTTTTTTGTTTTTGTTTTTTTTAAAAAATATATATTTTATTGATTTTTTACAGAGAGGAAGAGAGAGGGATAGAGAGTGAAACATCGATGAGAGAGAATCATCGACCAGCTGCCTCTTGCACACCCCCACTGGAGATGTGCCTGCAACCAAGGTACATGCCCTTGACTGGAATCGAACCCGGGACCTTTCAGTCCACAGGCTGACGCTCTATCCACTGAGCTAAACCAGTGTCGGCTATTTCTTTGTTTTTTAATCCTCTCCTGAGGATATGTTTATTGATTTTAGAGAGAGAAAAAGAGAGAAACATTGACGTGAGGGAAAAACATCAAGAGGTTGCCTCTTT
This sequence comes from Vespertilio murinus, assembly GCA_963924515.1. Classification (NCBI taxonomy): domain Eukaryota; kingdom Metazoa; phylum Chordata; class Mammalia; order Chiroptera; family Vespertilionidae; genus Vespertilio; species Vespertilio murinus. Next base: position 22,269,740 of record OZ004708.1, on the reverse strand, counting down.
AAACATAAAGAGGTATGTGCTCTGACCGGGAATTAAACCCTCTACCTTTTGATGTCAGGACAACACTTCAAACAACTGAGCCACACTGGCCAGGGATATACTTGTATTTCTTTTGAGAAGATGCTTAGGAGTGGAACTGAAGGGTGATTTGCTAGTTTATGTTTACCTTTTTGAAAGACTGACAAACTATTTTCCAAAGTGACTGTACCATTTATATTCCTACCAGTAATACATGAGTGTTCCCCTTTCTCTGTATCCTAGGGGCAATATTTGTTATTATCTGTGTTATTTCTTATACAGTCATTTTGATGGGTGTGAAATTTGTGGTTTAATTTTTATTTCTCTACTGACTAATGATATTGAGCATCTTTTCATGTATATCTCCTTTAGTGAAATATATGTTTGTCTCTACTCATTTTTTATTGGGTTGAGTTTTGGGGTGTAATAGTCCTGTATATGTTCTGGACATAATCCTTTATAGGTTATACATGTTATAAACATGTTTTCCTAGGCTATTGCTTGCCTTTTGATTTTCTTTAATGGTGTCTTTTGAAGTGCAAAAGTTTTGAATTTTGATAAAGTCTAATTTATCAAATTTTAATGGACTTTAATCTTGGTATTATATCTAGATGCTTTTGCCTATTCTGAGGTCTCAAATATTTTTATCTTACATTTTATTCTGAACGTTTTATTGTTTTTGTACTTACATTTACATCTGGGATCTACTTGAGTTAACTGTTGTGCATGGTGTGGAAATCTAAGTTCATTGTTTTTGAATGTGGGTATTTAATTGTTCCAGCACCATTTGTTAAAGTGGTTGTCCTTTTCTGTGTATTTGTCAAAAATCAATTGACTATAAATGCACAGATTTGTTTCTAAAGTCTAAATTATATTCCATTGACATATAAGTCTATTTTTATGTCAATGCCACATTTCTTGGTCTCCCAAATTTTTTTTCTTGAAAACTATTTTGGCTATTCTAGATATTTGTAATTTTCTTACAAATTTTAGGAACTTCTTGCCAATGTATACAAAAGTGGAAAAAAGAAAACCTGCTGGGATTTGATAGGGATTGCACTGATTGCAGTGGCTATAGATCGATTTGGACAGAAATGACATCTTAACAATATTTGAGTCTTCCAATCCATGACCATGAAATGTTTCTCCCATTATTTCAATATTCCCTAAGCAAGGATTTATAACTTTTTTTGTATACAAATCTTTCAATTTGTTAAATTTACTCCTAAGTATTTTATTCTTTTTCATAATTTTGTGGATGTAATTGCATTCTGAATTTCACTGTTGTATTTATCTCACTGTTTTATCTCACTGTTTATAGAGATAAAGACAATTGATTTTATCTCACTTTATCTCACTGTTTATAAAGACAATTGATTTTTGCATATTGACCTTATATGCTGCAAACTTGCTATTTTTTTGTGTTGGTTCTAATGGGGTTGTTTTTTTTTGTTTTGTTTTGCTTTCTTTTGTTTTGTGGCTCCCTTATGATTTTTTTTTAATACGGAATTACATTGCCTGTGATTAAAGGCACTTTTACTTCTTTCTTTTCCTTTCTTCCCTTCCTCCCTTTCTCTCTCCTTCCCTCCCTCCCTCCCTACTAACTAGTTATACTGGCTAACCTGCAGTACTATATTGAATGGAGGTGAGAACAGATATTCTTGATTTGTTTCAGATTTTAGGGGTAAAGCATTCAACCTTTCCCCATTCACTGTGATGTTTACTATAGGTGTTGTGGATGCCTTCTATCAGATTCAGAAAGCTTCATTTTATTCCAGATTTGTTCATAGTGTTGTTGTTTTTTGTGTTGTTGTGTTATTGTTGTTGTTGTTTTTATCACAAATGAGTGCTTTTCCTGTCCTACTGAGGTGATCATATGTTTTGCTCTTCATTCTTAATACACGATGTATTATATTGATTGATTTCAGATTCCTTTTGGTCATGGTATATAATTTTTTAATATGTTGATGGATTTGATTTGCTAACTTTTTGAGGATTAAACCTGAATTCTTATCCTAAGTCAGGAAAAAGTGGGGATAATGATACTACTTATCTCATAGGTTTGTAGTAACAATCAAATGCAGTAAATACACATCTAGTACCTAATATCATGTCTGAGACATAGTAAGCTCAATTAATGGGAAGCGTGCTGATTATACCACTGACAATAACTATCTACATATAATTACCTCATATATAAGAATAAGATACACCGACATAAAACAAACCTATCTGCTTATTATCAGAGCTGTATTACATTTATGAGTGGAAAAAGGAAGGTAATTATAATAATAGCTAACATCTGTTACTTGCTATCTTCCAGACACTGTTGTACACCATTTATATGTTTGAACTCAATCTTCCCAACAGCCAGCCATATGAGGCATGTACTATTATAAATGGGGAGGTTTAGGGCTTATTCCAATTATTACAAAGATGTTAAAGGGCAGACCTGAGATTTCAGGGTCAAGATTTTCACCATTATGCTATGTGAAAATTCTTTGTGTTAATAACTTTACATACAGTATATCTAATTTACTCTTCGCCATGTACAGGTATTCTTTGTGAGTTTCCTTTAAGAGACTTTCTCTAAATTCATGTAATGTTTAACCAGGCCTGCCTGAAGCCTGTGCATTTCTCACATTTATTTCCCTTCAGTGTGATATATTTGAAATCAATCTATATCTTTTCTCCAAAATCTAATAGCTTTTAGGAGCAATAACTAATACCAGACATGTGGCTCCTTTGCTTTGCTAGTTGGCTATATAAGAACTGACCCTTGCTTAGGTAGAGTCTAAATGAGGATTTGTTGCAATAGTGCTACAGTAGGCAGTAGTTTCCCTGCACCGCCCCCCCGTGTCATTGTTTTTCTTTTTCTTTTTTTAAAATATATTTTTATTGATTTCAGAGAGGGAGAGAGAGAGAGAAAGACAGACAGACAGACAGAGACAGAAACATTAATGTTGAAAGGGAATCATTGATTGGCTGCCTACTGCACGCCCCCTATTGGAGATCAAGCCCACAAAACGGGTATGTGCCCTTGACCAGAATCGAACCTGGGACCACCCAGTCCACAGGCTGACGCTCTATCCACTGAGCCAAACTGGTCAGGACTCATCATTTTTCTTGACTGCCACCCATAGAAAGAAAGATATTTTTCATCACAAGCTGGTAGCTACACACACAGTGACACACATTGTATTCGCAAGAACCAAAGTTTCATAGATAATATGTAGGCCTTACATGTTAATAGCATTTATTCTATGTTATTCAACCTGTTTTATTTCTTCAAAACAATAGCCAAACTGATTTCACAACCTACTAATGGGTGGTGAGCATCAATTTGAAAAACACTGCATTGGAGAATATTCTAGGTCTCTTTCAGTGCTTAGACTCAGGTTCACCTCGAGATGTGATTTATCTGAAATTATTTGGTAACCAAGCTAATTTCTAAAAATAGAGCCTAGGGAATGGGTCACAAACCCACCTGACACTTTTGTGTTAACCTTGCTTTTCTCTTTCCCTTCTTTGTTTATTCATTTATTATTTTTCTACAGCCATTTGTAGAGCATACGCTTCAGACAGTGGACAAGTACTGAGAAGTCAAGGATGAGTAAAAGCAGGCATGCTTTCCGATAGCACAGTGAGAATGAAAACAGTTTGCCCAATTGCACACAGGAAATTATTTTCAAATCACCCTAAGTTCTGTGAACAAGAATCCGGCATCACATAAAACGGGGAGCCAGGTTTTAACATGGACGTGAGATATGGCTCAGTGGGAAGTGGCACTGGAGCTGAGACTGGAGAGCAAATGGAAAACAAGCAGGCAGTGGCCAGCACGGCCCACACCATGTCACAAGCTTCTAGGACCAGAGGAAGACATGGACTCCTAGTGGAGAAATGAAAGAGAAATATCTTAAAGATAAGTCTGGAAGAGAAACAGGGCCAGATTGTACAGCAAGCATGTCAAACTCAAAGGTTAACATGGGCCAAATAAATGAGGCATGCAGCCTCCAGGCCGCGAGTTTGACATGCTTGTCGTACAGGGTCCTGTTGACCACGGAAAGAGATGAAAGGGTTTTACAATCCTGGGGAACATAAGACTTACATTTTTAACATGTAACTGTGCTATGTGGAATGGATTGGAGATGTCTTAAGTTATGAGAGTGAAATCCCAATAGCCTAATACAATGGTCTGAGTCAAACATGGTAGACTAGGATGCATTAGGGTGGTGGTCTTTTATTACTTATTTCCTCTTACTAAGCATGTTTTGCAATGTCTTTCCCATGCACTGGGAACAGACTTGTTAATTTTGGAGCTATCAGCTAAGAAATAAATAAGCCATGATGTAGTATTCCAAAAAACCCCAAAAGGTATGGAAATGCAACAGTTAAGTCCTGGTGCTAAATGACCAAGATACAAAAAAAATCTTATTCATTTCTTTAAAAAAAAAAGATAATGATCTGAACTTGCATATTCTTTATCATCAAACTGTACTATTTCACTAGGTACAGTTCTAGAAAATAAAATACTTAAACTCCCTCTGAGAGCTTAAGATCTGAGCTAGAGAATTTCAGATGTTGTGTGCTAAAGGAGAAAGATGATTTTTAACAGCCAAACCTGGCCCCAGGATTAAATAAATTGAGATTCAGCCTGGGCAAAAGAAGCATGTCGCCTCTTGCCTTGACTTCTTTTTTTTCTTTGATTAATAATTCCCTGCATGGTCGAACATTGTTGTTATCTTGCCATGATGGGCACCTTTTCCAGTGTGTTCTTAGAATAAAAATAGCTTAACCCAAGTCCCTGATAAAAAATTTTTAAAAAGTTCACTCTTATGGGGTGAGTTTAATAAAACCATTGTACCCCATTCGAGTTGAGTGGAGTCACGGGGGAGAGTCCTCTATCTGTCACCGATTTCTCCACCTGCCTGCCTCCAGTGGCGAGCTGAAGGCATTCACAGCTGCTCTGAACCCCACCCCTGTCTGCATAGTCTGTTTCCATTGGCATCTAGATCTGTTTGTAGTTGACACTCAGTTCTCATCCACTTCACTCTCTCTGCCTCATTGATTGGCCATCCCAAAAGACTTTGCTCACATCCTGAGCAATCACTGTTTCTGTTATGTTAGCTGGGAGGACCCTAAGGTACAATAGGTCCCAGGCATGGTTGCATATTAACTACTGTTGCTTACTGAAAGAACTATAAAACACACAAACATCATTGTAGTGGTGCAGCTGGAAATATTGTGAACCAAACAGTTCAGGTGCAGGCACCTTTCCTGGTGCCCACAAAACCTGTGGCAGAATGACCAGCCAGTCACTGCACCGAGGTGAAGAATGTCATTTCCTAACAGGCAATACCAGAGATGTGTTTCTCAGATTTTTACAAAACACTCCCTGTGTCTCTGTCTAAACTGCCCCCCTGAGCTTAATTTCCAACATCTTCGGTGTGACTCAGTCTTCCGCGGTAAACACGATTTTATCTATTGAACAAGTAAACATCAGAACAGTTACTCCTCATTAGAATCTTAATGCCTCAGATGAATGCTTCATGGAATTTCTTTTTTTTGTTGTTGTTTTCAAGTCCCTTCCTTATCCTTCAGCACAATGATCATTATAAAGAACAAAATGAACTAAGTACAGTTCAGCCATCATTGATATTCTACATTTGTTTCCTGAGCAGGGAATTGGCCACAAGGAATTGCTTTGCATCCCTAGACACTGCTCACGGGGACTTAATTCTTGGATTCAAGTAAATCTTGCACATGTGATTTCAGGGACATCATGTCAAAAGAAACATTTCAAAAATGGTGTTGATACAAAGAGCTCTATGGTGATGCCAAGTCTTTGAGGGAAACAAAACCGATCAAAGCGGTAGGAAAGCATTAAACACAAGCGCGCGCGCGCACACACACACACACACACACACACACACACACACACACACACACACGGAATTCTTTGCAAACAGCAGAAGCCAGATCTTCTTTCCTGGGGCTCATTTCCTCTTCCCATCCCTCTACCCCGGCCTGCTCCATCAAGCGTGAAGCCCGAGTCAGATCATTCATCCTGCCTAAGACCCTTCGGTGTCTCCCCAGCACCTATAGATTCTGAATGAGCTGCCATCCTGGGATCTACCCTCTGCCTTCCTCTCCGGGCTCATACTTCCCCATCCTCCCTGTGATTCCAGAAAACCCACACTCTTTCCTTTCCCCACGCACGCTCTGTTTTCTCCCATGCCTGTGCTTAGCATGTGCTACTTTTCTCTTTCGACTATGACTTTTGGACCCGGAGAACTCTTCAGATCAGCCATTTATTGGCTGCTTGGGTGTTGTGCATTACTTGAACCTCAGTGAGCCTTGGTTTCCTCATTTGTAAAATGGGAGCATAAAAGCAGCATTCTGGGACTGCTAGGTGTATTACTGTCGGATGTTTCTGAGTCCACTCCAGGGAAGAAGTTGCTCAGTAGAAATGTCAGCGATTCTCGCTTTATTTTTTATCTATGTTTCTTGTCACCATCCTTTAGAATGTAGCTTGGGTTTTACCTCTGGTGAGAAGCATGCCCTCACGTCCTCTTCTCAAATCCCTAGGTAAATCATGTCCTGGTGCTGTGCACTTTCTTCTTTATTGCTCCTTTTAAATTCTTTTCCTGTCATTAGTGTTGGTTCATGCCTTTTTCATCGTGTTGCTGGGCAATGAAGCGTGGCTTGGGGGAGATGGGCACTAGAATGCTTCAAGGAGGTTTTGTAATCCACATTTTATGGGCCTCTTAAACAGCGTGGTTAGGATATGATCGTTAATGGTAAGTGAATAAGCGAGGTTTTCTTTATTTCCTTGGCTTTATAACTTTGTAAGCTAGCAGTTAATGAATGCCTACTCTATTCCAGGGCATGGCTTAGCTATTATGCTTCATCTTTTACTATGTTCCAAGGTGGTAGATATTCTTATTCTTCCCATCTTAGACATGTGGAAACTGGGGGCCCAGAGCTACAGAGCGAGTGATAAATCATCTACTCCTGAAGCCTGGCCTCTTAGCTCAACCACACTCTGCTCGGATCTGTAGGGTGTCTTCTGTGTGTAACTGTGTGTAACTCCGGGACTCTTCTGTGTGTAACTGTTTCACATACATGCTCCTTTCTGACTCTATCCCAGGTACTCCTTCCAAGACGAGGAAGACATGTTCATGGTGGTGGACCTCCTGCTGGGCGGGGACCTACGGTATCACCTACAACAGAACGTCCATTTCCAGGAAGACACCGTGAAGCTCTTCATCTGCGAGCTGGCCATGGCTCTGGACTACCTGCAGAGCCAGCGCATCATTCACAGGTCAGTCAAGTCCCAGGGGACAGCCTTGGACTGAGCGCACAGGAGAGAATTCAGTACCTGCTGCATTCAACGGGTCCCTGTGGGATATGACACTTAACCCTCACCTAATTCTTACATCTATTCTTTGAGGTAGGCTTTTGTCCTTATTTTGAAGATTAAAAAAACAAGACAATTTAGCACACTGTGCCCCAAGACCAGAACCAATGAATATTGGTGCTATCTTCTAACTAAGCTTAGAAGAGGAGAAAGGTGACACACGGGAACTTAATAAATATTAAATCAATTAATTGAAATACTAATAAAGAAGTTCATAGGAAAGGAAAGTCTCTGGGGAGAACATGTGAGTCCTAACTACCTGTCAGCAGTGAAACTACCTCTTTCACTCACTTGGAACATTTATGTTAAAGACAAATACAGTAGATCCTTGAACAAGAAGGGAAGGGGTTAGAGATGCTGAGCCCCATATCAATGGAAACCTGCATATTACTTTTGACTCCCCCAAAAGTTAACAAAAGTCGTTCTTAAGTATCCTCAGTGTCTTGGAAGGCGGAGGTGGGGTGCGAGGAGGGGTTGTTTCCAAGACCATCCTCAGATACCAAAATTCACAGATGCTCAAGTACCTTAAATAAAATGGCCTACAGTCTGCTCTCTGCATCTGAGGATTCCCAACTGTAGATAGAAAATACTGTTTTCAATCCATGATTGGTTGAATGTGCAGGTCTCATCCCAGACCCTGGGATGAGAACAGCCAACTATGGATTTATGGGGGAATCAACATATAAATGGACCTATACAGATCAAACCTGTGTTTAAGGGTGAACTATAATAAGGCAGCTATAAACCCAAAGAGACAATAGAGGGGAAAGATAATATTTTATATTTACAGAGAAATTGGTAGTTTTAATGATGATTTCCTATGTGACATATCACTTGATCGCTGTAATAATTTGTGGCAAGTGAACAGAGCAGACACAGTTAGATCAGTCTAAATATGAGAAAAACCATGATTAGGAGACATTACATTTTTACCTAGGTTACTGGTGAGAATTTTGAACCCAATCACCATCAAAGCAGCTACTATTTCCCGATGATGTGCCAGGCACTGCTAAGTACTGTCACGTGGTATCTTATTAAATTCTCAAAACTGAAGGTGGAATCCTCATGTCATTACAATATTCCCATTACACAGATGAGGAAACCATGGCTCAAAGAGTTGTTGAGGACAAACAGGTGACAAATGGCATTGCTAGGATTTAAACGTAGGCTTATTGATTCCAGGGGGAGAGTTCTGTCTGCTGCCTCAACTTGTATTCATCACACACCATTAAACAAAAGATCAACATGTGTGACCGCCAGTGTCATCTCTAGTCCTTGAAGAATTTGCTGGGTTTTTAATGATAATCATGTCTCATTTAGTAAACATGTGGCTAGATAAAATATTTGCCCAACCACAACTAACATTTATGTGGAACTTATCTGGATTAGTAAAGAGGCAGCATAATAATTTATAGATTCTCTGTGCAGGCACCATGAGCCAATTTTCTTTTTCTTTTTCTTTTGGCCTGGGCCCGGTACACTTACCTAGTTATTATTTAATTTCCTGTCTTTGGAAGGGTTTATTTGTACTGTAAATGTGCTCTTCGGAAAAACAGATAAGTGGGGAGCAGACCAGTGAATCATGACATGGGAAGTAAATTTACACACCTGGCGCTTTGTCAATAACTAGAATCCTGTTCCCAGCGGTCTTTCTCACACAGGCTCCCACATTGGTTTCTGCTCTCCCACAGCGCTTTCTCAGGAGAACGTCGCTTATTCATAGCCTATGGAGTCCCTCCCAGAGCCTCCATGCTCACTCATCCTCCCCACCAATCGCCAACCTCTGTCTGTTTTGGTTGCTGACATTATAGATCTCAGAAAGAAGACAGGAACTGTGGGAAACCAAGCCTTTTAACCTTCTCCTTTCTCCTTTTGAATGTGGGTTCCAAACTTTCTTTCTCCGAGCTACATTTTCCCTGTCATCGTGAGTCAAGATGCTCTGGGCCCTTTTGCTGTATGCTTAGAACTGTGCTCCTAAAGGAATTCCGGAGCAGAAAAATCCAACCCAAAACAAAAGAGAAAACTTGATACCATTGGTACCCTAATTCCAAATACCATTGTTCTGTTCTCTCCCATTTATTGCTCCCACATCATTTTGCCACTTTAATAAGAAACCAAGATTAACTTTCTGTTCACTGCCCTTTACACACCCATGATTATGACTTTGTGTGTGGCTTCAGAAAGGCCTCTTTGTACTGAAATGTCTCTGCATCATAGCAAATGAATGGAAGGCAAACTCAGTGACATTTTGAACACTGTGTTAAAATGAAATGACGTGCTCTGGGTTGAATGCAGGGGCATTTCTATTGCCTCCAAGGCCTACCCACCTCCTCATGTCCAGAGGAGCTGTGACATTTATTATGTGTAATTAATTAATGTCTGTTTGCTCTTCTAAGTTGTAAACTCCGGGCGTTAGGGCCATGTATGTTTTGCTTTTCATTGTATAATCAGTGTGCGGGAAAATATGAAGGAATGAAGACTGCCTGAACCACTCAAATGACTGGTTGACTAGAAGCACAAGGTTACAAATAACAAAGACAAAATTAAAACACAGCACATGAAAACTAGAAATTTTGGACCTACCTTGGTTTTCACCTTGGGTGATCTTATCATCCATTGTCCAAACCAGAGTGCACCTGAGGATGAAAGGAATTGCTGTTAATAATTATGTTGGGATGCCAAAACCGGTTTGGCTCAGTGGGTAGAATGTCCGTCTGCGGACTGAAAGGTCCTGGGTTCGATTCCGGTCAAGGGCATGTACCTTGGTTGCGGGCACATCCCCGGTAGGGGTGTGCAAGAGGCAGCTGGTCGATGTTCTCTCTCATTGACGTTTCTAGCTCTCTATCTCTCTCCCTTCCTCTCCGTAAAAATATCAATAAAATATATTTAAAAAAATAAAAATAATAATAATTATCCTGGGACAATAGGCAAAACTAAAAAAAAAATATTCTGGGAAAACCAGGACATATATCAATATCATGAAGACTTTCCAAGACAGTCATAACCAGATAGGCATTTTAATTGTGAGACAGCTCTAATACCATAACTTTCTGTGCTCAGAGTACCGGGGATCAGTTGGAAGTGGTATCAATTTGAAATGCTGTCAAATGGCTTAGAAAACATGGCCATGGTAAAAATGAGCGGTGTCTCTTTGCCTATGACATTTAAAGGACAAGGACAGTGACACTCTGAGAGCGAGGCTTATGGGACAGAGTTAAGAGCATGAAGAGCAACATAGAAGGAGCGATAGAAGCTTCGGAATATAATTCTCTTAAATCTCGATCTTCAAAAGAATCAATAAGTTTGTGCTGGATTTGATTGACTCTAAAAAACAACATCAAAACATCTTTCAGCTACTTGGAAGATGGGATTATAATACACCTCCTGAGTTCCAAGATACTAAAGTGTGAGTGTGTATGTGTGTGTGTGGGGGGGGTGCCAAAATACAGTAAGATTCCCCAGACAAGGAAAGACCATCTGCGTAAACCTGCAGCTGTACAATATGTGACTTCCTATTTTCAGATGAGGAAAGTTTTTTTCTCTGGAATATTCAGGATTATCCATTAGAGTCAGCAAATATGTGTGGAGCAGAAAACTGCCATTTTCTGAGGGCTTCCTGGGTACCAGGCTCTCTGCTAAGCAGTAGTGAATTATTTCACCCAATCTGCCCACAGCCCAGGAGGTTGGTGGTGTGACTGTCCCTATTTTATAGCTGACAAAACTCTGGTTCAGAAAATAACTGAGCTAACAAGTAGGTGAGGCATCACTTGGTAGAAATGCAGAGGCCTTGGATATAGTTTGTATATCCTACAGATGTTGAGCAGAGTCAAGGATATAGTTTGTAAGGCTCATGACCACCAACCTGAGGCTCCCACGGTCTGGCCGTACAATGAAGATGATACGTGTGGAACCAACAGATGACAGAACAGCCTAAAACCAGAAGCTGAATTGTGCAAGAAAGACCAAAGTATTTCAGAGAAGAACTTGGTTGGGGTAACAAAACCAAGTTTCTTGAGAGCTCAGAGGGTTTAAAAAGGATTTTAATTGCCAAATCGGGAAGAAGAATCTAGTCCTTGTAAAGGAAGCTAAGTGAATAAAAATACTTATTCGTCTCTGGGTGGTAACCTTGGATGGGCTGTTTTAATTTTTTGTTTCTATTCACTTTCTTGCCAGCAATGTCTAGCCTAGCTTATTTTTTTTAAATACAATAGGTCCTGTTTCTGACATAATTTCCAAGTGACACATGGAGTTTTATTTTGTTTGTGGCTTTTCTAAAAATCCACAGACTTGAATTTTTTTCTGTACTTTCCTATGTTTGTAGAATATTTAGCTAATTTCCCTCAATTTTAGAATTGTTCTTTTCTATGCTTGTTTTGAAAGACACGGATTGCATAACAACCATTAATTTGCAACATTAGGCAGTTTTCTTTTTAGTCAAGAAGTCAAATGTTTTTCTATGAGGACAGCATTAAAAATCAGCTTTAGTTTCCAAATTATGGCCAGTTTCTAATTCAGTATTCCTTTTTACTTACATTAAATTGGTAAGTGAAGATTTAAAAATATGGACAAAGTGACTATTTGATTTTGTTTATAAAAAAGGGCAGGAAAATAAGTCATTACATTCCTTCTATGGGATAATATTATTTAATTCATTGGTTGTCACAGCCTCTTGGATGTAGAATGGGAGTAAAAGTAATTATTACAGCCCAAAGATAAACGTGTACTCACTCCCTTGTTGGGTGTCAAAGAAGACCCAAGTATGAATTTAAGCTGATGAGATTAATTGTATGGGACACTTAAACAGTAAATCATCTTAGATCAAAATACCAGTTGAGTGGACGTGTGATTGTCTCTTCCTCTTTCTAGGAATTACCCCTACTCTAATGAAGATATAACTCACTGATTTCTAAATTCCTATAAGAATGGGATAAAACTATAATTAGGATTTGTATAAATAATTACAGTACAGTGGAGAGAGTTGCAAAAATGTCATTTCTAATTGATGACAGATATGCTGAAGTGGGAATAAGAAAATTGATGATTGTCAAAAAACAGGTGAAATTTTTATTCATCACCTTTGTCTTCTTTGCTGTAATCACAGGAACCAGTAACTGACACCCGGGTTCATCTCAGAGCTTCTGTTAGATGCACATCCCCTCTTGGATTGCAATAGCTACTTGTGAGAAGTTTCTATCATTTTTATAGAAATCATCATCTTGATTGTGAAAGAAAGAGCTTAGGAATAATGCTTGGGTCATAAATATTCATTCAAAAACTGACTCTTAAGCTCCTTCACCAGGCAGTGTTCTCAGGGCTGACCTCCAATGGTGAAAGGGCAGACAGCTCCCCATGACAATATTACAGAGTGAAAGGGAGTCAAGTAAACCCTTCAATACTGACGCCAGAAAGGCGTATAATTCAGTGGCACTTCTATAAAGAAAACCAGCAGAGATGTGCATGTCCTCAGCTACACACACAAACACACACACACATCTCTCACGCAGTTGCATCTTCACAATGCTCGAGATCATACTTCTAATTGTTGCCCTGGAACACATTGCTTTTTAAAAAAATAATAAAAAGCTTTATCTTCCTCCCAAACTTAGGCCCTATGGGTGCAGACTACACCTCACTCATGTTTGCAATCTAACCCAGAGTGGTTGCTGAATCAATCAACAACTGAATCAATGAATGAGGGAGGTATATACAATAATCCTTGGGTGAACATAGATGGTAAAGGTTGCTGTGAAAAACACTGTTTTCGGCATTTTTAAATGTATTCCACACGTTCCTATTGCATACTCCTGATGTGTGTGGCTTTCCCCCATTGGTTTTAGTTATTAGTTTTTTATGCTGTGTGACAAATGACACCAAGTGTAATGACTTAATACACATTGATTATCTCGTAGTTTCCTTGCATCAGGAGTCTTGGCACATCTGAGCTTGCAAAGCTCCAAGCAAGGCGTTGGCCAGACCAGGGCTCTTTTCTGGAGGCTGAACTGGACGATAGTGCACTTCCATGTTCAGTCAGGAAGTTGACAGAATTCATTTCTCTGGAGCTATAGAACTCATGGCAGCTTGTGTGTTTTTTTTTTCAAATTCAGTGAGGAGGGCAAGACTCTGGAGGGAGTCTCTGAGCAAGACAGAGTATATATAATTGAACAACATGACATAATATATCACAATCACAAGACTGACCTCCTTTCAACCTTTACCATATAATGTTGGTTAGAAGCAAGCCATACAACCAGCTCACACTCAGGGGCTTGGGATTATACAAGACCTGAACACTAGGAGGTGGGGATCATGGGGTCACCATAAAGCAGCTGTGGGCAAACTACGGCCCGTGGGCTGGATTTGGCCCATTTGGCTATTCTATCCGGCCCGAGGAGCCGAAAGAGCGGAGGGTTCTCTTGCTCTCCCCTCTGCTCCTTCACCAGCAGCCCAAGATGAGAGTGCCAGCATTATCAGGTTGCTTTTGTTCCGGCCATCCGGTCCAGTTTAAGAACCCATTGTGGCCCTCAAGTCAAAAAGTTTGCCCACCTCTGCTAAAGTCTGTCCACCATCCTTCTTCTAAAGAAGTTGTACTAAACCAGACTCTGACACCAGTTCTCTGTGCGCTTAAACATAGTTTTGGACTCCTCTATTAAACAGGGTCACATGATCAAGAATGCTTCTTTCATACCAGAGTCTAGGGTGACTTCTTCTCAGCACTGGTAGGGTGCTCTTCAAAGTATGGTCTCATTTGTCCTATTCTCTACACTTCTCCCCAAGAAAGCCGCATGAGGGAAATGGACAGTCTACAGAGCATGTGACAGTGAGGTGTGATAAATAGCTTCCAGCACATTTACTAATCAAGGTGTTATTTGCAATTCAGTTGTAAACCAACAGTATTTGTTTGAACCCAGGTCTTTTACAGGCAGAGATCTCCTAGGCCAGTGGTCCGCAAACTCATTAGTCCACAGAGCCAAATGTCAACAGTACAGCGATTGAAATTTCTTTTGAGAGCCAATTTTAAAATATATATATTTTATTGATATTTTACAGAGAGGAAGGGAGAGAGATAGAGAGCTAGAAACGTTGATGAGAGAGAAACATCAACCAGCTGCCTCCTGCACACCCCCTACGGGGGATGCGCGCGCAACCAAGGTACATGCCCTTGACCGGAATCAAACTTGGGACCTTTCAGTCCACAGACTGACGCTCTACCACTGAGCCAAACCGGTTTCGACGAGAGACAAATTTTTTAAACTTAAACTTCTTCTAACGCCACTTCTTCAAAATAGACTCACCCAGGCCAAGGTATTTTGTGGAAGAGCCACACTCAAGGGGCCAAAGAGCCTCATGTTGCTCGAGAGCTGCAGTTTGCCGACCATGGTCCTAGGCTGAGTTTTATTTTATTTTTTTGTCTGATTCACACACACTGTAGTAGCCCAGAAGTCACATTTTATTTTCCTGAGATCATGATTGAGAGGAAAAATAAGATATTTCTGCTGCTAATCATTTCTGTCAATGATCATTAAGTGACAGATGAGCTCCGGAGAAATGAACTTGCCAACACAGTGAACCCCAGCTCTCTGAAGCCCGTGGGAATGAGTCATCTGGAGAGATG
Source organism: Vespertilio murinus (assembly GCA_963924515.1). Classification (NCBI taxonomy): domain Eukaryota; kingdom Metazoa; phylum Chordata; class Mammalia; order Chiroptera; family Vespertilionidae; genus Vespertilio; species Vespertilio murinus. Next base: position 22,254,690 of record OZ004708.1, on the reverse strand, counting down.
TTTTACTAATTCCAGAAGGTGTTTACTCCTTTCTGCTCACCAACATTTAACCATTTAATTTATACTACAAAGTACATACATCATTTTCTTAATGACTGAAGAAGAGCTATCACTTATGCACACATCAAGGATTAGGCACCACGCTCATAAGCATTTTGCACATACTGCCTATTTTGAAAGTCAACAATACCACGATGGGGTTAAGTAACTTGCTCAATATCATACAGTTAGTATACTAAGGCCAGATTCAAAAGTAGGATTATCTGATTTCAAGATCCTGCTCTTCATATTAGGTTCCTTTAGATTCACTCTTATGAAATAACAGACATCCTCAAGGTCAAACAAGCTCTTTAGTGCTATCTACCCAACAGCAATGAAATAAGTTGAGAGACATATTTTTAGTTGGTGTTACAGGTTAAATTGTGTGTCCCCTCAAAAAAAAGGTATATTGAAGTCCTAGCCCCCAGTATCTCAGAATGTGGCTGTAATAGGAAATGGGGTCTTGATAGAGGTAATCAAGTACAAATTGAGTTCATTAGGAAGGGCCCTAAGCCAATGTAACTGGTGTCCTTATCAAAGCAGGGAATTGGGACACAGGGAGAAACATATTCAGAGGAAAGGAGAAATGAAGGGTCACAGGAGAAACTCCATGTGAAAAGGAAGGGTTGGGGGAAAGGTCAAAGATTGCCAGCAAACCAACAGAGGCTAACAGGGGTGGGCAAACTTTTTGACTCGAGGGCCACAATGGGTTCTTAATCTGGACTGGAGGGCTTGAACAAAAGCATGGATGGAGTGTTTGTGTGAACTAATATAAATTCAAAGTAAACATCATTACATAAAAGGGTATGGTCTTTTTTTTTAATTCAATAGTTTTATTCACCGGATCCGGCCCGCAGGCCATAGTTTGCCCAGCTCTGGGCTAGGAGGAAGCAAGGAAGGACCCTCCCTGCAGTTTACAGAGGGAGCAGGGCCCTGCTGACACCTGGATTTTGAACTTCTAGCCTCCAGAATTTCTGGACAATAAATCTCTGGTTTATTTTTAATGCCACTAAGTTTGTGGTACTTAGTTGCCGCAGCCCTCGCAAACTAACACAGTATGTTTTAATCATTTTCTTAGCTGCTAAGAGTTCAGTCTTTGCTTCTTTAGCTGGTGTGACTCAGATCAGCTTTCTGTCTCCAAATATATTATGGGATGGGAGGCCAGATAACAGTAAACTGTTAGAGTTGCTTGTATAATTACGGTAGTCCAATCCACCAGCTTTAGGATACGGGAACCTATTTTATGTTGCCTGGAAACTATCTTTGCTTACTTCTGTATTTCAGATGTGGCGAGATATTTCAGCTATTTGTGGGCTTTTTTTAAATAATATTTTGTTTTGCATTTAAATATCTTGAAGGGAAGTTCATTCTTTTCCGAATGATCAAATCAGCAATTCCAGCATGAGAAAATTAAGAGCCCCAAAGGAGTAATAGATTATCTGATTGCTTATATTGGGCCTGTTTCCCTTGATGCTGGCTTTCTTCCTTTCATATATAGATAACTTTTCCTGTTTACTGCAGTGGAATAATAGGTTTTGGGTTCGGGCTACTATGTTCTACCGGGTGGTTAAGAAAATGCCCTTTCTTTCCGGGTGGATAAGTCTTTGCTTCAGTAGCTCATAAGCCCTTGCCAAGGTTCTGTTTCTAACTCCCCGAGCAGAAAGGCAACTGAGCCTCAAGAACTAAACGGCAGTGCAGTAATGAGGGTATTAGGTTGACATGTTCTACTGAGCACCTGCTCCCCGGCTGCGGAATAATGAATGAGCATGAATTACGCATTGTGAAAACTGGAGAATCTGCCTTCTTCGTATCAGGTATCGAGCAGTTTTGAAGGGAACGTTTGGAACTGTGCTTTTCAAACAAGGACACCCATTCGTGAAAACCCAGGTGAAAAAGGCAAAGGACTGCTCACTTCCAGGTTAACATTTAACTAGCCTGCGCTGGGCTTTTAATAAATTCTAAGTCACGTACGGAGCTCCTGACTCATGGCCCCAGGAGATGAGTGGAGACTGTGTGAATCCAGACCCTGGCTCTACGGCCTGAGAAGGAGGCACAGCGGTGGGACTGCGGGTGAAGAGGCAGGTGGATTTCACTTATATGTGGAATCTGAAAAAAATAAACAAAAAAACAGAAACAAGCTTAGAAATATAGAGAACAAAATAAACTAAAAAAAACAAAAAACCCAGAAACAAATAGAAATATAGAGAACAAATTCGTGGTTGGCGGATGGGAGGGGAATTGGAGGAATTGGTTAAAAAGGGGGAAGGAATTGAGGTGTGCAAATTGGTGGTTACAAAATAGTCATGGGGATATAAAGTATATCATAGGGAATATAGTCAATAATACTCTAATAACTATTGAAGATGAGACCTGGTCTGTAATAATCCAATCCTGGCAATTTTCACCTCTACCTCCCCTTCCAAACTATGTGTTTTTGCTTACAATTTCTCCTGACGCCCACCCCCAAAAACTTTTTTCTTAACGTAGATTTATGTGACCAATAGCCTTTAGGTGACACCCTAAATAATATACTATAGAACTATATGTATGATATTTCCCCCTCTCAAGAACTTGAAGACTCAACTTAGGAGACTATTGTGTAACAGAGAATTAAACCCAAACTGAGGACCCATCAGAAAGCTGGGGGACAGGGAAGGAGTTGATTTTGGTTTGGATACACTGATTTTCTTGTTCCCCGTTCTCACAACACCTCGTATTGGGTTGCGAGTAAGTGACTTGATCCCAGGGTAGGTGCAGTGAAGGGATGTAATTAGCCTATTAAGTTCTGCTAATGTCCTGGAAAGGCATTCAGGTGAGAATGGCAGGTATATCGGTTCCCACCTTGGGCCCCGCCACGGGGAACATTACACCTGCACATGCTGTGTCTGGTTCCCACAGTAGGAGTCATCTGAGAAAGCAGGGCGTGGCCGGCTCTGTTTCTTCCAATCAAGATGCCATGAAGAGTTCGTCGAGTGTGTGTGCCTAGGATTGCACTTTACCACTCCCCACATTCTAGAGCCTCCCTTCTGCACTTCGGGGCTCAGGCTGCTGAAATCATGGCTTTATCACTCTTACTCTAGTATACACTCATTGACTTACAAAATGATTAATTGTTTAGCTGACTAACTGTAAATATAGTGCATCTGGCATAGAGAGTTGTCTGTTGTTGGTGTATTATTATTTTTTTTTGGGGGGGGGGGGAGTTGTTCTTTTCTTTTCTTAAGGGAAAAAAGAATGTATGACTTATTTTTCCAGAAGTCTGAGAAACCAAGGAACCATATTCCCCCATTTTTATGACCGATATTTACTGAAGCACTTCCTTTGTTCTGGGCACTTTGGGGAGCCAGCAGAAACGATGTCCTTTCTCTGAGAAGTTGATGGTCTCAGTGTGTCCGACCTGCCAGTTTGGGAACTGTATGGGAGGGGAGGTCATGCTGGGCAGGGTGTAGGCCAGCATAAAGACAAAGGAGCGATTAAGGAAATGGAGATAAGAAAACAATTGGGTGGGGTAGGTGAAAAGACTGGAGGAAAGTTGGAGAAATGAGAGGCTAAAGTATTAAATGGAATACCCACACAGACATTGTCATCACTAGCTCCCTGCTAATGGTATGTAGGCTGTAAGAGACCTCCATGTACATTTTAACCAAAGAACTTGTCCAGAGTGATAGATGTTGTACTTTTCTAACACTTTTACATTCATAGGGAAGCTTGTAAGGGGTTGGTTCATGTTTTAAAATCAGATTGCTACTTTTGGACTTGAACCATGCCTGGATGGTATTTCTGAACATGACTGTGCATAAGAAGGTCTGGAAGAGTCTGTTTTGGACAGACGCCTGGGCTTATCCACAGAGAGTCCAATTGCTACAGGACTGAGCTTGGTAGGTCACAGAATCCACGTTTAAAGCGTGCCCGTCTGGTGATTCTGAATATATCCAGGTTTGGTAGCCATCAGGTTAAATCACATTATAGAGCTTTAAGGGAAACCATATCATAAGTCACCTTAAGTGAAACCTTATCACAGATTGCCTTAAATGAAAGAAACGTATTAGCATAAGCTATTTCATATGTAGGATTCTTTGAAAAGATAAAGTGGTGCTAAATTTCAGAATGAGAAAGATCTCAACTTGTCCTAGCAGGAATTTTTAGATAGCACATTGGGATTTTTTCCATTCTCTTTCTCCTGGTGTATGAATAAACGGTGTTATCAATCTGCAGCTGACCCTGTAGTGACTTAGAAGTCACAACATCACATTTTGGGAAAACTATGTATTTAGAATCTACGCCTACTTTATTTTTAGGTGAAAAGTCCACTTTTTCTTTTTAAACAGTCATTTTCCCCCCTGAATTTAGAAGTAAATGCACGCCTTTGCCACATTAAGCCTCTTTTTGCATGGTTCTTTATGAATCCGTCTTATCCTCTTCATCCCTAGAGGAGCTATATCTCAGTTGTCTTTATATTTCTGAAGTCCTACCATAGTGACTTATTAAAATAAATATTTGATGAATAAATGAATATGAGATTGAAGTTAGAAGTGGCACATTAAACTAATTGTTTCCTCTCTGATCTCTGTATTATTCTTTAAGCATCATCTTTAGCTTCTGGGGCAAATAGTGGCTATCATGATATGTAGCATTAATAAAAACTAAAACTATGCTCAGAGATTTATAGAAGCTCATAAAGTGTCAAATCCAGAGCAATTCATTTTTTTCCAGCAAGCCCTCATAAATCCCGGCCACGGAATCAGTCTGCTGATCTTGCCACACGCAGGCCTCTTCCTTCCCGGCTGGGCTCCTGGGGCCTCCTGCTCGCTTGGCAAACACTAACTGGCCCTCACTGTGTGCAGGTCTGAAAGAGGCAGTAAGAGCCCAGCCCCTGGTCTACCCAGGCTTTCAACTGCAGAGTGTTTGGAGGTGCACTGTAGTTAGGATTAACCTTGAGTGCACTAGACATTTTCCCAGTCATTCATTTACTGGCCGCTAGACACTGTGAGCCTATGTGATGGAGCATGACATTAATTTAGAAACCATCCCTGACATCAAGGAATTCATGATCCAGTTGGAGAACAATATAAATATAAATGACAAATGTTATGATGAAAGTAGTGTACTCTGCAGAGCGCATAGAAGGGACCATTGACTAAGAACTGGGCAATCAGGAAAGGCTTCCTGCAGGAAGTGGCATCTGAACTGTGAGGTGAAGGATGAGTCTGCCCTGTCTGGTTGCAGTGGTGAGAAGGCTTGGATTCTGGTGAAGGAGCAGAAGGTGGGGGGATGCAGGGAGCTTCCATGTGGCTGGAGAACAGGAGCCAGGTGAGAGGAGAGACTTGATTCCATATACTAGTGAGTTTGAACTTGATAATTCTTGAAATAATGGGATCCATCAAAAGGTGTGGGGCAGAATATGCAATATTGAGAGATTTTCCATAGAAGCATGCAGTTGGAAACCCCCTACACTATCTTTTTGGAAAATTGCACCCAGCACCAGAGAAAAATTTGTCATAGCTACAGATGATCACTTGTGAATCCAGAATGAATGGTGAGAGTCTAACAAACTCAATGAGAAGATACTCAAAGTTCCTGAAACTATCCAGGCATCTGCATGTTGGGGTGGCATATACCTGGTTCTGTTTATAGGTAAGGTGCTTGTTACTCAATAATTTTTTTTTAAGAAAAGAGAGAGGACATTGACAATCTTAGTCTGTCCAAGACCAAGGTCACCTTATTCAAGTGACATAAAAGCCACTTGACTCGGCTGAAAGTGTTTTCCCAAAACTGATTTCAGAGTTTCTTCCCTAATGGCTTCTGTGAATTTAAGCTGAAGTGCTCTAATGGTACATCAGGGAAGGGCAGTGAAACCTGAGAGTGGAGGACCAGGGTAGTAGGCACAGCATCGCTGTTCTCTGGTCGAGGTGCACTGCTTACAATGTTTGTTTCATGAGAATTTTGAAAATTCTATAAGCTATCCCTCTAAGTATTTATCATGCAACTACTTCCTTTATTGGAAGAGGAAGGGTTTTGTTCCCTTCTAGTGATTTAAGGATATCACCAAACCACTGAAGACTGGTCCAGATCTTTTAATCAACCACCTGCACCCCTGGAATAATATTTATTAAGTAACTAGAGAATTATAGCATCATCCTAAGGAAAATTCTAATCTCTGCACATTAAAAAAATAAACTCGCATTATAGACCTTTTTTGTTTCTTATTTAATAGAGTCTCTACAGTCATCCCAGATGTACACAGATGAAAATTAGTGTAAATGATAATTAGTACTACTACCTTAGGACAATTTAAATGCCCCGTATGACCCAATGGAGCAATATTGACATGCTTAGATATCATATGCTATAGAAATTAAGAGTCTGAGCTTTTGAATGAGAGAAACCCAGGCTCAGAGCCCAGTTCTTCCATTTCCTATCTCTGATCCTAGGCTAAGTTACTTAACTTCTTTAAGCCTTGGCTTTCTGATCTAGAAATTGGAGATGTTCATTGTCTCATAGATTCACTGTGAGAATTTAATAAGAATGTGAGAAATGAGGGGCCAGTACATTACTTCAACCCTACTTAGCATTCTTGAGCACTTTCTCCTTTAGTTGTGTTTGTTTTATTATAAGCAACTTTCTCTTTTCTTTTTACTCCCCTAGGGATATGAAGCCTGACAATATTTTGCTTGATGAACATGGTAAGTGAATGATTTGTTTGCAACAAGTTCACTTCTAACTTATATATAGAACAATAATAGACATTTTCCCAGCTAAGGAGTATTACACGTAGAAAAGGTGTTTTACTTGATTGACTTGAGTTACGTGTACAAACTCCATTTTGTTTTATTTCTTTTTAATCCTCGCCCAAGGATATATTTTTATTGCTATGAGAGAAAGAGAGAGAGAGAGAGAGAGAGAGAGAGAGAGAGAGAGAGAGAGAGATTGATGTGAGAGGGAAATATCGATCAGTTGCCACACACACACACACACACACACACACACACACACGCCCCCAGTAGGAATGGAATCTGCGAGTCTTTGGTGCACAGGATGATGCTTCAACCAACTGATCCCCTCTGTCCTGGGTACATACTCCATTTTATAAGTGGGAGGGATAATCTGAAGAAACTTTAGTATTTACATAAGTGGTATAGTACACCAATATACCCTAAACAACACTGAATTTACATAATGAGAAAGTAACTCTCTTTTCCATGTCCTTCCATTCCAACTCATTCCTTTCAGAAAACCATTACAGTTTTTTGGTGCTGGTTAACCTTATACCTTTATGACCAGTGTCTCCTTTTTTTTTTAAATAAAGATTAACAGTCCTCAAACTTAGTGCATTAGGCAGACAATAGTATTTCCCCCTAAATCTGGAACTCTGTTTTGTTGGCATTGCACCCACTTTTATGCTTTCCTTTTTAGGAGGGCAAATTGGTTTTACATTTTCAGAAGAGATATCAAGTTTCCTGTTCAAAAAATCAACCAGGGTTCTGGCTAGGAATCTCAATTGGTTAGAGCATCATCCCAATATACCAAGATTGCAGATTCAATCCCTGGTCAGGGTACATACAAGTATCAACCAATGAGTGCATAAATAAGTGGAACAATAAAAATATATCTCCTCCCTCCCTCTCTCTCTCTCCCTCTCCCATCCTTCCCTCTCTCTGAAAAAAAAAATCAGTCACTTTAAAGAAAAGTATAAAGTAGATGACAATACATGGTACCCAGGTAGAAATGTGATCTAGGGGTATGGGAAGAACCATGAAGGTGAAAAATATGAATGCCAGAAGTTCAAAAAACACTGATTAAAGATACCCTGTAGAACAAGCTTTTGCTGACAATGATTAAATGTGTCTATTCTCTGTCTAATATTTATTTGAATGTACATTTGTATTTATTGGTCCATTGGAGCAGAGTTATCTGTGTTACAGTGGCAATAAGATCCTCGTTCTTTTCAGAAAGCTACTAGATGAGTTGTGAATCTGCAAAGCTCCTTACTCATGTGACTTTAACAGAAAGGATTTGCAAGTGGGACTGAAACTCCAAGTACCATCCATGGCTCATTAGTTATTTACCTAGTTGCATTTGAACCTGATTTTCCAGACCCCACCTGTGTTCAGAGAGCTAAGAAACACTTCTGCGTATGACCTCTAATTTCAAGGCTCGGAGTCATTATTTATTTACAGACTCTCCAAATTTTTTTCCACTTTCAACGCCTTATTTCTTCCTTCCCTTCACTGCTTCTGACATTTGGGAACAGATTCTCTGGATTTCAGAAATGTGAGCAATGGTGAGACTTAGCATGAAGGTGACTTTTGTTAGCTCTCCCTGGTGCACATAAACTCTACGGAGCTTCACGGATATGGAGAGGGCCTCCCCTAGCCTATAGAGGCCACCTTTGCACAATTTAGGAAAAGGTGCTTCGTTTGCCACCATAGTCTCATGAAGTGAGACTGGCTGGTCAAGCCGGAACCAGGTTGGGGCTCTGTTGCCACCTGTCCCGGTTGTCCTTGTTTACAATAGATTGCTCTGCCGTTCATTGAGGCCCGAATGGGAGACATACAGGTCCTATAAACCAACACTTATTCAAGATTTGCCTTCCATTTCAGAGAACAGTGTTTTAATCTTAGATTTCAAACATGGTTTCATCCCAGTTTTACCATGAAGCCGTCTGTCCTCTCGCATTCAACTTCTTTCACCTCCTCATGGTTTCTTGCCAGCTTGGTGGTGGTAGGTTGGGAGCAAGGTCCAGAAATAAATTAATCTGTAAGTTTAACCACTCTCAGAGACTATCCTTGTGAACGATTAATTGTGGATTCTGGAACCAGATCACTGAAGTTCAAAACGAAAAATGTGATACATATATACAATGGAATACTATTGAGTCCTAAAGAAAGATGAAATATTGTCACTTGTGCCAACATGGATGAATCTTGAGAATATCATGCTAAGCCAAATAAGTCAGATGGGAAAAGTCAAGAACCAAATGATTTCACTCATATGAGGGATATAAAACTGAAAGCAACAAACAAACAGACAAGACAAACACACAAACACACACACACACACACACACACACACACACACACACACATTCATAGACACAGACAACCATATGGTGGTTACCAGAGGAAAAGGGAGACAGTGGGGGTGGAAGAGGGTAAAGGGGTCCAAATATATGGTGACTGAAGGAGACTTGACTTTGGGTGGTTAACACACAATGAAACACATGGATGATATATTATAGCATTGTACACTTGAAACCTATATCATTTTATTCATCGATTGTCATCCTGGTAAACTTAATAAGATAAAAACAATTCACCCACTCATTTGCTCAGAGAAGGCCAATAGGTTGTCTAAACTTCCTTTGCTACCTTATTTTCTTCAGGCATAAAAAGAATATTTATTTCTTAAGCTCATTGTAAAAACAGACTGACATCTATACTAATAAGAGGTTAATATACTAATCAGACCAGGAGACCTTCTAGACATCCTTCTGGACAAAGCCATGGTGGCGGGGCCGAGGCAGAGTCAGTTAAGAGCAATCAGGCCAGGAGGGGAGGACAGCTGGGGGCAAGAAGGCCAACAGGCAGAGTGGATAGGGATTTTCTGTAATATATTTCATTCTGAACTCCATTTGAGAATCTCTGCAGTTAATAAGAGAAACATTGCTTAAGAATTAGATATGTAAATGGATAAAAGCAAACAAACAAAGAATATTGCGAGCTCTTCTCCAAATATTGTTTTGGGGTCCCTTTCTAGAAGAAAATGTTAAGGTTATTTACTTTCTATTTATTCAAATTCTGAAAAACTAGGGCTTTTAGGCATTTCCCAGGGACTGTAATGAACCACTTTTAAGTAAACCAATTCCTGGTAATCCCCCACCCTGAGCTCAGCATGTAGAGTTGCTCTTGGTAGAACCCACTGAACTGCAAATCAATGCCTGTCTTTTGGAGGGTCTTCTGGTGTGATTTCCCTATTTCATTTATCCTCTCTGCCCACATGTATACTTCACCCCAGACAGGCCATTACATGCACCTCTTACCTGGGGATTTCAGCAATTGGGAGGAATAATTGCCCATTTCTGATCTGCCTCCTACGCCCATTCCTCTAAGTGAGCTGTGTATGATACTGCATTGCTTATATATATTCATTCAGCACCAAAAAGAAACTTTGTTTGATTCTTACTGATTCATCTTGGTTCATAATCATCAGAAAAGGTTGATATTTAAAGGAGCAAAATCCTTTCATAAAGTGGAGAATCTTTCCATGGTGTGAATAAACATTCCTTGCACATTAGGATTTGACTTTAAATGTGTTTTAATTTAGAAGATACCTGCTGTTTCCCCCCACTGTCTTATTCACTAGTTCAGAGCCCAAGAAGGCATTAGACATTGGATGGCCCCTAACCAGTTGTCCTGATATATATTTTTCATATCCTACCAATTTAAGCACCCCATCCAATTCCATCAATTTCATAGTGTCTAAAATTCTCATGTATTTAAGTTATTTGAGAAATAAATGCTCTGTCGGGAAGAACAATACTGTCTGCCCGATATATCTGACAAAATAAAATTATGGCATCATCCATAATGTAAGTTTCTTAATATCATCCCTAGAACTGGGGAACAGAGAAAGGCAAAAACTTAGTGTGTGGGTGTGAAAAAGAACTAACTTACTATCTTAATAGCTCCCTCTTGGAGATCCCCAAAATGTGCTTAAATCAAGTGGACATCATATTAACACACACACACACACACACACACACACACACACACACACTATATGTAACTCTGGAGTTTCTGATGATGACAAACAGCAACAATTGAACACTTACTTCCTGCCAAATACTGAGCTGTCTCCCACAGACATTATTTCATTTCATCTTCCCAACCATCTCATGAGAAGACTATCGTCACCATCCCACCTTTACAGAGAGATCAGCCACCTAAGATAACACAGCCTATTAATGATAGAACCTGGACTGAAAGCCAAAGAGTCTGACCCCAGAGAACAGGCTCTAAACCACAGCATCTCAAAGCTTGTGAACCACTGATGCACTGCTCTGAGCATGAGCCCTAGGGAAACAGAGAGAACAGAAACCGCCTACACTATGATACGGCGAGTTATCGAAGTCACCCACTGGTACTGCTCAGGCAAGAAAACCTTCACTTTTAGCTAGAGGAGTGCTACTTTGTCTTGAAATGGAATCACGTAAGCAAACACAAACCCTGTGGGCATAAAACAAACCCTGGCGATAAAGGCAGTGACATTTATCTTTAGGAGCAGGCTGGATGCCATCCAAGAGTAGATAGTCAAGTGTGGCAGGAGGAGTATGGGCGGAGAGACCTGGACAAAGAGTCCAATGACATCGCCTCCAATTACAGCCACAGCTCCTCGAAACCACAGACGCATGGAAATGGAAATGCCAACACCTCCGGATCCTCTGACAGCACATGGCTTTCATGCCAACAGCTAACATAATGAGCTTATCTGCCCCTTTCTTCTTCTCCTTCTCGCTGTTGGTGTAAAGACTCTGATGCACTTTGCAGATTGCTCCCTGCTGGATTTAAGTGTTAGACCCAACAGCAATGGCACGGATGGCAGAGCTGAGAGAGACCCAGGTGATCATCTAGTCCGCCCACTCCATTTTTTATGAAGGGAAACTTAGGTTCAACACAGGAATGGGACTTAAAGTAGCAATGTGTTAGGGGCAGAGGTCAGGGTAAGACCCAAGTCTCCTGGGTCCCAGTTTGAACTCTATACAGCCTCTTTGTAAGTAAAGCTGAACTGTTCCCCTGTTTTCCCATGGTGAGTTATTTTATTGGGCACCATTAGGGGCCATTCCGATTTAACAGACAAACAAACTACTAATGTTTCAGAGCAAAAACAAGGATACAACGGGATTCTTTCCTAGCAAAGTAAAAGATATACCAAGTCCTATGTTATCAGGGGATTCTTGGAAACTGTGACTTTAAGCAAAATGATATATAAGAAACCCAATTTTCCCATCGGCTAATTGACATAAAGAAGAGTTAAGTTCCTATAGCATGATCTGGTCACAAAAGCATCACCAAGCCTAACCGATTTGGCTCAGTGGATAGAGCATCGGCCTGGGGACTGAAGATCCCAGGTTTGATTCCGGTCAAGGGCATGTACCTTGGTTGCGGGCACATCCCCAGCAGGAGGTGTGCAGGAGGCAGCTGATCAATGTTTCTCTCTCATTGATGTTTCTAACTCTCCCTCTCCCTTCCTCTCTGCAAAAAATCAATAAAATATATTTTCAAAAGAAACCATCACCAAATGTTTTAAATAATGATCCAAACACCTCTAATATTAAACACTGAAGTAAAGATTATATATATGAAAGATAAATAAAACTAAGAGAATGATTTTTCAACTCACTTACTTCAGTTTAGGGACCCGGATGGCCAGAACCTGTCCAGGTAGCTCAAGGGCAAAGTGGGAACCTCCCTGGACAGGACTCCCCTCCATCTCAGGGACAGGGACACACACACACACACACACATATATATGCTGGGATGATGTAGACATGCCAATTCACCTCATGTGCACATCTTTAGGATGCAGACATGGGGAGAACATGCAAACTCCACACAGACATTAGCTCCTGCTGGGAATCAATCTTATAGCAAAACAACCTTGAACAAAGCAGCACTATTCGAAGATCTGCTGTATTTCCATTCATATGTGCTTTATAGTAACAATGATTCTCTCTTTTAAAAAGATCCCATAAGAGACCATTGGCAACTTGATATTTTGCATAGCTTTTGGTTCCCTGTTGATACTCACAGGTTATACCAACTTAAATTGTTGTGGACAAAAATTGCCCAAGTAGAATTATTAGAGCATATGCTATATATATATTTGATTTTTTTATAGAGAGGAAGAGAGAGGGATAGTTAGAAACATTGATAAGAGAGAATCATCTATCATCTGCCTCTTGCACACCCCCTACTGGGGATGTGCCCGCAACCAAGGTACATGCCCTTGACCAGAATCGAACCTGGGACCTTTCAGTCAGCAGACCGATGCTCTACTACTGAGCCAAACCGGTTTCGGCATAGAGCATGCACTCTTAATACCTCCCTCCCCAAGCTAGCACTTTCTGAAGCAAAACTGCAGACTTACAATCAGATACTCATCTTTGCGGACCATGTTCTGGCTCCCAGTTTACTAGAGGGTTTGCTGGTTGAAGAGCATATTGAATTGAGGACAGACTAATTGAGCTTTTACTGCTGGTACCCAAAGCACAGACGAATTTACAGACTAAGCTTCCAGTAAGAAGCATGGGTGTGCCACTGGGTTGATGGACTTAACGTTCTCTGTGGTCCTTCTCTCCTGCCAGGGCACGTGCACATCACAGACTTCAACATCGCCGCCATGCTGCCCAGGGAGACGCAGATCACCACCATGGCCGGCACCAAGCCTTACATGGGTATGGGCTTCGGGGGCAGCTGTCTGGACTCAGGGCAAGGCATTTGCTTTCCATTCCTGTAGAAACCGTTTATTACGCCCAATCACCTGGGGAGCTTCTGATTTCATGGGTCTCGGGTGAGCCTCGGGATTCTCCATTTAGGATGCACCCCAGCGGAGGTTGATTCAGGAGGGCCACCTTTGGAAAACACTCTTTTATAGTGTTGTTATTTAGGATGGCATCTGCCCACTCCCTAACAGAGAATATTAATTCATTAATTTCTACTAATTGCCTCTGGGTGCTTGGTGCTGTATCAGATGCTGGGGACCCTGGAGTGAGCAACACAGACCAAGTCTCCAGCCCATGGAGCTTACTTTCTGGTGAGAGAGGATTAAACAGAGGAGCAATCAGAGAGGCAGGTGCAGACATAAGTAGGACGCTAATAAGTGACAAGTGTTATGATAACCGCTGTTTACATACTATGGCATTACATGCAGAGGGCTGAAAAATGTAGAGTGCCTTCTAGTTATAACTGTAATTTTCACTTTATCACAATGCCATGAGACCTTTTTGAAAGATGAGGAACTGGGTTTTTCCTTAATATTTAAAATTTACCCAGAGTAGCCCTAACCAGTTTGGCTCAGTGGATAGAGCATCGATCGGCCTGTGGACAGAAAGGTCTCAGGCTCCATTCCGGTCAAGGGCATGTACCTTGGTTGCGGGCACATCCCCAGTAGGGGGTGTGCAAGTGGCAGCTGATCAATGATATTCTCTCTCATCGATGTTTCTAAATCTCTATCCCTCCCCCTTCCCTTCTGTAAAAAAAAAAAAATCAATAAAATATATTTTTAAAATTTACCCAGAGTGAACGGATGAGAAAAAAATTAAAATGACATGCTTTTACCCTAATTAGTTGTGATGATTACAGTGGATGAGGTCACTGGTTAAACTGGTGGCCTTAAATTAAGTCGGGGTGAAATGAATTGTATTGGCTAGATGCCCTCAAAGGAATCCGCAGGCCAGATATCTGTACTTGCAATCAAGGGTAAGGACAATGCCACTTTCTTTCTATAGTTCATTCTTTTCCTCATGCAGCTGAAGAGAGAAAGGAAAGAGAATCCCCCGTGCAGGACTGCATCACTTTCTAAGAGAAAGAAATCTATGGCAGAAAATGAGCTTCATTTTATCCGATGCTTGAATTGCAAATGTGCTGGCTTCCAATGATCAGTGGAGGGAGTAAATCAATTTTGTCATTTCTGAAGTAATGGACACATATAATTCAGCCTATTTTCTGCCTAAAGCCCCTGGTACTCAAATGAAGCAAAGGTCTATCCATGCCTGCTGGCCTGATGGGTTTAATTCTGCAGGTTACCTGGGTTTCCTTCCATATCAAGGACTATTTTCTTGGAGCCACGCCAGAAAATGTGCATCTGGGTTTTCTAGGCCTGGTTTCCATGGTGAGAGGAGGAAAGGGAGGCCACCTTTATTTTCTCTCCCCAGTAATTTTCAATACAAGATCCATATAATTTAATTCTCCTCGAAATTGGCATGTCTAGTCTTTTCACCACATGGAGCTTAGAAATTGGAATCTGGACAAGGTTCTCTGTGCCTCCCCATCTTCACGCTTGTAATTAACAATTACTAACATTTACTGAAAGCCTTCTGTGGGCCAGATGATGTGTTAAATGGTTTGCATTCATTTACTCATTCACTTTTTCCCTCAACAATTGTATACAACAGGTTATAATTACCTGCATTTTACAACGAGGAAAACAAGAAGCTAAGTGATTTGCCCAAGATCACATGGCTAGTAATTGAAAATGGCCTAAATTAAATCAAGCTCTGTCTGACTCCAGACAATCAAGTTTCTTCCTGAAAGAGAAAAATTGTTAATGTTATTTGTGGCTCTTAAATGGTTGTAAGCCAATTTAAGTAGGCCAACTGGTTAGAATGGCTTCTTGTTTCTTTGTCCAGAAGTTGCCCTTGGCTTTGATTTTTGGATGGGAGTCTCTCTTAAGAAGTACTATTAGTGGAAATCATCTTTCTTTAAGAAAAAAAAAGTGTTACCAAAACTTGGCAAAAATCTACTTAATAGACCTTCACCAGCATTCATGTTATAGCACTCCAATAGGATATTAGTTAGCAATTAACCAAAAGAAAAATCTGAAAAGAAAACTTGGATTCAACACTGAATGAAGATTATGGGAATATACAACAGCTCTTAATATGAGAAGCAGAGCATATAATGAAGCAATTCCTTGGCTCTGGAAATGAGAAGATAAGCAGTCTGCTAGTTCTTAACCATTTTTCATTCATAATCTTCTAAGCCCATGCTTTCTCCCATCACTCCAATCCTTCCTTCTCCCTACTCCTAGGTCTGGGCAACTATAATCCAGATCACTTAAGAGTTTAAATTAAAACATTCTTCCCCTCCAAAAACAAACAAACAAACTGACTATGGAAACTGTGTACCTTGCAGATAAGCAAAGGGGACATTAAATTAATCCCTCTACTTCAGATACTTAAGGTTTCCTTCCAGATCTTTTGTCCATGTGCACACACAGACATCCCTTTTTACAGCTGGATTATACTGAATTTCTGTAACCTAAATTTTCACTGTATAATGTAGTCACAATAATAACAGACATCATAAACTGAGCATTTATTATGGTCATGCAGTTTTCTAAGTTTTTAACATTTTGTGTGATTAAATTCTCAAAGCAACCCTATAGAATAGGTTTCACCCTTATTCTGATTTCACAGATTTACAAAAAACAAACCAACCAGGCCTAGAGAGAAACTAACCTGTCAGAAACACACAGCAAGGACTGGCGGAGCACCAGGTTAAACCCAAGTCTAAATACATCTCGAGCATTGATGGCAGTGGAGGTGTAATGGCTCCCAGTTACTGAGCTCTTCCTAGGTGCCCGACATTGTTCTAAGTATGTGTCTTATGTCATTTAAACTAGATGAGGCAGGCACTACTCCTGTTCCCACTTGAGACTGCAGACTGAGAAGGTTAGATCTGCCCAAGAGGAGCTGAAGATAGAATTCTCAGGGTCTGATATCAGAATCTACTCTGCAGTTGGTTTAAAATCTGGAAACCAAATGATGGAAATCCTAATAGCTAATAAACACATTAAAATATGGCCAAGCTTATTAGTAATCAGGAGACTGTCCATTTTAACCACAATGAAAAACAATTAGACACCCACAAGACTGGCAAAACTCAAAAGTTTAGTTAATACCAAGTGTGGATAAGGAGGCTGACTAAAGGAAGTCTGATGCCTTGATGGCCATCGTGTTAATTGGCACAACCACTTTGGTAAATAGTTCCATGTGATCTAGTGCATGTGAAGACATCCATTCCATGCCCAGTGGCTCTCCTTGCAGGAATGTACTTACAGAAATCTTCCATGTACAGGAGAGTCGTGAAAGGGTTGTTCACAATACTCCCAAATTGAAAATAACCCAAATAGCTATCAACTATAGAATAGGAAGGTAAATTATAGTGTGTGAGCAGTCTGTGAGCAAACTGACACCATGTACAGCAATTTTGATAACGTGTAATCTTGAGCAAGTAAAGCAAGACACCTAAGAAAGCAAGGACATATACTTACGTTATATAGACAGGGGAGGGCAAAAATATATTTACAGTTATAATACAAGTAAGTAATGCAATAATTAATAATAATACAAGGATAATCTCTTGTGTTTAGCGTACTCACAACTGTAGACTTACTTTTGCCCGGTTGTATATACATACACACATATATAACATATAGGCAAAACTGAAGTATTGCTTAGAAATGCATGTGAAGATAGTATATCTTTGTAGAAAGGGAACAAAATTACTAACATAAGTTCAAGAAAGTGGTTACTTCTAGGGCTGTGAACAGGACAGGAATGAAGGTGGGCTCAAAATTCTGTCATGTGACCTGTGTAATGGTCCCCCGGCTATTTTCTTATAACAACTCGTTAAGTTGCTCTTGTGTGTTTTAATTCCTTTTCTGAATGTAGGTTGAAATGCTTTGCAGACCAAACAAAACACCCAGTGGCTATTTGAGGGGAGTTTTGTCCCTCTCCACCTCTATCTGTACCCTCTCAGGGGCAGGGGATCCTCTGGCAGGGTTGACAAGAGCCCCCATTATCTCTTTGTCTGGCTTTTCAGCTGTTTGGGGGCTCAAAGCATTGTCCATCCATTGTGCTTTTACATGTTGGCCTGCTGTGGTTTTCTTCATGCTCTACCAAAATTCTTCAGTGCCGTGAATATTTGTTAAATGAACACATATTCAAATGTCCTCATGCTGAGAAACAGAATAAGTAGAAAAGAAAAAAAATATGCTCATATAAACTCCAAAGATGATCCAAGATGACAGGATTCACAGCTTTTATCGAGTAATGCCATTCTGATGGGTATTTTCTTAGCACGATGGTCTTTTTATCCCTCAAAGTTCTCTGCAGCTTCTCTAAGAGAGATGTCAGTCACCCTGGGGACCCTCTGAGATGACTTGTGAGATACTGAGAAAGGAAAGCAGAACTATAGGCCATTCCATCCAGTCTGTGGGGTGCCATGGGGTCAGGGCCATTACCTCCCAAATTGCACAGGGACCCGTGACTTACAGAAAGGATGCAGTGATGCATGAACAGTGAATCCCGTGGGAAGGAGGCCTGCTCAGTCCTGCTATGGCGGGCTCGTGCAGTCAGGATGTCAGCATTCTACCTCTAACTGCATGCTGTCTGTAAGATTTTACTTAGAACTGAGGGCACTGGGCAGGGCAAGTCAGACCCACAACCCAACCATATTCTTTGTCCAGAGTCAGCACCTCACTACAGAGAATGGGTCCAGTGTGTGTAGCTCTTGGTTAGGTATAATTCCATTATAGAGGTTTGCCTCTCTAAAAGAGTGCCTACTTTTTAAAATCCTCACCTGATGATATGTTTATTGATTTTAGAGAGCGGGATGGATGTGAGAGGGGGGGTTGAGGGAAGAAAGGGAAGGAAGGAGGAAGGGAGGGAGGGAGGGAGGAAAGGAAAGGAAAGAGAGAGGAGGAGGAGGAGAAAGAGGAGAGGGAGGAGGGGAAGAGAAGGAGGAGGAGAAGGAAGAGGAGAGGGATGAGGAGGAGGAGGAGGAGGAGAAGGAGGAGGAGAGGGAGGAGGAGGAGGAAAACATCAATGTAAGAGAGAAACATGGATATGAGAGAGAAACATCAATTTGTCACTAACCTTATGAGCCTAAGTAGGGATCAAACCTATAACCTAGGTGTGTTCCCTGACTGGTAATCAAACCCACAACCTTTGGTGTATGGGATGATGCTCCAAGCAAATGAGCCCTCCGGCCAGGGCAAGAAGACTACCTAATTTTGTGAGCACTGTCCAGGGGCCAAACACTGGGCTGAGATTTTGGCATGTACTACCTCATTTAATTTCTCACCTCTAGAAAGATTGCCTTCTTATTTGGACTTTGCTGGTGAGAATTCTCAAGCTCAGCCAGCAGACTTGTTCAAGGTCACAATAAGCGATCAAGGAGAGTTTTGAACTCGGCACAGCTCCAGGGCTAATGATTGCAACCATTGCTTGATTAATTGATTCAGAAGCATTCATTCACTCAATGTCTCTTGAATGACTTTAAATGCCAGGCTCAATACTGGACACTAGGAATTTAATGTTGAGCAAGCAGATAAGATACCTTCCTTTGCTTGGTGTTTCATGCTCCCTACTCCATTCCCTTAGGAGTGAGGGCTATTCTTGGAAGAGTGTGTAGAATGTAGAAGGTTCACCTTGGTCAAAGTGCTTAGAGAATAGGCAATGGGGGCCTTAGAATAAACTGTAGCTCTGCCTTCAACGGCGATCCATTCAAAGAATGATGCTATACAGTGTAAGTAACTCACAGTCTATGTAAAACATTATATCTCTCAGAGTGCCCCCTCCTTCTTCCCTCCCTCCCTCACTCCCATGAGCAAGGTGCAAATGCTGCCCTCGCCTCTTCAAGATGACAGAGATGGAGAGCCAACACGTTTCAGCCCTTCAGCCCTAACCTGCCAAGTCAAGACAGCACACATATCTCAGCCTTCTTGGTTTCAGGGTCAGCCACACATTTGAGGCCTGATGGGATCTAATTTTTCATAGTTGCATGTTCTAAATAAGAGAAAAATGTGCCCACGAAAGCCTGAGGCCACCTGTTGTGTTGGTTGATGAATGAGGCTCCTGAGAGAGACCAGAAAATTAGAAATGGTGCCTGCTGTGAGCAATTGAGCCATGGATGATAGACATCTACACAAGCGTGTCTCCCCTCTGCCCTGGCGTCTCAGCTTTGGAGGACCCAGTTGGGAAAGTAGATCTGTGAGTGTCTCAGGGAACAGAACAGACCTAACTCTTCTGTGTTTTCAGCTCCCGAGATGTTCAGCTCAAGGAGAGAAGCCGGCTATTCCTTTGCTGTGGACTGGTGGTCCCTGGGAGTGACAGCCTACGAGCTTCTGAGAGGCCGGGTACAGTAGGACTCATCTCTTTGCACTCTTCCAGCTACTTCCACCTTTAGACGGGAAAGATGGGTGTTTGCGTGTGCTAAGAATCCAGCAGTTTGTGTGAGAGGTGAAAATGGCTATGCCATGCGAAGCTGTTAGCAACCCTTGGGATTTCTGTATTCATTCATTCTCCCAGCTATGCGGACCAAGCATGAGAGTTCACGTCAAATCATGGGTGGTGGGCACACGGTACAACATACAGATCTTATAACATAGAAACCCACACCTGAAACCTAGATATTCTTGTTAACCAATGTCACCCCAGTCAGTTTAATAAATAAAAACATGAAAATAAAGAAATCAGTGAATAATGTTGAGATTATAAGCTCCCAGGGAGGGGAAATCCATATGCCTCATTAAATATCTTGTATAAATATATTTGTTTGTTTAAAGAAAAGCATTTTTGCAGTCATGGTACAAAAGTCTAATTCAGACAAACTTCCCCAAGGGAAGTGTGAATTACTAATTCAACATGATCCATGCCCTGTCTTGTTGGATTCCTGTCTGTCATTAAATTCCTGGGTTCTGGGTTCAGGGGCAAATTACACTAATTTCCTTCTAAAATAAATAATTCTTAAACTAAGAAAAATGACTAGGAATAATTTTTCTAATAAAATATTTCTTTTCTTCCTCCCATATATTATTGTTTTACCTCTGTGGTAGTTCCCTCTTACCTATCTGATGTATCAGTATCATCAGGTTCTTTTTTTCTGCTTTAGAAAGGTGAAGAAAAGTTATGATTAGGTTACTATATGTGTACACACACGCACACACATATAATATATATATAATATATATATGTATATATATTATATATATAATATATATATGTATATATTATATATATATATATATATATGAAAGAGACATTTAAGTTCTACTCTCTAAGCAAGTTTCAATGTTATACAATGTATAGTTTATTCTTATAGTTTATTATTGTATTATTTTCCATAAGAACAACTATAAACTTACTTTTGCCCCACCTGCATGTCTATACACATCTGCATCTATTCTTCTGTTGATAGACACTTAGGTAGTTTCCATATCTTGGCTTTTGTGAATATGCTGCAGTGAACATAGGGGTGCAGTTTATTTTTCTAAGCCCAGGTGTGAACTTCAACGAGAAAAAAATACTGCTGCTTCCAAAGCTTCACAGTCACACACACACACACACACACACACACACACACACACACACTCACTCACTCACACACATATACTCACACACCCATACACCCACACACACTCTACACAGGATTTACCCCACCCAACAAACACAATCTTCAGATGTCTCTGTGTGGCTTGGCATTCTCTGCCCCTTAGAACCAGGTTAACTTGTCAGATTTTGCTTCAACTTGAAAGACCCTGGCTCTTGATGAACTCATTTTGACCTCTTTGAGGTTCCTTCTCTCTGAGGCATCTTGGGCTTCTTTTCTTTTCTTTCCCTTTTCTTACCTTTTTCTTCCTTCCTCTCTCCTTCTCTCCCTTCTTTCCCCTCATGTTCCTTCGCCTATAAAGCTATTTGGCAAAGTAAACCCTGGTCTTCTTAAAGAATCACTCTCAAAGTACTTGAGCATTGCTAAATTGAATTTGAATAAAGTTAAGGATGTGTCTTAAGTGCAGGACCATTCAGCATCTTTATATTCAATGTATATTGGTCATTTCTGAGAAAAGACATTGGACATTCTGTCCCAAATGTCTCTGTGGGGGAGGCCTTTCTCCAGATCTTTCTTACTCAAATCCTGCCCATTCTCGGGCCCCTTCTCCAGAGAAGCATTCCCTGATCTCCAGCTGAAGTGATCTCCCAAATATTTATGCACTTTACTTCTCTTATAACCTGAATTTAAAATTATTGGAAAATATAGAGAAGCAGAAAAATAAAGATAAAACCACTAAGGCAAAGAATACCCCCAATTAAAAATTCAACCCCCTTTGACATTCCAGTCCCACCTTTCAGAATTAACAGTCGCTGTACTCAGTTCTGAACCTTTTTCTGTTTTTATAAGGTTAATCTATTTTTGCATACACATATATACATTATTGTTGTTTTAACAAAAGTAAAATATGCATTGTCTTTTTGTTGAGACTTTTTGCCACTTAAGGTAAAATGTAGCACTTTCTACATCAAAACATCTAAATCCGTTTTATTTTTGGGGATTATGTCCTATTGCCCTTGTAAATTTTTCCAGGTACACTGTTGTTGTTGATGTTTGTACCTCTTCTGTATTCTGAGATGGTAAATTCATTAAAGGCTAAGGTACCTATGTGTGTAATGAATGACTAAGAGATACCTGTGAGTGTAGTGAATGACTGGGGGAACAAGTCTCCACAAATCAATTCTCATACATTCCAGGGAAGGATCACCAAGCAGGCTGCATGGAATTGTGTTTCCAAATAGAGCCAATCAGAAGAAATTAAACCTAGCATTTAATAATCTGTCAACATGACTCCCCCCACAGAGAGAGTATGCCAAACAATCATGTCTCCACATTTACAAATGTACTTGAAAACATCCCGTGGTTTGTGAGCTTGATCACAGCTTTGATGAATGGGTCCCACAGCTACTGACCTGCTTTGTCTCCCAGTTGTCATTGTGAAGGCAAGGCCAATAGCTTTCCTAGTTTTGTATTTTCCCTAAGCATTAGCTTCATAGGCACATAAGGAGTTTTGCACTAAGCATACATTCCTAGCTACAATTCTTGCTGCGTACTCCCAAAATCTTAATAAAGAGGGAATATGCTAATTGACCCTCACGCCATCGCAAAAAGATGGCAGTGCCCACAGTCAATAAGGAGGGAATATGCTAATTGCTGCCCCGCACTCAAAGATGGCGGTCCAGTCCCCTCAGTCCTGCCAGGGCAGCAGGCACACAGCATGGCCGGGCCAGCCCCCAGGCAGGCCCAGCTGCTCCACGCTTCTTGGTAAACTTCTACCTCCAGAGTCCCCTAGTCCCCTTAGCCCCGCAACTGCCCAGGCTGGCCTGAGGTGCAGGCAAGCCTTGGATGGCAGCTGCCCAGCTGCCCAGGGCTGCCCAAGGCTCAGGTAACCAGGGGCGGCTTGCGCTACCGTCAGTGGCAGCAGCAGAGGTGTGATGGGGGTGTCGCCTTTCCCTGATCGCTGGGTTGCTCCCATCCCTGAAGGCTCCTGGACTGTGAGAGAGTGCAGGCTGGGCTGAGGGACCCCCTCTCCAGTGGATGGATTTTCATGCACCAGGCCTCAGTGTTATATAATCATAAAACATCACTGTCTCCCATCTACATGTTTACCTTTTCCACTTTCATCCATTCTTTATATTCTCATTCTTATTAATTTGCTGCCTTAGAATTGTTTGGTGTATCCTATCATGTATACTGTAATTTTTCTTTAGAGCATGAATTACATTTACTGAAGCATGTGTGTGCAGTTTATCTAACTATTTGTGGTTTCCCTAGGGAGATGTTAAGCTCCAACAAATTAGAAATTATATCTCTCTTATTATTCTTCATCTACAATGCCCAATAGAGGTGCTGCAACATACTAGGCATTCAATAACTATTTGGTAAATGAGGAAATATATAATTTTAGTAGTTAATGAACTAACATGGATTTTTTAATTTAGAACTAGAAAAATGTCATAGAAGGGCAGTTTGGTTGTTTTTAACAAGTTGACATAGGCCATGAGGATTTCATTTCATATGTTTTTATTGATTTCAGAGAGAAAGGGAAAGGGAGAGAGAGATAGAAACATCAGTGAGAGAGAATCATTGATCAGCTGCCTCCTGTATGCCCCCCACTGGAGATTGAGGCCACAACATGGGTATGTGCCTTTGACTGGAATCAAACCCAAGACCCTTCAGTTCACAAGCCAACACCTTATCCACAGAGCCAAACCAGCTAGGGCAGGATTTTATTTTTAAATATTAAAAATCAGGTGTATGGCCTTCTAGGTAAATGAAAACACTCTTAAGCCAGTTGCTTGTGGCATTTATCAGTTAATTATTCACTTATCAGATCATTTGTGATTTCAGATGGCTAAGAAACAGTAGGTTGAGAAGCAGCAATTAGTCAAAGAAGGAATTTAGAAAAATACTGACGTTGCACAAATACGTAACCATGGACCCTACTATGCCAAACATGCCCCGACTCTTAATGGTAAACATGGAATGAATCCCAGTAGTGACCCACAGTGCCCTTCACCTAGTCAGCAGTCAGTAAACACTGATAATAGCGATAAGGTACCTAGCACTCATTTTCTGATATTGGGTTGCAGGGGTTATTTCCGTTATATGGTTATTGAGATCAAAATTAGTATTGGTCCTTTATTTCATCTTCAGGGAAGAAAATATATGACAGGTGTGTTTAGACCTTGCATACAAAAATAACGTTTGGCCAGTCATCTTTTTGGGAGGTCACCTCCTAGCATTTCATGGTTCCCTGAGAATGGATATTGACATGCCAAGTATGTTAAGCCTTTCTCCACCTTTTGTCACTGTTCACATTTATACCCACCTTTTTACCATGTCAGTAATAATAAAATATTTCTCTTATATCATGTATAATATACACTAGCCACTCTATTGAGAACTTTACATGTATTATGCCATTCAATTTTCCCAACAATCTCATGAAGTGGTCCCTTTGACAGATGAAAGAACTGAAATCCAAATTGAGTGGTTCCGTTTAGCCCTCACATTATTTTGCCTTCAGAGCTCACTTAATTATATTACCTTTTAATACTGAGTTACAACAGGGGAAAAATAAACTCTTCCACTTCTTCCAATTTGGTTAATCCATCCATAGTCATTTACAAAGTATCTCGAAAGGGCAGACCCTTGATACATGTACATATCTATATTAGCTGTCCTACTGTTGGATAGACCAACATGGAAATTTTGTTCATTCAACAGGCATGTAATAAGCACCTACTAGGTGCTAGGACCCTTGGGGAAAATGTGAGTATAGTATAATCTCTCATTTTATGTGAACTGGGGTTTAGTAGCTCCCAGTTCACACAAAAGAGAAAATGCCAGCATGGATTTCTTTATGAAATAGAATTACTATAGGTAAAGGCTGCCCTCTTATGGACATTTATGAAAACTGTAATAAAACTATTACCCCATCACCACCACCACCACCACCATACACACACAGAAGTTAAAATTATAAAAGAACATGGTTTTCTCAGAAGTAAAAGTACTTTTGCCTCATCATAAAATTTGCCACTCCACTTCATAGGACCAGAGACTTATGACTTTTGGGAGAGAGTTGAAGTCTTCTGGGTAACTTTCTATTCTGAACGTATTCATTATGATTCAAACAATTGAAAAGAGGTGTATGGTAAACTCTGAAAATCTTTAGAATCTAAAAACAAGAACTTAAAATTCCAACTTGCTGAGCACATGTTTTCTGAAGATGCATCTATAAGATACCTCACAGAACTATTCCCAAATTAGTATCTCAGAGGAAGATTGAGCCCACAGAAATATTTTGTTTGACCCAGAATTATTAGAACTTTGAAAAATTCTGAGATTTCAAAAGAAAACATAGATATTTCTGGTTCCCTTAAAAAAGTAGATCTGGCAGCACAGGATGTACCATATATGTCATGCCAACAAGGCAACAGCTAGAGGAGATAAGAAAATGATACTGAGATTTTCCTGGTTGAAAATTTACCTTGAAACATTTGCAAAGGAATGTGTTTGTGATTTTTTTCTTGTACCCTGTAAGCATGAAGACTTTTCCCTCCTCTCTCCCTTCAGAGACCGTATCATATTCGCTCCAGTACTTCCAGTAAGGAAATCGCACACATGTTTGAGACGGCTATTGTGCCTTACCCTTCTGCCTGGTCACAGGAAATGGTGTCACTTCTTAGAAAGGTAAGGAGGAGGATTGCATGACAGAAAGAAACGCTGAAAAGCAGCATGCTCTCTGGTTAGAGTCGGTGCACGATATTGGAGGCAGCCGTGATGGGGCACCTTTCCGGAGTGGGCTCTGCAGCTAACAGCTTTCAAAGGCATGGCTTCATTGAGGCAATGCCCATGTCCTCCTGTATGTGCCAAAGCCACCTCAAACTCAGCGGGCCCCAAATGGGTTCTTGGTCTCCCTGTATTTCCTGGACTTTCTCCAAGCTTCCCAACTCAGTGACCGACTGGCCTCTCCCTCCAATCACTTATGCAAGCCAGAAACCTGAAATCATTCATCGCCCCCATATCCAATCCATCACCAGGTTCTGTAATTTGACCTTTTAAATATTCTTTGAATCTGTCACTTCCCTCCATCTCCATCACTGTCTTCCCAACCGTGCTGCAATCAAGCCTTTAATTGGCTTGCCCTGTGTCCTTTTACACACGCCATTCTTCTCTGCAGTCTGTCCCATAATGACCTGTTCAAAGCGGACTTTGTTGTCTTCCCGTTGTTCATGGAATAAAGATCAAAGTAACGTGTATGATATAAATATTCTAATTACCTCTCAAGCCTTATTTTGGACTTTTGCCCCCTTTTGATTGCACATAAACCACTTTAGTCTTTTTCTCTTCTGTTTCTCCTCCACCTCACTCTCACATATCAGTCTCTCACCACGGGCCCTTTGCACATGCTAGTTCTCTTCCTGGAACACTGCCCCCTCCCTAACTCTTCCAGCTTCCTCCCTTAGACCAGGACCATTCAGTGTGATTCACTAATTAAGTCAAGTCCCTGAATTGTTTCTTCAGGTTCATGACAAGTACAGAAATTGAAAGAAATATTCCAAAATATTTTTAGCATTTGCTATTGCTACTGCCTCTAAGCACATGGTCTGTGGACTCATCTCATTTATGACTCAATAATGTGTGTCAAATGATAGTGTGTGAAGAATATGGACCCCAAGACGATGGGTGTGGCTTTTTTTCAGGAAAGAAAATTGCACAGGTGATGGCAGGTCAAGGAAAAGGGCCCACGACTCAAACTTGTGTCTCTTGCCTTTGAGGTCAAGTTCATTTGTTTTGGAACAGGGACATCGCCATTGGTTATGTCAAAGGTGAACAGGTGGTAATATCCCGTAAGCAAATTTTCTTCAGTTTCAAGACAGCCTCTTCACCCCAAATTTCTACCTTGGTGATCCCAGGTTATCCCCTGCAGAACAGTTCTCAGGTGTAATTGCCATTTTCCATCAGAACCACAGGGTTGTAGTGGTGGGGTTGGCTCCGGAGTGGTTCAGGGGGAAAATCTTTAATCCCAGTTTATTAAACCCAGAACTATAACAGTTACCTTAGTTACATCTTCTCTGTGTCACCCCCCCCCCCCATATATTTTGGTCAGTTGTAAAAACAGCTAAAAATTTTAGTGAGAAATAAATTTCATTTGTGAAAATGTGCGCACATTTCTCCCCTAAGAACAGATATTCTCTTAAGCACTTTACATACATGGCCTCATTTCATCCTAGCTGCCACCTTATGAAATAGGTTACAATCCCCTTTTAACAGATGGGTGAACTGAGATTTAGACAATAAGCTTGCCCATGGTTAATAAAGTAGGGGAATCAACCATCAAAGAGACATTTGACTCCTCAGGACAAGCTATTTTCACTCTTCACCTTGAAAAACAACAACAAACAAAAAAAAACACCTACAATTAATTCTAACTGGGCATTATCTGTATTATTTGTTTAGGGGATCAGGGAAGGGGAATGATGCCTTATTTCCTTCAATCTTACACTTGAAAAGATTTAGAGGGAATTTGTGTGTGTGTGTGTGTGTGTGTGTGTGTGTGTGTGTGTGTGTTGGCCCCATTTTGACCTTCCTCGTGATCTTAATGTTTCTGTTCCTTTGGCAGCTACTTGAACCTAATCCAGACCAGCGGTTTTCCCACTTGTCTGACCTTCAGAACTTCCCATATATGAGTGATGTGAACTGGGATGCGGTTTTACAGAAGAGGATCATTCCAGGTTTCATTCCTAACGTGAGTCAATCCCAGCAACCCATAATAACTCGCATGCAGTGCATATCGTCCTGGGTGCCAGAGACGCACCAGGCCTGGTTAGATAACCACATCAGTGTTGTAAGACAGCCCAAATTCCCATTTTACAGATAAGAACACTGAGGCACACACAGGTAACTTGACCAGTAAAGTGTCCCATGGCTACCAAGTAGCTGAGTGGAAATTCCAATACAACTCTATCTGTGTCTGGAGTTCCAGCTTCTAACCAATTTTTGTGACATGCTTTTTCCCCCCCTAAAAAGTTCTAATCCTCCTAATACACAGTCCTAACTTAGTCATAAACAGGCTCTGTGACTTTAAGAGAGGGGGCATAGAATGAAGCCAGTTTTACCATTGGCTAGCTGATAAAAACAAGGGTTAAGTTCCTACAGAGCTCCTCAACGTTATAATGAAACGAAACCTCAAATACCTGCTGTTGTCCTTTCTAGGAGTCTGCCACTTGGAAAGATGATGCTTTCTTTGATTCCAAAGGTGTAGGAATTTGTATGCCTGGGGTTCAGTGAGTCAAAGGATTGAAACCTTTGGATATGGGATGAGGCATTTATTTTTACCATTCATCCCTCTCATATCTGTAATGACTAAGGGCCAAGCGGAAATTATTCCCACTGGAAATAATGTCCCCCCAGGACAGGGGACATCTGTGGCCTACTGCAGACCCCTGGTAAGAGCCAGAATCCAGGTCCGAGTGCTCAGTGAGACGGCGGTGTGCTGGAATTCGGGGGGGGGGGGGGAGGTGTGGAGAATCACAACCTTATGGAGAGACCAGGGGGTGGGGTCAAGGACTTACCTGGCCACTTTGCCGAGTCCAGTAGGGGTAGCTGGTACCAGGTTGACAGGTGACACTGTTCCCTGCTGCTGCTTCCACAACCCGCACCACCACAAGCAACCGTCAGCTCTGCATCAAGAGGCCCTCCTCCTACAGCCCTGGCTTTACTGTGAATCAGAATCACGTGGGGAGCTTGTGAAACGTGTAATTTTCTCACGTGCAGTGGGGGAACTGGGAAGCTGGGCAAACAACTCAAGTGATTCTAATTGTCTGCAGGATCGTTAGAGCATAACGTTGAGACACAGGACCCCAAAGGTCAAACTTTAGAAAAACAATGGTCATTGGTTTCCTCTCAACTCAACCCACGGGAGGCTCATTGGGAGTTTAGGAAAATAAACAAAATATAAAGTTAATGGATGTGCAAAACAATGCTGGCAATACATTAGCCAAAATTAGCTTGGGAATCCTAGCTCGGTGCCCATGGAATGCTCCTGCAGGACCACGTGCCTGTCTCCGCATTCGCTCAGGTGTAGTTTGGGGATGATACAGGGATCTAGGGAGTAAGCCAGCCCGTGTTCCTTGCAGAAAGGCAGGCTGAATTGCGACCCCACCTTTGAACTCGAAGAAATGATTTTGGAGTCCAAACCTCTTCATAAGAAAAAGAAGCGCCTGGCAAAGAAGGAGAAGGAGATGCGGAAATGTGATTCCTCTCAGGTGAGCAGTCCCCGCCCAACCGGGGGAACCTTCCGGGTGGCAGCCATTCCTTGGAGAGCTTCTGCTGGGAGGTCACCTCCGCGCCTAGCTCTTGTGGCCTTGTCAATGCGCTCAGAAGCTTCCCAGTTCCCCAACTGCCGGTCACAAGGTCAGGTTCCACCCATGAGAAATCTTCCTCCTGTCCTACTCCTTACCTGCCAGCCACCAGGCTGAAGCAGCAAGCCTGCCTGCCTCCCCTGGTGGGAGAGGCTGTGAGTACTCACCACAGCACAGAACCCAACCCTTTCTAATATCAAACAAAGAAAAAAGCAGTTTTCTCCTTCCCCCAAGTCTCATGCCAACCTCACAATCACTTACCAAGAAGTGGCTGTGCCCATAATGAAAACAGACCATTACATTACTAATCAGAGAAGTGTCCATACTGTGTTTAACTGTTTCATATTGGTAAGATGTGTGTAACATAAATTTACCATTTTTAAGTGTGCAGTTCATTGGCATTAAGTATGTTCATTTATAATGTACAGCAACTACCGCTGTTTTAGAAAGTGTTACTACTCCAAGCCCCATTGCTTTTTTCTTCAATGTAAGCAATGTTTTTTACTTTTCAGAGTACAACTCTTTCACCTCCTTGCTTAAACTTTTCCTAGGACTTTTTTTTTTTTTTTGGATACTCGAAATAGAATTGTTTTCTTAATTTCTTTTTTGTATCATTAATTACTAGTGTATAGAAATAACTGATTTTTCTGTGTTAATTTTGTACAGAGCAACTTTGCTGGACTCATTTATTAGCTTTAATAGTTTCTTGTGAGTTCTTTGGGATCTCTCTCTCTCTCTCTCTCTCTCTCTCTCTATATATATATATATATATATATATATATATATATATACATATATATAATCTCCGTGTCATCTGCAGATAGAGATACCATTCCTTTCCAGTTTGGATGCCTTTATTTTTTTATTGCCTAATCACAATGTTGAATAGCAGTGGTGAAAGTGAGCATCTTAGTCTTTCCCCACCTCAGGGAGAAAGATTTTAACTTTTACCATTGAGCACTATGTTAGCTGTGGGTTTTTTGTAAATGCCTTTTATCATATTACATTTTATATAACCTTTATATTTGTATATGTTTATACACATGTGTTTTTATTTATATATATAATATATAAATATATAAAATGTGTAATTACATATATATGTATGTATATAAATATATAAACATATACATATATAAAATAGGTAAACAATATTATGTAAATATACTTTTAAATATCATGTAATATTTTGTTAATATATTTATAATATTTTAGTGTTAAAATTGTACTTGAAGAAATAGCTTTTTCTAATTCCTAGATTTTTTTTTAAAAAATGAAGGAATGGAATTTTTTTAAAAAAAGAATAATATTTTTCATCAGAAGTAATTTGGAAGTACTTTGTTGCAGACTTTTCAAATATTGGATCTGGGGCTGACACTGTCCTGGGCCTGATGAGCATTATTTTTTGAGGTTCAGTTTTCTCATGATGATGGCCAAGTCATTGGTTCCTGTTGAAAGCTAGACAGTGAAACAGCAAAGCAAATGGTTTGTATGTCTGTGAGAAGTCACAAATATGGAAGGCTCTGTTTGTTGCCCCTGAGGTCTAGATCCTGAATCCCAGCACAGTCATTGAGGGGAACATAGGAATTCAGTACGAAGCGATGTTTCTAGGCTGTTATTAAATTCAAGTAGAACCTCCAAACCTTTCACATGAGGTCCAGGAGACGAGAGGTGAGCAGGTAACTAGCTCAATGAGCCTTTATCCCCACCCTGCTTGCAGCTCTGGTTTCTTCTTGGGCTGCTTGGCTGAAAGACATCAAGGTTATGAACCATAACCCAAGTCTTCCCTCCTGGCTCATTGTGGGGAGCAGTGTGTTGGTGTATTTTATCCTGTTGCTGCCCTTTTGTTCAGGTTGGGGTCTCACTCGTGCTACAAATTTTGAGATAGCATCTGTTTTGAGGATGCATTTTTTTTTATTGGGCCGTTCAGTAAACAGACACTCGATAGGTATTGGCTGTTTGAGGACCCTCATTGATCTACTAACAATATCTCTACTCTTTTTTTCAACCTTCACCTGGTAGATGTGCCTTCTTCAAGAGCACCTTGATTCTGTGCAAAAGGAATTCATCATTTTCAACAGGGAAAAGTAAGTCGGTAGCTCCTGCAAGAACAGCACCCAGCAAATGATAGAGTGTTTTAAGCCAGACTTTACTTGCAAAGCCTTAATATATTTTTAACATTTTTTAAAACTTCTAATTATAAAAATGATGCCTATCCATAATAAAACATTTGGGAATTTCAGGAACCTTTTAAAATTTCTTTTGTAAGAAATTTCAAATATTGCAGTAGATAAAGCTTCAAGTTTCTGTTGATGGGAAGGGCAAAGAAATGGGGACTTAAACATTACAAATCTATGATGTTTTTAAGGTTTCCCCTATCTCTTTATAAATTGTTGGGCTTAATGCTATCATTTCAAAGGTTTACCTCTCTTTATTTACCCTTCTTTCTTTTTCTCCCCTATTAAGAGTAAAAAGGGACTTTAATAAAAGACAAGCAAATCTAGCCTTCGAACAGACCAAAGACCCACAAGAAGAAAACAGTCAGAATAACAACCTGTGAGTCAACATCTTCTTCTTGGAACACTTCCTGCCACTCAGGCCAGCAAGTTCCGACTTTCACAGCAGGAGGAGCCGATGGTAGTTTCCTCCGAAACCACCACACACACCTTAGAAAGTGTGAATGCCTACCCTCCCTGGGCTCCTGGGAACTGGCTACACCACTAACAAACCATGTGACCACGAGCAAGTCACTTAACTGCTTTCTCTGCTTCGGTTTATTCTTAATGAGAGGCTCTACTGGATCAGCTCTCCTCTGCCTTTTTATTGCAACCGCTGTTGTCCTAAACAGCCTTTGTTTTTATTTCTGAAGGACTATTTGGATGTAGATTTATTTTTCCACTTTAGTTACACTGTGACCGATGGACAAATGGACATAGGTGGGTGATTGAGGTGCTTTGGGGGGTAGGAAACTTAAGAGGTCGCAATCCCCCAGTTTGATTGAATAGGAATAAGGAATCCAACCAGGAAGAAATGAATGGGACTGGATTAAAGTGAAACAGACTTGCCTCGGCCTCCCAATGCTATGCCAAAGTGACACTCCACATCAGCTTATCCCAGCTAGCAAAAGCCTGCTATGCACATCTGTCCCAACACTTTGAAGTTGGGAAGTTGAAATTGGCGATGATGAGGCATTTACACCATGGGAATTGGCCAATGCTACAATTGGCTAAATCAAGGCGTTCCCCCCCCCCCCAACACACATACACACACACACACACACACACACACACACACCCAGCAAGCCATTGTTAGATATTTGTGAGCACACCACTTGCCTTCTTCCATTAATCACAATCTTTGGGAGCTCATGGTCCTCTTAATCAGAGACCTACATCCTGAGGGGATCAGGAAAGACTTGTCACATGGATAGCATGTCCACCTTGCAGTACGGTGGTGTGTCTTACTTGGGAGTTAGTCTCAGTGAGAATGTGCCGTGAATTTGAACAGTAAAATTTACCATTGAAAATTCCCCGAGATTACCCATAACGTATGGTGGGTTTCTTGTCTTTGTGAAGCCGGTCATAATGAAGCAAGTCCCCGTTTTTGGTACATTTTGATTTTGCTGTTTACCTTTATTTTTGGCTGATGTCAGATGAATCAAAACATTGAACAAATTACACAAGCATTTATAGAGTAGAATTACAGTAAGAATCGTGGATGCGTACACGTCTGTGAGGTTAGGGGTCATGGAACTAAGGGAATGCCTTGTGCTCACTGAAGAATGGCAGGTAGGATCACCTAATTAAAGTATGACTGATGTCTCACTGTTTTCCTTCATATTTTTAATGTATTTCTAAATCACCAAGTTAATTCACCTATATAAGATGTGCATGTAATATATCACCACTCTACTGAAGATTTTTGCAGAGGAACTATTTAGGGCCACCTACAGATGCCACTGTCTAGGGAGTCAAGACGGGAGACTGTTTTAACCTCTGAGCCACCCTTGTCCTTCATTATGGTGAGTGTGGGCATCTCCAAGGTGGTGTTAAGCTGGCACTGGGGGAGACCATTTGAGAAACCAGACATGTGGACACAGGCAGAAGTCCCAGCTGCGGCCACCTGCTACACCAGACTTTTCCAGGAGGGGTTTGCACTAGGGCATCTCGGCATGGGTAGAAGCCAGTGCCAAATTTTAACTCGGCGTTTACAGTCGTCTCCTCATAAGCTGACAGGCCCAGCATTTCTGGCGGAGCTGTGAAACAGTGCCTACCTACTCTAACAGCAACCATCCTTTTGTTAAGCATTAAAACCAGCTCCTTTGTTCTTTGTGTTGGATTCGTTTTCCCTACATTCTCCACACTGTGTCTATGCTATTTTGTTTTCCTCTGAACACTATAAATTCTAAGTGCTTGCCCTGACTCAATTTCACAAGGAGAGGGATGGGTTGACAAGATGACCAGATTCTGCTCCAGGGGGCCAGGGGCCACCTGCACATTTACCAACTTCCATCTTTTTATTTGTCTTGATTCAAGCCCTGATGTGCTCGGACTTACTCCCTAGTCACTGCTTCCTCCTCTTGCTATGACCCTGCATGCATCAACCCAAAGGGGAGGCTTTGGGGAACACTTCACAAAGGGCAAGGGGGTTGCTAGGGTCTCCACTGGGATGAGAGCTCATCATTCATACCATTTCACGTCTGCACAATGGAAAATGGGATGGGAACCCAATGCACTCGCTATGCCTGTGCCTGGAGCACCTTGCTGGGCGTTCAGGAACCAAGGACCCGCTGAGCAGAGAACACTGCCTCAGAGAGGTGCCATGGATTTCCAGTCTTATCAGGTTACAGCCCCACAATGTGTTTCTAGCTAGAAAAGAAAGAGCTTTGCATCATCAGTGTAGATAACGACTAATTATAAATACCTTCCATTGCTATATATTAGGGCAAGACAGTTTTCCAAAAATTAAAGGATGCCCAAGTCCTTACCATGATTGCTACTATTCAAATCAGACCTTCTGCTTTTTGATATTAAAAAAAAGCTGAAAGTTACTATCCTACGTTGTGGAACATGTCTCATTTGGATGTGTGACATCCAGGGCTCAGGGCTAAGAATTTTAGAAAACTCCGACTATTGTGTTTTTCTGTCTCATATTCCTGGAATCCTTTCCTCTAACAGCTTTCTCCCTTATCTGTGTGGAGCATCTAGATCTGAACAGGTTTTGAAAACCAGAATCTCCTGCTTATAACACTCTAGGGCTGCAGCTGGCCACTATTCCTGTACACGCACAGTGACCTCTAGTGGATGAACGAGGCATTGGAGCTCTGTGACCCAGGCCACAGGCAGTGAATACTGTTAATGGCTAACACACCTGGACAGGCAGCACCAGTTTGGGCTGAGATCAATGCTAAGGAAGGAAGAGATGTCGAGCAGCACAGAATATGGTTAAATTAATTTGGGTAATTAATAAGTGGTTAGGCTTCTTCTGATAGGAAAATTTTAACCAGAAGTAACCAGACATTAGACCATCATAGGTTGTCTAGTTTGAATGGATCGATAAATTACCGTGAAAAAATGGAACTACGGCTGGCGAGGCAAGTGTTGGTGATTTGGGCTGACGCAGTAAGGCTAAAGCTTTACTTCTTCCAAAGCTGAATGAAAAGGCATGAGGAGCACAGCGGGTTTGTTTCAGCACCCAGTTATCCTTGTACAGTGTCTACACAAAATCCTGTTTTTTCCCACTCCGTCTGCCTGTGATTACTGCTTCTGACAAGTTTTGCCTGTCTGTGTCTGATAGTAAATGCTGCTGTGAAACCTCCAAACTTCAGTTCTCTGTGCTGTTGTGAGCAGGCAGTCCTTGGATGGGTAACACATGGTTCTATTCAGCTGTAGCATCTATAATGTAAATGTGCCTGCGCGATTAAAATGTCTTCTGTATACAGTCAGCCACTGACCCTTCTTTGTCAGCTGTGTGTGTGTGTGTGTGTGTGTGTGTGTAATGATGGTTTTCTATAGAGCAGTGGCCAACAAATTCATTAGTCAACGGAGCCAAATATCAACAGTATGATTGAAATTTCTTCTGAGAGCCAAACTTTTAAAAATTAAACTTCTGACGCCACTTCTTCAAAATAGACTTGCTCAGGCCGTGGTATTTTTGTGGAAGAGCCACGCTCAAGGGGCCAAACAGCCACATGTGGCTCGCGAGCCGCAGTTTGCCCAGCACTGTTCCAGAGGAAGGGTTGTGGTGCCCAGCATCACCTGTTCTTACTTCCATTTCCTGCAATGAGGAAAGCCCTTTCCCAGGCAAACTGGTGACAGAAATGATATTTTATAAACTATCAGATGCAACACAATTTAATCCCCATGTGTGAAACCTATAAACCTGGCCCCTTTAACATTCACACCTTAGGGAACACAAGCCAGAATTCCAGATATTGCCTTTCACCAGGACCATAATCCTATATGATAAAAGCCTAATATGCTAAGTGTCTGGTCAACCGTTCAACCAAAGTGTAATATGCTAATGATATGCTAAGGCCACTGAACCACTTGCTATGATGTGCACTGGCCACCATGGGGCAGATGCCCCAACTGGTAAGTTAGCTTGTTGCTGGGGTCCAGCCAATCAGGACTGAGCTAGACGGGTCAGACATGCCCTGGAGCCCTCCTGCAGTCCGTCCCTGGTCCTGGTCATGCACTAGTGGAATCCCTCGGCCTGGCCTGTGTCCTCTCACAACGCAGGACCCCTCAGAAGATGCCAGAGAGCCAGTTTCAATCTGATCTTGCTGGCCAAGCCAAGGGACACAACTGGTGTACAAGTTCATGAACCAGGCCTCTAGTCCATGAATAATAGCCTGTGCACCTTTTGCCAGGACACTGCTTTCCTTTTCCTCAACATCATTTTCCTGCTCCATTCCATCCACTAAAGCAGCAGGTGGATGTTTCAAGACCTGTACTCTAGGATGGGGAGGGAATAGCAGCTCTGAACTCCTGCAGCTAGAAGCAACTTCTGCCTTAGGAGAAAATAGAGGGACCTTCACTACCTCTCAGACCCACATCTTAGCAGCCAGGCCAGCTGGTTCCCTGGGGTTGTCCTGAAAGAGAATCTCCAGTAAGTCATATGGGCTCTGAAATCCTGCGTGCTGGGTGCCCTGCTGCCCAGGTCACATTCAATGGTCTGTCATGTTCTCAGCGGCCATTGGAGTGAGGGCAGGATCTAGGCCTCTTCTAATCTGAAGGGTGCCAGCCTTAAGTGACATCATTTTTGCAGGTTGCTTTGGCCCTTTCATCCCCTACTTCCTGTTCATGATTAGTATTCCCTTTGTGATGGCTTGAGGGGCCCAGAGCTGATTCCAGAAAGTTCTTTGAAACCAGAGGGATCCTGTTAGTCCTAGTCAGTGTTCTCATGCCCCACCTGGTCAATGTGACTCCTTCTAGGATATCTCCAGCCCACAGGTGTGTGGAAGTTAGTCAATGTGCAAATTGCAAGGACATTAAAAAAAAAACCTGCTCCATCTCTTTTGGAGCCCTGCAACTTGATCCTGAGTTTGAGCCAGAAAATGGGACTATGGCCTAAAGCTTATTATTTCTTTTAATCCTCAAAGGTTTGTTTTAATGATTTTAGAGAAAGGAAAGGAGGAGGGGAGGAGGGGGGGGAAGGAAAGGAGGGGGAGATAAGAGAGAGATGAAACATTGATCAGTTGCTTCTTGTGCATGCACCCACTGGGGATCAAACCTACAACCTAGGATGCACCCTGACTGGAATTGAACTGGTTACCTTTCCGTGCATGAGATGATGCTCCAACTGGCAAAGGCTAAGTCAAAGTTTATTTTTTTAAGTATATTTTATTGATTTTTTACAGAGAAGAAAAGAGAGGGAGAGTTAGAAACATCTATGAGAATCACTGATCAGCTACCTCTTGCACACCCGATACTGGGGATGTGCCCTCAACCAAGGTACATGCCCTTGACCGGAATCGAACCTGGGACCTTTCAGTGTGCAGGCCGACGCTCTATCCCAGGGGTGGGCAAACTTTTTGACTCGAGGGCCACAATGGGTTCTTAAACTGGACTGGAGGGCCGGAACAAAAGCAACCTGACCATGCTGGCACTCTCATCTTGAGCTGCTGGTGAAGGAGCGGAGGGGAGAGCAAGAGAACCCTCCGCTCTTTTGGCTTCGTGGGCTGTATAGAACAGCTGAATGGGCCGGATTCAGCCCGCAGGCCGTAGTTTGCCCACGGCTGATCTATCCACTGAGCCAAACCGGTTTCAGCTGAGTCAAAGCTTATTAATCATCAGTACTTGAACCTGGAGCTGAAATAACTCTATTGTGTTCAGAGTAGCTTTTAGTATGGTTTCTGAGCTTCTGTGTCCCTGTACTGGCAGCATTGGTCTACCAAACCAAGAGGGGCTCCTCACACATAAAAACAATTCATCAGAAATTAGCACCAAGATCTCCTCTCTCTCCCCCCAATGCCCCTCCAGTCCCATCCTGGTCACAGACTCTCTGCTGAGCAGAGGATCGATGCCCTCCAGGCTTCAGACTAGCGATGGACCATCTGCTGCTTTTGCCTGCCCAGCAGCCATCCTCTCATCTTCTGATATCACAAATTAATATTCCTTGAGTTAGCGAGAGTCCACATGGTTCAGGTGGCTCAGGACTGGCCATGTGACCAGGTGTGACCCATCAGTGCCCGTCTCCCGGCCACAGTGACCAGTTTCCTGGTGAAAATACATGACCCGAGCCAGACCAATTAGAGTCAGTCACTTTGGCTGGAAGCTATCCAGGGAATCTCTATCCTTCCCCTGAAATTACCAGGCAGGTAAAATGAAAACCTAGAAATGCCGATGGCCAGGTTTGCTCCCATTTGCTTTCCTAAGAAGGCAAGCAGGACAAAGAGACAAAAATGAGACAAAAACAAAACAAAACAAACAAAATACCTGTGATCGCTTGGGCAGCACAAATACTAAAATTAGAACCATGCAGAGATTAACATGGCCCCCATGCTTAAGTCTCCCCAAATCTACCCCTGATGTTTTCAGTTATAAACTTTTCAAAAAATAAAAAATTCCTTGCAAACACTAGACTTACATTTGCAATGAAAAATGTTCTATGTAAATTGTAATTAGGTCCACAAGTGTTTCCCCAAAAGGGTTTGGTGGAATGTTAGAAGATGATAAGTAGATAAAAAATAGTTTGAGCCTTGAATTGGACAGATTTTAAAAGACAGGATTTCGAAGAGCTTTGAATTTGATGACATACACATAAGTCTCTCAAAGGAGTGGACATAGTTAATAATCTTTTCTAATACTCATGAGATTCCTTGGGACCAGCTTGCTAAAGAATATACTTTCAACATGCTTAGTTTGCATTTTCTCTAATTGCAGGCCTTTACAAAACAATGCTTTAAGGCACTGTTTCCCAAACTTCTCTCCTGATGAAAATCACCTGGTGGAGTTGTTAAAACACAGATTCCTGAATCCCAACTAAGAAGTGCTAAACTAGAATTTTTGGGAACATATAGGTAAAATTGTATACTCTAAGCTTAGAGCACTAGTTAAGTATACAATTTTACCTATATATTCCCAAAAATTCTAGTTTAGCACTTCTTAGTTGGGATTCAGGAATCTGTGTTTTAACAACTCCACCAGGTGATTCTCATCAGGAGAGAAGTTTGGGAAACACTGCTTAAAGGGAATGACACA
Source organism: Vespertilio murinus (assembly GCA_963924515.1). Classification (NCBI taxonomy): domain Eukaryota; kingdom Metazoa; phylum Chordata; class Mammalia; order Chiroptera; family Vespertilionidae; genus Vespertilio; species Vespertilio murinus. The sequence goes on along the minus strand of OZ004708.1, from coordinate 22,215,462 downwards.
ATAAAGAACAAACAAATAAAAAACGGCATTTACACTAATATCAAATTTGATTATATATATAATATACACACACTAGAGGCCTAGTGCATGAAAATTCATGCACTGGATGGGGGATCCCTCAGCCCAGCCTGCCCCTTTTCACAGTCTGAGAGCCCTCAGGGGCAGGAGGCAACCTGGCGATCAGGGGAAGGCGATACCTCATCATACCTCTGCTGTTGTCACTGACAACAATGCAAGCCTTAGTTGGCCCTGGTTACCTGAGCCTCAGGCAACCCTGGGTGGCTGGGGGACTCCAGAGGGGCTGAGGGGACTGGGTGCCACCATCTTTGAGGCTGTGGCAGTCAATTAGCATATTCCCTCCTTATTGGCTGTCAGTACAGCCATCTTTGCAACAGTGTGAGGGTCAATTAGCATATTCCCTTTATTAGATAGGAATATATATATATATATATATATATATATATATAATTTTATAATTCCCCCAAGTTTCAGCAATAGTCATCAAACTCTTTAGCCAAATAAAAGCTCAACCTCAACTGAAAAGATAGGACCTCCCTCTGGATAACTGTTTTTATCAGATCTGCCCCCCTTACCAACCACTCCAATTTTACTGATTTTAATAATTTGAGTCAATGTCATGTCACACACAGAAAAGACAGAACGACATCTGTGATTTTATAGTTATTTTAATAACCAGGTTTACATGAACAGTCACTTGATGAACTTTATTATTTTTTTTTTTTCCTTAACCTCAGCTAAACTCAAAACACAGTTTTCTTCACGGTTCAAACCAAACAGCTCTTCACATTCCAGAGCCGCCTCACAGCTACCACAGATCACAGGGAGGTCACTGTCCGTCCACAGTCACCAGACACAGAACTGAACACCCGCACACCACTTTGCAAAGAGGGGACCAACAACAAAGCTGGCTGCCGGGACGGCCCAGGTGTGCGTCTGGGGCTCCAGCTGGACTTTCCCGGGAGAGGAGGCCTGGGGTGCTTGTGTAACTGCTCACCCTGTTGGGAAGGGCTACTCGGGGTGATCGAAAGGCCAGGCTTAGGATGGAGGGCTTCAGAGCAGACGGTGACTCTTTGGGTGTGGTTACAAAGACAAAGGCCCAAGGATGACGGGTCTTTGAAGAAAACCCATTTTCGAGATGGCTACAACCCCGCCAATTTCAGAAAGCGTAGAAACAGAAGTATCTCTGCTGCGGTGCCTGAATTAACAGTTCCTCAAATACCTTTCAAGTACCCGAGATCATAGCTCTCCCACACAAAACCCCAGCTGATTGCCATCCGGGTTTAGGGACAACGTGGGGAGGTTGGGGTTAGGGGAGCAGGGGGGGTGTCTTTACAGGGGTCCGGCCAAGACAGGAGACAGCAAAGAAAGCCTGGGAGGAAGACAGAAGACCCAGCAAGCCCTCCCAGTGAATTCTGAGCGGGCCTGGCTCACTGTGGCAATCTCTTCCTAAACCCGCGTGTATGGGGCTCTTTGATGTGTCTTATGGAACAGGACAGATTAGAATATAAAATTTAACTTCAGTAACAAGGAACCAGAAATCAAAGTCAACAGTGAGAATGTTCTTGGAATTCCCAGCAATTTCTATGCTTGGGAAGTTACTCATATGCATGAAGAAAGGTGGGCTTTTCTAAGATCATGTTGCCAGCATGGAGGCATGAAGGGGCTGCCCCCACAGCAGGGAAGCTCGTGGAGAACGTAAGTTGAGAGTTGGTTGAATGTATCATTCAGAAGTCCCAAGTGCAGCCAACTGGGCCATGGAATGTTGATTTGCATGGCCGAGAGAGGTCAGGAAGGAGGAGCTGGACTCGGGCAGGTAACAGCAGCCCATGGTACAGAAGTGGGTGGTCCTACTAGTTTTTTATGTGTCTTTTCCTCCACCTGGTGACGGTGGCTGGTACTGCAACATATCCTAAATCCCGGCCCAGCCAATGAGGTATATAGAACATGCTTCTGCTATAACAAGCTAGTCGCCTGTCTGCACAGCTGCCCCTCCCAGTTTGCAACCGGCTCCCACACCTCTGAGTTATAAACCACGAGCTGCACCCGCCCCTTCGTTTACGCTTCCTTAAAATAAAGGCGCCATGAAAAAGCCGTAAAGGTGGCAAGGTTCCTTCTTTTAAGAGGAAATCCTCTTTTTTTTTCATAACTGGAAGAGAAATGAGCTGACTTAGGGGAATCCTCTTCCCTGACTATTTCCACCTGCCTCTCCAGCCACGCGTTCTCTTCCACTTAAAACCAGGAGTTAGGTTTCTCCCCAACACCTGGAAGGTGTCTGAGGCCTCTCTTCAAAGTTCCTAGCACACAGGGTTACGAGTTCTACCAGCTGGATCCCAGCACAGAGGTCAGATCGCAGGTGAAATATATATTTTTCCTGCCCAGGTCCCCTTAGTCCTACAATCTCGTCTGGTTCAGAGAACTCCTTCTGAAGTTGAGTTGGGATGGGGAAGGACCTTCAGCTCTGGCACACAAGGAAGGTGCCAGGGCTCCTCGCTAGCTTCCTTTACTCATGGGCCACATGCCACTGCTGCCTACTGGGGGGACGTGGTACCGAACAAGAGCTCCCTCCAAGGCTGTGTGTGCTGATGGCAGGGGAGACGGCCGGCCCAGGACTGAGTCCCAGCACCACGGCCACACAACACGCTCTTGCCGCTCCAGGCTGGCTTCCCAGAGTCCTGCCTGAGTCCCACACAAGCTCGGCTGGAAGTTAAGGAACACCTAAGAAAAGCAACTGTCACCAACAGCAGAAACCCGATTCGCGCGTGACTGTGCCAGGGTCTCGGGGGACCGAGAGAATCAAGCACTCACCACTGGCAGGACCAGCCCTTCACACAAGACGCCAGGGGCGGGCTGCCCTCCAAGGTTTGAAAAGAGCAGCTCGAAGGTGACCTCCAACGCCCGTTCACAGGGAGGTGCTGTGTAAGCGAGGCCACCCCCACCCCCCAGTGTGTGCTCCCAGCTGCTGCCTCTTAACAGCACCAAAGAGGCTGGTAGGGCAAGACCCGAGAAGGTTCTCTCCTCCCTCCTCTCCTCCTTTCCTTCCCGGCCAGGAAAAGAGAAGCATTGGAAAGCAGCTCTGAGAAAGAGGCCCGGCCAAGCACTGGCACGACCACGTGGGAGCCATGGCTGGGTGTTGGTGTTTTCATAAAATGCTCAAACGCATGACGTCTACTAAGAGAGGACGTGACAAAATCTGCAACCTGAAGACCTGCCTTCCCCACTGCCCCCGGGCCCTCAGGGGCCATCCTCCAAGGAAATAAATGTACTTCGTTAACACGATACACAAGACCCCTTATATTCACCCGCCCACCCCCCTCCCCGTGTTCACCCCACCCCAGCCCTCGGAGCTCCCCGCTTTGCTCGGGCTCCCACCACCCACTCACCCCAAATAACTGTGTCCCCTCTGTTCAGTCTCCAGACAGCCAGCTTTGTCTGTCCCCTTGTCTTAAGATGCAGCACTACACACGCTCTCAACACTAGATAGCAGACTCCTTACCTTAGTGGCCTGTCTGATCGCATGCATGTAAATGGGGGGGAAGGGGGTCAACCAAATCAAGGCTAGGCATAAACAAAGCAATATTCGTAAAGCTAGGCAAGCGAGCGTAACATTGGAGAAACATAAGGCTTGAGGCTTATTGATTCTTTTAGGTCGTAACGGTTTGGATTCGCTCTCCATCTTAAATATCGGTGTACCACGTTGGCTTCAAATCAATCTTCTTGCTTCTGCCCCTCTCTCTGGGGAGGGGTTGCTTAACTCAGGGATGTGATATTGGAACGGCCTCCAGGGGGCGCCACGATGCGCTTGCTGGCCGAGCGGACCCCTTCATCCACTTGGGTGCCTGCATTGGCAGCACATTCACAGGGAGAGAAATCGGGAGCGGGGAGGGTGTGGACAAGAGAGAAACGGGATTAATTTTAAGAGTCTATGCTGTTTAGGTGCTTTCTGGCCTCCCCACCCAAGAAACTTCCATTCTCCTTTGGGCGGTCTTCCAGACTTTTCATACCCACCCTCCTGAAACCCACCCTCTGCCGGGGAAAGCCAGGTTTATATCCAGATTTCATCCGATCCCCCCTCCCCATCATAACAATGATAATAAAGGCAACAATGGGAGTGTTATGAGAAATAGCTGCTCCATTCACGTGACAAGCAACGTTTTAAGTGTTTCTCTGTTTGTCTTACTCAGTTCTCCCCACTATCGTTCTGGACTGTTATTATCCCATTGAAAGAGGAGGTGACTGAGGGTCACAACTGGCAGTGGTGACGGCCAGGCCCCCGTAGCCACAGGACAACAGGAAACACCAGCGAGTCCCTCTGTCCATTCGGAAGGAGCCGGAGCAGCTTAGGGCTGAGGGGAGCCCGGGAGCAACAGGAAGGGGCAGAAACACTGGCAAAGACCTTAGCAAAGAGCATGCTGTGACCTCTGGCCATGCCACCTGAGAGCTTCTAGCCCTTTTCCTTTGTCTTCTCCCTGACCCATGCCCCCCTCATCTCTTTTCCTCCCCATAGCCTGCTGCTCCCCACCTTACCCCCTTCCTGCCCCGACATTTTCTCTTTACACATCTCTGTCCCTTCTTTTTTATATTTTTTATTAATTTTTTTACAGAGAGGAAAGGAGAGGAATGGAGAGTTAGAAACATCAATCAGCTGCCTCCTGCACACCCCCTACTGGGTATGTGCCCACAACCAAGGTACATGCCCTTGACAGAATTGAACTGCAGGCCAACACTCTATCCACTGAGCCACACCAGTTAGGGCTTCTGTCCCTTCTTATTGTCCTGCTTCCCTCACATTTAAATTGTTCATCATAGAGACGCTAACCTACATTTATTTTTTTCGAAATTTAAGACGACTGGTTGTGGAGGAATTGAATCATTATTTTGTATTTATATCAGGCAGTTCTTAAAGAATAGGTAAGATTCGTGATATGGCTGCCCCAGGATAAATGTCCAATCAGCAGCGGCTGGTGTTAGTTTGATTGCTAGTACAAGGAAGGACAGAATAAAAATCCTGGGTTGGGAGAAGCTATTGCAATTTGAGCATAAAAAGCAGCTCTCTTTTCACCTGGGCACCCTGCACCGTTCTGTCTTACTATGAAGTCACTATAAATTCACACCACCACCACCACCTCTAATCCTCCCCCGTCAGGTGTGAGCTCGGGGCAGAACTGGTGTCATTTAAGCCTGACCTTGAGCCTGACTGAGCCTCATCTGGCTTTCTCGGCAGGATGACTTATTGATTCAGCACAAGCCATCCTTCTTGCCCAGCAACCTGTCCCCTCAAAGGCGGTCTGGGTTCCCTCCAAGGACCACGGTTAGCTTGGACACTGAGTCCCCTTCCCCCTTCTCTCCTCCCTTTCTCACTAATGGTCACCATCAGCTTTTCCGACTCACCCGACAGGCTAAATCCCGACTGGTGGAGGTTCCTCACGGGCGGGGTCGGCCGAGTGGGGGAGCCCCGGGTGGAGCCTGCGGGGGTGCCCCCCTTGGGCGTGGTGGTCAGGTCAAACACGGGGCCGTCATACATGCCCCTCGGGACGGCGTGCAGGTCTGCCATCTGCGGCAGAGAAAGCACGTCACCATCTGTTCCTTTAACAGCTAAGGGTCTGTTCTAGGTGGCACAAGCACATCAGTGCATTAAGTGTGTGCAGTGGGAACCAGGGGGAAATGTTTTTTGAAGGCGAGGAGGAGTATAAAATAGAGGGAGGTGTATGATGGAATGCTGATGAAGGAGATAGGTGAAAGGTTCTCTAAGGGTGACCTTTGATCTTAAGGATCCAAGAAGCTTGTATGGACTCTGGCTAAAGGAGGGAGGGGGCTGGGGGTACAGAGGTGTGGTGTGGAGGGGAGCGTAACCAGCAGAGGAAACCAATGGCGGAAACATGAAATGGAAGAATCACCTGTTCGGCCATAGCAGAACAGGTGGGAAGGGTAGTTCGAACTCCAGGCTCCCAAAGCTGGTCTAACCCTGCTGTGTGGAGCCCTCACTCACCTAAAAGTGACCGGAGACTCTAGGGGGTAGGGTGGGGAGCTGAAAAGACAGTTATGGGCCTCACCCCTACATCCACCAGGGATGCTCTGCTGGTAATGTGTAGGTAGGTAGGTAGGTAGGTGGATAAGTAGGTAGATGGATAGATATGCATGCGTATATGTCTGCCTAGCTAGCTATTAAATCAGAAATATAAGATGTTATTTGATGCACAGAACCAGCTAGAAGAATTATAAACATGTGCCCCCGTGGACCAGCCCTGGACAGAATGAGACAGGGATGGGTATGGACCCCTGGTTCTCGTTGTAAGCCTTAGAGAATTAAATTATTAAAATAAAAAATATATATATAATTTACAATTGTTATAATTCAAAGATATATATTTTAATAATTTAACTTATTAACTTATTAATAATTTAATATATATCATATAACTTTGAATTATAACAATTGTAAATTATTTTAAAGAAAAGCACTATGAAATGGGGGGAAATCATTTGAAAAAAACCCTTTCTTTGACCAAAACTTTTGAAGACCCTTTTGTGTGTGCACTAAATGGGAGCACATGACCCCGGAAGAGATGGACACTGTGCATCTCTTTGTTGGGGTCTGACCGCAGCATCCCCTCCCGATCCAGGGTCACTGGCCCCGTGGTGCCTGGACAGGACTCAGCCCCTCCCCCCTCACCGGGCTCCCCGCCTCCTCACCTTCCTCCGGGCTTTAATGCGCTTGTACACGTAGTCGGAGAAGGGGCTGCAGGGGGTGAAGCGGCCGGCCCCCTGGGTCACGTGCAGGCTGCCATCCTCCAGCATGATCTTGCCCTGGCAGATGACCACCAGGGGGGCCCCGCGCAGCTCCATGCCTTCAAAGATGTTATACTCCGCAGCCTGGGGCGGGGCAGGGGCACAGCCATGGGTATGGGCGTGGGAGGGGGAGAAAGGCAATGTGGTTCTCATGTGCTTCCCATCCTGCCATGGGGCAGCTAGGACTGGCCAGGTAAGCCAGGGAAAGCCTACACCGCATCCACAAGGACTCAGTGGGTAGAGGCCCTGGAGACAGAAGCTCCCCAAGTATAGGCTGGAATTCCTAGCAAAGGGAAGCACACCCGGTCCTTATTAAGGTCCCCATGGTGGAAGTAAATTTTGTCACTGTCAGTGTCCACGGAGAAGCTGGATAAGTATCAGGGAAACTGTACTTGGGTGGCCTTGAATTGGTGGGTTGGTAGGTGGGTCACATGACCCTTAGGCCCCTGCCAGCTTGAAATGAAATGTGATAGGTCACAATGTCTGGCAAAGGCCATTCCACCAACCAATGGGATTTCTTCCTACCTCTTTCATTCATTCAATTAGTTCAAGGTGTCAGGTTGTCTGGGTTTGAATCCTAGCTTCATTTTCTTGGGGCCTAAATTATTTAATCCCTCGGCACCTCCATTTCCCTATCTACAAAATGAGGATAATGACAGTGCCTGCCCATGGGAGGAGACTGCTGGGGAGACTGAATGGATGACAAGCACAGTGCCTGAAACATAGGCGCTGAAAAAATATGAACTACTTTCACTTTATTAACAAGTATTAAGCTCCTGTCCGCAAGGCACTGGCAATTACCTTCCACCTGAAAACTCCTTCTGATGATGTCATCAATGCTGGTCTCTCTCTCTCTCTCTCTCTCTCTCTCTCTCTCTCTCTCACACACACACACACACACACACACACACACACACACACGCCCCCATTCTTTTTCCTTCTAGGCACAAGGCACCACTGCATTTCCTGCCCTCCCGGAGGAAGCTGTGGCTACAGGACTGGCTTTGGCCAATGCAACATGACAGGAAGTGACACGTTGGGACAGCTTTCAGAGACACACGTGGAGATGACATCTCTATGGGCCCCTGTACCGCAGTGACTATGGTGGGCAGAGCCCTTCTGCGGTCTCATGTTGGGAGGCGGGGGTGAGAACTAAACTGTTGAGGCTGGAAGTCACTGAGAACTCGGGACGGTTTGTTATTGGAACACATACTGGCCTAACTACCCTGGCACGCCACATACACACATCTCTCCTGACCCATTCCCCGCCCCGACCCACGCCTGCCGGCTCCAGCCTCACCGACTGGTGGTTCTTGGCAGACACGATCTTCACGGCATCTGGGTCCCAGATCACCAGGTCGCTGTCGGAACCCACGGATATTCTTCCCTTGCGGGGGTACAGGTTGAAGATCTTCGCAGCATTGGTGCTCGTCACAGCCACAAACTGGTTTTCATCCATTTTCCCTGTGGCCTATGGAAATATAATTTTTCTTTTATTGTCAATGCAGGGCTTGCTTCTAAGCTCAGAGCAGGGTGACCACAAAGGCCCCCAAATACAAACAGGAGCCTTTGCGGTTGTGAGCACAGAACCACACCCAGCAAGCTTCCAGAACCGCTGGGCTGTCAGGGCCGCCCAGGCAAAGCGATGAAACACAAGGCTCCAGAGGGAAGTTACTGCTCCCGGAGTAGCCGCTCCTTTTCTCTGGCTATGTGAGTGCTTTCCCTTACTTTTACCCCTTACAATTCCAGTAGGGGTTGTAGGGAGTTCACACTAAAAACAAAGTGACGATGAGCCCATTTTTTAAATATGTGTTTGTATTTGCACACACACAGGATAACCTCACCCAAATGATAGCAGTGTTATCCCTGAGGAGTGAGTTTATGAGGAATTTTTGTTTGCTTTCATGAAATGTGATTTTCCCCCCAGTGGTTTCTAAGTATTCTCTATCAAGAAGGTACTATGTTGGTAATTTTAAAATAATTTTTAACAATTAAAATCAAAACAATTCTAAGATAGATATAGCGACAGTGAAGCAACAAGCAGAATGTCAAATTAAAGCGGGAGGGTAGAGATCTGGGGGAGATAAGAGGTCAACCGAAGGACTGGTATGCATGCATATAAGTACAACCAATGGACACAAAACTCTGGGAAGGGAGGGCATGTATGGGAGGGTGAGCAATGTACACATATAATACCTTAATTAAAAAATAATTAAAATAAATAAAAATAAAAGGTAAACTAAAAAATAAATAAAAATTTCTTCCATCAAAAAAAGTTGAAAGAAAAGAAAAAATATCAAAACAATTCTAGATAATGCCAAGATAAACACATACATACACTCACAAATACATAATGATGTAAAAAAATAAAATCTAAGTATATAAGAGGAGAGAAAAAAACTATTTATCCTTTCTCTCTTCTCAAAACAAAAGGCCCAGGTAAGAAAAAAAAAAAAAAAAGAATTTAGCTTAAAATCTAGCTTCCTGGTAGCCAAAAAGACAAGGGAAACTTGGTGGATTACACCGTATAGATAAATAAGGCATCGGATCATACACATCCTATTGGGCTCTGAAATGAGTGTCTCTAGAGTTTTTCTAAAACAGAACAGAGGGACATGACCAATGTAAAATATTCACCACTAATTTTACTGAACTCTTTGGGAGAACTCTCATTTGCATGGCTATTCTTCTGGCAGCGTAGATAATGTCCACAAGGAAAATAAAACCAGGCCCTTTCGCCAGAAGACCCCGATGCACGGCCTGGCCACCCTCCCACCACCGGATCCTTACCACAGCCTTGTCCCAGATGACAGACATCCGCTCCTCCACCCCGTTGGTGCCTTCAGGAATGGCTGTGAAGTTGTCCTTCCCGATCGCTTTCTGGGCGGTGCTGAAGGTGCAGTGGGCACTGCCAGAGAGCTGCAGGTCCCCGCTGGCAAAGGAGGAAAGCTTGTGTGAATGGGACAGGTGGCCAGGGGCAGCGCAGGGGCCCAGAATCAAGGGTCTAGTGTCAGCGTCTGGAGTGCCACGACCCGAGTTTGGAACCCTCCCTCTACCTCTTGCCAACTATGTGAACTTGGGTGAATGTCTTCCCAGCCCTGGGACTTGGTTACCCCATCTGGAAAAATGAGGGGGTGGGATTAGGTCATCTCTTATGCAACAAAACAGAGGGGACCCAAATGAGGGAAGGGGACTGATCTGCAGAGAGAAGCAGCAAACAAGTCCCCTATAATTTGGGTTAGGTGGTCATCATGAACAGTTGTTCGAATTTCGGCAGATAATTTAGTCCCTCTGACCCTCAGCTGCTCAATCTGTATAACAGTTACGTAAGTCCCTCCCTCATCAAGTTATAAGGGGCAATGAGATCATGTGTGTGGTCTCACCCTAGTGCCTGGCACACAAAACACACGGACTGCTATGACCGTTATAAGCGTAATTACTGTAGTATTTTTACAAGCACAATGGGGAAGTGCCTGTTGTCTGCCCTCCAGATTGCAGGGGAATTCTCAGCATCTTTCCTCACTGCAGACCCAAGTCCAGCTGTGGGATGGGCTGCCCTGGGTCTCATCCCACCGGCCCCAGGATGTCTCCACGCCACGCCAGCTGCTGGCCATTCCGCACCAACCTGGCCAGCAAGGAGTTGATGTAGTCAGGAGTGGTCGGGTCAGGACTCAGAGGTGGGGATGTCACAAATGCAGCTGCCTTGGCCCAGTTCTTGCTCCAGTAATGGGTTCCATCTGTGCCAAGGCTGGCAGTGATGGGCTCTCCAAACACCACGTTTCCTACGAGGGGTAGGCAAAGAGTTTCGCATAAGGTACTGCTACCTGGGCACCTCTTAGATAATCACGGCCTCTTTGCCTACTCAAGGCTGTGGCTCTGGAATCAGGCCTGGGTTCAAGTCCACATTCCCACCTTTTCTAAGCCTCTGCTTTTTTAGCTGTGTGTGTGTGTGTGTGTGTGTGTGTGTGTGTGTGTCTGTGTGTGGTGGGGTGGGGGAGGTGCGGGGGGGGCATTCCTGAGATTACAAGAAGCCACTGCTTGCAAGATACAGTATTAATTCTCAAATTTTGAGGCAAATTAAAATGAAAAGCAAAAGAAAAATATGTACACATTGATTATAAGATTCACCCTCATTTCAGAAATATTAAAATGTGGCCCGGCCTGGATGATTCAACCTATGAACCAGGAGGTCACGGTTCGACTCCCAGTCAGGACACATGCCCAGGTTGGGGAGCTCAATCCCCAGAGGGGGGCATGCAGGAGGCAGCCAACCAATGATTCTCTCTCATCATTGATGTGCTTATCTCTCTCTTCCTTCCCCTCTGAAATCAATAAAAAAAGAAATATTAAAATGTAGAATAGGTCCATCCTGGAACTGATGAAACTAAATAATGTCTACTTCCCAGGCTTGTGAAAATAAAAGGACTTGGCATGTTTAAAATGTCTGCTACAAAGGATATGCCCAATAAATATTATTTCTTCATACCTCCTCCCCCTCCCCACTATGAGGGTCCAAAGCCCCAAATGTGCCCACATCCCTGGGGAACGGCTAGATCCTGCTGCTCCAAGGACACGCGTTGGTTCCACAAAGAGAAACGCACCCCATGGATTAGAAGATCTTTCCCACCATGTCTATTAATCCCTAACCCAAGGCAAGGAATGATTTGCTCAAGGACCCCAATAGCGTGGGGCACACCAAAGATGAGGCTCGATTCTCCGTCCCTATGTCTGGAATTAGGGACTTCAATACAAATCAAGGAGAAGAAGGATATTGGGAAATACGTTGATCTAAGCTTCTGACTTCTTAAAGAAGAGATGATGATACAGAAGGCAAATGCAGAAGGCAAATACATAAGGTGGGTTGATACTAAGATTCTCTAGGCCAGGATCCTAGGCTAGAGATGGCCTGCATTGCCCTGGGCTTCTTTAGCTTCGGTTCTTCATCTTCTACATTCAAGTTCCCCACAAGGTTCCAGTGTATCAAGGCTCTAATGGCCAGGATTATAAATAGGTGTTTGCCTTGCTCCAACTGTTACCAGTTGATTTTGTTTGACTGAAATTCTGCGTAAGGAAGAATTCTAATAATGCTTCTGGCTTCACCAGAAAAGACTCGGGATCAATTAGTGATGTCTGCCCTGGGCAAAAGGAGGAGGAAGCAATGGCAACAATTCATACAGGAGTGGGCAAAAGTAGGTTTACAGTCATGAGTGACATGCTTTTAAGTTAATAAAGCTACCGTGGTAATCATAAGCTGCATGTCTTTTTCCACAGGAGAAACTGTAAATCTACTTTTGCCAACCCCTGTATATGACACCCCAGCTCTTTGGGATGACAGTAAAAAAGGATCCGCATATGACTAATGAGAATTCCAAGGGCTCTCCAAAAATATTTACCAAACTGAAGCACACAGGGCCACAAAGAAATGAAGAAATGAAAGCCAAGGCAAGCACTCAAGTACCATTAAGAGAAATGGCAACTTTAAAAGTGGGAGAACCCTCCCTTTGGACTATTTATAGATGGAGGAGTAGGATAAGCAAAGACTGACGTTATACCTGGGCTTGAATACTAGCTCTCCAAACTGGGAGAGAGCTGGACAAGGTGAGCTGCAATTTCCTTTTCTGAAACTGGGAGGAAAAATGCCTATTTCTCAGGGTTGAGAATTTTACACCATAATTAATTTAAAGTGCAAGCATTTTACTGCACTTTACAAATACTGTTTTTGACAAATTGAAGGCAAAAGCCTCCTCTAGCAAAAACGATTATGCCTTGACGTCTCAGAGGATGGTTAGCAACTTTTAGCAACAAGGTGTTTTAAATTAGTGTGTGTACATTGCTTTTTAGAAATAATGCTATTGCACACTTACGAGGCTAGTGTAAACATAACTTTTATATACCGTATTTGCCGGTGTATAAGACGATTTTTTGGCCCTGAAAAATACGTATTTGCCGGCGTATAAGACGACCACCTAACATTTCCACTAAAAATACAGAGTTTGTTATATACTCGCCGTATAAGACTACCCCCCACTTGGAGGCATATTTTTCAGGGCCAAAAAATCGTCTTATATGCCGGCAAATACGGTATAGACTGGGATACCGAAAATTCGTGTGTGATAATCTGCTTTATTTCGATATTTGCTTTATTGTGGTGGTTGGAAACCAAATCCGCAACATCTCCGAGATACGCCTGCATTAGTATTTATCTCAGTTGGTCTTCATAAGCTATATATGCCTGATATTATGTCTGAGCAGCAATGCTGAGCACCTGGTGATGGAACACCCAGGGGCTTAGAGAGGAGCCTGCTCAGCAGGGAGGAGGGAACCCTGCCACCCTCTGACTTCCTGTGCGAGCGCCCTTGACTCTCTCCCAGGGAACGACAGCTCAGGCGAGGCTCATTGGCAAAATCTCAGCAGCCAGTTTTTTGTCTCTGGAATAATGTAACCCTTCCACCCTAGAGACACAATGTCTTTGTCCTTGCGGGCGAATCATGAACCAAAAGGCCAAGGGTGAGGAATTTTTCCTCATGAGGTTTAAAACAAGACCCGGAATATCATTGAAACACTCTGTCCTGCCCCCCACCCCCCTCGGTCATCCTGAGAATGGGTCCCAGGCAGGACACAGCCCTCGGCAGAAGGTACCGGTACGAAGATGAGGATGTCTGTGGTAGTGGGTCATGGGAAGAGGTGTGTGTGTGTTGGGGGAGTGGGGTCCCCAGTGCTCTTTTCTTTCTTTTTCCTTTTCTGCCTTTCTCCAAGAATGGATAAGGAAAATGGGGCTGCTTTCCTGGTTGGCGCCCGATGACTCATCCCCAGTGGAGCAACCACACCGTGTCATGTGGAGACACTGAAAAGCTGAGAGGAAACAGCAGGCTTCCCGGGAGCAGCGCAAGGCAGGAGGCAGGAGGTGCCTGGAATCTGCCAGCAGAAAGACCGTCTAGACAATTAGGACCATTCCCTTCCCTTTGCCAGAGGCCACGCCGTCAGTCAGCTGGACTATTTTCAGCCACCCCGCTCCCCCACATCTGGAGTTCACAGACCGGTTCTGAGTTTGGTAGCTGACTCACTCACTGTGGGTCTGTCCACTTCCAGAACAGCCACAGCTCACCGTGGCCACAGTCATACCACTGGGCCTGGTAATCCTCGCTCCCAACCAAACACAGAGCCCCGCACTTCCGGTTCCTCAACCGTTGTTCACAAGTGAGCCCATCGGTCTCCCAGGAAGGACAAGAATGAAAAGCAGGAAAGAAAGCTTTGAAATGAGAGTAAACTTCAGCTTAGCGCCAGGTGAGCGAAGGATGCCCAAGTTAACAGCAATGGGGGAAAGCGGTGGAAGGCAGTGGGGACGGAGCCTGGGTCACGAAGGTCATGCCGCCCATTCAACCCCTTTTCGAAAATAACTCGTGTTGCCCTGTGGGGCTCAGGGGGAGGACCTGCCCTAGGCCCTGCCAATCAGTTACACCATCCAGAGCAGACACTGGATCAGGGATGAGGCCGTCACAGTCCGGAGGACTTGGGCTTGAGCTGCTGGAAGACAACAGGCATTTATTCTTGTCACTGGTCATACTGAAAATAAGGCCACCAGACTCAAGATCGGAGAGAGACAGAACCCGAATCCCATTGTTTAAGCCCCCTGCTGTGGCCATGCCTGAAATACCAATAATTTGCTTTGGTTTCTGTTAAGTCAGTTTGAGCCTGGTCTTTGACTTCCGCGCCCAATATAATCCTGATTAAAAGCCCGTTTATAAAGCTCAGGTAATGTGAACTGCCAGTAAAAGATAAAGGGGAGGAAAATGAAGCGAGTCTCCAAAGAACTGATTCCAGCTGTGTCATCTGGGGAAAACCACTAACCCTTCCTGAGCCTCAGTTTACCCCTCTGCCCGGTGGGATTAATCCCGGGATCCTGGTACCCAGGGGAACGCAGTGAAGCTGAATGCGCCGCCGTGGCTGAGGGGCTTCCCAGAGAGCGAGGCAATGAGCAGAACAGGCACAGCCTGCACAGGACACCCTGGGAGGGAAGGAGACCTTCGGGAACACGAGTCACCTTTTTTCCTGGCTTGTGAGATGAGGTCGGCCGCACTCTTGCTCATGACCTTCGTGACATAGAGAGGGCAGTTGGTTTGGCTGGCGATAGTGATGGCACGGAACACAGCCTCAGCTTCCAGCTGGAAAAAACAACAACAAGGCCCCTGAAGTCAGCAGGGATGGGAGTCTCTCAAAGCCACCACTCCCACATCCACACACTGAGAACAGGCTGAGGCTAAAAGCCCGGTGCTGAACGCACTGGGTCTAAGTCTCATAGAGCGCCCCCTGGCGGTGCACGTGACTGAGCTTCCCAGGGCCTCCGCCCCTCCCTGTGGCGGAGATCAGAGGCCAGCACGGGCCTGGCACAGAGCAAACTGCCTCAATGCAGCTAGTTTTTCCTTTATCTGTTCTCTCCCCTCCCTGTGATGATCACCAAGGGTACAGGTGATGGAAGCCTTTGCTCCCCAATCTTCCCGGGGCAGCTTCTCCAGCAAAGCACAATGCCAGCATCCATGGTATGAAATTGCCAGCCGAGGCGATGAGGCACCATGCATCTTCCAATCCTCGCCTGCTTCAGCAGGTGGTCAGTGAAAGGTTAATTCCAGCAGGCATGTCCTGTGCTAACAATTCCCAGTGTCTCCACACAAAGGCTCCTTTTGTTATCAACCTCCTCCACCCCACAGACCCCAATGTGGAGTTCATGTTTGCAGAGATGCTAACCAGCCCAGTTGCATGTATTAAGAAAGCCCGCGTTTCCCTTATTTCACCAACAAAGCAGGGTCCGCAAAGGGGCGCAAACAGCCTGGATCTGACTTCTAGTTTTGCCACTTAGAAGTGGGGTGACCTCAGGTACCTCAAACCTCCTCCTAAAGCCCCAGTTTCCTTGTCCATAAAGTGGGGATAATAGGACCTGACACAGATGGTTGTTCCGAGCACTAATAGTTCACCCGTGCAAGGCGACTAGCCCACTCCTGGGGCGAGGCCAGCGTTCCTTGAAGGGTTAGCTGTTGGTCTTCGAGGTGATGGCAGCTTCCGACTGGTGTGCAAGGGCCTGCTTTATACCCAAAGCTACTGCCCAAGTTAGTCCAGTGCAGCCCAAAGCAGAGCCACTGGCGTGTTTCCATTCAATCGGCAACGTTTTGGACGGCTATGGCATTCCGGTTAGCCTGTGCAGCCCAACCCTTTCAGAAAGACCAAAAATAGCTTGCAGATGCCGGACTCGAACCAGCTCCTGCCTGTGGCGAGCGTGGCTCAGCAGACAGACTCTTAAGAACTCAGCTGGTCCAGCTGGCGTCCCCCAAGCTGCACTTTGTTCCACGTGGATGAGACCCCGGGGGCCACCAACCCCAGAAACTCGGCCACCTTCCTGAGCTCCCAGAGCAGCGTCTCTGAGCCTCAGGCTCAGCTCTCTGAGTCACTCAGCTGGTGCCTGGGTGTCCTCTGAACCTACGAGGGGCTGGCTCCTCCCATGCTCAGTCCTCCCTCTTCACACCTATGCTGACCTCTCCAGGCGCCCTGTGACCTCGGTGACCTCTGCCCGGGCCCCTTTGACCTCCCTCCCTCCCAGCACTGCAGGTTTGTCAGCACCTTGACAACATGACTATCTTTGGAAGGTGACATCACTCCCAGCTTCACCCAAAAGGGCTTCCAGGGCTGTTGGGATCTGCCTCCTGGAGCCTTTCTACTAAAAAGGAGACGGGAACAGGGAGAAACAGGGGGTGGGGGGGAGGGGTGAACAAACAAACCAAGGGACAAAAATAGACTTTGCTCAGAAATCCCCTGGCTGCTGCTGAAGGATCTGTCTGGCCAGCACATCTCCACAGTGGCCGGCATCTAAGAAAAGTGTCACCAACAGCGCCGGTCACCCCGGCCTACCTGCATTGTGTAAACTTCCTTCAGACACAATGGGCCTCGGCCGCTCTGCTCCTCGGCTTCCTTGTGCACAATGACCCCGGCCACCCCGAGCGGCAGCAAGGACAACCGACAATGCCGCCAGCACAGTCCTGGGCAAAGCGACTGCTCCAAGGACGGGCCTGGCATTGAGGACACAGCCTTTCACGGGGATGCTGTGACTGTAACCTCATCACGACTTTTTTAAAATGGAGGTTTAATTGACATAGCATTGGGTATTTCAGGTGCACCACATGGTGATTCCAGATGGGTACCTATTGTGAAATGACCTCTACAAGTCTTGTTAACATCCGTCACACACTTTTTTTGTTGCAACATTTTTTTGGGATGAGAATTGTCCAGATCTACTCTCTTGGCAATTTTCAAATATGCAATACAGTGTTACTAACTACACACTACACTGTACATTACATCCCCATGATTTATGCATTTTATATCTGGAAGGTTGTACCTTTTGACCATCTTCATCCAATTTCCCTACCCTTTGCCTTTGGCAACTGCCAATCTGTTCTTTGCATTTATGAACTTGTTGTTGTTGTTGTTGTTGTTGTTGTGTGTGTGTGTGTGTGTGTGTTTGGGGGTAGAGGTGTTAGGGGAGTGATTGTTGTTTTGTTTCTTAGATTACACACCAAGTCAGATCTTATGGCATTTATCTTTTTTTATCTAATTTCATGTAGCATAATTCCCTCAGGGCCCATCCATGTTATTACTAAAGGCGGAATTTCATTCTTTTTTTATGGCTGAATGATATTCCTGTGTGTGTGTGTGTGTGTGTGTGTGTGTGTGTACCACATTTTATTAATCCATTCATTCATGGATGAGCACTGAGGTTCTTTCCATATCTTGTAAATAATGCTGTAATAAACACGGGGGTGCAGATGTCATTTTGAATTAGTGTTTTCATTGTCTTCAGATAAATACCCAGAAGAGGAATTGTTGATAGTTCTGTTTTGAGGGACCTCTTTACTGTTGTCCACAGTGGCGGCACCAATTTACACCCCCAACAGACAAAATTATAAATTATTTCAACTGGTAACAGAAGTATCGCTAGACAAAGGAGTGTCTGGGTGCTGATGATGTTCTGTTCCTCCAACGGGGTGCTACTTACATAGGTGTGTTCAGTTTGCGAAAATCCCTTGCACTTTTATATTAGGAACACTCCTCTCTATGTATGTTACGATTTAATTTTTTAAAAGATTCTGGAAGAGATGGGCAACGAGCAGGTAATCATTTCTGATGCTGACTCTGACTCCTTCCTCTACCAAGTGAGGGGCTTGAATGACAGATCAGGAGCACGGTTCACTTCGCTGACATGGAGGACTTTGAATGTGCTCCCTGTGCCAGACCCAGGGTAGCCCCTCAAAGCCAACATGCCCTCAGCCAAGTGGGCAGCCAATTTCCAACTGTGCCCTGTGCCCACAGCTGAGCTTGCTGACCTCCCAGAGGCATGGAATCAGCCCCCACTGACCTTTCATTCGCTCTTCAGCTGCTAAGCACAGTCCCTGAGCAGCATTCATTTTACATGCGGGGAAACTTCCACACCTAGACACAATGAACCCCTGACCCAAATCGACTGACATACTGCCTGTCAAAAAATCTATTCTGCCTCCTATCCATAAGGCCAATATCTTGCAGGTCTCACACTGTGATGTGGGACACGGGAGTTAAGTAGAAATGTCTCTGGAATTCACATGGATTAAGAAAGGATTTGGAAATTTTCCACTCCTACTGAATAACTGCGGGATACCTCCAAGGGGTGTTATCTTTAGAGAGATTAGGGGTCAAAAGCAAGCATTCCTTTCCCATTTTCTCAGGGGCCCTCATGTTGGCTCAGTCAAAGTGGTCTTTGGGAGAAATGTTCCAGTCCCCTGTCTGGTACTGATAGAAGCCACGCTGCCTCTCACCCTGTTTGCTCATACACTGTGTGTGCCTGTGCGTGGGGGAGGCTGAGTACTAGCTCCGCCTCTGCAAAATGATTGACAGGCCATCGGGGTGGCTGCTGGGACTGGCCCTCTGGTGACAGGAGTCCCTGGGAAGATGCTGGCAAAAGAAGAAAGCCCCTCCTGCTATTGCTTCTCTTTCTTCCTCCTCCTCTCCTCCCTCCCTCCCTCAATCCCCTGCAACGTACCTCCTCTGGTCTGCTCAGCACATGGCCTTCTGGCCCGGTTATCCCCACCTCCAACATCCGGGCTTGCTCCTGGAATGAGAGAAAAAAATAGAGGACAGTGTTTCGTTTTTATTTTTATTTTTAAAAAAAATATATTTTATTGATTTTTTAGAGATGAAGAGAGAGGGATAGAGAGTTAGAAACATCAATGAGAATCATCGATCAGCTGCCCCCAGCACCCCCCCCCACTGAGGATATGCGTGCAACCAAGGTACATGCCCTTGACCGGAATGGAACCCGGGACCCTTAAGTCCGCAGGCCAATGCTCCATCCACTGAGCAAAACCGGTTCCGGCTAGGTTTTCGTTTTTAAAACTTATGACATCGCTTAGTCAAGATTTATTTCAAAGCCCGAAATCATTCAGACCAAGCAAAAATGGTACTACTGCTATTTCTTGTAATACATCAGTACCTACACTAAAACTTTAAAGCACATAGGGCACTATAAGCTAACTCCTAAATATATTTCCTAAGACACGGAGGGAAGTTTCTAGATGGGCTCCACTGGGATTTAGAGGAGTCACGCTGAAGATGTATTCAAGGGGGAGAAGAATAAAATATGCATGTTGAACAAATTCATCAACTCTACAGGAGGAATTGCACAATAGGATAGGGCCTTAATTAAAAGGAGGGAAAAAAACCCATTTGACAGTGGCTTGCTTTTATTACAAGAAAAACAGTTTGTTAAAAGGTACCGCTTTTTCTATATTGTGCTCCAAAACTCACACGATCACTTATACTTCATCTCTTTCAGATGCAGACCTCTGTAAGCACACTCCCTTAACTCGTTTTTTAATTTACTTATGCATTTTAAAACCTATTCACTCAACAAAAGTATTGAGTATCTGCTGTAAGTTAGGCTCTAGGTTAGATACTTACTTGAATTAAGGCAACGAGGCCCCTGACTTGATGGCCCTTACAGCGCTGTCCCGCCATTTCCCAGAGACTAGTCAACCCACCGTCTACATGGGAATCAACTGGGTTGTTTGTGGAGATGCAGAAGTCTGGCTCTATTCAGGTCTACCAGATCTGAATACCTGAGGTTAAATTCTAGGAACCTGCATTTTAGTAAGCTCATCGGGCTCTTCAAAGCTTTACTTTTATGACTGAAATGAATGGATTAGAATTTAACCAAACTACTGCCTCTAACCACCATTACCGGAGTTCATCTATTGGTCAAATTCTAATTAACTAGGTCTTGGAGGAGGCAGGACTGTCTTCCTCTTGTGGCTAATGGCTAAATTCCTCAGACTTCTGGCCAGCTTTCTGGAAGAAGCAGGTGGCTGGACAGTGAACACAGGCATGGCTAACTGGCACTGGCACAAATCCTAAGCCACCATCTCTGCGATTTTGCTGGCATTCATTCTCCAAGTCCGAAGGCCAGCTCCTCTGAGCCTGTGCACCGGGGAGGTGAGAGAGGTGCAGAGAGTGAACTGGAACCGTGAGGTATTAGGAAGAAGGAATTCCTTCTATCTGGAAAAGAACTATTTTGTTATTGATGTTTGTTTTTGATAGTATTTTTTAAGAATCGTAGAAAAGAAGGTGCTACTAAAAGCAACCATGACAAGTAAAATGGCCGCTCTCCCCAGCTCTACAGTGTTTGAAAAATGCTCAGAGGCTGATTGTTCCAGCAATGTACCTCCATTTCATTCTTGCTATTTAATTCATCGAAACTTGGACTGAATAAAACTCCCAAACTCTGGTGAGTTTCCACTTTGAATTGCCTTTCAAACACACTGAAGGATTAAGGTCTCCAGTGAAAGCATCTTCTATCTGTTAGGACACTCTAGCTGTGACCTGTTTAAGAGTTCTAGGACAACACCCAGGTGAAGGTCATGGGGGGAACTCTTTCAAACAAGCTTGTCTGAGCCCACTCCTGACCTCCTGAATCTGAAGTTAGAGACCTGGGAAAATCCTAGAAATCGGTCTCCAAGCTCCAGAGGTGATTCTAAAGTGCTGCTCATGCTGGCAAGCCCTGTGCCCAAAGCCAGGTTGCCCTCAGCTGAAAGATGAAGAATGGCATGTAAGCCCGGCCAGTGTGGCTCAGTAATTGAGCATCAACCCAGGAAGCAGGAGGTCACCAATTCGATTCCTGGTCAAGGCACATGCCACGGTTGTGGGCTGGATCCCTAGTAGTGGGTATGCAGGAAGTAGTCCATTAATGATTCTATCTCATTATTGATGTTTCTACTCTCTCCCTTCCTCTCTGAAGTGTGTGTGTGTGTATGTGTGTGAAGCATGCCATGTAAAAGGCCCTAGATGAGTATCTCAGTGGTTAGAGCACCATCCCAATACACCAAGGTTGCAGGTTTGATTCCCAGTCAGAGCACACACAAGAATCAACATACATGTACATACAAATCAATGCATAAATAAGTGAAATAATAAATCAATTTTTCTTCTGCACCCCCTCTTAAAAAATTCAATTAATAATAATAATAAAAAGAATGGCATGTGAAAGACCATTGGTGCCACCTGGCATGGGTGGGAAGCAATGGCACTTTGAGACACCGACACGGGGGTAAGCACACAGTTTGGGTCATGGCAGTTTGGTCTGCTCCAGGAGGAAAGAGACCCTGTCCTTTTCATCTTCCCTCCCCAGTGCTTTACCATAATAGGTGCCCAATAAATATCTGTTGGGTGAGTGGCCAAGGATGCTGTGTTCTCAGACTGTCCTTTGGAAAATACCCCTTGCTGGGACCCGTAGGGAGAGATTTCTTCTTCCTTAGTCACTTTGGCACGAAGCGCGGCCAGAGCCTCTGAGGACAGCAGCTGCTCCATTTAGATAATGTGATCACATCTTTCAGCTCAAGTCTGAATTTCATAAACACGCACCAGAAACCCATCCAAATGGATGAATGCCCTTATTCTCTTCCTAACTCAGACCAGATCTTCCCAAGGTAGGGGGGCGGGGGCGCTCGGGGGAGGGAGCAGAGACACTTCCGTGCACGCAGCCACAGAGGAAGTGGGAGAGGGGCTTTGAGTGGGAGCGGGTTCGCCTGCCCGGGCTCCAGAATGAAGACGCGGGGAGTTTGGTTTCTAGGGCTGAGACCCCTGGCTGCTGGGCTGAAAACTTGGAGAAGGGGGAGCAGTGATGGCTCTAATACCACCGGATACCTCCCCGGGGAGGGAGGCGTCTGGACCTTCCTTGGAAAATGATTTCATTAGCTCTGGGTGTGTGGAGGACGTAGGCGAAGGCTGTCAGGGGCCTGACTAATTAACCTCTTGGCCATAAGCAAGAGGAAAGTGCACACTTAGCTCACCTCCCCTGCCAGGGAGACAACACTCCAACAGCTGGAGCCCTACAGCTGGACCAGTGGGGCGAGGGGCCCAGATGTACCCTCTCTGGGTGAGACGCCCACTGAGGCCCGTCACGTAAGCAACTGAGATTCTGGTCTCCAGGTCAACTGCTGTGATCTTTGGGCCGGCGACGTAATCCTTCTGGGCCTCAATGTTCTCATCCACAAAAGGGGGAGGATGGCGGTCACCTCTAAAGGGTTGGGTGAAGGTTCAGTGAGAGCCAAAACTGGTTTGGCTCAGTGGTAGAGCTTCGGCCTGTGGACTGAAAGGCCCCGGGTTCCATTCCGGTCAAGGGCATGTACCTTGGTTGCGGGCACGTCCCTGGTAGGGGGTGTGCAAGAGGCAGCTGGTCGGTGTTTCTCTCTCATCAACGTTTCTAGCTCTCTATTTCTCTCCCTTCCTCTCTGTAAAATATCAATAAAATATATATTTTTTTAAAAAAGATTCAGTGAGAACCTAGGAGACCACGTATAGGAGCCTGGCACACGGTAGGAAGTGCTCACCACGTGGTACCTGCTATTGGAAGCCCACAGGTCTAAGCCAGACTGGGCCTCAGCACTGTTCCCACACCCCTGCCCATCCCATTCGCCACGTCCGGGACAGCTTCTGAAATGAAGGCAGAGCCCACGCACTTCCGAGCTGCCGAGGACATCTGTTTTGGCCCACCTCTGTGTAGCCTGGTGCCCGGCACGGAGCGCGCAGGAAATACTCCCTGACAGGATGAATAATGGCTCCTTGCTATTCATCGTATCGCACGGACTCGGAGAGCTCACACTCTTTCCTGGCAGCCTCCGTCCGGCTGGGGCCAGTCTTGGGATAAGTACAACTGTGGCTGCGGCACATCTGTGCAGCCAGCCCATTAAGCGGCCCCGGAGATGGGAGGGAAGTGCTTTCTGCT
Organism: Vespertilio murinus; assembly: GCA_963924515.1. NCBI lineage: Eukaryota > Metazoa > Chordata > Mammalia > Chiroptera > Vespertilionidae > Vespertilio > Vespertilio murinus. Next base: position 22,192,358 of record OZ004708.1, on the reverse strand, counting down.
TCTCACCGATGATCGCTTTGGACCTTGGGACCCTCACTTCCATCACTCACAGGTTTCTCAGCATGATTTCTAGGAAACCAACGGGACATGGGAGCCCCACAAGACTTAAATTCTTTATCGTCTAAGGCCACGAGTGCCGCGGTCCTGGATTGGATTTCTGGCTTCTGAGAAGTGCTGCCTTAGGGATTTTCTTTAGGACACAGAATGCCACGTAGCTGGGACTCGTTTGCAAAAGAGAAGCAGCAATACTCTCCCAAGACATGGCCCGACGGGAAAACCTCCTCTTCCAGGAAGCCTTTCTGGATTCTCCAGAGCGGCCAGATTTCTCTCCGTTTTCCAATAGCTGCCACCTGCTCCCTCACTTGTCCACGTTTCCTTTGTTCCTCCTCCTAGACACGAGGTCCTTTAGGGCAGCATTTTAATGGGACACTTATGACGGTGCCTTCCACACAGTGAGAGCTCGAGCAACAGGGAAGCGAAGAGGAAACAGGGGGGATGCGGAGGGAAGCCCATGCGAAAAGCACCCTCCATGGAGCCGCACACCCTTACCTGGGCGATGATGTCCCCATTCTCAGCGTGGACCTGAGCAATAGCTCCCAGCTCGCCCAGGCAGGTGAAGATCTCGTAGAGCTGAAACGGAAATGAGTCTCTGTCACCTCCACCGGCCACCAGTGCTCTCATCAACCTCACATGAGGCCCGGCTACGAGAGCCAGAGGGGATAAACCAGAGGCAGCAAGTGCCCAGGGCAGGGATACAGACTGAAACAGGCCCAGCCCAACGGGGGCGTGAGTCCGAAGAAACTTCCAGAAGACCGTCTCTATACAGGACCTACTGTGTTGCCTAAGCAGCCAGGGGGAACACATAACAATGCTGCTGACCGCTCTACCACCTCCCCGCCTCAGCACACATTTTTAGGGAATTATTTCCCATTGAGCTGACACGGAGTTTCAGAATCCTTCTCACCCCGTGCTCCCAAGAGCACCAAGCCCAGCCAGAAGCTAACTCGAGAGCTGAAACTTCTAACTCTCAACCTGTCGACACAGATCTCCCTTCACCTTCTAATCAGGGAAGGTGGGATTACGACTTAGATGTGTCTAAAACACATCTCACTAATTTCTTAAGGACAGAGTCAGAAGCAAGCTGGGACAATCCCCTCAAAAGGCAGGCGGCCCTCCTTAATCCTTCAAGGCTGAGCCCCTCGCCTGTTCCGTGGGCCCATAAGGAGTCTGCGTTTGCTCTGTAGATGCAGACTGAGGCAGGGCCTTCCTCTTGTCCTCTTGAGAAAGCTGCTGCCAGGGGAACTTCTGGCTCCCTGTCTACTTGCCCCTGGCGCCCTGCCCGTTCCCTGATTTAAGATGGAGTGTGGTCTGCAAGAAGCACTCTGGCCCAGCGGTCTCCCGCAGGGCCCACAGTGACTCATGTGGAAGGAGCCAAGGTCACCAGCAACAACGGGAAACCCATCCTGGTACCCCACACCACACAGCAATGGGGCATTACCTCTGTGTTGGACACCTGGTACAGATCCTTGTAGGCCATGTAAACCATGAAGGAGTTAACCCCTGCAAGAGAAGGGGGGGGGGGGGAGAGACAGGAAGAAGACAGCGTTATCACAACCACTCTCCATCCTTCATTCCCACATTTATGGCCCATGGGGTCCATTACAGGCTCCGGTCCAATGCAACGTGATGCTTCCCATTCTCCAAGAGCATTTTTCTATTCCCTCCTTTCCCTGGAAAAGCAACAATTCCTTCGTAATGTCATAGAGAATGGTCTCTTCTTCTGCATCCCTTTCTGGCCCACAACCAGCACTCCCCTGCCCACATGGTCAATAAGCTTTGTTTTTGCTTGAGGCAGTATCCTATATAATAAAGAGCTAATATGCTAATTAGGTTAAAAAGCAGAACAACCATCTGGACAGCCTTCCGGAGGAAGCCAAGGCAGGGAGGACCAGCTGAGGCTGCAAAGAGCTGTGAGGGCTGGCCAAGGCTGAGAGGGCCAAGCCCCTTGCACAAATTTCATGCACCGGTCCTCTAGTATATATACATATATAAAATTGAGAATCACTATTGCACACTGGTAGTGTTCACACACTGGGGGTTGCACCACATACTAGTTCAGTGCACTTGGAATATCTGACTTCTTGAGCCTCAGTTTCCTCATCTGTAAAATGGAAAAATAACAGTACCCCTTGTGTTCTTATTTTTAAGTGTGGGGAATGTCCAATGAGATACATGCCGAGCTCCTAGCTCTGACACACACACACCTGATCTCCATGAACAGCTTTTCTGTGGTTGGTTTATTTTGCTGCTTAAGGGGTGCCCACCCTGCACGTGACCTTTGCAGGGGTGAGTCTGAGGGGACCCTGTCCTTGGGAACCAGCAGAGCTACTGGGCTGGAGTCAAGTGTCACCTTGAGTTTAAATAGCTAAGCCGTGAGGGTATTGAGAAATGATCCATTTAGTTCTTTACCTCAAATAAACTATGAATACAGTAATGTACAGGAATAGGTGGGACTGGGGAGCAGAGAGTCGCTTTGAAAAAAGGAGGATAATTTTGGTCGCCAACCATCAGGGCCGCCTCAGCCCGCAGTGTTCCAGGTCAAAGTGGCTGCAATCTGAGAACTTCACTCCCCGGAGTGGTTCCACCGAGGGCAGTTCTTCCCAACACCACTCTGCCCGCAGCCTCTGCGTCATCCCTGGAATGACCAGGCCCTCTGGAAGGAAGTGGGTGTTAAAGCCGTTCCGAAGCCCAGGTGAAAGGGGACACAGGAAGGAGGGAGAGGGTTAACCTCTCATTCTGAACGGGGAAGGACGGGAGCAGAGCTTGCGGGGTGAGGAGGGGAAGCTTGTCTTCTGAGAGGTCATCCTCTCCCCTCCATCCCAGGACACGCTCCTGGCCTTTGCCTCAAGACTCCGCGCATCCAATCAGTCCTGCATCTGATGGCATCTATCCTGATGCTCTTCACTGGCCTGCTTCCTTCTGCCTCGAGGGCTTGGCAGAGGCCATTTCTTATACTTCCCTACGTATCCTCCCCCCCCACCCCCCCGCCAGCCTTATAGGCCAGCACATCGCGTGTCTGTATTGGGGGATGGGGGGGGGGCGTGTGTGTGAAAAAATCTGGCCATCCAAATGTAGGAAGAAGTAGAGAACAGAAGAATCTAAGAAGACAGTGGGAACCTAAACCATGTACTCACTGAGAGGAACTCCCCTTACATTCCCCCCCCCCCCGCCCCCACATACACACAAAGATATGTTTCATGCCCTAAGCTCCTAGCCTGAGTACTAACACATTTTTGCTCCCAGAACATCTTAGTTTTCCTGAGGATGCTATTAATATATACTAGTAATGAGTTTGACAAGTTTTACCTTTCAAATAAAAATAATGAAGCTTAAAAATTCCTAATCTCATACGCAGTAGGTGTGTGACCTTGTATATGAAGTTAACCTCTCCTGGCCTCAGTTTCTTCCTCTGTCAAATGGGCAGCCCTGCCTGGAGGCGAAGAGCCTATTGTGGGGAGATCTACTGCTCGCTACTCATTCTGAGCCCCAGGGTCTCTGTCTGCCACGTGGGAGTAATAATTCCCATCCCGCGGGGACCCTGCAAGGAGTCGGAATGACGGACCAAATAAAGCGCCTGGAACGCAGTGGTGCCCCTGTCTCCCAGCACACATGCTTGCGGTTCCAGGCTCCACGCCTGGGGAAGGGACTCAGATGAATGGATATTGTGCAGAGGATGGGGGAGGGGGAGGGAGGAAGGCACGCTCGGGCTCACCTTTGTCTTTGATGAGGCTCTGCACCTCCTGCTTCACACTGTCGTTCCAGTGGGTGATGTCCACGTGCAGGGCGTAGTCACAGCAGCTCTTCCCATCGGCCCACTCCCGCCACTTCTCATAGGCCTCCGTCAGGCTGGACTCGGGCTCGGGCACCACGTGGTCGACTGAAGGACAGAGACCCCAGGAGGGTGACTCCCTGACACAGCCTCTGTCCCCCTGTGCGCAGGCCTGCGCCTGCTTGCGTAGCCATGGCTTCAGGATTTCCATTTCCTGAGCAAGGAACTGACTGACCTTGGAAAGGGTGGCCGATGGCTTAACTGTCACGTAACTATGGGAACCTTGTACAGACTACTAGCTTCTCTGGATCTCATTTTTCTCTTCCTTGAAATGGGTCCCAAGTGGGTTGGGAGACAGGATGTCAAAGTGCTCTCCTTCGAAGTTGGTTATAAGATGAAGAGGGGAAAACGCACCAAAGAGCGTTGCCTGATGCCTGGCACATAGGAAGTGCTCAACCAATGTTAGCTACCGATGTGTGCATACTGTGTGCCGTTACTGGCAGTGCTGTAGGGAGTCATCAGAACAGATAAAAGTTCCACTCCCTGCTAAGGGTGGAGGGAGGGTTTTAGAGTTATGTCAGGGCCCAGAAGAGTGATACTCTCAAGCTTACTGCCAGACAGAGAGCTCCTGTCCTCTGAGGAAGCCTGGCACTAGGCCCACAGATCTCATGTCTATGCAAGTTCTTCGTTAAGAATCCGGTTTCCTTGAGGCCCAAATCTACTATGCAGAACCTGCAACCTAAACGATATTTTTCAAAATAATAACATTTACAGTTGGTGGGGATAAGGCAAAAGCGACACCCTCAGAGTTTGCCTGGGCAGTGGAGGAAAAGTGAGAATCGGCACAACCTGCCTTTAAGCAATTATGAAAGAGATGCCAAAAACCTTGGCATTTTTCTCACACCTTAACTAAAGATTATTCCCACGGGATTAAACAACGCTGCGTGCACAATCTGGGTCCTAAAGATGTCTGTCCGTCTAAATTATTGCCTATTTATATAAGTGAAAAACTGGAAACAATAGAACGTCTAACAATAGGGCAGTTTGGGTAAACACATAACATGTGATACCTTCATAAAACAGAGGATCTGGCATCCGTTCTACATGTTGCGGTAGAATAAACATAAATGAATGGAAAGACATCCATGCCATTTCATTTTGTGAAAACAGGAGGCGAAAACACAGTGTGTCTATTATGATCCTACTTTTGTTAAAGAGGAAGAAAAGATACAGCCAAACTGAAACAGTGATGTGGGCCTTTATGGGTTGTCTTTCCTTATTTTCTTTTTCACATCTGGGTTCTTTAATTGTCTACGAAGAACACAAACACTTGTGTGTGGTTCTTTGTATACTTTTCTCCCTTGTCACCTGGAAGTCTGACTCTCCGCCTGCTCCTTCCCTCATGCAGAAGACTGAGCAAAACACGCATCTCCAGAGTGCTGACAAGCTCAACTCCTTGCCCAGATGGCAGAGAGCCAAGCCAAGATCCCTCATTTCCTCGGGCCTCTATCGCAAGCAGCCTAAGTGCACTTATCGGAAAGCAAATGCGTGCGGCTGCATTACTGATGTCTGGACACACACCAGGGCCTCCGTGGGCAGGCGGCTGCTGAGAAGTCAGCTGGCTTCCCCGCTTGGGCTGGAATTGCACCTTTTATGGCCTCGATGCAATTGTCCTGGGCTTCCACACCCAGCTAGCTGAAGCCTGCTAGGGCTCTTGTCGAAAGGAAGCAAAAGGAAGTGAATGATTCTAAGGTTTAGGCTGCTCTGTGTTCATGGGTGGATGTATAAGGTGTTACAATAAACGGTGACCACCACGCTGATCACGTTTGGAATGGGGCCTGGGAGGGGGCCCAGGACATTGGGATTCACTCGGGACAGGAAGGGCTGCCCTGGACCACTTTCTGTTCAGTGATCCAATGGCATGCAGCTCCCCAGGTTTCCTTGGAATTGTAATAGTTACCAGAAAATAAGGAAGAAAAAAGAAAAGAAGAAAACCACAGACATACAGTAGCTTGCCCAATCTTAAAAATATGAACTGGTCAACAAATAGCTCAGTCCAGATAACACTAAACTCTCTGCTATGCTCTCTGCCCATCGTGACTGAGGCCCAAATGGGAAGTTCTGAAATAACCCCCCACCCACGTCCCCATCCCATCCACAACTTTGTCAGTCCACTTGTCCCAGTGACGGGCCCAGAGGTGGTCATTTCTGATTCTCCATCGCCGGCACCCCCACCCCCAATGCTAAGGCAGACAGGAGGGGATGGCTGAGCTCATTGTCATGATCCTCCTGCATCTCTTCCGTGCAGTGGTGGTGAGCTGCCAATGTCCTCACTCCAACCTGCTTCTATCAGGGCCCCTCAGGCAGAGAGTCTACCAACTGTCTTAAAGGACATGAACAAGTTATCATCAGCGAGCACGGTGGTTAACACACACCTAACACTCAAGACCAAGAGCGTGTGATTTGGGGAACTCACTGATCATGGTGGTGCCACCAGCTAAGGCAGCCTTTGTCCCTTGGAAGAAGTCATCCACTGTGGTCATCCCCTTGTAGGGCATCTGGAAATGAGTGTGGACGTCGATGCCGCCGGGGATCACCATCTTCCCATTGGCCTCGATGGTCTTCACCCCTCCGGGGACAATCAGATTGTCTCCAATTTGCCTGGCAAGACAGCGAAACAACTGGCAGTTGAAAAGAGTGATTTCAAAGACAGACGTAGTATTATAACAGTTTTAAACATTGGAACACATTTACCAAAGTAGATTCACAAGTTTAGCGATCTAGAAACAAATAAAGATAGGTATACATACAGAAAACCGTCTTTACAGACACCCCAATGTGCTGTTTGGGGGAACATGTGTCCTGGTTTAGGACTGTAACCCCAGGGGTTTTAGAGTGTCTAGCACATAGGGTGTGAAATAAATATTTTTAGGAGAGATTGCATGGGGTAATGAATCATTTAAAGAACAGATGTGTGCACTTTGCTATCCTCTAAGGCAGTGTTTCCCAAACTTTTGACATATGTGTACCCCTTCTATAATTTTCATAACGCTGAGTAACTCTCCTCGAAAAAAATGGATGTATTTTAATAACAATCAAAATATACTTATTTTTTCTTCTTTTTGGTACATACACAAAATAATAATAAACAAAAAATAAAATTATTCATAATAAAATATAAATAAAAGTTATATTATAAATAACATTTATTTGCACACCGGACCATCTCAAGCCTCACAAAACTGTATTGACTTGACTCATGAGAATGTAGAATTAGGCGCAGCTAAGCACGGTGCAGTGCATATGCCCACCAAACTCTGGTGCAACGCGTACCCCCACCAAACTCTTCCCGTACCCCTGGGGGTACGCGTACCACACTTTGGGAAACACTGATCTAAGGGGGTTCACCTGGGCTCCTAACAAAAGAGGTCCTTTAGCACCCAGTCTTCGCTCCCCAGCCCACCTTTCCTTGATCATGTATCCATCAGTCACATACAAAGGCAAATTCATAGGGAGGAAGTCAAAGATGAAGCTGCCTGTTCTCAGCTGCTTTGGCTGGGTCAGCACCTCAGTGGAAACTTCAAATCAAGGAAGATGATTATGACAACTTCAACCAAACACACCTTCCCCCAGAAACCTACAGAGCCCCCCAGGGAGGACAAGAGGGGGACTTGGGTGGGGAAGAAGCTGGTGAGTGTGCCCAAGGCACATTCCACCAGGCGAGGGACAAACACAACTAGCCCTCAAACAATGTCACGTCATACTTCATCTCATGTTGCTCGATTTATTTGACTTCACACCCTTGACTTAAATGGCCAGTTCAACCTGTCCAATGTGGATTGCAGGTAGGATTATGATTCATAAGCTCCTACATTGTCATTAAATGCTTCCCACCTTAGGGGATTCAGGAACCCCACTGCCAGTAGCATGAATGCTCCCCCTTTGTTTATAGCCAGCCAAGAAGGAAACTCCTTTGGGGCACCAGAAGTCCTCTACTGGCCTGCCAAAATCTTAGTTCTGCAACTCAGATAAAGTATTTCTGACATCTCTAAGAGTTCAACTTCACCACATCACCACGGGGCCATTCCAGAGCCACCACAATTCAAAACACACTGTGGAAAAAATGCAGCCTCTGATTGGAACCCCATTCTAGCCCAGATCCTGGCCAGCCGTGTCCCCGTCTTTCCTCCCTTGCTGATTTTCCCTTGCTGGAAACGAGAGCCAAGGGCATGAAGAGCTGTCCGGTCTCTGTGGATACACGTGCATTTGCACCACTATGATAATTAGCACAACACCAAGTCCAAAACAGAAATGCCTTCCTCTTTTCCTGCACTGAACTAACCAAGGTTATATTAATTCCTGTCCAGTTTCTACTGACAGCCAGGTCTAGTAATTAAGTGGAAACCAGCTCTGGAATTGGGGTAGCTAGAAGCACAATCTTAGCTTTGCCCGTTACTAGCGTTATGACCTTGGCCAAGATATTTAATTTCTTCATCTGTAAAATGTAATAAAAATGCTTGTTGTGGAGATTAGATGTTATTGTGTTAAGCTTACAGGACACTGTTAGGTACATAAGAAGTCAATAGATACCAGCTACTATGATTAATAACCATCCTACTCCCATTTATTAACCAGTCCTCTCCCTCTGAATCTCATAATTCTACTAATTTAATATTTGATGTTGATATTATCTGGTAATGTTAAATCTGTCACACACACACACACACACACACACACACACACACACACACTTATTTAGTTCCCCTGAAATTATGTAAGGTTCCCAGGGGAAGATATGACTTGGATCCCAAAGGAATATGACATAGCATATGTCCAGTGACTAAGACAACTGCCTTGCATATAGCAAGCACTTCATCAATATTCACAGGCAAACAACTATGAATCAGTTGGAGGAAATAATAGATGCTCCCAGACTTACAGTGGGATTATATGTCCCAATAAAATTCTCATTCACTGAAAATATCTTAAGTTGAAAATGCACTTAGTGTACCTAACCTACCAAACATTATAGCTTGGTCACGCCGAGAACATTTAGATTAGCCTAAAGTTGGGCAAAACCCCCTCGCTGTAATTGTCTAGCATCATAAGAGAGTATTGTACTATCACTAGCCCAGAAAAAGATCAAAATTCAAAACTTGAAGTTTGACTTCTACTGAAGGAGTATCACTTTCAAACCACTGTAATATTAAAAAAAATCCTAAGTCAAACCATCTTTGGGGACCACCTATATTTCTGTTTCTATACTCTGTTAAGAACGTTGTCAGGATTGGATGGAGATCATGTTCATCCAACCTTGTCTCCACCATCAACCCACACATCTGATGGTTAAATTCCTTCTATAATACCCTTGTTAAGTGGTCCTTAGTCCAATCTAATAAAGATGCCAAAAGGAATTCATTTTGCATATTCAACTTTTGTAGTAGATGACTGAATAAGTGTGTGTGAAGATGGATTGAACTTGCATTTAAGACTCAACTGTGGAAAGTTCTGAGATCAATTACTAATGCCTGTCATAAGCTCTGAAATAAGAAAGAAGCATTGAGTAATACTTATTTTTTCTATTTCTGAATCACTAAATGAGGGAATTTGCTACCTCTAAAGAGAGCCAACTATATAAAATAATATTTAGCAATAAAAATATAAAATCAATTGTGACTGATATTTTGACAAAATTATTTTATATTGGTTAGCTTGTCTATGATTTCCATTTTTTCCTACTTCTACTGTGAAAAATTATTTATGGAAATTGGCAAGGCAACTAAATACCAAATCTAGCATTTTTCATTCATTCATCCAAGGTACTGATTAATATATTGATCTTTAGCAAATTATTTACTTTCTATGTTCTTCTTTCTCACTTGAGATGAGTGTAATAATAGTATTTCATAGGATTTTTGGCAGATCAAATAAGATAAAATGTAAAAATATTTAACAGTGTCTGACATACTACATACTCAATAAAAGGTAGCTCTTATAAAAGTGCTAAGTGCTCAATGTGATAAATACTAGGTTCAGTGCAGGGAATATGAAGATGAACAAGATATGGTCCTTGTTCTCAAGGGGGCCTAAAAGTGTCGGGATTGCTATGTTTTATAAAACACTGTGTTTTATATAGAAGGGGAAGCTAGCTCAGATTGAGGGACTGATAAAGAATGTCCACCCACAAAAATTTATATCTAAGCCAAGTTTTCAAAGATAAGGAAGAGGTCTCCCTATAACCAGAATATTAAACTAGTCAATAAAGTTGAATAACATAAATACAAAGCTGAAGGAGGTCAGGAATGGCTAGTAGGATGAGTTGAATGTGCCAGTGTTATACAATATCACATCCATGTGGGGATGTGCCATGCCTTCTGGGATATAAGGCTATGTGTCTATCAAACCCTTCCTTAAAGATCACTGGATAAGGAACCTGCACATAAAAGTTAGCTGGCTGTGCTGCTTACAGGCATCCAATAGCAAACCATTTTGCTAAGGAATTATACATTCCTAAAGTATCTATTTGGAAATCTCGCCTGAAATATATGTCCTATCTGTGCTCTTACCTAAGTCAAGGTTCAGTTTAAATGACCTATCTACCCCAAAACTTTCCTCCGGACACTTCTAAATGACTTATCCTTATCTGAACTTCTTGGGGACCTATTTTAGGGTGCTATAATGTGTGCACACTTTTCAGTATCCTTAAGGACAGTGGTCACATCTTCTACTTCTCCAAGACACATAGAATACCCATCCAAGCAGCTGGCCCAAAGCGCCCTCCACCTCAGTGGATTGATCAAACTCAGGTTTTTCACTTTATTCATATAATCAAAGTGAACTAAGGCTAGCTCCCACTTTTAAAGAATCATATGCATTCAAACTAAGGGGTGAAAATACAGACTCATTTTTAAGGAGAAGAAGACATGAAACACAGAGAACCACTTGTTGAATAAACAAAAAGTAGAAAGCTGCTTTCTGAAGAAGGGGTTAAGTACAAAAGATAAAGAGAAGGGCTCTAGATACGTACTTGATTAGGCCATCTTCCATGTAAATATCAGCATAAAAGGACTGATCATCGTTGACGATTCTGCCTCCCTTGATAAGAAGGCGGTCACTCTAGAAGAAAAAGAGAACAGCAGTCATTCTCGCAGTCAAGATTTCAGAGAAGAATGTTCTGCCAAGGTTTTCCAACTCCTCGCTTTGGAAGTCTAATGAGAACACATTTACTGATGACATCTGCACACTCAATGCACTCAGTATTTGAAATGGGGGTATAGGTTGGGGATCCAGTCTTTCGAATTTGCTTCTAATACAAATTATTCTGGAGTTTCACCTCTTGCCTCTGCAACCTACCATAACAAATCAGAAGTGTAGCTACTTGAGGGAAGACACTCCCTTTATTATGTTCCTGCTTCATTGAGCATTCAGCATTTAGAGTGGTATTACATATACTTCAGTGCCTACCACGCAGTCTGGTATTTTTGCTGACGCTCCACATGATTCTCAGAAATAGAACTTAGGATCCAGCATACCGTGAAACAGCCTTTAAAAGTCTTTACAGTGACATGGTAGTCATGTTACATTTAAAATTCAGGATACTTACACAGGTATGCACATGTGCACACAAAGTTGTGAAATGTATAAAAAAAACTTCCTGATGAAAAAGAAGATAAAACTGTAGTATTTAGCTCAGGGTAAAAAAAAATATGTAGGTTTCATATTCTTTCATTATACTAAGTACCTCTCACATCTGAAATATATTTTTTATTGCCTTTATTATTAAAAACTAGATGCCTGATGCACGAAGATATGTGCAGAATGGGCCTTCCTTACACTGGCTGCTGGCACAGCCCTGAGCAGCTGGGGTGGTGGGAAAAGCTTACACCATTGCCATGGCGATGACACAAGCCTCCTATCCCCAGCTGCAGGGTGCCTGTATATGCAAATTAGCCCACCATCTTCGTTGGGTTAATTTGCATACTCACTCCTGAATGGCTGTGGGGTGTTGCAAAGGTATGGTCAATTTACATCTTTCTCTTTTATTAATGTAGATTGCTTTACCAGCTGAGAAAAGTCTTTACAAATTACAACTTAAAAGAAGTGTGGAAACAATACACGTAGATTCCAAGATTATTCACAAAATATAAATATGCATTTTACATATAAGTCAGGAGATAGACAAATCAGTGTCAGCTTTAGAAACTGCAGATTTCATTAAATGAATGGAGCTTAGACTGCAGTATGAGGGATGGATAAAGCTTCCTTAGGTTCATGGGGGAGAAGAGAAATCTTAGGCTGACTGTACCAGAGCATGAAAAAAGAATAGTAGTTTGGGTTTTGTTAAGATTTAAACTTAAGGATTTCATCCACCCACTCATTCGGCAAATCATTATTTAAAATGTATTATTAAATAGGTGGGGAAGGTGCCCTTGTGAATGAGTCACGCAGGTCATTGCATTTATGGATCTTATGGGGCAATCTGGCGATAAAGAAAAAAGAAAATCAATAAAACAAGTAAAAATGTATTAAGTGCCGCAAAATATAGGGAGTGGAGCTTGTCTATTTAACTAGAGGCCGGAAAAGGCCTTTTTGGGAAGACCACTTTAGGTGGGGTGGAGGTGGAGAATGACAGCAGAGGGAACAGCGTGTGCAGAGCCCTGGGGTAGGGGCACGTTTGGTTTCTCTGAAAACCGGAGAAAGATCAGTGTGGAGGGAGCTTGGAGATCCAAGAAGAAAGTGTCATGAAATAAAGGTGGTGAGGCAGACATGGGCCTTCAAAGAGAACATAGGTTTTATTTTAGTTTTTAAACCTTTATTGTTGAGAGTATAACCTATGTCCCTTTTCCCCCATTACCTCCTTCCTCTGGTTCCTGCCACACCCCGGGCCTTAACCACCTTAGTGTTCATAGCCATAGGTAATATACATATGCATTTGTTCTTTGATTAATCTCTTCTCAATCCTCCTTCCCTCTGAGATTCCTCAGTCCAAGAACATAGGTTTTATGGGGGAGGAAGCCCTACACACAGCTGACCTCTGGCTTCAAAAATTAAAGTGGCCAGGGCCAGAAAATGAGAATTGAAATGAGGGATCCATGAGCAATAAAGCAAATTACCACTTAGTTTCTCCTGCTTCCAAGGTATTGCATGAGGATAAGAAATTTCATCAGGCTATATTGTCAGGGGAGAGGGTTTTAAAAAGATACTGTCCAATGAGGTGCATAGAAAGAACCTATATGTGTGGCAAGGAGATACAGTAATAAGGTCAAATACAAACTCCCAGCACCCATGATCTACAAGCCCTCATGATCTGGGTGTGGTCAGTATGTCCACCCTTCTTTATATCATGTGTTGCCTCGTGTTTTATACAACGGCAGAACTAAGACACATATAGTTCTTGTCTCATATCAGTTTCTCGGGCCACTGAGCCTTCGCAAAGATGTTCTCTCTGCTTTCTCATTTGTTTGCCTGGTGACCAATAACCATCCTCTCCTTTGTTCAGCCTACAGTCAAAGGGTTTCTCCCCTAGCACAGGCTACCTGACTTTCCAGCAAATTCTACCTGCTGCCATTGCAATTCAACCCACGCAATATATTGCTCCATAATAACTGGCTTATTGTTCAATTGTTTCCTGATCAGACCAAAGACTCTCTTAGTCTCGAAACTGTGTCTTTTGATCCTTTTACCCTTAGTTCCTGCAGCCCATCCTTAACAGCTGTTAGGTCATGGTCAAATGAATGAGTGAAGGGGTGAAACAGGAAATTGTATTATATATCAGTATTGATGGAAAGGCCATCTGAGTCAGAAAATTATGTGAAGGGGTAAAAAAATTGGACTTTTAAGAAAAAAACAAAAAAAAATGGAAGGCAACTATAGTCTACTGGTTTAATAGCAACTGAAAATTTATATGAGGCAGTCATCCTAGGGCTGTGCTCCCTACACCAGAGAATATAGATTCCAGTGCCCTTCTCTGGTCACCATAGCTGTACTTTATAAGCGCCATACGCAGCTCTGGTGTCACCAGCCAGCCCAGGACCAAGTCACACACCAGTAACAGAAACCACTGCCCAGGCACCTGTGCCTATGAGCGCGAGAGAAGCACCTCCAGTAGGAGCCTCATAATAATAACAATCTTGGTAACTATACTCATAAGAGTCCCCTCTCGTATTCTGATATTCCTTTATCTTTCTACAAAGAGCTGAAGTAAGCTGGTTTTGGAAAGGAGCCAGTTACTGCCTGACCGGAGTCCAGCTATGAAATATGACCGCCCTCCTGCCCGGGCACATCCAGCCCTGAGCCACTGGCCTGCTCATCACTTCCTTCCACACGTGTCACGTGTCAGCCCGGGGCAGAAGCTATCTCGGGCCCATGTACACTGGGGGATTAGTGAGAGCGGATCTAAGTGGAGTTCACACCATTGGAAACCCTTCAAGTGATAATTAAATAAACCTCCTCTGGCTCAATCATCAGAAATCTCAACAGAGCTACCAAAACCTCCACAGAACAAGGGGTGCTGCCCTGGGCTCCCCAGCTGCCCCCCCTAACTTTTATGAAAGTGGCTAATAAAATGTCTTTATTCACGTTAACTCTTTCCATGCGTCCGGAATGGGATCCATGACAAAGGGCAACCCAGGCACATTGTTACTAGACACGGAGGAGTCTGAAAAGCAGGCCCCAGGCTTGTCACTGAACAGTGGCATAACTGCTGATCACTCCTAAGCCACGTCACACCGAACCTCACCTGTTACCGAACATGCTCGTGTGTGAATTCCTGGACCAGCTTTAGGGAGTAACACATGCTGGGGTCAGAAACCAACAAGGCGGACAAATCTGACTTCTGAGCTTAGAAGGGTGGTGTTAGAAAGGATGGCTGAATGCGGCTTTGTGGGCTTTCTGTTCCCGGCAGCTGAAGCTGTCTAACACTCATGAGCTGATGCCCATGGAGGTAAAATGGTCTAGTTTGGACCCTACCGTGTTTCTCCTGGAAGGAGGCAAACAAAGGATGAGGGAATTGTTGGAGCACACTGGGATACTCTGGAGGGTATCTGGAATGCAAAACGAAGCTATTCAGAGCCCAAAGCAATCAGCCCAGGACTCTCTCTGCCTTAGACCCTGGCACAGTCACACAGGGCTGAGTGTGGCAAACTCTGAGAGGCCATAGGAGTGCCAGGCATACCAGCTAGTAAGTGTGGGTCCAGCTGGGTTCTCCCACTACTGGGAGGGTTGGGCAGACCATTTCACTAGGCGTGTAATCTTGAGTTAGGACTGAACCTCTCAGAACCCTCAGGTGTTTCTTTAAATCTAAAAGTGAATATACTAGCTAGCTCGTCACATGGGGTGGCTGCCAGGAATAAAGCACACACGTGTGTGTGTGTGTGTGTGTGTGTGTGTGTGTGTGTAGTGTGTACACACATATATAAACTATCTAGCACACAAGTAAACACCTCTAAATATTAGTTCTATTGATTCCATTGATATTATTTACAGTACCCTAATATTTTTAAAGCCTTAAGAAGTATGTTGAAAAAGGATAACTTCCCATTTTCCAAAGAGAGGCGAGTGACTTCCTCTGAGTGACAGAGTCGATAAGTTCCATTTGGAAGAAAATCCAGGTCTCTACCTCGCGGCGCTACACCTGTTTCCATTGGAAGCCACCGCACCAAGTGTCTTAACCCGTATGACAAGCAGCTCTTCCTGGCAGGGCTCTCTTCTCTGTTTCATACTGACCCTGACTGCCCACGGCTGACACTGCTGACCGGTGCTCTGCGGGAGGTAACCTTAGGAATCCAGAACTTTCTGCCGCTGCTGCCACTTACAAAGTCAGGGCACTAAAGCTGCCCCTTGTGTGTCAATGCAGCTCATAGAGGGGCCTGATGCACAATCCGGGGTAGCACAGGACCCTGAAGTCTGAGGAAGTGATGAAATCTAATCTTTTTTCCTTCACTAGTGTAAAGAGATAACTAAGACAAACCAATACAAAAAATTAGAAGTCTGCACCCTAGCCAGTTTGGCTCAGTGGATAGAGAGTGACTGTCTGCAGACTGAAGGGTCCCAGGTTCAATTTCAATCAAGGGCACGTGCCCTGGTTGCAAGCTTGATGCCCAGTAGGGGGTGTGCAGGAGGCAGCTGATCAATAATTGTCTCTCATCATTGATGTTTCTATCTTGCTCTCCCTCTCTCTCTGAAATCAATGCAAATATATTTTTTAAAAATTAGGAGTTTGTGAGAATGAGGGATGGAGGGAGAGAGAGAGAACAAAGGAGGCAGGAATGGAGGAAGAGTGGAGATGAGGGAAGGCAGGAGGAAACAGTTGTAACAAGGGGTGTTGTTAAGAAAAGCTGTGATTCCAATGAGACTAGAGAATGAAAAAAACAGAACCTGGAACTCATGTCTATTGGAGATGTTGGCTCCCATTTTGCTTTTCCTCATCTAGCCTTCAACTTGAAGAAGTTGAACTATCACCTCTGTCTACCTGAGGTCCTGAGAATGTGCCTCCCAACGCCCCCCGGGGACTTTTCCCATCTATAAAGTCAGCCTGAGAACAGTCCTTAGAGCACCTCAGCGGTATGTGCGGTGGACATTCCAGCAGCTCAGCGTAAGAACTAGAATCCTCGGAAGAGAAAAAGAGGGTACAGAATAGAGACGAGTCTCCCCAAATCACATACGGTGTTACCTCTGCTCAGATCACAGAGCCTGACTCCAACCCTCAAGGGGAACTGGAGATCCTTGAGAGTTCCAGGGGGAGGCGCCGGTGGCTGTATAACACACATTCCCTTCTGGGGGATTAGATGTGACTCCAAAACACTTCTACTCTTACAAATGCAGCAGGACAGCGGGTAGACTACCTGGGTGAAATCTTATTTTTCTTCCCTGAAGCAGCATCAATGAAAGGAGAAAGAGAAAAGGCTCAAAACAGTATTGGGAACAAGGCGTTGCAGGGGCTCTTAGGAGACCAGGGTTCTCCTCCTGGCGCTGCTGCTCAACAGGCGCCGTGGATGAGACACAGACGTGGGTGTGAATTCTGACACCGATGCTGCCTGTGTTTGGACAAGTGGCCTCACGTCTCTGGGTTTCGGTCGCATCACCTGGGAAATGGGGACCATGATACCTCTCTCTCAGAGTGCTGGTTCGGATTACGGGGATACCGCATGTGAAGGGCTGAACTCTCCCTGGCATGCTATAAGTGCTTCATCCATGTGAGTCACCGCCATTATTATTATTATTATCCCTCATCGTACAACTGGCCACTATACACTCCCCTCTCAAAAATGCTCACAAAGAACTGAGCTACGTTTTGTTCATCGAAATCTAAAGACCTTGCCACGAAGAGACGCCGGTCCCCAGCCAACCCTCAGCAACTGTTCTCAGCTCCCGCCACCAGTGGCTAAGGTCACCCCTCTTGAACCCCCTCCTCCACCAGGGGCAAGTTCCCATGCCCCTCCAGCTCATTCTTCCCTTGGCAATGAGCCCCCAGGAGGAGATAACAATCTGCTCGCTCTCTTCGGGGAGGAAGGGAGAGTGGGTGGAAAGGTCTTCAAACCGCCCCCACACCCACACTCCCTGCCCCAGGCATGGGTCTGTCTCCAGGCGCCTCCATGACAAACGTGCCTTTGAGACCGAGAGACAGAGAACATCTGGAGAAAACACAGGTCTTGAAGAGCAGCGCCCGCGCCCTGGCTCCGAGTCTTCCTTCCTTGGAACTGGGCAGAGTTTGGCAGGGCTGGCTCTCCCAACCTTCTCAACCGCTACAGAAGAACCTCAAAAACGTGCCTCCTTTCTCTCATCACCCACACACTCTGGCCATCACAGGGGTGCTAGACGGGAGTTAGCCTGGGGCGTCCCCTCCAGAGCGCGGCCCACTCAGCCACATGCATGCCAAAGGAGCACTGTGTGCCCGGGATCACGCCTGGCTGGGCCCCGCAGGGACAGAGTGCAGGGTAGGCAAAGCGGCCAGCAGAGGAAGCAGGAGCCCGGGGCCATATTAACCAGGACAGGAGGTTGCTCAGTCTTCTAGACCAGAACATCAAAGTAGACCAGAACATCAAAGTCAGCTGCGGGCATTCTCCCCTCCCCGAACGTCACGGGAACCATCCTAATGATGCCGCTACCCAAGGCCAGCCCAGTGATGGGCCAGCCCTCGGGCAGAGGGCAGTGGGGGGAGGGCTGTGATGGCTCCTTAATTCCAGCCCCCTGATAACAGTCTCTCCACCTTCAGCAGGGTTCCAGACACGGATAAGCACAAGTGGGTAACCAGGCCGGGAATGGCCGGAGAGGATGGGGGAGGGAGGGGCACCCCAGCCCAGCATGGGAGGCCACAAAGCCATTCCGTCTCAAGCAGGCCGGTCTCCTGGACCCGGGAAGACCACCCCTTGGTCACTCGTATGCTATTTTCACGATATTTGACACATCCCTGTACAAACTATCCGTTATCTATTGGCTTCGTATCATGCTTAAATAAATGCCTTATTACAGGAAACACTCTCCAACTCCCATAAATTCTAAGCCAGTATCACTTACCAAAAATAGACTTTAAAACTAGGAACAAAAACACGGCTAAGTTTTGGCTGCATTTTGCCGCCTTCGGAAAGGTTCTGAAGGCAGAGCTCAGATCTGCCGCCTTTGTTAGAAAGGAAGGTTCCGGTTACCGCAGGCCAGGGTGGCTCAGCAGGGGGAGGGTTGTTCTGCGCAATGAAAGGTCACCGGCTGGACACGGACCCGGGCCTGTCAGAAGCCAACGCAGGGCCCAGAGCAGAGTCACAGGGGCCTGCCAAACCCTAGGCAGTGCAGCAGAGGGAGGAGATTATGGGGATCATGAAGGACCCCTGGACCATGAGGTGGGGGTGAAGAGGGAAAGGCAGCGTGGGGAAGGTCGAATGTGGAAACAAACATGCTTTATCAGAAAATAGTACGTATCAGATGTGAGTCACATAAGAAATGTGGCGAAAACCAGTTTGGCTCAATGGATAGAGCGTCGGCCTGCAGAATGAAAGATCCCAGGTTCCATTCCAGTGAAGGGCTTGTACCTTGGATGCGGGCACATCCCCAGTGGAGGGTGTGCAGGAGGCAGCTGATTGATGTTTCTCTCTCATCGATGTTTCTAGCTCTCTGTCTCTCTCCCTTCCTCTCTGTAAAAAGAATCAATAAAAAATATATTTTTTTAAAAAGAAAGAAATGTGGCCCATTTTCGGCTGAGCTTTTGGGAGGGAAAACAGAAAGGATGCTGCCTAGGATGGAAATCATTCTGCAGAGCTCTTAGGGAGCGTGGATGCTAGAACTACATTTGCATCTCTGCCACCTTCTTGTTTGTGTGATTTTAGGCAAGTGGATTGCTCTGCCTCTGGGCCCATCTCCTCTGCTGAATGAAGGTGTAGTTCTCCAAAAAGGCCCATTCAAGGTACAGATCACCATGCCAACCTCAAGGAGCTTCTGTGAGAATTAAATGTCACGCTGCAGGTCAGGCACTTAGAAAAGGCTCCATACGTGGTAAGCATTTCAAATGTTAATATAATAACTCTACCGCCATGCTACCATTTCCATTTTATTGCTCTTATTATAGAGATGCACAATTAAAGGCAAGTCCAAATTGCAGTACGAGTAGAAGTCAGCTATTACTATTGTAAACTGCCTCAGAAACGTGTGGCTCGGGACCCAAGTGCAATGTAGAACACAGACTAAAGGAAAAGTCGGTGCTTTTGAGAAGGAATCCATGCCATCTTTGGCCTGGGTTTATATGATACATTTGTGTTTTATTACTTTTGTGTTTTGTCTTGTGCTGCTCCTTTTTAGGCCTCCAGTCCACGTGGGGTGGGTGAGAGCTCTCTGTGCAGATGAGAAAACGGGGCTCCAGCTTCGTTCCAACAGGATCCCGTGCCCGTGAGTCCCAGAGCCTGTGCCAAAGCCAAATGCCTGCGCCATCAGGCAGGAGGGCCTGAAATTTCAACCCTTGATCCCAGGGATAACCAGGTTTAATAATTCATCCCTGAAACACACACTTGTGTGCCTACTGGCTGTGAAGCCGCACGCTAGGTTCATGGAGAGGCAGAGGTGAGACAGTAGGGAAAGTAAGCCATGAACACAATAATGTGGAATTGGAAGAGAAAGGGTGAGACGACAGCAAAATGACCAGTGGTTTGGGGAGGTGAGGGGGGAGGTGGGGAACAGTTGGAGCACTGAGGATTTTCAGGGCAATGAAACTATTGCCTAAGACACTTCAGGGAGGATACATGACTGTATGGATTTGTCAAAACCCACAGTACTGTACAACAAAAAGAGTGAACTTCAATATAAAACTATGGGCTGTTGTTAATAATGCATCAATATTGGTTTATCAATTGTAACACATGTACCACGCCAATATAATATGTTAGCAATGGGAAACTCAGGGGTTAGAGGGGAGGGAAGAGTATATGGGAGCTCTTTGTACCTTCTACTCAATGTTCCTGCAAACCCAAAACTACCCTAAAAAGGAAAGTCTATTGAGAAAGAGAACCTCTGCTGGGTAGATATCAAAGAAGGTCTGAGTCTTGGGAAAATGGCTGCGCATGCAGTCAAGGTCGAAGGGAATTCTAAGCAGAGTGGGGTACAATAATTCCTAGCTAGCACTTACTGAACACTGTCGTGACAGGAACCCTTAGAAGCGTTGTGTACATTTTGTTCAATTAACCCTCAACCAAATGCTATGAATTCTGTGTTGCTATTATCCCCATTGAATTGATGAAGACACGGAATATCAGGGAGTTCAGTTCAGGGTCCAACATCACATAACCAGTCATTGGGAGACCAACTGTACCAACGGGTGAAATGCATGCCTGGGGTACAGACAGGGCCAGGGGTGGGGAGGGGATGTGACTGTGGAGTCATACAGGGTCCCTAATGCTTAAGATCCTGGAATGGGGGGGAGGTGATGCAAGAGATGGCTGGCTGGGGAGTCTGACCTTTACTATGAATCCCGGGGAGCTCTGGAAGGATTCTGAGAATATGAGTGAAATACAACCTCAGAGTAAAGGGAAAACTAAGCTACCAGAATGGCCACGGTGGAGATGAAGAAAGGAACTTATTAGAAAGTGGCAGAAAAAAAGAAAAAGAACCTTTATCACTTAGGTTGCCAGGAAACACACTGAATACTCAAACATAAGGAACATAAAAGAGAGGTTAGCAAAGGGGTCATTTAACAAAGTGCGGACAGGGTTTAGGGAAATTAAATGGAGGCGCAGCATCCAGGAACAAAGCAGGGAGTCCCCGCCACCCCAGGCCTGGAGGAGGTGTGGTTGGGGACCCGGCAGGAGGGACCCAGGAGAGGTACCCTTTTCTCCATGTCCCTGTGGTACTATGTGACCTGAATCCCCCCAGGCGCCCAAGGGCAAAGGCAGGTCCTGGGCCTGGTGCAGGGCAGAGGAAGGCGCAGAGCGTATCCAGAGGCAAGCGGGAAGTATCCAGCCCGGGCTCTGAGCATCCAGCCACGGAACATGATTTCATAAAGTGCAATACAGCCACACTACGGATTGTTACGCAGCTATTTTTGTAAACAGGTTAAAACAGGCATCTTGAACTGGAGATCGAAAATAAGTGCGAAATATGATTCTGTGCTTGCAAAAGCAAACAAAAAATACTCTAGGAAGGTATGGTTATGTTTTCGTGTGAGGGAGAGGAAGGTAAGGATGTCCACCACGTGACTGACGTTGGCTATGATAAGGAGCAAGCAAAGCAGAGGGAGGGGGTCCTTGGAACTTAATCCCCCCCTTTCTCCTCTACTTATTTATTTATGTAACTTCACCAGCTGCACAATGTGTAGGACATGTTATAGCTTTTCAAAGAGGTTTAATAAAGAAAATCATAAAAAGGAAACAGAATGAGTTGATTGCTCTGGTCTACTGTGACAACAAGACTGTGGGTCAGAAACTCCAGGCAAAGCTGGGATCCACTCAGCAACGGAAAGGGAATGGAAAATGATGTGTCCAAATTGACTGGGCCCGGCTGGTCAGCCTATGATCCAGGAGGTCACGGGTTCGACTCCCAGTCAGGTTACACACCTGCGTTGCGGGCTAGATCCCTCGTAGGGGACACGCAGGAGGCAACCGATCAATGATTCTCTCTCATCATTGATGTTTCTATCTCTCTCTCCTTCTTCCTTCCTCCTTCTGAAAAAATAAAACATATACACACAAAACTTCACACACATTAAAAAAATAATAATAATAATTGAAGTTTCGAGGCAGGACAGCAGGAAGGACCTAGTAATAAAAATGGAGAACAGAAAGAAGAGTAACAAAGTGGAGGCACAAGACTATGCATACTCATTTGGACATGCTGGCCAACCCAAGAGCCATGCAGGGGATAGCTAGAATGGGGGCCGGTGCTTTGGAAGGATGGTCAGGTGCTCATATTTGAGTTAATGTCGCACTGCAAATGACTACATCAACGGAAAGGGTAGAAGAAAGGACTCTGGAATGGGAGTCAAGAGCCCTGGATTCCGGTCACAACTCTGCGACCCCGGGCAAGGCACTTAGCCTTTCTGGGCTGCTGGCCAACGCGTGGTACCCACTTCCCTCTTTTAGAAGCGTTTCTCCTCTTTGATCACTCTTGACTGGCAGCTGGCTTTGACTGAGCCTTTAGAATGACAGGGGAGTCTAGTGAATTCCCACCCGACGGCTTCTCAGAAACAAGAAACTCTTTCACTGAATCTGAAAGCCAGCCAAAATGCAACTCCCAGAGGAGAAATGTGGGCTCCGGCCTTGGAATGTGTGAGCGGCACCTTCAAATGACAGGCAATTACTCCCCATCTATTTGCTGTGGCCATGGGGATTCTTCTCCAAGTCTGACCTTATACTTTTGAAATTGGCGGGGGCTGCCTGGGGATTGTGGTTATGGGCACAAAACCCACTGGCTTATGCAACTTCCTAAAACTGTCCCGGGGCGGGTGCATTTAAGAGGACATACAGCTGCAATGTTGCAACTCACGCCACGTTGCGGTGGAAAGAGCACTTGGAGAGACAATGTGGCAGGAAGGCACTGTTTCAAAGGCCGGGGATGTTCCCCAGTTTGCTCTGCTCTGGAGTCCGGACGTCACAGAGACTGGGTCTGCACAGGAGACGGGACCGGTCTATCCAGGCCTCAGCATTCACTTTGCAGCTAACGATCCCAAGTGCCAGAGCAGCCTGACAAAATGGCGACAACAGTAGGCTTGAGCCACAGTCCTGGCTGCAATATGAGAAAACCTTTATTTTCCTCAAAGGCCTGAGGTGATCATTAAGCCTACATTCTGAGGCATAGTAAGGACTCCATAATTGCACACTTATTTTGTTCAGGCCCTTGACACCGGCAGGACGGGCACGTGTCTCGGTCTCTGTGCTGCCAGGAAGCTCCAGAGCCACTGAGGAGGCCAGAAATGGCACGGTAAGCAGCACAGAAAAGCCCACTGGGACACAGCTCTGAAGGCCGACCCTTGTGGAGGCGCCTCCCATGCAAAGGGAAAAAGTAGGGGTTAAAGCTAAATAGTCAAATTCTGTCATCAGGAAGTCTGTCAGCATCCGGCCGATCAAGAATCACCTCCCCCCCAAAATCACAGCCTTGTGCCCAGTGACAGTTGTTCCAGTTTTATTGAGGAAAATGATGAAGTTGTGGTTGCTAACTTTGGTCACAAAGGTCTTGCATTGGTGACATTCCTGGAGTCCGATTTAAGGCTGTCAAAGTAGCCGATGTCTCTCTTTTTAGCCTTAGACAAAGGCGAGGAGGAAAGGCCAAGCTCATAAGTACCGGTGACAGAAACATAGTAATAAATTTTCACACACCAAAAAACAAAACAAAAACAAAACAAACAAACAAACAAAAAAACACGGACCCAAATCTAAGGTTCACCTGGATGCCTACCCACTCTCTCCTCCATCCCAAAGTAACTTGGCTTTGCATTTCTTTTTAATTTTTACATATGCTTTAACTACTTCCTATAAGAGCCCAGACACACTTCCTAAGATGGAGTATAGGAAGAAGAGGGAATGAAAGAGATCACTCTTTTTTCTGGCTCTTATGTTGTTAATCCTTACCTGGGGATATTTTTTCCATTCAGAGAAAGGGGAGGCAAGGAGAGGGGAGGGGAGGGGCACTTCAATGTGAGGGAGGGAGACACATTGATTGGTTGTCTCCTGAACACACCCCTACTGGGGCCAGTGAGCAAACCCAAAACCAGGTACGTGCTCTTGACCTGGAATTGAACCCATGACCCTTTGGTGCGCAGGCCAATGCTCTAACCACTTAACAACAACAGCCAGGGCTTTCTGGCTCTTTCTTGACACAAGAAGCAGACGGGGGTGACCGATTCTCTTGGTCACAGCCATCTATGTGCCTAGAAACCTGCATATCTTCAGCTCCACTTTCATTTGCTAGAAAAGGGGTTATTGTACTCTTGTGCCCCAAACTTCTCCAAGTTATACTGACACAGAAAACTACAGATGCTCTGAGAACAAGGACTTCAAGAGGTCAGGCCTCTTAAAGGATATGAACCCTTCAAATAAATACAATTGAGGCTCCACTTAGAAATGATCAGAGTCAGCAGTTAATCCTATAGGGAGATGTTTCTTCACCTTCACCAGAGATCTAAAACAGTGGGCACCTCCTGGAATGTACTCAAGGCTGCTTTTATTTGCAAATATCACAATGACATGGCAGGAATATGTGCCCTGCCCCCGGAGGCCTGCAGCCTCCCCCCACCCCCCACCTGCAAAGCCATGGAGCTGTGCTCTTTCCAATAATCACCATTTAACGTTGTATGACCCCAACACCACCGGAATAACCTTCTCTTGCAAAAGTTCTAAAATGTGTGTTCTTCTTGTTTCTCTGCTCAAAACTGTTCCAAAAAGTGCCGTGACTACTGAAGCGTACAGCTGCTGTTGTCCTGGCCCCGTGCATATCAAAGCAAGATGTGGCATGTATTAAAGTGTGTCTAAAAAACAGCAAACAAGTTATAACTCTTGCAAGTCCCTCCAAGTCACCTAAGACACAGCCATGTTCATGTATTTTATCCCTTTTGTCCCTGTTATCCCAAGTCTTTTCATCTTTCACTCATCACTCCGTTCATCTAAGGTTAGACTGAGATGGGCCTTGGTGACACAGTGCAGAACACATACATGGTCCCTATCACTAGGGACCAGCATCATAGCTTCTGATAAGACTGTTCCCTGGTCACCATCCTCCCCAAACCACTTACCCCAAAGAAGCCACATCGGTTTACAATAAAGGAACAGCGTGACTGTCATTCCTTTATTTACCCATTCATTCCTTCCTTCATTTAACTGTTGTCAATGCCTCCTACTCACAGGACTAGGAATACAACAACGAGCAAAAGAAATTCCCTGCCATGGTCCTGTATGGTTGAAAGGGCAAAGAACACATAAGCTAGGAAATGGGTGTAATTTCGACAGTCTTAAGTGAAATTCAGAAAGCGGGTAAGAGGAAGATGGAGGCTTGGAAGAGAATCTGGGTCTACCTCTAATGAGGCATGTCTGAGAAGCTGTCCACTGGACAGAGCTCTCAATGATCCGAGGGAGAAGTCAAGTAAGGAACTGCTCCCCAGTCAGCGGGAGCGGCCAGTACAGAAGCTCTGAGCTGGAGATGGACGTGGCAGGTTCAAGGAGGCAGTGAGAGGGGAGGACAGCTGCTGCCAAGTCACTGAGGGGCAGTGGCAGGATTGGAGTCCGGAGAGATGGAGTCAGGGCCAGCCCACGTGGAACCCCGAGAGCCATTCCAAGCGCAATAGATGTATTAGCAGAGGTGTGATTGGATCTGATTTATACTTTTAAAGGATTGCATGGGATGATTCAACTAGGGGGGCCTTGCAATCAGATGGCAAAGGCTTGAGCTAGGGTGATGGAAATGGTGGGAAGCGGTTAAATTAAATTTCTAGTCTAAAGGTAGAGATAACAAAATTGCACAGCTATTATAGTCTA
The DNA here is from genome assembly GCA_963924515.1 of Vespertilio murinus. Lineage (NCBI taxonomy): Eukaryota > Metazoa > Chordata > Mammalia > Chiroptera > Vespertilionidae > Vespertilio > Vespertilio murinus. Next base: position 22,166,594 of record OZ004708.1, on the reverse strand, counting down.
ATATATAGTCTAAGACTGGCTTAACTGGGGCTTGACCCCAGCTAAAACAAAGCCCAATGAACTCTTACCTTGATTATGTCTTCTAACTAACAAAGTCCAAGTGGCTTTAAACCTATACATTTAAGCACTGACAGACTGCACACCCTGAACCAGGGAGGACTCAGTTGTGAGAGAGCCATCTATATTCATTCCTTAAAGTCACTCATATTTCTCCTATCGCAACAACTGGGTTTATCAGAGCTCAGGTTAATTGGAATTTGTTTTGGTTTTTTATTTTCGTAAAATGCCTATTTCTCAGGTCTTATTCTTAAAAATACTTCTGAAAGATGTCTGTAAAATTATAAAGTTTTTGGCAAAGACAAGTTTCCACATCTGCTCACGTTACAGATATATGGATCTGGTTTCCTGCTTTAGCAACTATGACCCAATGCTGGTAATAGATACTCCTTTGATGGGTTAGATGTCTTCGGGCCTAGGGTCCATCACTGCCAACATTAATTCTTTACTACGTGTATCTGTCTGTTCTAACATGCAAAGGTGTAAGCCACCGGGAAGACTTAGTCCTGAAGCCCAAATACCTTGGCTATCTTTTTAAGTTTCCCCATCACTGTTTTCATTCTAAAATCAGGGACCCAAAATTTCCTGTCCAATCAATTAAGCAGATTACATGTCGTTTTTTAAATTTGGCAATAAGAAGAAAATATTAACTTAAAAAAAAACTTGATAGCATTGTTTACTAAACAGCTCAGATTAACTTCCCCATTGGGAAGGAGCAGAGTGTTCTAAGTGAAGGTTTTAAAGTCAGACAATGGGGTGAATTTGGAGCTAATTCCACCAGCTAGTTGATAACCATGTAACTTTCCAAGCCTCAGTTTCTGCATCTGTAAAGCGGCTCTGATAACTCTAACCCAGGCATGGTATACAGATGGAATGAAATGCCATATATAAAATTATACCTGAAAATTAGTTAGCATGGGCTCTGGCATGGCATAATCCCTTAAAAATACTAATTATCTGGGTTTCTCTTTCCTGTTTGTTGAGAACTTCCCACCTTTGATGTTAGTTTTGTGTTTCTTAATATATTTTTTATTATTTTCAGAGAGGAAGAGAGAGGGAGAGAGAAACATTAATGATGAGAGAGAATCATTGACTGGCTGCCTCCTGTATGCTGATTACAGGGAATGGAGCTTGCAACCTGGGCACGTGCCCCAAAGGGAATCGAACCATGACCTCCTGGTTCATAGGTTGATGCTCAACCACTAAGCAACACAGGCCAAGCTGTTTTTGTTTATCCTCACCCAGAGAGGAAGGGAGATTGGTTGCTCCCAAACCCTAACCTGGGATCAAACCTGCAATCTCTGGAGTATGGAATGATGCCCCAACCAACTGAGCCACCTGCCTGGGCTGAAGTTTTGAGTTTTCATATGTCTTTGTTCTTAACTACCCCCTGCATTAGTTTTCCAGGGCTGCCATGCGAAGTATCAAAGGCTGAGTGCCTTCCATTTAAATACCAGAAATTTATTTCCTCACAATATAGAGACTAGAAAACCAAGATCAAGGTGTGTGGGGCAGTTAGTTTCTTTTGAGGCCTCTCTCCTTGGCTTATAAATGGCCCTCTTCTCGTTTCTGTCTTCACAGGGTCTTGTCCTGTGTGTGCCTGTGTGCTACCCTCTCCTCATGAGGACACCAGTCCCCCTGGAGCAGGGCCCACCCCATGGCCTCAGTTAGCTTAATGACCTCTTCCAAGACCCTATCTCCAACAGTCGCATTCTGAGACACTAGGGATTAAGACTTCAACACATGAGGGGACAAATTCAGATCACAACAGCCCCTCACATTCCCCCAGCCCCTTCAAAAATAGTGTAAGAAAAGCACTGAATCAAAGCAAGAGAAATGAATCCTAAACTCGCAAGTGTGTGTGTGTGTGTGTGTGTGTGTGTGTGTGTGTGTTTTGTTTCATTCCCCCCAACTTTTTTTTAATGTGTGACCTTTGGCAAATTATTTTCCCTCTTTGGCCATATTTTCTTAATCATTAAAATGAGAGGGTTTAGAATAACGGATTCCTTATTCCTCTTCCTGCCCTTAACTGAGCAAGGCTAAGCTTTTCCCACCATTTTTTCCCAGCAAAAAGGGGTCTGAGAAAGAGCAGGCAACGAAGTAATTGAAATAAAACGAAAACAAAATGAAAACATACCTTCTTTGTGGGATAAACTGAGGAGGAAGCCTCTGGAAGCAGAGGATTCTATTCAACTACTTTCAAGCCTTCTGAGTTGTTTAAAGCCCTTACTCTAAGGCCATAATTTAAAGCAATTTAGTTGGATAAGCCAGAAACCCCACTCTGAGTTTATCAATATCCCCAAACAAAGTAATCTCATCAGGCTTTGGGGCCCGGATGGGCTTGGAGGGGCAAGGGTGTATGATTTCAAACAAAGGTCACCTTGAAAGAATTAAGGGGTGCGGTTAAAGACAAACACACACACAGAAAATGTCAAATTAAAACCAGCTTCCAAGCCTATAGGTTAAGCCAGTGTTTCCCACACTTCTCTCATGATGAGAATCACCTGGTGGAGTTGCTAAAATACAGATTCCTGGATCCCAACTAAGAAGTGCTAAACTAGAATTTTGGGGAACATTTAGGTAAAATTATGTGTGTTCTTTAGAGCACTAGTTAAGTATACATAATTTTACCTATACATAATTTTACCTATATGTTCCCCAAAATTCTAGTTTAGCCCTTCTTAGTTGGGATTCAGGAATCTGTATTTTAGCAACTCCACCAGGTGATTCTCATCATGAGAGAAGTGCGGGAAACACTGCTCTATAACATCAACAGCCTCAACGAGACGGGAAGGCAGGCAATGGTGGTGGCGAGAAAAGAAAACGCTCACTTGAGAGGAGAAACAGATTTCCTTGGAAGACGGCACAACTGCTGAAGCAATCGGAGCGCTCACAAGAGGATAAGACTAAGATTAGAGATGCCGGGTTCAGATCTACAGCCTGATACCCATGAGCTGAGCAACTTTGGGCGTTACTCCACCTCTCGTCCGGGGGTAGCTGTGAATTTAACTTCAACTAACGAGTGGCATCTGAAAATGAATCCAGCATTTCATTGTTGTTGTTGATGCCAAGACCTTGGAAACCACCAAAAAGGGGGAGGGGGGGAAACTAAACAAAATGGGATTAATTTAACTAGATCCCAAGCACAAGGATAATATGTAGGTATTCAAAATTATGTTAAGGGAGACTATTTAAAACATGGGAAAATGTCATAACATATTGCGGAAGGAAAAACAGGATGTAAAACAGCATGAATAATATATGGTACCATTTTAATAAATGACATATATAGTCATAAGAAAAAGTCCTAGATGGGTGTGTTCACAAAGTTGACAATGTCTAGCTCTGATTCATTTCATGTCAACTTATTTTTATTGTCCTCATTTTGTTTTCTTGTGGGTTTTTTGGTACATATTTCTATAACTAATCATATATTTTTTTAATATTTGAAATAAGTTTTTTTTTTCTACTCAATTGTAAAATCTCAGTGCCCTACAGTAAACCAGATGCCAGAAAAAGCCCTAATTCATTCAGCCCTATTTGGGTCTTGGTTTCCTCATCGGCAAGGGAAGGCTGAATTAAAATCATCTCTAAGGAGGCTCAGATGATGAATTTCACAGAGCCAGGTTAAGTGAAACCTCCCTTCCATGGAATCTTGCTTAGGATTTACCAAGAAGCTGGGAGGCCCAACTGGTGTAGCTCAGTGGTTGAGCACTGACCTATGAACCAGGAAGTCACAGTTCCATTCCCAGTCAGGGTGCATGCCCACGTTGCAGGCTCGATCCCCAGTAAGGGGTGTGCAGGAGGCAGCCTATCAATGATTCTCTCACTCTCATCATGGATATTTCTATGCCTCTCTCCCTCCCTCTCTTTTCCTCTCTGAAATTATATATATATATATATATATATATATATTTTTAATAAGCTGGGGGTAAAAAAAAAAAAAAGCTGGGGAGCACAGCATAGGGTGTGGGATGAGGAAGTAACATTCAAATCCATGTTAAGAAGAATCCCTCGTTGGTAATTTTGCTAATTCAAGCAAAAGAGCTCTCAGTGCTGAGATGGGGGCCCATCCCTGGCACGTTGACTAGGTAACACCACAATGTGGAGCTGCCCGGAGGCAAGGCTGTTCCTCATGGGAAGGCTGAAGAGCTTCCAGCACCAGCCAGTGCTCCGGAGTGGAACCCCAAGCAGAGGAGGGCGCCCCTGGCTCCCATAGCCAGAACTCCTCATTATGCCTCAGAGGAAACAGGGACAGAGAAGAACTTAACCCTTCACTTGCAGTAAATGAAGTCTAGTCTGAACCAACATACAATGACCCCAGAGGTGGGAGAAAATAAGAGAAGTTAGAATTCAAGGTAGCACCATAGTGGAGTTAAGAATGTGGGCTCTGAGTGGGTTGGAATTTTGGTTCCACCAGTTAAGGCTTGTGTGATCTCAGGCAAATCTCCTCATGTCTCTACATTTTCTCATCTATGCAATGGGAAGCCTCATTGGAAATCCATCTACCAAACTGAGTTGTCTAAAGGATTACATGAGATAATGAATGAGAAGCACTTAGCACAGGATACAAGTGCTAATCCTTATTTTGGTTATGTTCTAGATTAGATGCCCCTGTGATAAGCAATCACATGGCTGGGCCCAGAGTAGATGGTCCATAACTATTCATTCAATCAAAATATAGCAGAATATTGTTATTACAGCTTATTATATTAAATGCTAGAGGCCCGATGTATGAAAATTCGTGCAAGAGTGGGCCTTCCTCCCCCCAGCTGCCCATACCGGCTTCCCTCTGGCACCGGGACCGGGGCTTCCCTCCTCCGGCTGCCCGCAGGCACCAGGACCCAGGCTGGCTTCCCTCTGGCCCAGCTTTGTCAGGAAGGACGTCCAGAATGACATCTAGAAGATGTCCAGTCTAATTAGCATATTACCCTTTTATTATTTATATTATTATTATTATTATTATAGATGATACTCTCTAATACATAAAGTACTTCAAATGCTTTCTGATCTAACGGTTTAGGTTCCATGAGTACACTTTCATTTTGCCTTCCATCATAGATGCTCCTTTTAAAAGGGTCCAGTAATTTTTAGTAAACATAAGATTGTTGAGACCCTGAACTGTACAAGTTTACAAACAGAGATGAGGTTGATAAAATGTATCCCACTGTCCCCTCCTCTCAAACCAAAAAATAGATGTTAGAATAAAATCCAATAACAGGGAAAGCTCCAAACAGCAGTCTAGAGAAAGTTTACAATGTCTACAATGTGGTAAGGTTAGGAACTAAATAGCTTTAAGAAAACAAACACACAAGCAAACAAGCATTCAATTGAAAGGGCCGGCCCTGACAGGCAAACACAAAGGAACTACTAGCGCTCCTTGACCGAGTTCTGTGAATGGCAGAGCAGGCTGTACACGTGCAGACTGGCCTATGGAATCGCATCTGATCACGCTGACTGTACTTTCTGCGCCCAGGCAGAAGCAGCCTAAGATAAAATCTGTGTCAGATCCTGTTTCAAAAAGTCATGGTAGCTGAAACTGGTTTGGCTCAGTGGTAGAGCGTCGGTCTGTGGACTGAAAGGTCCCAGGTTCGATTCCGGCTAAGGGCATGTACATTGGTTGCGGGCACATCCCCAATAGGGGGTGTGCAAGAGGCAGCTGGTCGATGTTTCTCTCTCATTGACGTTTCTAGCTCTCTCTCTCTCTCCCTTCCTCTCTGTAAAATATCAATAATATATATATATATATATTTTTTAAAAGTCATGGTGACAATTTTCTCCATTTGGACGAAGACCTATAGGTTCCTGTTAATTCTTTTAAAGCATCTGCAGCAAGAGAAAAGATGGTTCTGCTTGCAAGCAAGAAGTACCCAGGCAGGCCCCTGAAACAGGCTGAGAATGAGACCCAATGCAGAATTTGGGAGGAGAATGGATGGAGGCCAGAAACAGGAAGTACCACTGATGGGTGGCCTCCCTGGCACATTTGCCCGTCAGGTCCCCGGCTACAGTGAGCTCTGCATTTTCTACTAAAAGAATGTCATGCTTCTCTTGTCTTGGCCGGTGATCTTATTCTACAGAGGTTTCAGTGACAGGGAGGATGCAAACTCATGCACATTCTGATCATTTTCTCCCTGGAAATTATTCCCGCAAAGTAAGTGTTAAATGTATCCATTCATTCAACAAATGTGTACATAAGGCTTCATACGGGCCAAAGACTAAATACTGGAGATTCAGTGGTAACAAAACAGAGACCATCCCTCATGGAGCATCCATGGCATTACTTGGCCTTTGGGGAGGGCTATTTCCATTGGACGTCAGCCATCACATTCAACATATTGGCAAGGGCAGCTGCACAGAGCTTGGTGAGTGTGTACAGACTGGGGAGTTGGTGTTCTGTTGGTTGTGCTTGTTTGTTTGACCGGTCTAGATTTGGGGCCGTGGTTGGCTTTGTGCCCTTACCAACGGTAGCCTTATCCACAAGAGAGACGGTGTGTGCCAGCAAGAAGATCACGGTATCACTTGAATAACCCTCATTTGAATTCATTTTAACACTCTGCTAAGGAAAGAACCTACCAGTCATCACTATTCCATTTCTCTCCTGCACACTCTACTAACCGAGTCCTCTGTCTGAATGAGAGAAAAAGGCTGGGATTTGAAGGGTAAAAAAACAACAAAAGACCCTTATATCCAACACAGATGTTGGCTGGTCTTGCTGAGCGTAAGCCAACAACTGTTTTCTCATCCATTTTCTCACTGCTCTCCCTTCCCTGGCGGGGAGGGCTTAGAACTCCTCTCTGTGAATCTGGAACTAAGTGGAGAGGGGCTGACCGTGATCTCATGAGGAAATAGAAGACAACATAAAAGCCCATGGAGTCATTTGTACTGGCAGGGACTTTAGGATCATCTAGTCCAGTGCCCTCGCTTGACCTGTACAGAATCTGGGAAGGATAGTAAGGGTTGGCCCAAAGTCACAGGTCAGTGAGAGGCAGCGACAGGCTGAACCACAACGTGCTAACACTCCATCTGGGGTTCTCTTCCTTCCCCTGCACCCCAAAACAAGAGGGATTCTTTTCTCTACTAGTCAGAGGAACTCCTCTCTTAAAAGATAAAAACTCATTTTATCCTTCAAATCTCACTGTCCACAGCTTCCGTAGGAAAGAAAAAAAGATTGATGAAGCCATAAGAAAGGTGTCTTTGAATTCCAGATGTCCCGGTTAGGTTCCTGGGCCACAGGAGAGTGGAACTCCCACATCTGGGTGAGTCCGGGGTCTGTCTCTCTGCCTGGCTCTGTCTGTGTCCAGGAAGAAGACAGGGACACGGAGTAAAAAGGGGCGTTGGGCCCAGAAAAGGGAGAAGAGCAGCATCTGTTTTTCCATCCTCTTCCACTCTGACATGCTCCTGGGCCACAGCCAGAAGTGAACTCAGACAGCTGGCAGCGCAGCGCGAGGGCCACTGTCAGGGAGCCGCGCACTTGGTTGCCGTTCCAGTGGTGATGCGATAGGCCTGGCCAGGCCATCCCCGCTCCTTCTGTCCTGTGAGCGCTCACCGACATTTGGGAGCTAACGGGATGGACGGCTGGAGGTGGTGGGAGGTGGGGGCAGGCACCTGTGGGTATGGGGTTACTGCTTCCTTGCCTGTGAAACTAACTCACCTCTGGAGGGATCCATCCCAAGACCTTGCTCTTCCAGCTGGGTGACTTGAGTCAAGTTACTCAATCTCTCTGAGCCTCTATCCAGACCACAAAATGATGGTGAATAAGCATAGCTCCAGGAGTTGTCAAGAGTTGAATGAGATAATCCATGTAGTGTGTGCTAAGGCACTGAATAAACAGTAGGCTTTTAATAATAACTCCACTATGCTTTGTCCCATTTTTCTAACCACCGAGTTCCCCACAATCTAACCCAGCCGTGGGCAAACTACGGACCTCGGGCCGCATCCGGCTGGTTCAGCTGTTCTATCCGGCCCGCGGAGCCGAAAGAGCAGAGGGTTCTCTTGCTCTCCCCTCCGCTCCTTCACCAGCAGCCCAAGATGAGAGTGCCAGCATGGTCAGGTTGCTTTTGTTCTGGTCTTCTGGTCCAGTTTAAGAACCCATTGTGGCTCTCGAGTCAAACAGTTTGCCCACCCCTGGTCTAGACTAAGGCCTACAGGTGGGGAATCTTCCTATCCCACTAAACTATTTTGGTCTATTTCACATACTGAGATGGACACATAGTGAGTCTGATGAGAGAGGAGCCTGTTTGCCTGGTTGTCCAGGATCTTGCCCATTTGTTTGGCACTAGCCTACAGAAAACGGGGGAACGGTAGAGGGGGCACTGATTTGAGGGAGTAACCAGGGAGCAGTCCAGGCCTCCGTTCACGTCCATCCTCGGAGGCGATGACATATTCAAATTTCCGGTCCCCTAATTATTAGAAGCGCTGACTTAATCAAAGACGTGCCCATTTCCATCCCAGGGAGACAGTCCCACGACTGTAAACACATTGTCATTTTTTTTTTCAGATGCAATAAGCAGTCATCAGTGGTTCTATGAAAGATGTCAATACATAGAGAACAGAGAGCCTGTTAGGATCTGAAGAGATTTTTGTTCTTTTTCAAGCTCAATTTTACTTTTTTTTTTTTTTTTCCCAACTGAGGAGAAAGGGCAGAGGAAAAGCCACCCGACCGGAAGTTGTGGAGAAATTGCTAGAAAGGGCATTTGTAACCTGCGTTGCTCCAGGCTAGAAGCTGGTTAGGACGGAAAGCCATCCAGTTCCACTGAGAAAAGTGTCCTTTCTTTGGACTGAGGGAGAGTCTCTGTCTGTAAGCCCAGAGGAGATCCAAAGGCCTCTCTTGGATTGTCACCAATGAATGCCAAGCTCATTCTGAGGAACATTGTAACATAACAAGAGCAGGGGAAAAAATAATAATGATGCTTTTTCTATAACATTGTGCTCATTTTGGTCTGTTTTTGAAAAGTAGTATTTTTTTTTAAGTTTCCCAAGTAGTCTCTTTCTTGCGCTAGACGCTGTCAAGTCTTCCTTTATTCGTTTCCACATTCCACAGTGGCCGAGATTGTATAAATAAGTCAGTGTTTACTCTCTTGGCTACATCCGGGGTTCACAGACCACTTTCCTGGGCACTCCTCCTTTGAGCCTTTCCGCAGCCCGGTGAGGTAAGCAGGATGGGTTTTTATTTATAAACGGACAGCTCTACTTGGATATTCTCAGGAAGCCCATTTCCTCAGAATTCCCCCAAGTGCCCAGCTGGCCCCCGCCCTTCCGAATAGCTCTTTATTCACCTGAGGTGCTTTGCTGCTCTTTGAGAAAAGAGAAACAACCTGGCTGAGAACCAGCCCAGCTCACACACCTCCTCAAAATACAAAGCACAAGGAGCACCCCAGGCAGGGCCTGGGCGGAGATTGCCATGATCAGATACCCGAGATGCTTTCCATTCCTACATCTTCCATGGTTTTCCGCTGGAATTGGCCTTAGATGGACGGAGCTGATTTGGATGGCGTCTCCTCCTTCGGTCTCCCAAATGCTAGTCCTCCATCTCCTCATACCAGCTCCCCATCCAGTGTGGGAGGAAGAGGAAGACATAGATCCAGGGGCGGGGCTGCACTCTCCCTGGCTCCACTGTTACAGACACCTGGGTATCCCCCCAAGTCCCTAAGCATCCCCCCTCACTTCCCCTCCAAAACAATTCTCATGGCCCCCACAGTGCTCACAATCACCCCAGCGCTCAGACTAGGTGCCCTCGGCAGAGCTCTCCGGGTCCCGTTCCAACTGAGGATGTAATCCAGCGATTTCCAAACTTCGCTCACAAATGGCCCAACCTCCAAGGCGGGGAAATGCATTCATTATCGGCCAGAATGTATTTACAGAAATCCAATTCGTATTCGCAAAAAGCAGGCTCTCTGGGATGGTCTCCCGGAGGGAATTCGGGAGCTCTGCTACACCTTTCAACACGCCCGCTGCAGGTGCCCCTGGGAGGCTGAGGCTGTGCAGTCAGACACCACCTGGAGTTCATTTCCAGCTTTGCCCCCAAAGTCTCGCTGTGTAACACCGGGTAACTGACTTCGCCTACTTATCTGTGTTTCAACTTCCTTAACCGTGAAATGGTTTTTAGCGGAGACTCTGCTAAGAGACTCCATGGAAAGCACTGGGACCTACACGTTAGCTCCCTACCCACTCCTGCGGTCGGCTTTCAGTTGTAGCTTATATCAGAGGAGAACAATGACTGTGATTATCCAAATATTCTGCCGGTAGCATTGACATGGTGGCTACCATCCTAAAATTGGCATTTGTATTTAGTGACCATAAAAGGTAAGAGGGACCTTGTTACAGAATTGGCTAACAATGACCAGTGCCTCACAAGTCCTACCAGGAATAGAGGAGGTCTGAGTCTTTCTTCTAAACCAGTGGTCGGCAAACTCAGTAGTCAACAGAACCAAATATCAACAGTACAACGATTAAAATTTCTTTTGAGAGCCAGATTTTTTTTTTAAGCTTACGCTTCTTCTAACGCCACTTCTTCAAAAACAGACTCGCCCAGGCAGTGGTATTTTGTGGAAGAGCCACACTCAAGGGGCCAAAGAGCCTCATGTGGTTCGCAAGCCGCAGTTTGCTGACCACAGTTCTAAACCATCTGCCCCACCAACCCCAAACAACAGTGATGGCAGAGGCAGAGACAGGTACTTTGGGTTCAGCTGGGCGTACAGGTGTGCGTCCTGCCTCTGACACTGTAGCTCCGACCTGGGCCAAATGCGCTGGATTTTCAGGTCGTTTTTCTTCTAAATCTGCACAGTCAGGATCACTGTAGCACCTCTTAGTATCGAGGCAGGGATGCCATGAGACAATGCAGCTAATGAACACTCAGTGGGCATGAGCTAGTCTCCTTAGGAACGCTTTTTAATTCATTTCTTTATTTACCAGGTCATCACTGGGTGTCCATGAACTAGTGAGTGGAGACAGGGGAAGGACAATACAAGGGCCCTACTCCAAAATGCTGGTGTCTGACACCCTGAAACTAGGACTAGTCTTGAGGAAGGCTGTTGAGGTCATGCACGCAGACAGAGGACCTAGGAAGGCACCGTGACAGCTGAGGCCTGAGATACCCACAGGGAAAGCCCCAGCCCATTCTCCAGCCACACAGAGACCCCCACCCGCTCCAGGACACCCAGGAACCCGGGCAGCGAGAGGCTTTAATCTCAGGAGGGCACACAAATGGGTGGGAGGAAAGGCAACCAATAAACCCTTTCTGAGGCCCCCCAAATTGTGGCAGCGGGGGTGCCTGGGAAGGTAGAGGGTGCAGGGCTAAGGAAGATCGACCCCACCCATCCTCAGATTAGAGTGCCATTTCAGCTACTGGGTGGGGCAGCCTTCACGGGAAGGAATGTGAAGAGGATAATAAGCTTAATTCAAATTCCACAATCTTACCATTAAAACGTACTAGAATTGACAGTAGGGGATATATGTTATATTTAAATCTTTAATCATATTTCTGTGTATATATATACATATATATCCATATCCATGCATTTATGTTAACTGTGCAGATAAATATCTCAACCCTTGTATATGTGGATAACCATAATCATCTCTAGACTGCAAAAGTAGAAAAGTATTTTATTCTGAAATAGAATCCTTGTCCTTGGAAATACAACACAAAGCATTTTTTTTTAAATCTACAAATGAATTTCTTACTCCCAAAGACCAGCGTCCCCCCTCACTCCTGCCCCATCCCCTGGCCCCCCGCCCCTTTCAACAATGACTACCAGGCCGCCTGGGCTGGAGAAATCCACAGCCTTTGTACATTCCCGTCCCAGCTGCCGGAGACACAGCCCCGGCTTCAAGCGGCGGCTGCTATGCAGCACCACGCCCCACGCGCAGAGAGAAAGGATGGAAGCCTCACTGAGGAGGAAGGGCGCACCCCAGGGAAGAGCATCCGAAAGGAACAAAAGGGAACCCCTCGCAAACCTGGCCCCGAGATTAGGACACAGCCACACACACGGGGGCTTCGGCGGCAGGTGAGTTATCAGGGCTAGATCTCCGCATCTTAAGGCTGGCTTACATGATGCCAAGAAGAATGGGCGTGGCCCTCAATGCCAGACCACAGGCTAAGTCCACGAGAACCATTGCAATCTTCAGACTAGGGGGAGAAATCTGTTCTCTGCTTCTCCCAACCAGGAGCACGGGCAAATGCACACTGGATGCAAGACAAGTGGTATACATGCACCATGCCTCCTGTAGATAGCATGGCAGCTGGGCGCATCTCCTCTGAGTTAGGGAAATAAGTATCAACAGCGAGCTTTTGTCCTAATCAGCCTTTTCTTTCTTTTTTTTTTCTTTTTTTCTTTTTTTTTACTGTAACCTCCACAGCTCTTTGCAAAAGCAGCTGGCTCTGAGGAAATACCGTGCATTGTAAATGACCTACAACGTGTCTTCAATAATGGGAATTTAATGGCACCGAGTAATGAACGGTAAAGAATGATGGGTTTAAATCCATCCCCTCTACCTGACAAAAGGATCCCTACCCATCCCAATGCTTTCCCCGGGGGGAGAGCGTTTTCCTTTAAACCAGGTAATCAGCAGTAGGGGTGGGGCAGCTTGTGTGGAACGCAGCGCAAGGGCATGGCACATGGAGGGTGCCGCAGCCGAAATAAAGCGCCTGGCCCAGTGCACCCGAGAGGCCGGAGCGGCTTCCTGCTGCCCACCGAGGGGACGCCCTGCGTGGCCATCACCAGCGCACAGGATGTTCCAGGCGCCACCCGAACAAGTGCAGGCAGACCCATGCCCACAGCCAAACCCAATGAACTGAGGCAAATTAAGTGCGGCAGCAGGTACAGCTCTGCCCTCGGGCAGCTGCGGAGCCTCCCAGGGGCCAGCTGATCGCTTCCTTTGTTTGCCCTGCAAAGATGGAGTAGCCACCCAGCCCCTTACTACACACCGCACACACTGTGCACACACACACACACACACACACACCCATTCACTACAGACAAAGCACAACTGCGCTGCTCCTTGCTAAACGTCAGTGGGTTGTTTTTTTTTTTTTTGCTTTGCTATTTTATTATTTTATTTTATTATTTTATTTTATTTATTTTATTTTATTTTTTAAATGCCCATCCTAGCTTGTGGTATGTCCCCTCCTTTGGGGGAGGGGAGGAGGGGCGCAATTTCTGGATGTTCTGGAGGCACCCCAGCCCAGGGCGCGGTATTTTGCGGCGGAAGCATGCAGCTGGTTTGAGTAAGTGGCTTCCATACCTGGTGAGGGCACCTCCCCTCCCCTCCCCACCCCGCCTGGGGCTCGCCCGGCCATCTGACGCCCCCAGGCCCTGGGTGGCTCTGTCTCGCACACAATGGCAGTTGGACGCCGCATGCACACACTGCGTGCGCCTGCGGTTGCACACTAAAATCTGCTCTAAAACCTCAGCCTTTTCTTGGAATGGGGAGGAGAAATGACACCCCCCGCCAAAAAAAAAATGTAAAATGCATCGAGGGCAAAAAATAAACAACAAAAAACCCCACCACCACAGTTGTCACGCCCGCTCCGGCCACGTTAGCTGTCCAGTCCCGGGTATGACGCACTGAGCTATGAATCGGGCGCTTGCAGGCGAGAAGGGGACGGGGTGAGGCCGATGGTCCAGGCACCCCGCTCACCCCGGGGCACGGGGCTGGGGCTGGGAGAGGGGCGCGGTCGGGCTGCCCGGGACCCCGGGGGAAGGTGTCACCTCTGCACACGGCGCCCCGCCAGAAGCAACCTTAGCCAAAAAGCACCCCTGGCCTGGGGCGGCGCACCCCGACCCCCCAGGAGGACACCCCAGGGAGAGAGAGCCGTGAGCCCAGCGTTCTCGGGGAACTGCCGGGCGGACGGGGAGGAAGGAGGCTACAGGGTCCCGAATCCTCCGCGCCAGTGTTTGGGTTTCCTCTTTGTTTTGTTTTCCCGGTGCCCCCGGGTCGCGCCGTCTGGGTGGCGCCCTCCGCGCCGGCGGCAGACCGGGTCTCCGTCCCTCCCCGGGGCCGGACCGGGGCCCCCGCCGCCCCGCCCGCAGCGCAGCGGACCCCGGCCAGGGAGGGACGGAGGGAGGAAAGGAGGCGGCGGCGCCCGGACTCACCGTGATCCTCGGGATGTTCTTCTTGCCTTGGTAGGACATGGTGGCGGCTGGGCTGAGCGGCGGCGTCCGTCCCTCCCTCCCTCCGGCTCGGCTCCGGCTCCGTCCGGCTCGCCCGCGCCCTCCTCCGCGCGCAGCGCCCCGAGATCAGGTGGCGCGAGTGGTGCGCTGGCCGCGCCGCCGCCTCCCCTCGCCTCCGCCCCCCTCCCGGGCTCCCGCGGCGGCTGCCGGAGACAAAAGTAAATCTCCCCGGCCCCCCCTTCGCCCTCGGCCCCCCCGGCACGCACAACCTCCTCCACTCGCGTGCACGCCCGGGCGTTTGTGTGCTGGTTTTTTTTTTTTCTCCCCCCTTTGCTTTTGCGGTGCCAGCTGGGACCCCGTAAGACAAGAATGGGAATGGCTGATCCGCGACTCCTCCCTCTTCGCTCGGATCCCTATTGATTTTGCTCTTTGCATCCGCCTCACCCACTTTTTTCTTTTTCTTCCTTTTTTATTTTTTTGTGACTTGCTTGTGCGGTGGAGCCAGGCCGCTCCACGGCCACCAGGGGGCGCGAGGGACTTTTCCGGGCGGGGATGCTGCCGCAGCCCCGGGGTGGGAAAGGAGCTCTGGGGTCGCCCTCCCGGCCTCCAGGGCCGAGATCCGGCACGCACCGGCGCCTCCCACCAGCTCCCGGTCCCATTTCTCCCCCGTCCCCACCCTCATTTCAGAAAGGTGACCGCCCTGGGTGCCCCTGCCAGAGCCTGCCCTCTCCTCCCTCCACCTCGCGGGCGGGATGGGGCGGCCGCCGCCTTTGTTACAGCCTCCGCTGGGCGCTGGGTGTGTAAACAGCCGGTGCAAAGCCCTTAGAAAGCCCAGAACCGGCCAGGCTGGGTGCAGCCTGTGCGGCCCCCTGTGATCCCGAGACCAAGAGAAAAGCTATCAGAAAATATTAAGCAACCCACTCGCTGTCAGTAGGGGCTGCGGGGGGCCACTGTGTCAGCGAATACCACCTGTTTTCTGAATCTTAAAAAACATATTATCAAAATCATATGTTTTAAAGGAACGTGGCTGCCTGGTTCTTAGTATAGAAGAAAGAGGATTGATGTTGCCCTGTGAGTAAAAAGTAGACGACACTGAAAGGGAAGGCACCACCTTACTGCTGGGCAGCCAGGGATTTTGTGAGTCAGCCTGCTCACATTCCTGAGTTTACTTTAGGCAGCGGGGCCGATCGTCAAAAGTCACCGTTATTAGAAGCAAAAACATGCCCTTCAGCGCTGGAATACATTGTCCCTTTAGCTACCCGCTCAGCGTTAACTGCCCAGGGAGGCAAACTTGGAGGAGCCACTGTGGGAGGGAGGTGAGTGGTGCTTGACTGTGGGAGCTCCCAGCTCTCCTGAAAAATAATACCCATCACAGCACTTAAAAACAGCCCTGGCTTATGCCGATATGATAAATCCCTCTCAAGATAAGTCTCCTGCATCCCCACTCCTCCACCATGGGTCCTAATGCCCTACTAAATAGAAATTCTTTAGGTCTCACGAAGCATGACTAGGTCTGAGTGAGGAATCTTGAATTCACGTTTCCGTGAGGCCAGAACACTGACCACACTTCAGGATATCTTTTCGTGGAGTTCAAGGCTAGCTTTGCCATGGAGACGCTATAAAAGGCATCTGCAGAAAGAGGACAGAATACTTGAGCTGGGGCTTTCCAGAAACCTGACATGAACCTGACATAATCAAAGGGGAGGCTGAGGCCCCCTGAAACAACCCCTTCTTGAGTGAATCCAAGCTTCCCGCCTATTCATGCGTAACTGGGCTGAATGCAGGCTTCCCAGGAAAAGTCCACTCTCCACCGCGATCCTCCGCCCAGGACAATGAATGCCAGGCAAAGGTCACCTCCGGGACTCTTTGCAAAGCACGGGGGGGGGGGGGGGGGGGTGAGAGGCGGAAACCAAAGGCACGCCCTAAACATGTTGCTTTGTTCTGAAAGCTTAAGTGCTGAGACCCCTAGCCAAGAGTTGTGAAATGACAAAGCATTCTGGGGATTGGCATGCAAATAAGCAGGATTATATTTAGAACGGAGTAAAAGAATTCAACTACCCGCGATGAAACCCTGCAGAGAAGTCTCTGAATCTTTCCCATAGTTTACTGCCCCCACGTTTTTTGAGGGGATTTTGCAAGTTCTCCTCTTAAAAAAGCAAAAATATATAGGGGGCATTTACAGTCCTAAAGAAATATTACTACCTTTTTTTTTTCTTTATTAATTCCTGTGTTTCTTTGCCTGTCTTGCATCCTAATTACCTCTTCTGCTATGGTCATTATGAACCAGAACACTCTAGTAATGAGATTGATAACATATTTTTTTGGTTACTTGCTTGTATATGTGTGTGTGTGTGTGTGTGTGTGTGTGTGTGTGTGTGTGTATGTTGCTTCAAGTTACAAGACTTGGTTCAACTCTTTGAGGTCTGGTTTGCCTGCAAGAGGCCATGCAGAATAGGACCTGTGATGTGTTTCTCCGCATCAGAGTGCTGTGACAAGCCAGGCACAGGAATGCATAATAACCAGCTAATCGATCCAAGCTGTTCTCCTCATCAGAAGTGTACAACAAACACCATTTTACCCCTCTTGCATCCCTTTCAGTCATCTCTCTCTCTTTTTTAAAATCAAAATCAAGTGTCTGAGATGAGTTTGAAGGAAAACCCTTCTTGGGCTTTGCCTTTCTTATTAAGAAGAAAGGCAGCGACCAACACAAGATGCCTCCGTGTCTGGCCAGGAGGGAGAGGAGTGCAGGCAGCACGGATGTTTTCCACAGTACAATGACTCTGAATGGTTTTCCTTGGATACACAGCGGTACTTGGCTTTAGGCTTCTCAGGAAACTATGAGAGAGGGAGGGAGGGAGACACAGAGAGACTTAACTTATGGCCCCAAAGAAACTTAATTTTGGCCATCAAAACTACCGCAACCATAGGCTTCCACATGTCAGTCAAGGCTAAGTTTTTCTAGTAACTCGGGCCAATTCAATCTACTCCAATTTGCATTGCCTGTCCAATCTGTCAAGAAGTGCTGTTGCTTCTGTCTTCTGAATACATCCAGAAGGCAACCTCTTCTTTCCATCTACAAACCTGCTGTCTGTGTCTAGCCACCAGCTGCTGTTACCTGGACCCTGCAGTAACCTCTGATCTGGGCTCTCTTCTTCAGCATCATTCATTCATTCTTACAGTTTCACACGATATTTACCTCGTGCTTACAGTATGCTATTATTTTTCTAGGTACTAGTGTTCCAAGGGTGAATAATAATAATAATGTCCCAGATCTCACATACTAATAGTTGACTTTATACCTTATCAACAGAGGGTCCTTTGTTAGCCCTCTTCTGTATTTTATTCATGTTGGTGGTACTTTACACCACGCGACATATTAATTTATTTTTGAGTATTATCTTCTTTCCCATCACTAGAATGTAAGCTCCCTAAGAGCAGGGAATATGTCTGTTTTATACACTCCTATGTCCTTGGTGTATGAAATAGAGCCTTGCCCAAAGAAATTGCTCAATAATTAGGTGAGTGAATGCAAGAATGTTTTAAATCCTATCTGAAGAAAGTGTAGATGGAGTAAGAACTTTCCTGTAATTAAAGGGCATGTGGTTAGAATCTAGATTTAAGAATACTTTTGCATCTCTTGAGCTACTTAGAGTTTCCTGATTCTATATTTCAAAGCAGATAAATTCAAGATGGTGAACATCACTTTGCTAATATGATACAGTCACAAATTCTAAGGCAAAACATGTGTCAAAGAATGGCTCAGTAGAATAGATTAGGTATTTATGCACTGCTAGAGGCCTGGTGCATGAATTCATGCGTGGGTGGAGTCCCTTGGCCTGGTCAGTGATTGAGGTCTATGTGTGTGTGTGGGGGGGGGGGGGGGGGGGGCACTGACCAGGGGGAGGAGCTATAAGGAGGTTGGCAGTGGGAGTGCACTGACTACCAGGAGACAACTCCTGCATTGAATATCTGGCCCCCTGGTGGTCAGTGTGCATCATAGTGACTGCTTGACTGGTCATTTCAGTCATTTGGTCATAAGGGTCATTTAGGCTTTTATATACACTGAGTGGCCAGATTATTATGATCTCTGAATGCATAATAATCTGGCCACTCAGTGTATATCCTATATAATAAAAGGCTAATATGCAAATTGTCCCCTGGACCAGGAGTTTGACCAGCAGGCAAGCTGGCCAACTGCCCATGTCCCATCCCACTGGCCAGGCTGGCCAGACCCCACCTATGAATGAATTCATGCACCGGTCCTCTAAAATACACACACACACACACACACACACACACACACATACACACACACACACTGAGTGGCAGATTATTATGTGTTCAGAGATCATAATAATCTGGCCAATCAGTATATATAAATTATAAAGCTATAGCTTTGAAGGGAATTACCCTGGAAGTGTATGAAGAGATTAAAAAAAAAAAAAGCCTGTGGTCATTTAAAGAATTTCTTTTTTAAAAAGTGTTTGTTTGTTTTTATGAGTTCAAAGGGGAAAGTATGGACTTAACCCTAAAATGGCTTAGTGTTTAAGAATCTGGATTTAGGAGGAGGTTGCTCCATATTGCAATTCATACACTTCCTATTCCATGACCTTCAGCAGATTTCCTCAATTTTTTGAGCCCTGGTTTCATCATCTCTAAAATGAGCATGGCATTACCTACCTTTACAGTGTTTTGTGATTAATCCATTCAACCTACTATGGGTACCTAGGCATTAGAGATACGAATATTTGAACACAACAGACAAAATCCCTCTTTAAGCTTCCATTTTAGGGGCAAGTGCATTGGGGCTAAATAAAGCAGGGATGGCAAGGTGAAAGTCATTCCACGGTTTTGAGGATGGGCTGGAAACTTACATACAGGGGTCACAGAAGGCAGGGTGATAGGATGGTAGCTTAGACCAAATGGTAACAGTGGAAGCAGTGAGAAATGGCCGGATGTTGGCTCTATTTCAAGGTAATGCCAACAGTGGTTGCTGAGTATTTGACTGGGGTATGAGAGAGAGAAGAATCAAAGATTACACTAGATGTGTTGCACTGAGCAATTCCAAAGATGAAGGCAATATAGGAAAAACCGTAGGAGGAATGGGATTGGGAAGAAAGATCAGGAATATGTTTGTGGACACTCCTATTAAACATCCAAGTGAAATGTGAGCAGGCTATGCAGGCAGGTGGATATTTGAGGTGAGAAATCTAGAGAAATACGAGTTTGGGAGTTGACAGCCATTCAGTATTATTTCGAGTAACAATGCTGGATGAGATGACCAAGGAAGTGAGCGCAGAGAGAGAAGAAATCTGAAGTAAGTAGCATCCCTAATGGAAATGAGCAACCAGGAAAAAAGAAGCAGAGAGAGTGGTCAACGAGGCAGAGGGGACAGCATGCAGGTATTGTACTCTGAAGGTCAAGAAACAAGGTCATTTCAAAGAAGAAATCTTGTTCACTTCCCTAATTGCCGCTGAAAGATTGAGGAGGATGAGAACTGAGAATTAGCCAATACATGAAAACACCATCAAGGTCACTGAGCACCTTAAACAGAGGGCCTATAAAATGAGTATCTTAATACCCATATCCCAGTGAGATGTGTGTGTGTGTGTGTGTGTGTGTGTGTGTGTGTGTGAGCATGTCTGAAATTATTCAGTGGTACTTACTGAGCACCTACTATGTGTGTGCCTGTGCTGGAGCAGTCTTAATGAAGCTGTGGGGGTGAAAATTAAAGTGGAAATTAGAGACGTCTAAGATAGGCAATGCATTCAAGGGATTGTAATGCAAAAGGGGGCAGGGGAATGGAGCAGTACCTAGCAGAGAAAGTGGACTCTAAGATGCGAGAAATACATCCTGGTGTGTAGCAGTGGGCCTAATTTGGCAAGGAGAGGAAACTTCATGGTGCAGGAAAGAAATGGGATAACTGCTCCATCACCTTGAATGGACAACACAGGTGACACCTAGTGTTCAAAGGGAGGGCTTGCCCTTAGCAAGGAGCAAGGAGGGTTTCTTTCCAGGAACTGAAGGGAAGGACACAGGGGCACAGAGACAGGTGGCAAGGTAAATTTCACAGAGGGAGTTTACGAAAGTTCTCTTGTGATTGTGTCTATTTTCTCTGTCATCAGCGAAGACAGTCTGGGGGGAAAGTGATGGAAGTTAGAAGGGAGAGGAGTTGGCATGACTTACTTTTCCAGGAGAGTAAGGGCCTAGGGAAATAGGAACTGTGGTGTGATTATCTGGCAGCACTAAGGAGTTCCTTCGGTTAGTAGCCATGGATTTAAAGAAAGACTCATAGGCATATTTGTTGGTATTCCTTCAGCCGTGTACAGCTAGCTATATGTGTGCAGCGTATGCAGGCACGGGGTAGGGAGGGTCCACAATTTAACAAGGGCTTTGCTAAGTGAGTGCTGATGAGGCAGAGAGAAACTCAAGGGAATTGAGGACGAGGCCTGGGATCTGTGCTGGTCAGGAGACAAGGAGGGCACAGATCTACATATGAGTAAAGGAAAGTGACTATTACATATAATAATTCATGTGAAGCTCTTAGTACAACATAAGTTAATTAATTAGAGGGCAGCTATCCCTACCATTTTTTTTCAATAGAAACAAATGCTATTTGTTATTACTAATGAAACAAAATCAAATTAAAGAAAAACAAATAGACACTATAGAGGGTCTGCAAAGCTAAATATCAGTTACCATTTGTAATTTGAAAAGATTAATAAAACTGTTGCGATTGTATCTTTTTTAAAATTCACATTTATTTAATTATCTGGGCATTCAATA
Source organism: Vespertilio murinus (assembly GCA_963924515.1). Taxonomy (NCBI): domain Eukaryota; kingdom Metazoa; phylum Chordata; class Mammalia; order Chiroptera; family Vespertilionidae; genus Vespertilio; species Vespertilio murinus. The sequence continues at coordinate 22,145,640 of OZ004708.1, read as the reverse complement.
TTATTTTAGATTAGTTTCAGGACCTACCATTATTTTTAATTGCCACAATATCCAAAATGAGTGATTAACCATGTACACAGTTTTTACTCTTAAAAAATATTTTCTACTTTCCTACATTAATAGGCCAAACATTTCCCCTAGTCCTAATTTGAAGGGTGGAGAGAAAAGTAGTTCCAAAACAAACATAGAAGAGTTTTGAAAGGGCAAAACCACACATCAGATCAGGTCTTTGTGATATAGAGAGGCGATTCTAATGTGAATAAATAAACAGTTAATCTCAGAACTGCCCGGTAAGTATTTGGGTCTATTAATTTCACCCACAATTCAAAGGATATCTTAGTTGTGTAGTTCCAGGGTCGCAGAATGAAAATCAAAGAGGTGATTCACCTGCTATTATTAGATGTTTACATATTAAACACACAGAAATAACCTGACAAGCAAGCTTACCCTTGTTATACATAAGCCATAAAACAGAGATAAAAAAAGATTTTAAACCACCGAGTAGTATTCTCATGTGCTTATCCCAAAATCACACTTCCACCAGTGAGAGCGAAGTGTGTACACCTCCTTCTCCCCAGATGAGCTTCTCATTGGCTTCTTCAGTAGAGAATGGTTTTGATGGCCCCTGGCCTTCTCCATTCGCTTTCATGGCAACTCATTTCAAAGCCAGAGGCAGGATTATCCAGCCAAGCCCAGTGTAACCACAAAGGTCCTTAAAAGAGGGAGGCAGTGGGTCAGAGAAAGAAAGGGAGATGTGATGCTGGAAGCAGAGGTCAAAATGATGGGGTCATGAGCCAAGGAAAGTAGTCTACCCGTAGAATCTGAAAAAGGCATGAAACGGAGCTTCCAGAATGATTGCAGTCCTCCTGATCCCTTGATTTTCGCCCTGTATGACCCATTTTAGACTTCTCGCTTCCAGGATTTGATGAGAATAAAACTCTGTGTTGTTTTAAGCCCGTAGGTGTATGATAATTTGTTCCAGCAGCAATAAGAAACCACTGAAAGATTGAAATCAAAGTGAATTGAGGATTTATGATCGGGAAGCTAAGATTAGTCACTCCACTAATGGAATGACTAATTTCCCTTGCCCAATTTCTGGATGTGACCTTGTTTTCAGGCTTAAAAAAATGTTAACGGGAGGAGAAAGCTAGATCATCAGGAAGAAGGAGCCTGCATCACCATATCTAGTATATATGATAATGATTCTTCTACTCTCTCCTCAAGGGCCATATACTAATGTCACTATCAACTGAGAAAGGGAGTAACTAAACACCCTACAGACCAGTGAATACAAGTTCCCAATGACACTGATACACGGAGCTAGAAGCATTATCATAGCTTTTCTGTTAGAGAGGAGGCATGTTGAAGCCAGGTATACATGGACCCCTGATCTAGATCTGGCTTACATTTGGTTCTTTGGGTTCACAGATCACCTACTGATCATTTTCCCATACTATCAGTATGGAAGGATTCCTACGCAGAAAGGGGAAAGATGGAAAGATCAAGGAAAATGAGGTCGTGGGTAGAAACATATGATGGGCCTATGGAAGTGGGCATGAAGACTAACAATATAGAAATTACATATCAGTGTCCTTCCCAAAGAGCATCCATCACAGAGGAGACTCGAAATGAGCAGTACAAAATGACTCAGTCAGTTGACATCAGCCAGGCTCCATCATTAACCATTCCAATATGGGCACAATGGGCTCACCGATGGAGTAGATACAGTGACAGGGAAGAAGCTATGCAGGGAACCAACACCCACTCGCCAGCGCTGATCCAGCTACTGGTGCTGTCAATCATCCATCCTGCCAGCAACAGAGAGCAATACTACCTCCCCAACATGGCACCATCCCTTAAAGAATCACAGGACCACTTGGTGATAAGCTGACTACATTTGGACCCTTTTCACACTAGGAGGCACAGTGATTCATTCTTATAGAAATGAACACCTGCTAGGTGTGTAATTTCCCTTTCTGCTGCTAGGACCTCAGTCAACACTATTTGGGGGTTTAAGGAGTGTTTGGTGTACTAAAATGGGATCCCACAAAACATCACATCAGATCAAGAGGATTCATTCCAACAGGTACTCTCAACTCTCCGTGGTCAGCCCTTTCTAGAAGCCGTCCTTGTCTAAGATACCTACCCCTGCAAGGGCAGCCTGACCCAGCCATTGGTTAACGAGAGATTTAAAGGCCTGGCCCCCTAGCCACAAAAGAGCAACAACTACAAGGGTTATCCCAACTTCAGGGCTGTAGGTCAGCTTACATCTTTGTTAAAGTCCACATCGCAGGTAGACTTCACCCTGGGCCCAAACCTCTCTTTCTCCCCTCCCCTTTCACAATTGTTGATGCTAGGCACTCTCCCTCATAAACATCCTACTCTCCCTCTCAGAATCTGCTTCCCAGGAAACTCTACCTGTAACCGAGTGGCTGCTATTAAATGAACATCTACCTAGTGTGACATTTCTTATTTAGCCAGTATTTTAAAGTGCATAAATATTGTACTCAAAATTGGATTTCTTTAAAATGAGAAACTTGGCAATCCTAGGCTCATAGACACACATTGGTGCCCATCAGCTGGAACTGAATGCTGGCTGAGTTTTGAACAGAACATGTATTCTAGTCATAATGCCTGCTGCTTTCTCTTCCTTTCCACAGAAGCCTATATATATATATATATATATATATATATATATATATATATGCTCCCATGTATTTATGCCACATGCCTGGCTATCATCATTTGAGTTCTGACATCAGACCATTTAAGACTCTTTAGTTATTTAAGCCTTAAAGAATAGGGACTCTGACCCTGGATCAGTTGGTTAGAGTGTCATGCTGAAAGGCCAAGGTTGGGGTTCAATCCCTGGTAAGGGCACATACAAGAATCAACCAATGAATGAAGCAATGAACCAATAAGTGGAACAACAATTTGATCTCTCTCTCTCTCTCTCTCTCTCTCTCTCTCTCTCTCTCTCTCTCTTCCGCCTTCCTTCTTCCTTCCCTCCCTCCCTTCCTTTTTCTCTCCCTCTCCCCACTCCTTCCTCTCCCTCTCTAAAATCAATCAATCAATAAAAATAAAAAATAGGAACTCTATGTCTCAAAGGTATGGGTTGTTCTTTTCCAAGGTCCAGTGCCTGTTCAGAATTGAGAGAGCAGTGAGCTCTCCAAGGAGCTACCTCCACCCCAGGCCACCCCCTCCACTCCCAATGGGCCCTAAATCACAAGACTGGATCCGGGAACCACCAGCCGTTCTGTTAAAAGCCTGCTTGAGAACACGCACTGGAGCTGCTGGATCTAAGGCTACGTGCAGTCAGTTTCACCCTTGGGCTGAATGGAAACACGTGTGGTTGGGTTCAGATAGCTGCCTGTACAACACAACAGCTCACTCCAGATGAGGGATGTGAGCTTCACTCTTGGATGGAAGCTCAGAACAGCAAGCCAACCCCAACTACAAAGCTAGCTGCAACCCCAGTTTATATTTTCCAGGTTTCCCATCCGTCTCCAGGAAGGGACTTTGGCTGATGTCCTTTGTTTTATTTCCCTTGGTTTCCTGCACTGAGCTGTAGCAAACGCTCCAAGGCCATCGGGCCTCCTGGCTCCCTCTCTTTCCAGAGAAGTAGGAATGGCAGACACCTAAGCCTGAGGGTCTAGTCACAGTTTCTCTATGCAAATTCCCAAAGGAGCCAGAGAATGGAAACTGGTCCTTGGGTCACAACTTAATCATCACTGTCTCTGTTACCTGTCTGTGAGTTTCCAATCATTCCCCAGTCCTCTGAGTTTAAAGTCTCTGATTCTTAATGTGACACAAAACTCCCCGCACAGGGCCTCTGCTCATCTCTGTGGCTTCATTTCTCTTCCCTCCTGACTGTACTTTCTGGTCCAGTAACTCTAGGAACGAGGAGTTCCTCTCTCACATCCAACTGCTTGCCTGTGTCATATTTTCTGCCTCCAATGACTGTTCCCCTACTGGACTTGGGAAACTCCAAGCATGATCTCTTCCAGAAAGCTTTCCCTGACACCTTCACTGCCCCCTGGTGCTTCCTCCAGCCTCTGCCAACTTCCCTGCACTGCCCTTACAGAGCATGATATAATTGTCATTTTGTTGGTCATTGTCCTCAGGGTCCTTGAGGGCAGTGCTGTGTTTATTCCTCACAGTGTTGACTATTGTCGAAGGCATGCATGAGATGTGTATTGAATGCCTTGGATGAACTCCTGCCAACATATATATACAATACAGACGTGCATGCTCACATCTGTACACCCATAAACAAACTCAAACCAAATGTAAATCCTCCTGGAGAGCAGAATCCTGGAGGCTTGGCTGGGGACACAGAAAGCTTTGGATGAACTCATTTGCATGCGAATGGGATATCGTTTAGGTAGACTATTGGTGAAAATGCCTTATTAAAAAGTTAAAGAGCCAAAACCGGTTTGGCTCAGTGGATAGAGCGTCCGCCTGCGGACTGAAGGGTCCTGGGTTCGATTCAGGTCAAGGGCATGTACCTTGGTTGTGGGCACATCCCCAATGGGGGGTGTGCAAGAGGCAGCTGATCGATAATTCTCTCTCATCAATGTTTCTCTCTGTCCCTCTCTCTTCTTCTCTATAAAAAAAATCAATAAAATATATATTTTTAAAAAGTTGTAGACAACAATTATCAGTGAAACATTTTTTTTTAAAAGAGGGACTGTATTTATTTAAAAGATTCAAGTGTAAGTATCCAGCTAGGCTGGAATCAGGACCTGCTGGCCACACTCTTTTACCTTCAAAGGCTTCATGGTGATTCACTCGACTCTGTTTACACTAGCTACATTTTTTCTCTAAACATTTGGCTGCCCCGTATTTCTGTGCATTAAGGAAATAAGAGAATAGAATAAGTCTCGGTTCCAGTTCTCAGTTGGAAAGGATGTGATTGGTTCTGCCTGAGTCCGTTATAGACCTACGACCTAATGACCTATGGAGGAGAGATGGAGTCATCACAACATCAACCTGACGGCAAGGAGCCCACCCACGTGGAACGAGAGGAAAGGGAGCCATTGTGATCTTGGCAGAACCCCGAAAAAGGACTGGTGCACTGATTCTTATCTGCCGTCCACAAACGGGCAGAGGAGGGCGCACAGAAACCCATACATCATGAACAAGGGAAAGATCAAGTTTAAGATCTAAATTCTCTAACAAGTTTGGGAGAGAGTAGGTGAGATAAATTGTGCAAAGGTGACCCCTGACCATGCAAATTTGCCTGCCTGCCGTATGCTAACAGTGTTCTCAGTCCACTATTACAGGTATCTGCACCTCTCTCTCCCGCCTCCTTTCCCCTCTCTCAGGCTTCTTGGTTTCTGTCTCTGATGGTGTTTTTGCTCTAGCTTCATTATTATTTTGGATCTTCAAAGAAATCAAGTCCGAGAGACCATTGTGATCAACCCACTCGATCCTATAGTGGAAGTGCATGAGATTACCAAAGTCTTATGGTTTGCCAATGCCTAACCCCATAGTCAGTGACATGATCAGTGTAGGTTTTGACTCCTACTCCAGAGACCACCCACCATTCATGGCATACTGCCCAGCTTCATCCTAGATATACAGAGGTGTGGGGGCAAGGTAGGTTCATGCCCTGTTCAAACCTACAGTAATACAAAGCCTCAAATGAAAAAAAAAATTCTGTGCAATATCAGGAAGAGACGAGTAAATGCTGAATCAGAAACAAAGGTCGCGTTGTGAAAAGAGAAAAAGAGCCAGCTGCTGTGCCTCAGTGGTTGAGCATTGACCTATGAACGAGGAGGTCACTGGTTTGATTCCCAGTCAAGGCACATGCCTGGGTTGCTGGCTGGATCCCCAGTAGGGGGCTTGCAAGTGGTCGCTGAACAATGATTCTCTCATTGATGTTTCCATCTCTTTCTCTTCTCTGAAATCAATAAAAATATATTTTTTTAAAGAGAGAAAAAATAATAGAGTCAAGGGTCCCAAGTTTTAGCCATGTCTACTTTATTAACAGATTATTTGACCACAAGCAATTCACTTAACTTCTCCTCAGATCTTCAATGGAGAATACGGAATTTCCTTCCAACTTGGAAGCAAATCATTTATTCTCCATTGGGCTGATGATCAGATGAGATCATGGAAATGCCCCCATTTTGGAGAGGGGAAAAAAAGTATCCAGAAAGGCTATCTGAACACCAGGCCTTAGTATTATTTTTTCCATCATGTTACATGTTACAAACATATCCAGGACTGATATGTGCTCAAAGGTCTAATTACCGTCATTGTTTCCAAGTATGACCCTCCCTGTAGGTACCACTCTGTTTTTCGAATCATGTACTTCTCCAGATGCACATTTCTGCTTTCCCGGGCTGACCTCATTTGTTCATTTCCTGTCCATATTCCTAATCTCTCTAAGGTGGCTCTGCACTATGTCTCTTGCTCACCAGTGTCTATAGCACCATGCTATTTACCCTCATCTGCAGATGCAATTACCGTAATAGGTTTATAGCCTCTTTCCAAGCCATTAATAACAAAGCAGAAAGACATGTGCCTGAAGCTGCTCGCTGCCGCATCTTCCTGGGACTTGCAGCCTGCCATTGTTCATCCTTGTTGGGTTTTTCAGCCAGTTTTGTGGTCATTTCTCTGGATTCAGAGGACCTCCTAACCCGACCCAAGACTATTTGGTTTGTTTTGGTTTTAGTCATATGGGAAGCAGACCTTGTTTCTCCTGATCATAATAAAAGAAAGTTTTAAAAAATAAGTTATAACATGCCAACACATAGGAATAGATCCGTGGGTTCCTTTTCCAAACTTCTCCTGCTCCCCATCAGTGTAAGGGTGCTCGCTCTGATCCTGTCTCTGTGCGGATGCAGAAAGCAGGACCTGCTTTTCCAAGTGGAACTCCAAATCCTCATGTTTCTTTCCAGTGAAAACCTGCAGCCAAGCTCCTCCGTCAACTGGAGGAAGAGGGGGCAGAATCTGCGAGGCTCACTGCAGAGGAAACTTTTCCTTGTTTTTCTCAATAATTTGGCTGACATTAGAGTCCCTTCTTTGCTTCCATTACAACACTTGGCAGTGTCTGAAGAGAAAGGGGTTTGAAGGAGAAAAAGAGCACAAAGACTAAATCCGTGGATGAATAGACTTGATAAATCATTTTGATGGCATGTTATTGCAAACAATTTTCTTTTCTTCTTAGCTTAGAAGCAGTTTTTGTTTGGTTTGTCAATCGAGTTCAGCATGGGGTGCTCTGGCTTCCCCTCATCTCTGGAAGATGTCTCTTCGCTTATTAAGCATTTCTGCCAATGGACTTCTCACTAGAAAATTTTTGCCTTTTGCAGTTCAAGCTCTAAAAGAGTTGGATATTCAGGTTGATTAAAACCTCACTCTGAACTACCAGAGGTATCTCTCAATTTCTTTTAAAAATATAGTAAAAACTTTCTGTACAACAACCTTAGAAATGCTAAATTTTAGTTTCTGAATAAAGATGAGAGAAAAGCTGCAAGTTATCTTGATACCCAAATCAGCGATTCGCAACCTTTTTCATCTTATGGCACACATAAACTAATTCGTAAATTCTGTGGCACACCAAAATATATTTTTTATTGTTGATTTGACAAAAAGTAGGTGTAATTTTGATTCATTCACATCAGGCGGCTATTGTTGTGTTAACTATTGCCTATTGCCGGCTTTTAATTTTTTAATTTTTTTAATTAAAATATATTTTATTGATTTTTTACAGGGGGGAGGGATAGAGAGCTAGAAACATCGATGAGAGAGAAACATCAATCAGCTGCCTCCTGCACATCCTGCACTGGGGATATGCCCACAACCAAGGTATATGCCCTTGACCGGAATGGAACCTAGGTCCTTTCAGTCCGAAGGCCAATGCTCTATCCACTGAGCCAAACCGGTTTCGGCTATTGTTGGTTTTATTTGAAAATCTAAGGGAAAAGAGATTAGTGTCCACCCTGGCCAGGTGGATCAGTAGTATGGAGCATTGTCCTATACACCAAAAGGTTGTATGTTCAGTTCCAAGTCAAGGCATATACCTGGGTTTCAGGTTCAATCCCCAGTGGGGCCACGTACAGGAAGCAGCTGATCAATGTTTCTCTCACATTGATGTTTCTTTCTCTCTCTCCCTTCCTCTCTCTGATAAAATCAATGAGCATATCCTTGGGTGAGGATTAGAAAAATCTTCTTAAAGAGATTAGTGCCCTTGACTAAATAGCCAGGTATTGCATGTTTTAAAAATTCTAGCCCCATGCCATTGAAAATCACTGCCCTAGTTAATTGCAGTGTTTGAAGAAAAGTGTAATTTGGATCAATTCCTTTCATCCATGAAAGTAGAAAAGCACAGACTTGGGACACAGACCTAGTTTTCTATCGGGGCTCTATCAAATGCTTGCTTTAGGAACCTGGGAAGTTTTCTTAACCTTTTTGAGTTTGTTTCTTCTTCTATATAATGGAAATGATACTATACCCATTGTGGAACTTTTTTTTAGGTTAGATTAGCAAAATGGAGGCTGATGAATACAGTGTCTGCTGCATAGCAGGTGATCAATGCCAGCTGCTTCCCTTGTCCTCACTTAAATACAAGGACAAAATCTGTCATCTTTTATTAATACATGTGGCTCCCTTTCTCATAACACTATTACCAGGCAGTTTTGAACTGCTAAGAGGAAAATGTCTTTTCATGAATTTAATAAGGATAATGATACTAGGCAGGCATCATTCTAACTGCTTTATATGAATTATTCCATTCAGTCCTCACAAAGGAAGGTCATTTCACTATTCCCATTTACAAGAAAGGATGAGGAAGTTGCAAATGGTTACTAGACGGGCCAAGAATTAATATATATAAAGCATTTTATGTAATGCCTGCCCCATGCAAATTCTTAATAAATTAGAAAGTTAGTGAAGAAATAAGATTTTTTGTAGTCAAATTAGATCCCTCATTGTCATATCCTTTTATTCATTTTTACCATCTTTATTGAGATGTAAATCATATACTATAAAATTCCAATTCATTGTTTCTTAGTATATTCACAGTTTCACAAACATTACCACGATCTTGGAGTAGAATATTTTTGTCACCTGAAAAGTCCTTTATTTTTTTAATTCTGAATTTTGATAGATTTCTTAAAGGAGAAATTGCATTAAAAAATGTCACTTCTTTCATACATTATTAGATGAAATAGTAGAGCCACTCCAGGAAACAATTTGGCAGTTTCCTACAAGACTAAACATACACTAACTATTTGACCTCACAGTTACACTCTTGGGCATTTATCTCAAGGAAATAAAACTTACATTCCTACAAAAACATGGTCAAGAATGTTCACAGCATTTCTATTGGTAACAGCCCCAAAGTGGAAACAACCCAATTTTTCTCCAGTAGGTGAATGGGTAAGTAGGGTCTGTTACACCCATGCAATGCAATACTACTCAGCAATAAAAAGGGTCAAACTATTTTTTAAAATATATTTTATTGATATTTTACAGAGAGGAAAGGAGAGAGATAGAGAACCAGAAACGTCGATGAGAGAGAAACATCGACCAGCTGCCTCTTGCACAACCCCTACTGGGGATGTGCCCGCAACCAATGTACATGTCCTTGGCTGGAATCGAACCCGGGACCTTTTAGTCCGCAGACCGATGCTCTACCACTGAGCCAAACCGACCTCAGCAAAAAAAAGGGTCAAACTATTGATAGATGAAAAGGATGGATTTAAAGGGTGTTATGCTTAATGAACAAAAAAAAATTTTCACAGAGTGATATACTGTATGATCCCATGTATATAGTATCCTAAACATGACAAAACTTCAGGTAGCATGAGAGACTTCCTTTAGTGATAAAACAATTCTTTATTTTGTCTATACTGGTACTTATGTGAATATGCATGGGGTGAACTTGCATGAAACAGCACACACACACACATACACACACACACACACACACACAATGTAAAAATTGGTGAAATATGAGTAAGATCCTGCCATCTAGGTAACATTATTATACCAGTGATAGCTTCCTGGTTTTGACATTGTGCTACCACTACATAAGATGGGACCACTGGTAAAAGCTGGGCAAGATGTTAAAAGAACTCTATGTACCATTTTTAGAAAAATTCCTGTGAGCCTATAATCATTTCAAAATAAAAAGTTAAAGTAATGGCATTTCAAAAGGAAAGCCAAGAGGAGTTTTGAAGAGGATGCCCAGACATGAAAGCTGACAGTATGATATTTTAAGATTGACACAACGTGATCACCATTGCTAAAGACTTGACAGAAAGATGAAATTACAAAACAAATTGCTCAAAATGGAAAATTATTCAAGGGAATGGAAAGAACACCTCAAAAGAGTATATAAAGCAAAGCTTCAAAGATGCTAATAAACATAAGGTGAATTAAAGAATAAATTTTTAAAAAGCCTTAGAAAATGTGGAAAGATTGAAGTAATTAGAAACTGTAGGAGTAATCCCATTTAATGGACTGTCTTAACATGTTATCATAAGGAGGAAGATGACTCAAACTCTTGAAAACACTCTTAAAGGTTTTAGAGGGGTAAATTACCGTGAAAAAAATCTGAAGTTAATTTTTTAATTTAATCCTCACCTAAGGACATGCTTAGAGAGAGGAAGGGGGAGGAGAATGAGAGAGAGAGAGAAATACCAATATGAGAAAGAAACATCAATCAGCCTTCCATAGTGACCCGACCAGAGATCAAACACACAATTCAGGTATGTGCCCTGACTGGGAAAAGAACCAGTAACCTTTCAGTTCAAGGGCAACATTCAACCAACTGAAATACTCCAGCTGTGCTGAAGTTAATTTATTTGGATTAAGATTATGAACTCAAAGTAATGCCAATAAACATCCTCAGAAAGAAATGTATGATTATTATTATATTGCTTATATAGATAATATATATCCTATATAATAAAGAGGTAATATGCAAATTGACCATCTCACCCTCACATACAAGATGGCCACCCCCATGTCATCACAAGATGGCCACCACAAGATGGCTGGCCAGGGATGGCAGTTGTGGGTGATCAGGCCATCAGGGAAGGCAGTTAGGGCCATTGGGCCAGCAGGGGAGGGCAATTGGGAGCAAATGGGCCTGCAGGGCATGGCAGTTGGGGGCAACTGGGCTGGCAGGGGAGGGCAGTTGGGGACAATTGGGCCAGCAGGGGATCAGTTAGGCATTGATCAGGCTGTCAGAGGAGTAGTTAGGGGGTGATCAGGCTGGTAGGCAGTAGAGGTTAAGGGCTATCAGGCAGGTGAATGGTCAGGAACCAATAGTCCTGGATTGTGAGAGAGATGTCCAACTCATTCACGGGATCCCAGATTGGAGAGAGTGCAGGCTGGGCTAAGGGACATCCCCCAGTGCACAAATTTTGTGCACCAGGATAGATATAGATATAGATATAGATATAGATATAGATATAGATATAGATATAGATATATGCAAAAAGATATATATATATATATATATATATATATATATATATATATATCCCTAATATGCAAAGAGATCGAATGGCAGAACAACTGAACAATCAAACAACCAGTCATTATGATTTGCGCTCACCACCAGGGGGCATGTACGAAACATGGTGGACATCAGCAGCAGGTGGCAGAGCGTGGAACATGGCTGGCATCGGCCGAGACAGGATGTTGGAGAAGGTGAGCAAGGGCGCCAAACCAAGGCAGGGCACTGGTCGCTATCATCAGGAGCCTCTGATGGTTACTGAAAATTCTTTGTTCCTGTGCATCGCAGTCCTGCCAGGCACTCACACCTGCTGCCGGTGTCTGGCCTGGCATTGATGGCTCGGCACCATCAGTGGGTGCAAGCAGGAGCTGCAGTCCCTGATCACCCCTCAGGCTTCTCCATCTCCCCCTGCCCCTGAGGCTAGCCACCATTTGTACCCACTGTCCAGTACGGACCCACTTGCACCCATAGCCAGCACCAGAACCACCACTCATACTCACTGCTGGTGCCCAGTGCCAATCCCAATGGGTCAGTGCCATCAGCGGGTATAAGCAGCAGCTGCCAGCCCTGATTGACCCTGAGGGCTTCTCCACCTCCCCCTACTCCTGAGGGGCGATCAGGACAGCCACCCACTGATGGCACCTGTTCACACTCGCTGATGGCACTAGCACCAATCACTTTGCACCATCAGGGGTGTGAGTGAAGCCAGTGCCTCAGCACGTGGGAGTGGCATAAGCAGGGCTGCCAGAAGAGAGGAGACTGGGGGCTGTGGCAGGAGGGGCCAGGCAGGGGCATGGAGGATGGGCCAAGACCCGCCCCTGTGCCCATCACAGTCTCACAGCCCACAGTTCCTTTCAAGGTGCACGAATTTGTGCACTGGGCCTCTAGTAACAATAATAATTTAAAAAGAGAAAAATTATTAAGTCCTATCTGCCCCATAACTTTTCTCAATGTTTTACATGTATTATTTATTCTCATAATAACCTGGCGTAATTGATTCCATTACTATGGCCCTTTATTTAATGAGAAAACTGAGCCACAATGATTTTAAGTTACTTGATCAAACTCACATAGCAAGTAAGTTGTAAAGCTAGTTAATTCATAGAGCTAAAAAAGGTCACGAGCCCCATTTTGAAATTCAAAATTAAAGAAAGGATATGAATTAATCTCTAATTTTAGCATGGGAAATTAAACCCTAATGCCAATTAGTCCTTCAATCAACTGGTCAAAAGGAGAAACAAACTGGTTTTATTTATATTAGCATGAACTTTTAGTTATCCAGGGTCCACTCAGAGGACAATTTTTAACTATAAAATAATTAACGTCCAGAATAATGAGTAAGGCAATATGGTAGGTTAGATAACTTAGCTCTCCCAATACAAAATACACAAACATACAATTAGAGACAAAAGGTGTGTGTATGGGGGGGGAGGGGGAGAGACACTGAACATAGACATAAGCAAGAGAGCTGACACTTTGGCTGCCTGATGGGAATTTGTCCATCTTGGTAACCAAGGGCTTGGGTTTTAAAGCTTCAGAGGGAACAAGAAAGCAGGTGGGGTTAGAACAGAGACACCACTCCCCTATATAAATGTTTGTCCTTCTGTGAAGAAAAGCAACTAGGAACATCTTTTTAATAAAGGGTGAAGACAAGGAACTTATTGGCCTTGTGCCATGCTCCTGATGGGGCACTGAGAGGCGGGTCTTTTCAGAATCTGTAATGATGGGAGGACCCTCACGCAGACTTGGATTTTATTTTAAACCACTAAGAATTCCTAAAGTGAGATATTAACATTAAAAATGGTAACCGAAGCCCTGGCTGGTTTGGCTCAGTGAATGGAGCATCGGACTGAAGGGTCCCGGGTTCGATTTTGGTCAAGGGAATGTACCTTGGTTGCGGGCACATCCCCAGTGGGGAGGGGTTCAGGGGGAAGCTGATGGATGTTTCTCTCTCATCGATGTTTCTAACTCTCTCTCCCTCTCCCTTCCTCTCTGTAAAAAAATCAATAAAATATATTTATTATAAAAAAAAAAAGGTCACCACAAAGATACCTTGAGGTATTTGGCAAAAGCAAAACCACTCACAAGAGACACTCTAGACACTCAGACTCATTAGATTCTTTCAAAAAAAAAAAAAACCCACAAAAAAACAGCACTACCTAAGATGAGCTAGTTAATTAGAAGTTGCAAAACACATAAAGAGATAATTTATCATCAGCAAGATTTAGCTGACACAATAAGTAAACTAACTTGCCCCAAACTTCATAAAATAAAAGAATCAGATAAATAAAAGCAGTATGTTTAGAATGACAAAATTCATAGTACAAATAAGACTTAAGTACAAGAACAGAATGATGCATCAAAACAGAAAAAAAAATGTAGCTTTTTTTTTAAAAGGCGAAGGACATATGTATCCTGGAAATTACAAAGAAATAGAATGGAATTAAACACTTAATGGACAGGTAAACAGCAGATTAAATACATATGAAGAGAGAATTTGTAAGCTGGAATGTAAATATGATTAAATAACTCTAATTGCGGCAAAAAATTGAAAAGATGTGGAAAATACAATGGAGAGGAAAGAAAGCAAGACATTAGTGAGATGGTTCACCATTAAGTAACAGGAACTAAGATAGGAAAAGAGAGGGGATGGAAAGAGACAATATTCACAGTGATAAGGGCTAAGACATTTTCAGAAATGTTGAAAGATGTGGCTCCTCAGATTCAAAAAGTACTTAGAGTTCAGAGAAGGAAAAATAAAAATACCTAAGTCTTTACTAAAATTGCAGAACTCAAGACAACAAAAAAGGTGTTAAAGGTAAGCAGAGAGGAAGATTAACTGCAAAGGAATTTTGATTCTGATACCACATCAGACTTTGAAAACTTCTAAGAAATATGAAACACCACCCAATACAGGGATAATATTTAGTATGTTTAATTTATTCTTTTTGAAATATGTGTGTGTGTTTGTGTGTGTGTGTGTGTGTGTGTGTGTGTTGATTTCTGAGAAGAATGGAAAGGGAGAAGGAGAGGGGGAGAGAGAAACATCAACAATGAGAGAGAATCATTGATCAGCTGCCTCCTGCATGCCCCACACTGGGTATCGAGCGTGCAACCTTACATGGACTCTGACCATGACCTCCTGGTTCATAGGTCGATGTTCAACCATTGAACCACACCAGCTGGGCTATTTTATTTATTCTAATTCTCATGAATCCAAGCAAGTCACATGTGGACATGATAATAATCTTCCCTGTCTGTGAAATACAATTTTTCAAAATCGCTACCACATGATGAGACTGGCTCTGGAGTCAGTTGAAAGAGATTCTAACCCTGAGGCCTCCCACTAGAAACTTTCTGACTCTGGGCAAGTTATGCAATCTCTCTCTCTCTCTCTCTCTCTCTCTCTCTCTCTCTCTCTCATTTCACTTACTTATAAGATGGTAGCACTCATAAATTGTCATAATGCTTTGTGTTTTAAATGAAATGACATATGTAAATTGTTTAAAACGGTGCTTAGAATACAGGAATCTCTCAATGAACATTATCTCATGCTATTATTATCACCATGCTCCAATTGATCTTCAAAATAACACTGCATTTGAGGCATTGTTCCCATTTTCCCAGAGAATTATGTTATTTCATAGTTAATGGCTCATGCAGAATCACAATTAGACTTTTTAGAGCTAGGACCAGAATCCATGTTTCTTGTATCCAACCATTTTTTCCCCTCTCTTTCTAATTATTTCTCTTATAAAAAATGCTTTTCAATAAAGAATTTATCCTGGGTTTAACTATATGAGACAACACTTCTCTCAAAGCTTCTAACATTCCTTTAGTAGGTACTGGTCTGTGAGAGGAGGGTCCAGAGATCATAATACACACTCTGTCTTCTTATTCTTTTTAAAAATATATATTTTATTGATTTTACACAGAGATGAATTGAGAGGGATAGAGAGTTAGAAATGTTAATGAGAGAGACACATCGACCAGCTGCCTTTTGCACACTCCCCACTGGGGATGTGCCCGCAACCAAGGTACATGCCCTTGACCGGAATTGAACCCGGGACCTTTCAGTCCGCAGGCCGATGCTCTACCGCTGAGCCAAACTAGTTTCAGCTGTCTTCTTATTCTTATTGCATCTCCAGTTTGTACACATCAGGGCCAGTTAGGATGGTCATTCAGCCATGCATAACTTTCTCTGTAAGAGAGTCTAGAAAATGGAGTTTTTCAAGCTGGACATACTGTCACCCTGAAAAAAAAATAGGGTTGTCTTGACTAAAAAGGAGACAACTGATTGTTGGTTTGACAGATACCACAATATGATAAGAACTGTGGTCTGAGAAGCAGATGGCACCTGTTAAATATTGTAACCCTCTAATGTATGAAATAATTATTGTGTGAAATGATTGCTGTATGGAAACCCCCAATACTCTGTAATTTCCAAAATTAGTGAACACCCCACTATCCTGAGGTAAAAGCTCTGCGCCCTTAAAGTGTAAACGCCCTGCTCCCAGCAGAAGGCACACCGTCTGGCCCCCACCTCTACGGGCACAAGTTGTTTACGGCGGTCTGTATAACCCCGGGACCAGCTTCAGTTGAGGTCTCCTGCCCGATGAGAGGAGGACTCCACGTCACTCCGAGAGACAAGCTCCTGATTGCTCTGCCGTGTGAGCCTGAACCAACTGCGGCCGCCTGCCTGTCTCTGTTTTCATCGTGTTCCTTCAGTGTGCATCGCCGGGTGGCCCTTGCTGGAGCCCAGGACCCACTAGGAATAGGTAACTAGACCTTGTGTGTTTGCACACTCATTCTGTCTGTGTGTCATGTGTTCTGGCTCGGAGCAGCTGTCTCACCATTGAAGAACCAGGGCATAGGCCGTTCTTGCTAACTCCTGGTCACCTGCATTTGTCCCACTAAGTCTAGACAGATAATCAATTAATTGAGGTATAATTGAGACAGCACCTTTCAAAAGAAAAAGACAGCCAAAGGAATGCAAAAAGGCACCCAGGGTCTGTGACCCTGAACGCACTCTATAAGGCTCTGTGCAATCTGGCCCTGGCTGACCTCTCTGGCTTTAACTTTTGCCCAACTAATGCCCTCATTGCCTACAGGAGTTCATGTTCTTAAGCATGCCACGCTTTCTCTTTTATAGCTCCTCTGCCTGATCCCTACCCCACCACAAACCCAATCACCCCACCACACAAACGCATGCACACACACACCAGCACATATTTTCATCACCATACCACACATGCCTATTTTGCCAGCCTAACTCAACTGTGCACTGAGGCCACGGGAAGCCATCCTTGTCCCAAGTCCGGGTTCACCTCCCTATCTGCCCCTTAACCCTGTGGCCCCTGTCACCTTACCTTAGCCCCTATCACCCTGTACTATGTGCTTGTGAACCTGGCCAGCCGCCTCTCCCCCACTTCCCAAATGGTGAGCGCCTTGAAGGCAGGAACTCTATTCTATTTCCACCGGGTCAGATTCGCATTTTTGCTCATTTCCGGTTCGTCAATTATTTGCACAGAATCTGCCGCCTAATGAGTGGCCAACACACATTTGTGGAATAAATAAATAAATTCAACTCGGAGCATTTCAGGAATTCATCAGAGGGAGAAGATAGTGCCAGCAGGCAGTAATAATAGTTATTGCCTCTTGAGTGTTTATGAAATGTGAAGCATGCTGGATTTAGGGCTTTACGTGAATTATCTTCTTTAATTTTCAAATAACCCTACAGTCTACATGCAAACACCATGCTCATTTTACAAATGAAAAAGCTGAAGCTCAAAGGGGCTATCTGCCCAAGGGCACATAACACTTTGATCAGGGCCAAAACCAGTTTGGCTCAGTGGCTAGAGTGTCGGTCTGCGGACTGAATCCAGGTTCAATTCCGGTCAAGGGCATGTACCTTGGTTGCGGGCACATCCCCGGTAGGAGGTGTGCAGGAGGCAGCTGGTTGATGATTCTCTCTCATCGATGTTTCTCTCTATCCCTCTCCCTTCCTCTCTGTAAAAAAAAAAAGAATCAATAAAATATATTTAAAAAAAAAAACATTGATCAGAGATTTGAACCCTGGATGTTTCTACTCCATTATCTAACTCCTTTGCCAGGCGATGTTACTGAGACTCAAGCTGGCTGTGAATGCTGAGAGGCTGCGGCAGCACAAAGCTCCAGACCGGGGAACAGCTGTCAGGTAGGACAAATGTTGCTGACTCAGTGAAGGACCTTTTATCTTGTTTGAAGGGAGCATGAAAAGTGAGAAAAATGAAAGGGTTAGGGGGTCGTTCTTGGGGGAAAGAGAGGAAGCAGGATGACAAATGCAATAAACTGGGAATCTGCATCAGAGCAACCACCAGACCCCGGCTGAGACAGGCATCTCATCTGTCCCCATCATTCTGACAGCCAGCTAATCTAACATCTCTGGGGAGAGGGCTCCCGTCTTGACTCACAAGGGCAAGGGCAGGGTTCTGAAGCCCGTTCTCCACATGGGGTTTAGCAAAACCAGCTTCCCAGATGGCCTGCTAATCCCTGAAGCAAGCATTAACGCCCACGTCTCACTGGAGAACAGGCAAAGGCAAGCAGATTATAGAGAAGGCAAGCTTAGCATAATAAAGAATAATAAGAGCTTATATTTATTGGGCATTTGCAATCAGTCTCAGGCAACGAATTGGTTATTTTCTTTAATCCTCTGAAAGAATATAATGTGATAGACATTATCCTCACGTTACAGACATGGGGCCAGGGATAGGGATTGTGCTTGTTACTCGCCAACTATATTCTATCTTCTCTAACCCCTACTCGGCTGGAACTATGCTAACTACATGACCAAGGACCCTTAACTGCCTAGTTTCCTGTTCAGTTCTGCAGAGAGAAGGCAGAAAAAGCAAGAGAGAGAGAGCCAAATATAAGGCAACAGAACTTCCTTCCTGCTTCCCTGTCCCGGAAGCCTCACTCCTATCGCCTCCAGACGGCGGCCTCTTTGGGCACTTCCACTTCCGGTTTTGCCACATCTTCTCAAGAGCATCGGGCAGCCAGGTGGAGAGCTGTCTTCGGAAACCTGAGCGCCCCTCCAGTCTAGCAGCCTTCTGCCTTTGCTCACCCGGCCTTGGGTGGCGGCTGCTTCCTCTGGTTTCTCTCTCTAGATCACCTCTATGCTCCTTCTTGCTCTTTCGGTGTCTTCTCAATTCTCTGTGTTAAATCTCTCTATCTGAAGTACCTAGGATGGTGTTTGTTTTTATGAACTGATACAAAGGTGTTAAATATGGTGCCCAGTGTCACAAAGCTAGTAAACATCATGGCAATGACTAGACCAGGGGTGGGCAAACTTTTTGACTCAAGGGCTACAATGGGTTCTTAAACTGGACTGGAGGGCTGGAACAAAAGCAACCTGACCGTGCTGGCACTCTCATCTTGGGCTGCTGGTGAAGGAGAGGAGGGGAGAGCAAGAGATCCCTCCACTCTTTTGGCCCTCGGGCCGGATAGAACAGCCGAATGGGCCATATCTGGCCCACGGGCCGTAGTTTGCCCACGGCTGGACTAGACCCAGTTTTTCCACAGAAACTTAAACAGGCAGCTTTATTTGCTGGGGGTGGTCCAGGGAGCTAGGGCCACGGTAGATCATCAATACACATAGGTTTGAGATCAACCAATTTCTTAAGGCTCACATAATGATTACCGGTACATTGTCATTAATAATAACATATGTGTATAATGCCTTACCATTTGGAAGGGATTTCATAGCCATTACTTCCTATGACTCAGAAAGGACATATATTATAGTTAACGGTATAGTCTTTGGCATAAGATAGACATCAGTTAAATCTTGGTTCTGCCATACAATATCTCTGGCACATTTTTGAGCCTTGATGAAAGTTAGTTTTGTCATCCATGAAATCTGGTTACTAGTGATACTGTGCCTACCTCAAATAGTTGTTGTGATCACTTAATGTAATATCACATGTATAACATGTCATGACTGTGTGGGCTCTGAGATTTTATCTTACAACCTAGCTGGTTAGCTTGTTACTCTTTCATGGATGCTGACAGAACACAGGGGACTCCTGGGTCAGAGACAAATGACATCATTACTCACGACAAAGGCATCAGCTGGAGTTTCATGTTGGTTTTCATGCATTGCTCATGTTTCCCACGTCTCACAGGCATGACGCAAAGGGCCCAGCATGGATGCCTGCGCACAGTGAGCTGTTATAGGAGAACCCTGTGCTTGGGGGATTCACCATTTTTATAAGACGCTGAAAGAAGACAAGCCTGTGTCTAGGGAAAATGTTACCTCATCTGCCAAGCTTGCTCACTGAAAACATAACCATGAGAAACACTCCAGGTAAGGAGGAGTCAGGGCCTTGCATTTTGGGGGTAACCAGCAAGAACATGCAGAAGTACTCAGAGGCCAGGCTAGACTGCCTCTCCCAACAAAATGACTTGGCAAATGATAGTTATTAGGAGCCTCATAAAACCCAATCACTGAAGAATACTGCCCAGTGTATTGAGGAGGGAACTGGCTCAAAGAAGTGAAATGACTTGCTCAATGGTTATACCCTTTGGGGAAGTGGTGGCTGTGGGTTATTAAACCAGAAATCATGAGACCAAACCCCATGCCCACTGCCCTCCGTCCAGATGCCTGTTTGTAAGGACAAGTGGCACATACCATTGGCCCAGACTGGCTGCACAGCTTGAGGGGCTCAGTGCGCATGTTTCTAGAATTCTTGAACTTTGAACCAAAGGGGCCTACATGTCATCTGTTCTAGTGGGTTCCAAACTGTGTTTACCAGGATCCTTGTTGTCCACTGAGCTTCCTCAGAGGCTAGCATGGGTGGGGGTGGGGCCCATGAAGGGAAGAGTCGGGAAGGCAGCTCTACTCTTATTGGAGTTATGCATAAGATTACTTTGGATTTTTTTTTTTAAAGAGAAAGTATGCCCCTAGGAAATCTCAGGTTTATCTCAACTGAACCTCTGTATTTAAAGACGAAGAAGCCAAGATGATGGGATGTGGCCCAATTTACACAATGAGTAACAGTTCTCCTGGCTTTCAGACTAATGTTCCTTCCACCAGGTTGGGGGCGGCCTCAGATAAGCACAGGAGCTGTTGTCTAATGAGATGTACTCACAGAGCAGACAGCACCAAGCCCCTGTCAGGAAGCTCTGCACTTTGAATTGCTGGCTAGATATGACAAAGATCTTTCCTACCAGCTAATGCAATTCAGCGCCGGAAGTCAGAAAAGCTTTGTATGACTCCCTGGTACCCTGGGTGATGAGCTAATTGATGGTCATTCATTCACTACTTCATTCCAATAACTATCGAGGGCCTATTGTATGCCAGGGACTGTCCCAATACCCAGGGATACAACTGTGTAAAAGACAGAATTTTGAATAAGTTACTAAAACTTACGTATTCATTCATTCAAAAATATATATTAAACACCTACTACATGTCAATCACTGTGTTGGGTACTAACAGATGCCTTCAAAAGGCTCCCAGGCTAGCTGAAACTGGTTTGGCTCAGTAGATGGAGTGTCAGCCTGTGGACTGAAAAGTCCCAGATTCGATTCCGGTCAAGGGCATGTACCTTGGTTGTGGGCACATCCCCAGTGGGGGTTGTGCATGAGGCAGCTGATTGATGATTCTCCCTCATCGATATTTCTAACTGTCTACCCCTCTCTCTTCTCTGTAAAAAATCAATAAAACATATTTTTTAAAAGAATCCATATTATAGAACAATCACTGTCAAACAAAGGTCATTCGGAAGAAGAGAGATTACCTCACTCGGCTTTGAGACCCAGGGAAACACTCAGGACGAAGCTGAGATGGAAGGGATGGGGAGTGAAAGTAGTCCAGTTACCTCAGCTAGAAAATGAGAAGACGCTTACCTCAGGGATACCAACGAAGGTCCAAAGAGACAGCAGTGCCCCAGTATCTGTGGGGCTGTATTCCAAGCCCCCCCCCCCGCCCCAGTGGATGCCTGAAACCGCAGATAGCACAGAACCCTATGAACACTATGTTTTTTCCTATACATGTTTACCTGTGATAAAGTTTAATTTATCAATTGGGCACAGTAAGGGATTAAAAACAGTAACTAATAATAAATGAAACAAATATAACAACATGCTATAATAACCATAATAAAGGTTATGCACATGTGGTCTCTCACTCTCTAATAACTGACCTGATAGCCCATCTGCCACCACGCGACTAACGAGTGGGTAGTGTACACAACATGGACACACTGGGCAAAGGGATTCTCCCGGCGGGACGGAGCGTGGTGGCAGGAGGCGTCCTCATCCTACTCGGAGGAGCACACACTTTAAAATGCGTCCATGGTTGATTTCTGACATTTCCCATCTAATACTTTCAGGCCACAGTGAACCTGAACGGAAACTGTGGACACTGAAACTGCAGATGAGGCAGGGAGGGCTACTGAATCCCTGTGTCCAGCCTGGCGCACAGAGAGGGTGCTGGTGTTCACTTTCTGTCCCTTTCTTCATACACATGGAGCCCACCAGGACCTGAGTCTGTCTGTGGTCAGCAGCTCCCGTTAGAGGAATCTTTGTCTCCACCCTCATTAGCATCAGGGTCCAAGCAAGGAACCAGGCCCAGACTCTGGCCTTGGGAAGGAGCCTGCGCTGCTGGCCACTGCATTTGGGAATTTCACCCTGTGGCAAAGACTGCCCCAAACCCAATGGTCCTCCTAAAGCAGTTTCCTCCCCTCCCCCTCTCCCACTGTCCCCCTCACCCCTACTTTCACCCCCACCCCCACCCTGGCACCAAGTGATTTATGTCTCATTGAGGGCCTCTCCCCTTCGGAGCCCATCTGGCCTTCTGCCTCAGCCTGCAGGGAGGGTGTGATCCTGTGTTTGCAGCTTTGCAGAGGTTTCTATGGAAATCATGACAATATTACAGCTACTGTGGAGCCACATCCTTGCTGACTGAAGGAGGAGACAGACGGGACTTGAAAGGGGAAATTTGGAATTAAACATCAACGACCTAAGTCCTTAGAGACAATGACTTGTTTTCTTAATGTTGTTCCTATCAACAGTAAAAACAATAACAAAGTACTATTGTTCCTATGTTAACAATAGGAAGACGGGCTATTTCTCAAATCCTCCGCAGAGACCACAGGACAGGCCTCAAGCAAGGGCTCCCTGGCAATATTCAGACATGAGACTCACTCATTGGCGGAATGACAAAATGAACAAACAAGCTCACAGCTACAGAAAGCGGGCTTGTGGTTGCCAGAGGGAGGGGGGAAGGGGGGGAAGTGTGTGAAGGGGGTCAAAGGGCACAAATTTCCAGTCATTAAATAAATCCTGGGGATGTGTCTGTCGTACAGCATGGAGACCATAGCTAATAAGACTGTATCATGATTTGAAAGTTGCTAAGATTGTAGATTTTAAAAGTTCTCATCACAAGAAAAGAAATTCTGTAACTATGGATGCTGACAAATGTTCACTACACTTACTGTGGTGATCATTTTGCAATCTGCATGTAAATCATTTTGCCCACCCCTGGCCTAATCTGAAGGGTTAGGCCAGGGGTGGGCAAACTTGTTGACTGGAGGGCCACAATGGGTTCTTAAACTGGACCGGAGGGCCGGAACAAAAGCAACCTGACCATGCTGGCACTCTCATCTTGGGCTGCTGGTGAAGGAGCGGAGGGGAGAGCAAGAGAACCCTCCGCTCTTTCGACTCCTTGGGCTGGATAGAACAGCTGAACGGGCCGGGTCCGGCCCTCGGGCCGTAGTTTGCCCACAGCTGGGTTAGGCTGTACACCTGAAATTAATATGATGTTAGATGTCACTTATACCTTGACAATTGATAAAATAAAACAAGGTAAAATAATTAAATTTAATTCAAGAGAGCAAGGTAAATTTTTAGATAGAGGTTAGAGAACCGAAGGGTGTATCTTAACCAACTGAGTGCTTCACATTTCCACCACGTCACACAAGGCCAGGCTACAACTGCTTATGATTTGGCGTGGTTTGTCAACTGCTTTCTCAAATCATCACAAGAACTTTGCAAGGAATTGGGAAATAGAAATGCTTATTTCGGGGGAAGGAGTGGTCAGCATCCATTAATAGTTCCCAAATGTTGGGACGGCAAAGAAAGTGACCACAGAACTGGATGGACCTCCCGCGAGGGTTTCTCTCCAGCACCGTTCCTGACTTTGCCTGTGACCCATGTTTTCTTCCATCCATGAGAATTTCACCTCATTTTTAACCAACTATGTTTTGAAGTTAGCTGGAGCAGGATTCTCTTTGTTGTAACAGAAAATGTAATGCCTTTCTTCAATTTCAAAAGTAACCCTAGGCCTTTGTGGAAAATGTTGAAATGTTGCTGAAGGAATAAAAGAAAACACAAGTTACCCATTATCTCTGCTCAGAAATATGCCACCGCTAAGATTTTGCTCAATTTCAATTGAATTTTTTATTGTGGCTGAAAGCATGGGTTTGGGATGCGGACAGAATCCTGGCTTGGGCTCCTGAAGGTTATTTACTGTCTCTAAGCCTCTGTGTTCCTACCCAAGGAGTTGATAACGCCTTCCTTCAGAGGGCGGAGAGACTGACTAATCCAGGAACACATTCTCGTGCCATTACTCTCCTACTATAGCCTTTTTCAAAACCACACCAGAGGATACTAGTATGTTTACTGATTTTCAGAGGGAGGGAGGGAGGGAGGGAAGGAGGGATAGAGAGAGAGAGAAAGAGAGAGAGAGAGAGAGAGAGAGAGAGAGAGAGAGAGAGAGAGAGAGACATCAATGTGAGAAACATTGACCTGTTGCCTCCCATACCTGACCGAACTGAGGAGAGAGAGAGAGAGAGAGAGAGAGAGAGAGAGAGAGAGAGAGAAAGAGACATCAATGTGAGAAACATTGACCTGTTGCCTCCCATACCTGACCGAACTGAGGATTGAACCCACAACCTAGGTATGTGCCCTGATGGGGAATTGAACCTGTAATCTTTGATTTATGAGATAATGTCCAACCAGCTGAGTCAATATCACTTTTAATGTCTCTATACTATTTTTTAGGAATACATCATAAACTATTTATAATCCCTGTTACTGGATCAGCTGTTTTATAAATTAACTATTATAATACATGAGAGAGATTTTATAATTTCTAGTCCTTCCTTTTGTCCCCTATATATTATTCAGCAAAAGGCTTTACTAGTAAGTCAACTAATTTACCCCAAATATACTGAGCATACGCGGCTGGGTGGACACTGAGGAGGAGCCGTCAGGAGCGAGAGGTGAGTACCCTTACAGAGCAGAGCCCATGAGGGCAGTGAAAGGAGCCCTGGGCTGGAAAATAAAAAAAAATTGGGGTCTTAGTTTCAACCTCTCAACCCCCTCTACTAACTGTGTAACTTGCTACCTAACCTTCTCTTTTCTCATTGTAAAATATAATTATAGTTCTTCCCTCCAATGATTGCTTTGTGTGTGTGTGTGTGTGTGTGTGTGTGTACATGAACAGATTAAATTAATAAAAGTAAAATGTTTTAAAGAGTACCTGGCACTGCACTATTCACAACAGCCAAAAATAGAAACAACCCAAATATCCACCATCTGGTGACTGGATAAACTGAGTGTGATATATCTATACAGTGGGATAGTCTATAGCCACAAAAAATGAATGAAGTACTGATACATGCCACAGCATGGATGAACCTTGAAACAGTACGCTAACTGAAATAAGCCAGACTCTCCCCAAAAATGTCACATATTATATGCTTTCACTGATATGGAATGTCCAGAAACAGACAAATCTATAGGGACAGAGAGCAGATTAGCGGTTACTAGGGGCAGGGGGGAGCGGGGAATGGAGAGTGACTGCTTCAGGGTTACAGTTTCCTTTTGGGCAATGGAAAAGTTCTAAAACAAGACAGTGATAACTGGATAGCTCTGTAAATGTATTTAATACCACCGAATTGAACTTTAAATTTATAAGTTTTATATTATATACATTTTAGCATAATAAAATAACAACAAATAAGACATTTCCATACCATATAATAAGCACTCAATAATTTTCATTTTTCATCCCTATTGCCCTCTGAAGGTCACAGTTTTCCTATTTATAAAGTGAAGGTGAGAAAATACCTTTGAAATTGCTTCTGGCTCTGAGATTCCACAGTGTAGTGCATCTGCCTTGTGCTGCAGAAATCTTTTCGTGAATATCCACATCCTGCCCTTTCCCTCTTCTGGCCTGATGGAGCCCATGCCCTTCTCCTGAGCATTCATTTTGAAACTGCCATCACCTCATTAACACAATTTCTTCAAGTGCCTGATGCTCTCTGAGTGCCGGGACCTTGAAGGGACTCATGGGATACTCTCCATAAATACCTGTTGGACCCATGAATGGATGGCAGGAAAATTGAATGTGTCCAAAGAAAACCTGAAACACTGATTAGGAAGAACATATGCACCTCTATATATTCATTGAAGCTTTATTTACATACACCAAGATTTGGAAGCAGCCCAAGTGCCCATCAGTAGACGAGTGGATAAAAAACCGAGGTCCATTCACACCATGGGTTACTGCTTGGCTGTAAAAGAGAAGGAAATCTTACCCTTGTGGCAGCATGGATGGACCTGGAGAATATTAATGACAAGCACCATATACTAGTATTTTTACTTATTTGTGGAATCTAATGAACAAAATAAACAAACAAAATAGAAACACACTCATAGATACAGAGAACAGACTGACAGCTGTCAGAGGGGAAGGGAGTTGGGGGACTGGAAGAAAAAAGTGAAGGGATTAAGCAAAATTAACCCACAAAACTCAGATGCAGACAACAGTATGGTGATTACTAGAGGGATACAGGGGTTGGAGGAGGAATAAGAGGGTAAAGGGGGATAAATGTTGATGGAAGGAGACTTGACTCGGGGTGGTGAACACACAATACAATATACAGATGATGTGTTATAGAAATGTACACCTGAAATCTATAGAATTTTATTAACCAATGTCATCCCAATAAATTCAATTTAAAAAATAAGTATTTTTAAAAATTCTATATAATAAAAGCCTAATATGCAAATTGTCCCCTTGGGCAGTCATTCTACAGGGTGTTCAGGGAGACTGGGAGTTTGGCAGCTCGCTATGACGTGCGCTGACCATCAGGGGGCGGCGTGGAGCATGGAGGGCATCATTGGTGCAGTGGTGCTGGCAGTGGGCTGCAGTGGAGGCACTGCCAAAAAGATGGGCCCTAACAACAGTGGGACCACAGCCACAGCGGGAAGGAGGAGCAGGTTAGCGGGTGGTGTCAGGCCAAATGGGTGCAAGGGGGGACCTGATCGCCCTGCTGATTGCCTGCAGATGGCAATCAGCAGTGGCAGCAGGGGTCAGGGCCACCTTCTAGATCCCAGGCACCAAGGGAGCCAGGTGGGGGGCCTGGCCCCAATTAATCACCCTGCAGGCGGGATGGTGGAGCAGGTGAGGGGGAGCACCAGGCCAAGGTGGGGTGCCAGGCGGGGTTGCAGGGCTGTGGGGATGTGGGGCTGTGAGGCTGGGGATGCAAGCTGGGGCATGATCTCTGCAGGCCACCCAGAGGGACCCCACCCATGCACAAATTCATGCACTGGGCCTATAGTTAAAAAAGAAAAGAGAAAATTAATGAAAGAGTGAATGTGTAGCCAAGGATTCTCATGCCCCAGCTGAATGTGTAGCCAAGGATGCCTCATGCCCCAGCTGAATGGCTGACCTCTAAGTCAGATTTCCTGCAGCGAGCACACATCTTCCAGAAGGTAGAGACACATGCCCACCTGCACCCGCCCTTGCCCTGCAAAGGCCTAATCACACGTTTACTGGACAAGCCATTATCTCAGCTCCCAAAGCTCCATGTTTGTAATCTGTTGACATGTCGTAAGAGGAATTCTCCCTGTTCATTTAATCATGGCACATCCTGCTAGCACTCCGAAAAGGCTCCTCCCCACCTCTGCCTCTCCTCTCTGCAGCCCCAAGCTGCTGGCTGTGCGCCCCTCCCCTTTACCTAGCACTCCGGGGAAGCCTTGTTTTAAGCTTGGCCTCCTTCTTCCCCGTCACTGGGACTTCCTTTGTTTATTTCCGCCCCACTGTTACTTCCAGGTTATCCTCTTCAACCTCCCCCTCTCTCCTGTCTTTGTTCTTCACAAAACCTTGCCAAAGCTTCATGGATTGGCATTCTCAAATAGCTTGCATTGTTCTCTGCAATCTCAGATATGTATTTATTTTTAATTTCCTGCTCCAATCTCAGACATCCTGAAAATGGGAACCAGTGCTCCTTGTTGAGTCTGTTAGATTGTTTTGGATAGTTACTATACCTACTTCACATGTCTGAGAATCTTCTCATATTGAAAAGTTGCTAGGACTTACTCTGCCACTCTAACACACATGCAAATACACACACACACACACACACACACACACACACACACACACGGGTCTTTTCTTGTATTCAAGATCATGGTCTGCAAACAACCACCCTTGGGCCTGATTTGTAAATAAAGTTTAATTGGCACATAGCCACCCTGTTCATTTACATAGTGTCTGTCTATTCATGCTCCTGCTATACAGAGTTTACTAGTTGGGACACACAGCTTATAGCCCATAAAGCCTAAAGCATTTACTACTTGGAAATATTTACTATTTATAGGAAGAGTATACAGACTCTTCTTGTGCACAGTTTCTTAGCTGACAGCATGCATTGTCAGATACTGCCTTCATTTCAAATCCCGCTCCCCATCTCAGACTCCCTGCTCCACACCGGGTAATCTCACTACAAGTTCCCTAAGTGTACCACTGGCTGGCTTCCCGACTCTCCCTGGTGGTATACAGGAGGAAACTGTGTCTCTGGAAACGTAGCCCCTCCCTACTAATTGTGTGAGGTGTCATCATTCATCAACTGGATTTTTTTTTCCTTCTCACTCAGAATCCATTTGTCACACAACTTTCCATTTTGTTTTTTATTTATTTCTAATTGACAGGATGTAGGAATATTAGAAGACAACAGTCCCTCCCCAGCCCACTTCCAACTCAAATTAAGCATTGCATCTTTTCTCTGTGGACACCGTTTAGCGGCTCGAAAACAAAACAATTGGTTC
This sequence comes from Vespertilio murinus, assembly GCA_963924515.1. Classification (NCBI taxonomy): domain Eukaryota; kingdom Metazoa; phylum Chordata; class Mammalia; order Chiroptera; family Vespertilionidae; genus Vespertilio; species Vespertilio murinus. The sequence continues at coordinate 22,117,064 of OZ004708.1, read as the reverse complement.
TGCCTTTGACAGACTGAGCAAAATGCGAAATGCGTGGGCTCCAGGGTCTTGCAGATAGAGAACTCAGCCCAAGCTTTGCCCCCATCCTTTGAATTCTATCTGCCTTTGGTAGGTAGGTGCCTTTAAGTCAGGCTGACCCCCCCAGCAAGTCACAGAACCCAACAAAAATTATCATTAGGCTCTTGGGGCTTATCATGACAACTGTCCTAGTCCCTCCCATCTCTCCCCCCTCCCCTTCTCTATGTCCTGACAGCTTTCTAGGGCCTCACAGCTTCTGATGCTTTCTGCGTTAGTGATTATGTTCACCTTTAGGACTCTACCAAATTCTGCTCTCTATGTTGATTCTGTGAACCCCATCCTCTCACTCTCCAGAAAGCCCCACAAGTAGATACTTTACTTTGAATAGTCCTCTTAGCCACATCAGTTTTAGGTGCCGGACCTCATTTGGTACTGATGCTTAGCTGCCACCATAGCAACGTGGTGTAGCAGAAGCAATCAGACAAGTCCCAGAGCTTAAATCCTGACGTTCCCCCCACCCCAGTTGTATGATTATAGGAAGTCAACCCCTCCAAGATGCAGTTTCTCTTCCAGACTATGTAGATATATACTTATTTTGTGGAGTTGTGGTGAGGATTAGAGACAGGAGTGCTTTATATAAATAAGCACTCCATAAATGAAACTTTTCATTAGAATACATACACCTTGAAATCTCATATTTGTGCCCTGAAGTCCATAAAACTGTAAGAGCTTATGATGTGAACTACTTTGCTACAGTAAATTCTGTTCTTTTAGTAAGTCTTCTTTTCATAACTTTAATTTTCTATCTGCAGCTAAGATTTAAAATCTTCTTGCTGTGTCTTTTTTACTTTGTTCTCATCTGGCTCTTATGGGCCCTTAATTTCATCCACAGTTAAGCAACGTGGCCCAGGCTACACCCCAATGTGGCCCATAAGCAAACACTTTCTTGGAAACCAACTGGGGTAGGAAAACCTGAACTGTAGTTGAAAAATTGCTGGAAACTCAGTGTGGACAACTCTGAGAGTTAAAAACTCCAGAGGGACTCAGTTATCAGAGGGCTGTCACAGTTTTATGACCATTACCTCCAAGAGCTCTACTTGTCCTCAAGGTGACTATCAGAGAAATATCTTCTGCCTCTGTGGAGGGGGGGGGTGTCTGAGAAGCATGGTGAAGTCCACAGTCTAGGGCCACGAGGTTGTCAAAAGACTAAATCCTAATCATAGGGCTGCAGTATGCTTCCTGTCCCTCTATGGCTTACCACTGCATTACTAAGGGTCAATTTATTGGAGTTCTTTGTACCTAGTACATTTGGTCCACCTTTCAACAACAAAAAAAAGTACAAAGCATGCTAAAAGGCAAAACACACAGTTTGAAGAGAGTGAACAAACACTGGAACCAGAGTCTAACATGGCAGGAATGTTGGAATTATCAGACCAGTAATTTAGAAAAATTATGGTTAAATGCTTCCTTGGAAAAAAAGAGACAACATGCAAGAGCAAACAGATAATGAAGACAGATAGATGGAAATCCTAACAAAGAATTTAAAAATGCTAGAAATGAAAACAATGTAATAAAAGAAGAATGCCTTTGATGGGCTCTGTAGTAAAACAGACCTGGCTGAGGAAAGAAATATTTGAATTGAAGGATGTAACAATAGAATCTTCTAAAGCTAAGCAAAAAGGGAAAAGACTGAACAAAACAGAACATAATATCCAGGAATTGTGAGACAACTACAAAAGGTGGGGCATACACATAATGGTATTACCAGAGGAGAAGGAAGGAAGGAAGGAAGGAAGGAAGGAAGGAAGGAAGGAAGGAAGGAAGGAAGGAGAAAATGCAAAGCAATAATAACTGAGAATTTCCCCAAAATTAATGTCAGAAATCAAACCACAGATGGAAGAAGCTCCAAGAAAAGGCACACAAAAAAGAAAGAAAAAGATGCTTACACATATTACATTCAAATTTCAGAAAATTGAAAATAAAAAAATTAAATGAAGCTAAGGGGGGCAGGGTAAGGGGAAGACACCTTACCAATAGAGAAGCAAAGATAAAAATTACATCCACATATCCTCAGAAATCATACAAATAAGACAATAGGGTGAAATATTAATGTGGTGAGAGAGAAAAGAACACCAACCTAGAATTCTAACCTTGTGAAATATTCTTAAAACCTGAAGAAGAAATAGACTTTCTTAGATAAACAACAAATGAGGGAATTGTTGGCAGGAGATCTGCCTCAGAAGAAACATTAAATGTTCTTCATAGAGAAAAAAAAATGTTATAGGTCAAAAATTTGGACTACACAAAGAGAAAGAACACTGAAGAAAGAATAATTGAAGACATAATATTTTTCTTATTCTTAATTGATCTAACAAAACACTTTATTCAAAATGTTAGCAGCAAAGTATTCACTTATATGTACTCTTATATATGTACAGATATACATATATAAGTGAATACATTGTATAATAATGTATAAATCATATTAATAACAGCAAAATAAATTTTAAAATATTTCAACCTAAATAAAAGTGAAAATACAACATATAAAAATTCCTGGGAGCTGAAACCGGCTCTCAGTGGTAGAGGCTCGGTCTGTGGACTGAAAGGTCCCAGGTTCGATTCAGGTCAAGGGCATGTACATTGGTTGTGGACGCATCCCTGGTAGGGGGTGTGCAGGAGGCGGCTGGTCGATGTTTCTCCCTCATCGACATTTCTAGCTCTCTATCTCTCTCCCTTCCTCTGTAAAATATCAATAAAAATATATTTTTTTAAAAAAAGAAAGAAAATAAAAATTCCTAGGATACAATTAAGACAGTACTTAGAGGGAAATTTATTACATGAATACATATTTTAGAGAAAAAAGACCTAAAATCAATAGTGTAAGCTTCCATCTTAAGAAACTAGAAAATGAGGATAAATTAAACCCAAAGTAAGCAGAATAAAAGAGAGAATAAAAATTAGAACATAAATCAATGAAATTGAAAACATTAAAAAAAACCAATAAGGAAAATTAACAAAACCATAAGCTGGCTTTTTGAAAAGATCAATAATTGATAAGCTTCCAGCTAGGATAAATAATGGGAGAAAAAAGAGAAAAAACACAGATTATTTCAGAAATGAAAGAGGCAACATCACTATAGTTCCCATGGATATTAAAAGGAAGATAGAGCAATATTATAAACAACTCTGTGTCCACAAATTTGATAACCTAGAAGAAATGGACTAAATCTTTAAAAGACACACCTACTAAAACTCACACAAGAAGAAATAGACTGTCAGAATATACCTATATTTATTAAGTAAATTTAATCAATCATTAATAATCTTCCGAAACAGCACCAGGCCCAGATGGGTTCACTGGTGAACTCTACCAAGTATTTAAGAAAGAAATTATACGAATTCCCTACAATCACTTCCAGAAGATAGAAGCAAAGGGGATACTACTTAACACTTTCTATGAAGCCAGCATTATCTTAATACCAAAACCAGACATATATTACAAAGAAAAGTAGAGACCAATTATCTCTCATGAACATAGATGCAAAAATTATCAACAAAGTATTAGCAAGCAAATCCAGCAATGTATGAAAGAATTATATACTACAACCAAGTGGGATTTTATCCAAAGTATGCAAGATTGGTTCAATATTATAAAATTAGTGTAATCTCATCACATCAACAGACTAAAGAAGAAAAAAACATAATCATATCAATAGATGCAGAAAAAGCACTTGACAAAATCCAGCACCCATTCATGATAAAAATTTTTAGCAAACCAAAAATAGATGGGGACTTCCTCAACTTGATAAAGAACATCTATAACAAACCTACAGCTTACATCATACTTATAAACTTGAAGAAACTGATAGTTACCCTACTTCAAAACTTACTATAATGCTACAGCAATCATCAGGACAATGTGGTATTGGCAAAAGAATAGACAAATAGATTAACATAAAATAATAGAACCTAGATATAGACCCATATAAATATAGTAAACTGATCTTTGATAAGTAAGTACAGGAAATACAATGTAGCCATCATAGTCCTTTTCAACAAATGGTACTGAAACAACTGAACATCCAGAACCATCTAGACACAGATTGTATACCCCTCACAAAAATTATCTCAGAACGTTATCACAGACTGACGTGCAAAATGCAAAACTACAAAACTGCTAGAAGATAACATAGGAGAAAAGCTAGGTAAACTTGGGTATGGCAATGACATTTTACATACAGCACCAAAAGCACAATCCATGAACGAAATAACGGAAACAAATCCAATTTTAAAAGGGGGCAAAAGACCTGAATAGACATCTGATCAAAGCAGATGTACAGATGTCAAGTAAGCAAGCAAACAAACAAAAAATGTTTCACCTTGGATGTCCTTAGGGAATTGCAAATTAGAGCAACAAGGAGACACCACTACCCATCTATTAGAATGACCAAAACCCCAAACACTGATTATAGCAAACGCTGGTGGCCTTGGGGAGCAACAGGAACGCGCATGCATTGCTGGAGGGGATGTAAAATGGTGCAGCCACTTTGGAAGTCAGTTTTGAGATTTCCTACAAAACTACACATACTCTTACCATAGTGACCCAGCAATCTCACTCCTTGGCATTTACTCAAACGAACTGAAAATTTATGTCCACACAAAAAGCTGTATGTGGATGTTCATACCATCTTTAGTCCTAACTGTCAGAACTGGGAAGCAAGCAAAATGTCCTTCCGGAGGTGAGAGCATACATAAACTGCAGTACATCTAGACAAGGAATATCTTTCGGTGTTAAAAAGAAATGAGCTCTCAAGCTATGAAAAGACATGGAGGAAACTTACATGCATATTCACTTCTGAGTGAAAGAAGGCAATATAAAAGGGCTCTTAATGACTATACTATTAGAACCACTGACTGTTGTGGCTTTTGTCTTAAGGATTGCCGACTTACAAGTACTCATCCTATTGGGTGGGCAAGATGAGCTACTTGCTACAAGGGGAAAAAATCAGGATTTCTATTTGTAATTATTATGCTATCTTTCCCTTTTTACTTTGTACCTTTTTATTTGTATTGTCTAACGGTCAAAATACATCAACAGATTATTTGTGTATGTAATTTATATAGATGTATAGGTGTATGTAATTCGCATAGAGGAGAACAATCAAAAAAATCTCTAGACCATTGCCACAGCCTTTTTGTTTTAGAAAGGAGGAAACTGAGAAGAGCTCAGAGAGAAGAGCGCTTACTTGCCTAAGAAGTACAGCTGGTTAAAGTGAGGGTCTCCAAGCTGCGACTGCTAATGCGTTATCCAGTTAGTTTCGTGTGGTTGGTTGGTTTGTTTCCAACTCATCTAATTGTCTCTTGGTAGAGTAGAGCCGTTTTTTGAATGCCTATGAGTTCATGCTAAGAGTACAGATGAATTTTAACATCACATTTTCCTAGAATTTTAATTTTTAAACAAGGCCTACACACCTGCATGGGCCTTCTGCCTCCTCCCCAAACTGGAGGGCTGAGCTCCCAGCCCAGATGGCATTCTCCACAGCCAGGGCTCCCGCTCCTAGTCAGCTGTATCCTCTCTCCCTGAAACACTACTAGAGGGACAGTGCCCAGTGGACATAAATCACAAGGAGAATCAGCTAGAGAATCACTGACAGGAAAGCATCACAGACAGCCGCTGGCCCAGTCTTAAACTTTACTCCCAAGAGCTGTCAGCAAAACCCTGTCTCCGGGGACCATTACTTTGAGGGAACCCTGCCAATCCCAGCATTACTTGGAAGGCATGCTCTTTCTGAACCTCAAATGCCTACTGTCAAACTAAACCGAAGTTCTAAAAGGCTGCAAACACTTCCACGTCAGGGGAAGTAAACACACTCCCAGATTCAGGTAAGCAAGAGCCCTTTCCTCTGAGTGCAAACTCCCATGAGTCAGAGCGGCCTTGTAAAAATAATTTACATCCAGGGTTTGGATTCCGAGGACTAGCCAGGCCCTTATAAACCTACACTTTATGTGCATCTGTCTTCCCTTGTGCGGGGGAAGGAAGAGAACTCAGAGTCTCAGGATCCTTTTGAAAACTTACCGCCCAGGACCAAAAGGCACGTGACAAATGGTCAGACGTTAAGAGCCTCATCTCATTTGTTTGAATTCTCTCCTCCAATTCTCTCCTAAACCCCTGCTGACTTCAGAAAAGAAACATCTTGCCCCAAAGGGGCCCATGTGGGAAGCAGGGAGCTAGAAGTGACCCACGGCCCCTGAAAGGGAGTTATCAATACACACATGTAATCATAATGTCATTACTCTGTTTTCATTGGATGACGGAGCCTTTGCAGTATCATTTGCTCTTGGCCAACCATGTATCATAATTATATCCCCTTTGGTAATTTCTTCACTGCAGGGACAATTCTGGAAACCATCTTGAGATGTGGTAGAAAACATTTACTTTCACATGGAATTGCTTTTTCTGCACTTATTGTCCAAAGTGATAAACAAAAAGTTTCTTGCGACTGTAAATAACTCTGCAATAAACATAGGGATGCAAATATTCTTTCAAATTCACGTTTGGGGATTCTTAGGATATAGTCCCAGAAGACTAAAATATATAAACACACACATACACACACATAAACTCATTTGTTAAAACTCAGAAAGCTCTATGCTTTAAAGGGTAATATTTTACATATGTAAATTATACCTCAATAAATCCAATTTAAAAAAAATATTTTAAAAAGTTGTGTGAGCCACCATGGAGGATTTAGGCAATATGAACGCCTATCATGAGAAAACTCTAACTCTAAGTTTAATAAGGTGTTTACAGGTAGGTCCAGAACCACAACATAAACCCAGTCATATTTCAAACCTGGAACTTGGCGTTCGGAGTATAACCCAGAAAACATTTTTACACTTTTATTCTGCCAAACACTTTTGTTATTTAATGCCTTCATAATTTATTCATTAATTAAACTCATTTTCCTTTGGTGGGTGTAATGAGTAGGTAGGTATGCTTGAGAGAGACCAAGCCAATTTTGAGTTTATGGAGACTTTTTAAATAATTTGTTTTGATAACTTTGCAATCAACTTGGAAGAATAAGGGTTCGGCAGCAACTATTTCAAGGCTGAGCAACTAATCTCCAAGCGTCCTGAATATGGGCTGGTGGCAGGATGCGGGAGGTTTCCACAGGTGTGGCCTGGCCCTGCGTTATAGTAACATGTCAGGAGCAAGCACAACAGCTAGGGCCATTGAATTTTTTTTAAAGAGAATATGGAATTTATTAGGTATCAAATACAAAAATAAACTCAATTAAATCGGAGTGCAGAGAGGCTTTCCCACCACAATCCCATAAGAAAATTTAGTATACACACAATGGCCAGCAGAGAGTACAAACAAAACAAAACAACAACAACAACAAAAAGGCAAGTCCTTAAAAATGACACATGCTCAGCATAAGGAGGAGGACGAGCTGGAGCTGCTGGTTGGGGGGTGGAGCACTCCTTCCCTCAGTGCGTCCTCCAGTTGTTTCTCTATCTAACCCTGCTTCTGGTCAGCCAGTGCAGCATGATTTGCTCTGGCCAATGACATCTGAGCAGAGGCCACGTTTGTGACATCAGAGTAAGGGTTTAAAAGACGGTGAACAATTTGCCACATGCTCTTCCCACCATGACTGTGTGGACATGGAGCCTCCATCAGTCTAGTTCTCTGAGGGGCACTGATGAGCAGAGCTGCCCTGGTGACCCATGCCGGCCCAGTAGCAGGAGCAAGAAATAAAATGCCATTGTCTGATTAAGGCATGGAGAGCTGGGGATTGCTTGTTACTGGAGCATTACCCGGCCTTTTCTGACAGATACATGAGCCCCGATGCTTAAAATCATTAAGATATTTCAGAATAAGGAAATGCATTTATTCTTCTCTTTCCAAAAGTCAGAACTAGGAATCGTTTTTAGACACTACAAGTAGGCAGATTTTTGGCTTAAGCTTCTTAAGTAAAGTTTTCCAAAAGTTGCTTCACGAGGGAGAGAGCACCCTGAAAATGGCAGTATTTAAACAGAGGCCAGATGATCCTCTGGCTTTTATGTAGCAAAATACATGGCTTAATGAAGGAGGTTTAATGCATCACACATTTATGCAGCACCTCCAGTGTACCAGGTATTTCAGTCACAAAGGTAAAACACATAACCCCCATCTTCAAGGAAATAGCCATCAAGTTCAGAAGTAGAGAACCTATGCCATGTCTTCTAACGCGGTGATTCAACCCGATTAGAGATAATAACATGTGCCGGGTGAAGCTGACAGCAAGCCTGAACTCCCAAATAACCACGTGGCACTAGAAACCCTGCTGATGCTTAGGTTGTATTATTATTTTTCAATTAGGAGCCCAAAGTATAGGGTTGACAGAAGGAAGGGAAACGAGGGAATTGCTGGTTTTAAAGGAGGAACGTTTTCCCCTTCCTCTGGTTTCCATTCTTACATCTTGCAAAGCAGGCATATTATCTGACTTACATCAGGGGGGTTCCAGCAGAGGGAAGGGGCACTGACTCACAGCAATCACTGCCGACCTTTTCCAGCCTTTCTCCCACCCCCAAGAGTCAGGAAGGGACCATGGCAATGCTCATTAACTCAGACTTGAAGACAATTCTTCAGTTTGCTCATCAGCCGACAGCTTTCCAAAAGATCTGAAGTTTTTTTCCTAAAAGAACGTCTGAATAGGGCCTAGGGAAATCCCACAATCTAAGGATGAGGTGAAACATCACAAACTGAGTGATTCCAGGGGACACTGACATTATTTCCCGGCAGCACTTGCCAACGGGACTTGCTTTTCCCAGGTGGTACCATTAGTTAAAGGTTTGTTTGTTTTTTTTAAAAAACTTCCAAAAATCAAACAGTGGAGAGAGATGTGCTATTCTTTCCCCAGCTCTCTGCATTTTAATGGAAAAACATCTAAAATGTAATTGTTCTGAGGCAGATATTTCCATTTCAGGTTATTATTGATAACAGTATTTGGGCAGAATAATATATGCGGCTGGATTTTGCAGTCATTACCTAGAGTCTGCTTCTAGACAAGGCTGGCGTGTCTGATTACTATTGTCCCTCAATTGAGAAGCATCAGTTTGAACTTGGAATACTCCAGCCCTGCTCAGGCCCTACATGTTCTGAACTAAACTAAAATGTTCTGATTTCCCTGTGAAATCAATCAATCAGGCAAGCTGGGTGGCACCGCCATGCCTTCAGTCAGTTCAGCGGGACATTAAGTTTCTAAAAACTACAGAGGGAAGAAATCGGCTTTGGCGCGCGTGCAGCAGGGAAAACTTGCAGCCCGTGCTAGTCTAACGTGCACCCTTCACACGCTCGCCTATTTTTAAAAAACACAATGATATTCTTCCAGGGAGAGCTGGCTCCCTGCGGTGCCCAGGCTTGTGCCAAGCTCTGTACACACACACACACACACACACACACGCTTCACACACACACAGATGTGAAATGCCCATTCCGGGACATCAGCGAGGCACGGAGATTCGATTGTTTAGTCTGGTGGCTGCTCCACACCTAAAAGTTTCAGGAACAGAACTGATGTCCGAAGAGGGAGAGGGGAGAGGGGAGAGGGGACAGGGGACAGGGGACAGGGCCCATCCTGTATTTTCATCCGGGCACTATGGAGATGACCCAATTTTTCCAGCACCAGCTTGCCCTCTGCCCTGATGACCTGAGCTGAGGTGTGAGGGCCAGAGCGGGAGCCAAGCCAATTGTGTCTGGTTACTCAGACGATAGAGAAATCACTAAGCCTTCCTGGAAAGGCCGGCCTGACACACCCACCCAGAACCAATGGCCCTGGGGTGCGGCTGGGAGGCAGGGGGACCCGCGCGCGCCCATTTAGATGCTCAAATTGGGGTCAGGCGCTAATCCAGGTCGGGGCTCGCTCGGAGGTCACGGTATGCTCCGCAGAGGAGGATGCCCCTTCCCTCCCTCCCCCCAGTCCCCGATCCCTGTGCAAAGTGAGCAGAAGAAAGTTGTGCCCGGGGCCGTGGCGCCCCGGGCTGCCCAGGGGAAGGAGGGCAGGCGGGAAGGAAGGAGACCCGGGCCCCTTACCTGGTCCTTGGGGCCGAGGTTCTGCAAAACTTCCTTGCCGGTGGCGCTGCGGATCTCCACCCCGGTGGGCGCGGGCGGCGCGGGCGCGGGCTCCCGGCTCTCCTCCCGGCCTCGGCCCTGGCGCGGGGAGTCGCCTTCCAGCCCGGCTCTGCTCCCCGCAGCGCCGCGGCCGTGGCCGCCGCCCTGGCTGCTCCGGGGGGTCTTGGCCCCGCGCTGGCCCACGCTCAGGGCATCGAAATCCAGCGTCTTGCTCTCGAAGGCGCCCTCCACGCTGCAGAACATGCCGCCGTACTTCTGCCGCGGGACCTGGTCCGTGGTGCCCGGCCGGGCCAGGTACACGGGCAGGTCGTCCTCGTGGGAGCTGTCCCAGCCTCTCCGGCCCGAGGCCATGGTTCCCGGAGCCCAGCGGCTTCTCTTCTCTTCCCCCGGGCGGAAAGGGCAGCCACCCGCGGCGGGCGCCGAGCCTCAGTGATGGGGCGGGAGGAGGCGCCTGAGCCTTCGCGCCAGAGGCGGCAGTGCTGCGCCCGCCGGGCTGCCAGTCCCCCCGCCAGCCGCGCAGGGGGCAGGGGCAGGGGCCGGGCAGGGCGCTCCGCTCCGGTCACCGCGCCGGCCGCACTGGGGCCCCGCGTCCTCCGCCGCCCGCCCGCCCGGCTGCCCGCGGGAAGCGCAATTCCAACTTGCGGCGCGCGTGCACACACACACACAAACGCGGGCGCGCGCACACTCCCCGCTCGTCCCAGGAGCCCCAGATTCACACTCTGGAACTTGCCTCATTCACACACACACACACACACACACACACACATGCACACGCCAACTCCGAGCTTGCCCCACAAACGCAGGTCTTTCTGCCAGGCCCCCTGCACGTGAACCTAGTTGGCTCAGGGGTCAAAGCCAAATCCTGATTTACAGCCATGCATCCATAGAGCTCACTTTTATCAGACTCTGTCCCAGGCTTTGGTGTCCCATCATCCCAGACTGGTCTCATCCTGATTTTAGGACTGTCTCACAATGGCACCCTCAAATAAAGAGCTCCCGAGTTGGAGGGAAGTGGGGGGAGGGGGGACAGGCAGGGAAGACCCTCTTAATTCATTAATAATCACAAAAACCTATCATTGATCCGCAGACAAATCTACACTTCCCGCATATATAGCACCCGGGCTTTTGCTTTTATCCCCCCTGAATTCGCCCCACTGACAATTACATTACAGACCACAGGCATGTATAATGAGTCAATATAGGTGAAACAATCACAATAGTGATTGGCATATTTTCCCCAGCAAAATACTCTCAATACCCTGTCCCCATAACACCGCAGTCTAATACCTCACAAGCTGACGAAAGTTCAGATTGACCTCAGTCAGAAGCCTACACTTGGGCTCACGCATAAGCTCAGATTTACCTTTAAAAGATGCGCAACCAAAGACTTTGCCTTCCATGTTGCCTCAGGCACATGAGGATTTTACTTACATGTATGCAGCTCTCACAACCTCCTCCTCCTCCTCCCTCGGTCCGCCCACATATATTCTAACCCAGACTTTGCCACATGAACAGGGTCCATGAACTGTGGCGTTTGGGTGGTGTCTGCACACCTAGCCCAAACCCAGAACCTGTGGTGCCATGTTAAACAGGGCCCCTCCGGAATGTACTCACTCATTCCTGAATTCATCCAACGTGAACTTAGCGTTTCCTGGAATGACTGTGTGAAACAAGGAGGGTGGGGACCTGTCCTCACCCAAAGTGTAGCCCACAGCCAGCCATCTGGGTGCGGCATTCACCATTCTGCTCAATGTACTAAACTCTATTTTCTGAACATCCCTCACTCAAGCTACACCATAAGCTCCATTGAGGCAGAGATCTGATCTGTTTAGTTTTATCTCTGAATATCTTGAGCCTAGAACATCTATGGGTGCATAATAGGTAGTCCATAAATCCTTTTTAAATACAGGGATAATGATAATGATAATAATAGCAACAACATGGAACATGTATGGAGCTGCTGCTATGTGCCCATCATGATTTTAATTGCTTCACAAACGAATGTTGACTCATGTAATGCTCACAAGCATATAGCAGGCTTCTTTATGTACATGGACACAGTCTTGGAAGGCGTCTACACTGAATCTGATGACCTGAAACTCTGAACTTCAGTGTGGGAGAGCAATTAGGACATTAGAAAGTGGGATCTCGGTGACAAGCCTGTGATAGTTTGAAGGTTTGGGAGATAGAAGTGGACCTGAACTCAGGTCAAAGACAAGGATGTTGACACAAGTTATACTTATTCCCAGTGAGGAGAAAGGCACTTGCTTACACTACCTGTGCTCTGTCAAAATCGTTCATGATTTCTCAAGCTGACTTCCTCTGGGCAGCTATCTGCTCCTTTTTGACAAATGGTGATTGGTGATGGACCTAGAATTTCATGAGACATCAGTAACGCAGGACATTCCCTCTCACTTGCTCATGTAGGTTATGTCCATCTTCTTTCCCATTGCTGTTGATCTCTTCTCCACTCAATTCATTTTCAGACTTTTAGGGGGACACTTGCTATGTACCTTCTTTGGAACATAATTCTAGTGGAGGGAAACAGACAATAAATAAGAACAATCAGGACAGATAGGCACAAGAGCTATGAATGAAGAAAATAAGGTAGCCACGTTTCAGATAGGCTGGGCAGGAAATATAAACTCTTTGCCCCCTGACTCTATAAGTACCACTGCCACCAACACTGTCAGCAAGGACAGTAAGGAGAGGAGCTAACATTTATTAGGAATCTATTCTGGGCCAGGCTCAGTGCTGTTGACTCTCCATAGAGTATCTTGATTACTCTTAATAACACTGCAAGTCAGATACTATACATTCTCCTCTTACTAGCGAGGAAGTTGAGGATCTGAGTGAATGCCCAATTTATGACAGAATCATAACGGGATGCAAGATATGTGCAGAGTCTGTTTCCTTTGACAGGGGCCTATTCTGAATGTGGGTGCTTGCGTGTAATAGCTCGTACATGTGGGCGCAGGGGTGGAGATCAGCCCCACTGTTACAGCTACATTGCCTCACCACTATGCTGCATTGCATATGTTCAATAATTATATTTGTTAATGAAACATATTTAGTGTCAACAGCTCTGTATACATGTGTGTTTAATTAACAAAGAAGACTGAAGTGGAAAAGGCTGATCTGACTTCAATTCTGTAGTTATGGGGCTTTAGGCCAGGTACCTCTTGATATCTTTCTGCTCCGTATTTGCTTCAGCTAACTAACAGAATTATTAAGGACTCCATTCCTCTAATAAGGCATTGTGCTAAGAATTTCATGTATGCAATGTTATGGGTTTCATTTTCATATCAACTCCATCAATTCAGGGTGATTGTTCTCATTTACCAGTGGAGAATATGAGGCCTAGAAAAGTTAAGTTCCTTGTCCAAATTATCACAGCTAGCACTTCAAGCGGAGTTCACTCTACTAGCTAGTACCAGAGCCTGTGCTCTAAAAAACCACACACACCCCAATAAAATTCTGTTGTAAGGATCCAAGACTTAATAAATGGATGACCAGAAGTATGGTGTTAACATAGGAAATAATTCTAAGTGGCTCAATTGTCCTTGGGAAAGAGTTAACTTTAATTATGACAAAAAGAAATAGCCCTGGCTGGTGTGGCTCAGTGGGTTGAGTGTTGTCCTATGCACCCATGCACTGAGGAGTTGCCAGTTCAATCCTGGTCAGGGCAAATGCCTAGGTTGAGGAGTCAATCCCTAATAGGGAATGTGCAGGGGGTAGCCAATTTGTGTTTCTCTCTCATTGATGTTTCTCTCTCTCTCTCTCTCTCTACTTTTTCTCTTTCTCAAATCAATAAAAATAGATATTTAAGACAAAAAGAAACCACCAACCATTAGCCCAAGAATCCTGTCATGTCTCTCCCTAGTAGGGTAGATGATGCATTTCTCATGATAGCCACAAACATGAGAGCAGCACTGTGTCTGTGCCACCTTAAGTCAGGTTTCCCAGAGAAGAGGTTATTCAAAGCAATGTGCACAGAACTGTGCCTGTGCCACCTTAAGTCAGATTTCCCAGAGAGGGGGCTATTCAAAGCAATGTACAAACATCAAGCTATTCCTACTACATGGACAACAAAATAGAGCCTTCCACTTTTCACAGACTGGCTCAGATTTGCATTTCCTGTAACTGCAGTGAATGACTTACCACTTTGCATGGAGATGACTTGTGATGTGAGCCCCTGGCGTATCCGATGATAACTTTAGGGAAGTGTGTTCCGGAGGCGTCTCTGTTACCTATAGATCAGCGGAAGGCAGACACTGCTAGACGCCGCGGCAGCACAAAGCAATCCAGCAATCCCGAAATAGCTGCCCATGGAATACCTTTTATTCAAAATGAATTGCACCGCATTCTTATGAAGCAACATTCTACCCAAAAGAAGATAAAATTTTAACATGAAGTCTGTGCCTCAAAATAAGGAGAAAATGGAGGAGTGACACAGTTTACCTTGCTCAACAGGGAATGGAAATATTTCTGATCAAAATCCACCCTCTGTCTTTTGCATCCTTGAATTGCAAAATTATCTCTTTCCTATTTTACAAGAAGAGAAATTAGAAACCTCATTTTTTTTTACCCTACTTATGATATGTATAAGGCAGTCTTTGGAAAAGAGTCAGCTTTCTGCCTGATACATAGCAGGTGCTTAATAAATATTAGTCCTCCATTTCCTCAGACTATTTCAGAGATATCGTTAATATAACACAGAGTTTGTAAACCTTGTCCTGTGACTTCAGCTTTGCAGGGTTTATGGAGCAAATTGACACTATAATAATGTTTGGAATATATGTTTAAAAATAACTGCTATTTCCAATATACCCCCCCCCCAACACCCTAAGGACTCTCTTGACAGGCTGCCACTGAGTTATAGCTCAGTATTGGTAATCAAAGTGTTCATTAGAAACCTGGAAATAAGTCATTTTCAAATGTATTCACAATGTTAAAATCAGATTATAAAATATTTTTCATAATCCCAGTTGTGCATGCAGAAAAAGTCCCTGCTATTTCATAAATATATCCATGTAGGGAGAAAAAATATATAAGAACACATATAAAATATTAATAGAAGATGAGTAGCAGGATTATTAGTAACTTTTAGTTTCTTCTTTCACGCATTTCTATATTTTGCAAAATCTTTACGATAAGTGTGAGTTACTTTTATAATAAAAAAAAAGTCTGCTATTTTTTTAAAGGGGTGTCCAGAATGTTATTTTACATAAAAAGACATTTATTGTGCATGTCAAAAATCTCTGGTGGACAATGACTGAGCCAAGATATTAGTTCCCTATTCCATTATGAAGACCTATTTTCTAAAGTGAAAAATAAAAGTAAAAGGACATTAGACCCCTCCTCAGAGTCAAGTTGTCACTTCATGCAAAGCACCCCAGCAGTGGACAGCTGACAGAGAAAATGATCTTGATGATGAGAGTGCGAAATGAGGGCTTAGAAATGTCCTTGAGGCAAATCCTTTCCACCAAAGGATCACTTAATAAGACTTGACATAATCGCCTTCCGAGTGGGGAGTTGTTGGGGGTTTCCATCCCAGTTTCATCCACCGAGCATCTCTCTTTGATGTTACCATTCTCATATGTTCCAAGGCCAATGTCCACCACAGCATTTCCTTTTGCCTTACGTGAGAAGGAGACAAATGCTAAGTGATTGCTGACCGATATGATAAAGCAAATAATTCACTGCCAATGCGCTAAGGCTCAGGTGCACAGGTGCAATTTAATCTCCTAAATGAAAATCCCTGAGTAAGAGATAGACAATGAAGTTACAGTATATATGAAAAAAAAGCAAATGAACAAACAAACCAAAGAAAACTATAACTTGTCCAACCTCTTTCCCAGACACAATGGCTCACAGTATGTTCCCAAAATTTTTTTAAAAAAAGTGCTTATTTGTTATTTTTATGTCTCATTCCAGTTATTTAAAAAAAATAATTCTCTTACTCTTTGCCAACCAAAGTAAAAATAACAGCACTATAGTGAATCCTTTGTTTATTTCTCCCTCCCTTCCTTCCTTTTTGATGGAAATTTCAAAATGTCAGAAAAGTAGAGGGTTATTTAACAAACTCCCATGTATTCTCTCTAATTTATACATGCTTAACTCTTCATCACATTTTATTCATGTTTTAGGCAAGCCCACATAATAAAAGAGTCATATGCAAATTAACCACCACTCTGCTACACCCACAAGCCATGCCCACAAGCCACACCCACAAGCCAATCAAAGGGAGTATGCAAATAAACTAAGGTGACCAGATCGTCCAGGTGTTGGCAGGACAGTCCTGATTTCTAACAATTTTCCCCACGTCCCCTGGCATTTTAAAAAACTCCCGATTTTTGGAAAGAATCTAATGTTTCCAATCTTTCCAAAAATCGGGACTTTTTAAAAAACGCCATAGGAAGTGGGAAAAATTGTTAGAAATCAGGACTGTCCCGCCAACACCTGGACAATCTGGTCACCTTAAAATAAACTCAACCAAGATGGCTATAGCCACAGAGAGCAGGAGGGAGGCTTGGGTTTACCCAGCAACGGAAGAAGCAAAGCTTTCTGCATACCCTGGCAGGCCCAGGTCTCCACTCCAGGGTACAAAGTTTCAATTATGGAAGATACCCATACTGCTAGGCTTGGCTCTGCTCCAGGCTACAAAGTTTCAATTGTAGAAAGTAAATAAATTCCAGATACTAGGGCCTCTGCTTGGGTTGACAGGGGGCATGGCTGGCCTGCAAACCCCTTGCCCAGGCCACCCCACACCCCAAGGGAACCCCCACCCTGATCCAGGACACCCTTCAGGGAAAACAAGCTGGCCCCCACCCATGCACCAGGCTTCTATCCTATCTAATAAAAGAGTAATATGCAGATTGACCATCACTCCAACACACAAGATGGCTGCCCCATGTAGTCAAAGATCCTTCCCCTATGTGCACACAAGATGGCCACCACAAGATGGCCAGCAGGGGAGGGCAGTTGGGAGGCACCAGGCCTGAAAAGGAGGGCAGTTGGAGGCAATCAACCCTGCAGGGGAGGGAAGTTAGGGGTGACCAGGCCAACAGAGGAGGGAAGTTGGGGGCAAACAGGCTGGCAGGGGAGCAGTTAGACATCAATCAGGCTGTCATGGGAGTGGTTAGGGGGTGATCAGGCTGACAGGCAGAAGTAGTTAGAGACAATCAGGAAGGCATGCAGGCCAGCAGTTGGGAGCTAGCAGTCCTGGATTGTGAGAGGAATGTCTGACTGCCCATTTAGGCCTAATCCCAGTGGGATCAGGTCTAAACGGGCAGTTTAACTTCCCTTGAGGGGCCCCAGATTGGAGAGGGTGCAGACTGGGCTGAGGGACACCCCCCAGCCACCCCTGTGCACGAATTTTGTGCACCAGGCCTCTAGTAAAATATAATAGAGTTAAAGTGCCCCTTACCTGTTATGCCCTCTCTTCCCCTTTCTGAAAAAGAACCAATAGCCAATATTAATCTCTCAGAGTCTCATAGCAACCTGCTAGCTGCTGGAACCTGGTCCTTTAGTGGGGATTTTTGAACCCTTTTCTCTTACCATATAAATTACTGCCCTCATTTTGATTTGCTTTTAAGAATAGCAATCATATGTTTGACATATATAAGCCCCTTTCTTCTAGAAAGCTAAAGCTTACAGCAATAACATGGTGACGCATGTATCAGGGCAAAAACAATGTCCCACTCAAACTCTCAGGGAAGGTGTGTGTCTTCACAACTCTGGGTTTCTGCCTCAAATGATACTAACTCCATCAGAAACAAGTTCAAAACCCAATCACTTTGCTGGTACAGGGGATATTTTTATTGTTATTATATCTGGAGTGCCTCAATGAAACTGGACATAAAAACTTACACTGAACATTTAAAAAGATAACTTTTATTTTAGTATTTCCTTCAGCATAACTTAAATAATGCCCAAAGAAAGGTAGTCAAACAAAATGACACTCTGGAAAGAGAAGCTCCTTTCATTCCAGACAGAAATTTGCTGGCTCCACAAGACTAGGACACATCCTGGCTCCAACATCAATAGCTAACAGGCAGGAGCATGAAAGTCTGCAGATAATAAGAGATATGGCAGGGGGGTGGGTGTGAATGGAAACATGGAGAATAATACTTTCATTGAGAATTGTATAGTTATGCATAGATTCAGAAAACATAAATGCATTGGTAATGCCTTCTTATCCCAGGGTTTTTGTCTGATTTCATTTTTTCCGTTAATAAATAACTCCTTGTTTAGGCAGCTCCCTGTCCTGCCTTTTCCCTCCAGATCTTGCATAATTAAGACAAATGGATAGGAACAGGATCCTTTTAGTGTTTTAAGTGCTGATAGTGATTTCTATTGGAAACAGGAAAATAGATGTGTGTAGACGATTATTTTAATCATACAGCCCTAATTTCCATTTCTTTTTCTTTTCTTTTCTTTTTTTTCTTTTTTTTTTTAGAAAGGGGAAAGTAGGGAGGAGAGAGGGAGAGAGGGAGGCAGGGAGCGGGAGACAGAAAGAGGGAAGGAGGTGTGAGAGGGAAATACCTATCAGTCGCCCCTGCAGGTGCTCCCGTTGTGGATCCTGGAGATGAAACCCATGGCCTGGGTATGTGTGCTGAGCCAAATTGCCCAGACCAGAATCAAACCTGCCACCTCTTTGGTTTATGGAATGACGCTTCAACCAATTGAGCCACACCAGCCAGGACCCAATTTACACTTCTTACTAAGAAATACCAGAGTATTTATGTGGAGTGTGATAAGTTTGAGAAACTTATCACATGGGATTTGAAGTGAAAATCTGGATTACAACTGTGGGGGCCCCCTGGCTGAGTGAATGCGGTAGGACTGCATGAACTCTCTATTTCTGTTCCTCATCAACACAATGGGAATAAAAAGCTGTGGTGTTGGAAAAAATAAAAGTGAGATGTTGTACACCATGTTGCAACTGTTCTCTAGAAATGTTTTATTTTCTTCAGATCCTCACCCCAATTTCTGTGACCCAAGAGGTAAACAAAAAAACTACACATTGAATGAAAGTCATCCAGGATTTTTGTTTTTCAGTGGTAGATAGAACTGTATGCGGCATATAACTAATGATAACTAATTAGTCTTAGGCATGGCCAAAACAAAGACATATTTTGGGAAACCAAGTCAGATCACCTGCAATTCCAATCCTGAATAATTTATTATTTTTAAAAATATCCAGTATTAGTATATGCTCTGCCTTGGGTGGCGTGGTTCAGTTGGTTGAGCATTGTCCTGTGTGATGAAGGTCGCCAGTTCAATTCCTGGTTCAGGGCACATACTCAGGTTGCAGGTTTCCCAGTTGGGGTAGATGCAGGAGACAGCTAATTGATGTTTCTCCGTATCTCTCTCTCCCTTTCTCTCTTTAAAAATCAATAATAAAATATTTGTGTTCATATCTAAATGTATAAAAGCCTAAATGATCATTACAATCAGTCACTATGATGTGCACTGACCACCAGGGGGCAGACGCTCAATGAAGGAGCTGCTCCTTGGTGGTCAGTGCCCTACTACGGCCAACCTTTGCGGCCAGCCAACCTCCTACAGTCCCTCCCCCTGGACTGAGTGAGATGACCCTGATCTGCCCCAATCATTGGCCAGGCTGAGGGACCCCACCATGAATTCATTCATGCACCAGCCCCCTAGTATATAAATATTAGTGTACATTCAAATAATATACTACAAAATCATTAGTTGTATCAGAAAGAAATTTTTGGCTATAAAATTTATATCTAAAAATTAAATTACAGTCTTTGGCAATAAAATTAATAATTTCTAGGAATAACTAGAGATTGTCAATATGGACTACTCTAAAATTCTCAAAAATATTAATTTATTAAATACATAAATTAGGAAGGTTTTCAAAAGAATATATAAGGTTATACCAGGAAAAAATTATAGTAGATGAATTACCTGGTAAAGTATTTTACTTTTAACATGATAATTTATTTTATGGTTGAATTTTAATTAAAAATTAATTATCAAACTAAAATATTTTGAGTGAGTTAAACCTGGATAAGATTTACCACACATCTATAGCATTGTGGTAAGTTTGGTAGATGTAGAACTTGGGAATTACCCTTGTAACAAAATACAATAAGGGTATAATATTGTTACCTGGATTATTCATTGTATTGGGTATAATTTTTGACAGTGGCTGGCAAGCCATAATTAGTTATTTAAAAATTCAATAATCTGTGATTAAAATATAATATTAAAAAATAACGATGATTAATTTCACTATTCAGATTATTACCAGTGCTTTTTACATCTGGATCCTGAGACATCCTTAATTCATACAAGACAAGACATACATAAAACCTTCCCATAGGGAAGGCAGTCCCAATTTTATAAGAAATATAACATTTCTGTAGATCTTTAAGTGTCCTCTCTAAAATCCTAGTATGTCTGATAAGACAAATATTCAAATATAATGCTGCTCGGCCTGCAAGAGTGTCACTCGGGAAAAGGAAAGAACAGATCAGTGAAGGCTTCTGAAAAGCGAACCACATGCCTTAAAGGGGAAGTTGGATGAGGTCACTCCTGGCAGTACGAGAAACGGGGGAGAGCAGTGAACAATCCTGCTTGCTGGAGAGCACAGTGCGTGCAGGGCAGTAATGGACGAGGCCAGGAAGACTGGACAGAACTTGCCTATGGGGGAGCAGGAATGGCAGGGGAGACACATTTTGATGAGGAAAATAAGCAAACCCTGGGTTATACCTGCTTTGTCATACAACCTTACCTACGACCAGGAGTGCCCGGGTTTGATCTTAGATGTAACAGTCACTTCTGCATCTGCCCTCAGCCCACACTTCTCCTGTCTTCATATTGCTGTCTGAGATCCTGTTTAGGACCTCTGTTCTGTTCCTTAAGACTTCCGTGCGTCTGTAGAAACCCATTCTCCTGACAGTGAGAACACCTCCAGCTGTTAGTCTATAGACTGCCCGTCCCTTGCTGAGTATAGTCAAGGTGTGTTTGGAGAAAGGTTTAGAATCAGGAGGCAAATTTTCATCATGAAAAAGTGGTTTCTTTTCATCAAGGGTGGCCGGTGGCAAATAGTTGTTAAAAAAAAAACCAACAGCAAAGTGAAAAGCTTAGAGCTGTGACTGGGGAGATGAACAAGCTTCAGTCCCACTGAGGGCAGGTGGGCTGTGAAATACAAGATCAAATAATACACGCAGAAAGGTTTTCATTCTCTCCATGAGAGTGGATTAGCTTCTGCTTTTCTACAACAAATTCCTGCAAATTCAGCAGCTTAACACAAATGTATTATCTCTGTTTCCGTGAAGAAGAATTTGGGTACAAGTTAGCTGGGACCTTTGTTCAGGTCTCGTGTCAAACAAGGCTGAGACCTTACCTCAGTCCTGGGGTCTTTCCCCAGGCTCGTTGCTGGGTGGCAGAGTTGTTATTTCCAGGAGCAAAACTGCCAGCCACTTTGGTGCTGGCTGTTAGCCAGGGCCACGTCAGCTCCCACGGGCCACCTTCACGTCCTTGCTATGCGACACCCTTCGTCGGCAGTTTATCGCGTGGCCACGTGCTTCTTCAAGATCAGCAGGAGGATCACTGTTGCTTTTAGTAGCTGTGGTCTTGTCAACTCTCATCTGACTGGGTAAGGCCCACCATGCTACTCTCCTTAAAATCAATTGAGAATTGCACCTGTGAGATCATTTCAGAGCAGCACATATAAGATTAATATTTATTTGACTAATTGGGAGGTGGTGTATGCAACCAAAGTTGTGGGACTACTAGGGGCATATTAGAATTCTGTTTGTCGCAGAGAGACATATGCCAGAATCTTTAATAGGTGAGGATGTTTTATTCCGTGGGGAAAGCTGTTGAAAACTGGGCCAGTCTTTTCATTTCTTATATGACTGAACATCTCCCTCCACTGCTTAGCACTTAGAGCTTAAGGATCTACTACATGTCAAAATATCTATGTATATTCCTGAGGATGACTACGCAGATACGATTATATGATTCAAATTATATTTTATCACTAAAATTTTGTTATATAATATTTAGGTTGTTAGTTCACAAATTCACAAAACAATGAGACAGTGCCTGGTAATATATAATAATAATATATATATTGAATTAAGTAAAATGCTCTTTTTCTTAAGTGTGACTTTTTGAGACCTTGTGGAACCGGGGAAGAGCACATAGGGGATCAGGATTCTACTTGGGGAAGCATCAGGTAGTAGCAGTGGCTCCCAGGCAGGCCACCCCAGCCCTCTCTGCATCTGACCATTCACACTATGGACAATAAACTTAACAGACGTATCTATTTTGCAAAGTTGCTATAAGAACCAAGCAAGATGGATGTAAGGATGAAATGATAACAGTTGTAGAAATGTATGTAATATGGGGATTTATATAACATTGAGGGAGACATTCTTAGGCTAAATCTTGATAAGATTTTAGTTGGGCAAGACCTCCCAAATATTGAAGCCAGAGAAGCCAAGAATTGTGAGCCAGAACAGTGGCAGATTCTTGCCTCATGGGTTAACAGAAAGACGATTCTCCCAACTAAGCAACCTTCCTTAACAGGGCCTCGGAAGTTCTCATAATGAGGCTCAGCAGTGGTCTAGAGTTGGAGACCTGAGGCCTTACTCTGTGTACATGGCTGCCTCCTGGCTGCTCTGCAGAAGATATCCTTGCAGGGCATTATCTATTGAGTTAAAAGAAAAGTTTCTTTTCTTCCTATATCTTTTAGAGAGGAAGAAAGAAGGAGAGAGAAATAGAAATATCAATGATGAGAGAGAATCACCTCCTGTACACCCCCCACTGGGGATCGAGCTCACAACCTGGGCATGTGTCCTGGACTGGAATGGAGCCTGGGACCTTTTAGTCCATGGGCTGATGCACTATCCACTGAACCAAACCGGCTAGGACATCTTTATATCCTATCTAATAAAAGAGTGATATGCAAATTGACCGTTACTTCAACAAACAAGATGGCTACCCTCATGTGGTCAATGATGGCCACCCCCTTGTGGACACAAGATGGCCACCACAAAATGGCCAGCAGGTAAGAGCAGTTGTGGGCAATCAAGAGTGCAGAGGAGGGCAGTTAGGAACGACCAGGTTGGTAGGGGAAGGCAGTTAGGGGTGACCAGGCCAGCCGGGGAGGGAAGTTAGGAGCAATCGGGCTGGCAGGGGAGCAGTTAGGCATTGATCAGGCTGGCATGGGAGTAGTTAGGGAGTGATCAGGCTGGCAAGCAGAAGCAGTTAGGGGCAATCAGGCAGGCAGGCAGGCAGGCAGGCAGGTGAGCGGTTGGGAGCCAGCAGTCCTGGATTGTGAGAGGGATGTCTGCTTGCCTGTTTAGGCCCAATTTCCATGGTGGGATTGGGCCTAAGTGGGCAGTTGGACATCCCTTGAGGGGTCCCAGGTTGGAAAGGGTACAGGCTGGACTGAAGGACACCCCCCCCTCCTGTGCATGAATTTTGTGCACTGGGACTCTAGAATTTTTTTTTTTTTAAAGGGAATGTTGCGAAAGTGGGTCAGGGGAATATTCAGAAGTTTTTACCTTTTATACATGTTGTGAAAGCTATGTGCTAGTCCAAAAGTAATTTCTTGATTACACTATGAATGACTTAGGGGCATCAGGTTTAGTGACCAGCCTATTTTTCTGTGGCACTCAAGCTAAAATTTTTTATGTTTTTAAA
Organism: Vespertilio murinus; assembly: GCA_963924515.1. Lineage (NCBI taxonomy): Eukaryota > Metazoa > Chordata > Mammalia > Chiroptera > Vespertilionidae > Vespertilio > Vespertilio murinus. The sequence goes on along the minus strand of OZ004708.1, from coordinate 22,093,237 downwards.
TGTTGAAAAAAATCAGAAAATACTTTATGATGTGCAAATTATATGACTCAATTTTCAATGTCCAGAAATAAAGTTTTATTGGATGAGTCCTATTCATTTGCTTAAGTATTGCCTATGGCTGTTTTCATATGCCAACAGCAGAGCCAAGTAATTGCAATAGAAACTGAAAATTACAAAAAGCAGAAAATATTGGCTATCTGGCCCTTTATGGCACAAATTTGCCAATCCTTGATCCACAGTGTGCGCAGGTTGGTGAATGTATAGAAAGATGAGTTCCTGTCACTTTTGGGAATGTTTATAAAGTGTAGCATTTTTTAAAAAAATTATCTTTATTGTTAAAAGTACTGCAGATATTCCTCTTTACCCCCCCATTGGCCCCCAATACCCTGCTACCATCCCCTCCCCCCCAGGCTTTCACCATATTATTGTCTGTCCATTGGTTATGCATATATGCATGTAAGTTCTTTGGTTAATCTCTTCCTACCCCCACCCCCAAAATTCATTAGTGAATAAGATAATGTGATAGTTCTCTTTCTCTGACTGACTTATTTACTTAGCATAATACTCTCCAGATCCCCCCATGCTTCCTCAAAGAGTAAGAGATCCTTCTTTTTTACAACTTCATAGGGACACTTGGGCTGTTTCCAGATCTTAGCTATTGTAAATTGTGCTGCTATGAACATAGGCATGCATATATTCTTTCTCATTGGTGTTGCAGAATTTTTAGGATATATTCCTAGCCCACCAACTTACACCATACACAAGAATTAACTAAAAAAATAAAAAAAAGAATTAACTCAAAATGGATAAAAGACTTAAATGTAAGTCGTAAAACCGTAAAAATCCTAGAAGACACCATAGTCAGCAAAATCTCAGACATCTTTCATAGCAATGTTTGCCAACACATCTCCTAGGGCAAATGAAACAAAGGAAAATATAAATAAATGGGACTACATCAAAATAAAAAGCTTCTGCAGAGAGAGAGGAAAAAAAAAAACAAAAAAAAAACCATCAACAAAATGAAAAGAGACTCCACTGTATGGGAAAAAATATTTTCCAATGATACATCTGTAAGGGATTGATTTCCAAAATATAAAAAGAATTCATACAACTTCATCCACTTTAAACATGTGCAAAGGACCTAAATAGACACTTCTCCAAAGAGAACATACAGATGACCCAAAGATATATGAACAAAAGCTCAATGTCACTAATCATCAGAGAGATGCAAATTAAAATGACACCTGCCAGAATGGCTACTAGCACCTCACTGCCAGTATGGCTACTATCCACAAGTAAACAAATGGAAACCCTAGTACACTGTTGACGGGAAAGCAGAGTGGTACAACCACTATGAATCAGTATGGAACTTTCTCAAAAAATTACAAATGGAAGTGTAGTATTTTTAGGGGGCAGTTGGATAATAGATATCAAGAATCTGAACATATTCAAGAAATCTGCCTGTGAAGATGCCTCTGTCAGGTATTTCTGCAGCAAGTGGTTCTCAGCCAGGACACATTCTCAGAAACAGTGTTCTCTGGTGTCTCTGAGACCATCTCTATTGAAACTCTTTGTCTGTCATGTGTTGCTGATGCTTCTTGACTTAGAGAGTATTCCTAGGTCTCTCCTGATGTAGGTAAAGGTGCTTCTGTAGGAACTGTTCTTTCAGCACCATAACCCACTGGTCTTCTCAAATGCAGTTTACACACCTGAATGCATTCTTACAACTCTCAGAATTCCCTGTTTTAAATAGCATTGTTACTAGTCTAAAGTCTGTGTGCCTGGTGCTTCAAAAAGTCAAACAAAACTCAAAATGTCAGGTTTAGGAATAAGGAAAGACTTATTGATCAAGAAGGTGTCAACCAAGAAGATAGAGGAGCCCTAGTGGCACCTCCAATCCATCCCATGGAATTAGAGTTCAGGCTTCTTTTATGCCAAGGGAAGGCAAAATGGGAGGGGCAAGAGGTGACCACTACAAACATCTGAGCACCAGCTGGGGTCCCAGGAAGATTGTGCTAGTTGATGTGAGTCTGGTTATGAGGTTCATGCCAATCTTTGATAAAGAATACATATTGCCCTTACATTTTCAAGCTGCAAGCAGAATTTATATAATGATTACCATGTCTATGTGCAAGACTAAGCAGGAGCTAGTAACCTGAAGGCGATGAGAACAAAACAGGCTTGAACAAGATGCTTGAACAATTGATTGCAAGTCACATAATTTGGGGGTTTTCCTAACAAACTAGAATGCTTAAACCGGTTCTAGATGATGTTGTTGTTGTTGTTGTTTTTCTATGAAGTGTACGCTTCAATTCTTTAGGGCCGTGGTCGGCAAACCGTGGGTCGTGAGCCACATGAGGCTCTTTGGCCCCTTGAGTGTGGCTCTTTCACAAAATACCACAGCCTGGGCGAGTCTATTTTGAAAAGTGACGTTAGAAGAAGTTTACATTTAAAAAATTTGGCTCTCAAAAGAAATTTCAATCATTGTACTGTTGATATTTGGCTCTGTTGACTAATGAGTTTGCCGACCACTGCTTTAGGGAAACAAATACTTACAGTTTTGCAGTTAAGAGAAAGATTCTGTACATAGTCCCTATGGTATATCATCCTGTTTTGAAATCATAGTTTTTTTTAACCAAAACACTCTGCTTTAACTTTTCACATTAATCACAACAAGCTGAAATGTTGTGCTTTATGTCAAGAAGGACCAAAACTCTGGACTTTGATAAGCAAATTAATGAATCCAACTGCTCCCTATTCCTGTTTCTAAATCAGAAGCAAACTGATATTTAGCTAATGCTTCTGTGTCTGTGAAATGCAAAGGTTGAGGATGGCCAGGATAAGTTAATACCTGAAAAAGAAAAAGAGAAAATCATTGACTAAGTCAAACAGTTCTACATGCTCCTGCTGTTTTGTACCAAACAGCTTTTAGTTCCACTTCCCAGAGGTTGGCAAGGTAGGGATTGCAAATGTGAGATGGAGTATAGCCTATGTGGTTTAGTGTGGGTTACAGAAATAGCAGTTAATTCCTCTATTTAAAAAAAATCCCATGGGTCTTCCATATGTAATCACTTTGCTATGCACAGCTGATGCCTCAGTCATTGTGGTATATGTACTCCCAACTTCATGGAGAAGACCAACCAATACTAGTAAATAGCAAATTAAAATATATCCTAAACATATACCCTATCATATAGGATCAGCTCAGGCACGGGCCTCATAAAGCCATCTTTGAAGGGTAAGAGAAACCGAGAAGCAAAGTGGTGTTGAAGGAGCACAGTGTAAAGATGACATACAAAAGACCAGAGGCAAGAAATAGCTTCGCTGCCTCCTAGCACCGTAGATAGTTTCCTATGAGCAGAGGGGAAGAACCAAGAGTGTGGGAAATCAAGTAGGCATTATATGTGTTTGTAAGTACATACACATAATTTTCAACATGTAAAATGTGTCCTTAGTTAAATAAAAATATGTATAGGGAAAGTTTAGAAGAGGTATTCAAAGGAAAGAAGAAGGCACATAATGTATCTATCTGGTGCCTATCCAGGTAAGCTCTCAATTAATGTTGGCTATTATAGTAAAAGAAATCCTAAGTTTAGTTTTTCTGAGATGGATACTTTATTTGTTCTCTGATTTGAGCAAGAACAAAGGACAGAAGCTGGGTGGGTCAAGAAGGAATTTAGTGTAATGGATAAGAGCCAGACAGACTTCAATTCAAATCCAGATGTTAAATATCTGCTTTGTGCCTATAGGCAAGTTTAAAACCTTGCTAAGCCTATTGCCTCATCTGAAAAATGGAGATAGTACACTTGATTTACAAAGCTATTATGAGGGTGGGATACAATAATATATGTAAAATATAGCACAAATAGAGTGGCACAGAAAAAGCACTAAAAAAAAAAAAAGGGTTTCTTAGCCCAGCTTTGTATGGCTTGATCTATGAAATAGGAGATCACAGTTTGATTACTGGTCAGGTCACATGCGCAGTTTATGGGCTCAATCCCCAGTGTGGGGCATACAGGAGGCTGCCGATCAAGGATTCTCTCTCATCATTGATGTTTCTATTGCTCTCTCCCTTCCTCTCTGAAATCAATAAAAATATATTTTAAAATAATATTTTTTTTTTTAAAAAAAGGTTTCTTGGACCACTACAAAAGGAGACACAGGACAGGTGGCAGAAATTGAGGAACATCCCAGATGTATGGTGATAAGGGCAGTTGTCGCAGCTGGGCATGAATTGGTCTTGCTGTGGCCGGGTTTGTTTGTAAAGAAGAATAATCTGCCGATGAATAGGCAGCCAGCCGGGATGGCTTGACACTCCGCATTGGTTAGAGCCAGGAAATCTCTGAGTGTGAGGAGAATGTGAATTGCCTACTTACTGTAAATGAATTATTATCATTCACTCAAAGAGGGAAAATGCTTGGTCAGAATTAATCACCTTAAAAGAAAACATAGTCATTTTTAAAGTCATTGCATTTGAATATGGTGATTAGACATTTGTCACTTTTATAACTCTTTGTGGGGCAGAGTGTCTGCTGTACAAAGGGGGAAGATTTACATTTAATTTTGACTGTGCCCTTTTTTTTCTTTTTCCATATTTATTGAAACCTAATATAATATTTGTTGCAGGTTCCCACCTTACAGATAAGGAAATAGGCTTTGAGTGTAAAGTGATTTATAGGAAAATGATGTTTAAAGTCCAGATTTTTCTGACTCTAACCAGTGATTCTCAGTTCTGGCTGCATATTAGAATAACTTGGAGAACTTCTTTGAACTATCATCGGCCATGGTCTAACCCTAGCAATTTTGTGGAAGTGTTCAGAGGTAAACAATTTGTAAGTATGAAATTCATTAGTAAAAGGCAACCAATTTTTTTGAGGTTTGCTAAATACATGATTTAAAAAATAGTGCTGTCACAGAGGAGTCTAACTGGACAATAAATGGACACCCTCCCCGGCCCCACTCTGCTTTATGCATTTTACATTTCAAAAGCTGGGAGAATGAATCCAACCATTTATGCTGTACTGGGAAGGATAGATTTTTCCCTCTTGACCTTTGTGATGAGTCACTGACAGCCGTAAAGTGGTGCCTTTCCAGCCTCATCAGAGAACAAATCCCTCCAAACATTCTAAATAATCAGAATATTACCTAAGACTAAATGAACTTGGTCTACAGCCCTTAACCAGTTGACCTTGAAGGCTTACTTCTCCAAAGAAAAGATGAACCCATTTCTCTCTCTCTCTCTCTCTCTCTCTCTCTCTCTCTCTCTCTCTCTCTGTCTCCACAAAAGAGGCAAGAATTTTCAAAAGTGGTCTTGTGTTATTCTGTGAAATTGCAATGATCACACACTGTGTGGTGTCTTGCAATCACTCTCTGCCTCCCCCGAATGACACATTCATTCACATCACGTGCTGGCCTGGAGCAAAGATGGAACAAAGGCTGAGTCAAAGCCCTTGCATGTTCCTATTGCCAGCTGACTGGGAGAAATGATAAACTTACTCCACTTCTTAAATGTGGGTTCCTCTTGATCCTTTTAAGTAACTGACAACCTTAAGTAAGGTTCCCAGAAGAATTGATTAAGATATATATGCTTCATATATGCATAACCCAAGGTCACAGACAATAGGGAGGCCTGGGGTAGGAGTCGGGGGCAGGCTATAAGGGGTCAATGGGAGAAAAAGAAGACATATGTAATCCTTTCAACAATAAAGATTTTTAAAAAATAAATGAAATAAGAAATAAAATCAATAAGCATATCCCCTGGGGTGAGGATAAAAATAAATAAATTAAATAATTAAAAGTCAATGAAAAAAAAGACATATGCTTTAAATATTTACCTATCTTGACCTCTAAAATGTTCCATAAGTTCATAATTAAGAAACTTGATCCTATGGGAAAATATGGGTTAGCTAAGGAGGTGGGCCCCATTGTAGAAAACCAGATTCAAAGTGAATTCAGAGAAATCGGTAGATGCCCTTTGGCTCAATGGATAGAGAGTCATCCTGTGGATTGAAGGGTCCCAGGTTTGATTCCCCTCAGGGTCACATGCCTGGGTTGCGGGCTTGATCCCCAAAGGAGGGTATGCAGAGGGCAGCCAATCAATGATTCTCTCTTATCATTGATGTTTCTATCTCTCTCTTCCTCTTCTTTCCTCTCTGAAATCAATAAAAGCATGTGTTGTTTTTTTAAAAAAAGAAATTGGTAGCCGAAACCGGTTTGGCTCTGTGGTAGAGCGTCGGTCTGCGGACTGAAAGGTCCCATGTTCGATCCCTGTGAAGGGCATGTACACTGGTTGCGGGCACATCCTCGGTAGGGGGTGTGCAGGAGGCAGCTGGTCAATGTTTCTCTCTCATAGATGTTTCTAGGTCTCTATCTCTCTCCCTTCCTCTCTATAAAATATCAATAAGATATATTTAAAAATAAATAAATAAATAAAGATAAAAAAGAAATTGGTAGAAAACCAATTCAAAGCTAAACTATGTATCAACATCTTTTAAAAGTGTTGTTCTGAGATACACAAAACAAAAGCAGAAAAAAAAGCCTTTTTCCCTCAAAACAAAATAATAAAAACAGTAAAACAGCAATAAAAACACCCCAAGCTTTGTGGCTGTTTCCCTGAAATATAATTTCTTCCCCTGAGTGGAGTTCACAAATAGCCATGTGTGTGCAAAGACTGCTTCTCTCACCTGGCTTCCTGGGTCAGTCTGACACTTCCTTTTCCTACCTCTAACATTTCTTGCTTTTTTGTCCTTTTTATTTTTATTGTTATCTTCCAGAGAGTCAATCACAGATACCCAGAAAGGAGCTTCATCTGGCCACAGAGGGAAATGGAGTAACATAAGGTCATAAAGGGCCCCAAAATGTCTCAGAAAATACTCCAGCAGGAATTGGCTAGAATGGGATTATAAATTGATACCTTGAAAATGGGTCCCCTAAGATAGACATGGCCCTGATAGCTGTGTCTTGGCCCCATTTTCTATTTTAAGCCAGAGGAGAGATTTGTAAGAAGTCCTGGGAAAGTGGACACATTTGGGCGGGGAAGGGGGGGAGGGGGGAGGGTGGTGCTTAACAGTAACCGAGAAACAGGAAGGACCTTTTGCCTGCCAATTAGAGGCCTTGGTTTGAAAATCCTGGGACTAACATTTAAATGCTTTAGTTGCAAAGTGGGACAAGACTGCAGAATAATACCTCACGTGAACTTGGTTCTACATCTTTCTATCACCTCCACTTGTCTTTCTATAAATGGGACTGTGGCTGTGAATACTTGAGACATGTGGTCAGAAGTTTACTTTCTGTCTCTAACCTGCTAAGATTCAATGGGACATAGAATTTACTTACATATTTCCTTATTAATTAATAGTAAAAGCTAAAAAAATAAAAAAAATAATAGTAAAAGCTGGTATTCACTGAGCTCCTACCAGATGCCGCACATTGTTTGATGAGCTCATGAAGTCCTTATAACAACTCTATAAAATAAATACTATTGTCTCCACTGAGGCACAGAGAGGATAAGTAGCAAGCTCAAGGTCACAGATCTTAGGGGGGAAAAAGCAGTAGATCTGGGTAGAACTTGAACTCACAGAGTCTACTGCAAATCCGATATTCTTAACTATTAGTACGTTCTATTTCCCCTGAAGCCATGCCTACCAGGAATTTCCTCAGGGCTCCTTGATGCTCTGAGGGATTTAATGCAATCCAACCTTGTTAAAATATAACTTTAAGAAATAAGTTAAACCATGACTTCATATAGGTATAAGTATGAACACAGGTCAAAGATTTTATCAACTCCATGAGGAAATCAGAGATGTGTTAAACAACAGTAACAACAAAAGGCTTTTATGTAGCAGGGATGTGGAAATGAATGTGAAGTGGAGGCAAACCTGGACTCTTCCACAGTGGAATCTCCGACGGATAGAATTTGCACATCTATAGACAAAAATGATTTTACATTGCTATCAATTGTTCACAGACTACAGAATTATAGCTCCCATAGAATCAAAGGAAGATAGCAATGGAAGGCTGTGTTCTGGACAATGTAGTTTTCCAACGAAGCACAGAATCTTCCTTCTAATGCTTACATTTCACTCCTGCTCCTTAAACGCAAAAAAAAAAAAAAAAAAAAAAATTACACATGATAGGTATAAAAGGCCTTTGGGGAGATAGACAAATGAATAAACAATGTCTTACAAACTACCAGAGAAGAAATTTATAAATAATTTCAATGAGGTAGATTGTTAAAGAATATAATTAAGGGAAGGAGAGCTTCATTATCTCTGGGAACCTGTTAGATCTTCTACAGGGATTTATAGGACACAATCTAGCTGGCAGAGGGGACTGGGGACTGGAGGCTGTCCTGAAGCTGCTTAAAGATAAGGCTTTACATAAAACGAAGAAAAGTAGACCATCTCTATTTTAAAATGCCATCATCTTGGTAGAGACCATTAGAGCCTCCCACAGTGATCTCAGGTAACTTCATTTGAAACACAGAAAACTTCCTTAGAGGGAAAGGTATTTGTATTGGCCTGGAGGTGATAGGAAAATGTAGAAGTGCTATCCGGACAGAGGGGCATCTTGATCCAAGGCACGGAGACCGAGGAAAGGGAGGGGATGTGCAATGGAAATGATGAGAAGAGGCAGTAAGAGGAAAAGGGGCTGCCTCGAAGCCAAGTGCTCCCTCAGCCTACGCAGGTCACCTCCTAAGCTCTGTTTCCTTTCACAAGGACCCTTGACAGTAGGACCTCTCTTAAACCCAGAGCCATGGTTCCAGCTCTGTATCTATATATAAAAATAGATACTCAATATATATTTCCTGAATGAGCAAAAGTATGGAAAGAAGAAGTAAGGGAAGGAGGGAGGGAGGGAAACAGGGAGTGAAGGAAAAGAAAGGAGAAGGAAGGAAGGAAGGAGGAAGGAAGAAAGGAAGGAAGGAAGGGAGGGAGGGAGGGAGGGAGGGAGGAAGGGAGGGAGGGAAGACTGAATTTTATATAAGCATTTTGCTCCCAGAAATAAATTTCCCAAGCTTCTCTGCTTCAGGATAGAGCTAACCACTAAAACCACCCTTCCTGGATGACTCAGTTAAGCCCTGCCTCCACTTTGCCTCATGATTCCCGTCTACTTCCCTTTATAAAACCACAGGTCCCCATATTTTTATTTGAGATGCCCTTCATTAATGGGCATTTTTCTTATTGCAACAGCCAGCATAAAATCACCTCTTTAATTGTCCTGTGTATTTTGTCTTTCACTGTTAGAAAGACAGTAAGTAGTTCAAGATCTGATTTCTGAGTTTGAGAACCCTTCTGTGGGTCTGTGGGTTAATACAGGATGAAGGCATGTAGGCCTTTAATTTGTTTTAACTGCATTCTTTTCATATACATGAAAGAGCAGGGACCGAGGTCTGTAAAAGCCTCAGATTATAACATGACCAAGAAAGAACTATTGCTGGCAGCTCTGGGTGTTTGCATCTTTGTCTTTGGGACACAGGGTGAATTCAGGGACTTGCTTGTATTCCTCATTTTTGCGATCAGAGCTTATAATGAAGGGTGTTTTTCCTTTTCCTCTTGGATAATGGACTAAGGATGGGATAGGGGGAGAAGGAGATGTGAGTTGATTAAACTATAGCATCAACAGAAAGACTAGTTTTGGGTAACAAAGAGGCATGCATTTTTATTTATTCAAAGAAGGTATTTAAATGTGGCAAAAGGTGCATGCAAGCTACAAAGCTAACTTTGATCTGCTTAAGGAAAAACAAAATCAGAGAATCTTTTGTAAGGATATGGTGTAACTGAATATTTAAAGAAAAAGTTGAAGTATAACTGTAACTCTGAGATGTACATGGTAGAAAATCAATGGGCAGTGATGAATGAGTTCCTACTCTTTTCTGCCTCACTGTTCCTCAGCTAAAGAATCAAATTCCAGAAAGAGTGCGTCTGATTGGTAGGACTTAGACCACGTGCTCAACTCCTTAGCCAGGGGAGGTCTTAATGAGTTGATTGACAGTTTCACCAAGACTGTAGCCAAAGTGGAAGGAATTATACAGCAAAATAGAAGGGAGAGAGGAATGACTGTTATGGAGGAGGCAAAGATTTTAAGCAGACAAAACAGTAACTTTTTATGGAATTACCATATGACCCACATATTTCACTCATAGGTATTAAACTCAAGAGAAATGAAAACATACATTCGAGTTAGAACTTGTAAGTAAATATTCATAGTGGCATTATTCATAATAACCATAAAGTACAAACAACCCAAATGTCCACCAACTAATAAATAACAATAAAATATTACTCAGCTATAAAAACAATGAAATGATTAACCTTGAAAATCTTTAAAATATATATATTTTATTGATTTTTTTGCAGAGAGGAAGGGAGAGGGATAGAAAGTTAGAAACATCTATCAGGTGCCTCCTGCACACCTCCCACTGGGGATGTGCCCACAACCAAGGTACATGCCCTTGACTGGAATTGAACCTGGGACCTTTCAGTCCGCAGGCTGATGCTCTATCCACTGAGCCAAACCAGTTTCCCCAACTTTGAAAATCTTATGTGAAGTTTGAGAAGACAGTCACAGAGGACCACATATTGTATGTTTCCACTTTTATGAAATGTCCACAATAGGCAAATCCATAGAGACAGAAAGTAGCTTAAGTGTATTAGTAATTACTTTGGGCTGAGGAGACTAGAGAGTGGGAAGGAAGGGTGATGGGGATTGGTAATAGATATTTGTTTCTTTTAGAGGCAAAACAAAACCCCGCTGTTTTAAATTATTTTGCGGTGATGGTTGCATGATCCTGTGAATACATTAAAAACACACTTTAATTATATAAAAATTAATCTCAATAAGGCTGTTTTTTAAAGGAGAAGCAGTGTTTCCATTACAATGCAGCTTTTCCATTGCAATAATGAAATATGTTCTCATTGACTTTACTGTTTTTGCTTGTAGAGTAGATAGAAGCTATTAGAGTGGCTCTTAAGAGATAGTAAAGATGTCACTCATCTGACATGATTTTGAAATGTAAATTATGCTTTTGGATTAGGGCATTATTTTCTGATACAGACAGAGAACCGGCTCTACAGCTGTGTTGAGACCCACAGGTTGAGAACTGCTAGCAGGATCGCCTAAGACCATCAGAAAACACAGATATTTACATTATGATTCATACCAGTAGCAAAATTACAGTTATGAAGTAGCAATGAAAATAAGTTTATGATTGGGGGTCACCACAACATGTGGAACTGTATTAAAGGGTTGAGGCATTAGAAAGGTTGAGAACCACTGCTCTAAGGGGTCAGTATTATTATTTTTCCATTTTACAAATGAGGACTGTTATTACAGAGCTAGTCAGAGAGAAAGCCTGGTGAACACACCAGCTTGCCTCCAGAGCTAGTATGCTAAGCCACTACCCAATACTGCCTGCCAACTGTACACCAGTCACCTCAGCTTCTCCAAATCATCACCATCTCTTGATTCTTTGGCCTCAGCTACAATGACAGGCTGGCTTAACAATAGATTCCTTGCTCTGTGATCCTGGTTGGGAAGCCTATTGTTAAAGTAAATAAGATACTTGAAAGCATAGCCAAAGCTATTAAAATGTTATAAGCCAACTTTACCCAAGATTCTGCACTGAGGATGAATGTCAAAGGACTTGTTATAAAATCATATCTTTTAGAATGTCCATGTAATTTCTTTTGCCTCAACACAGAGTTGAGAAAGGTAAAAATAACAATGTTTTATTTTACTGGGAAAACAACAGAGTTTTATTTGGAACAATGATTGCAAGATTACTATTTGGTCAGTTTTTGCCCCCACACTATGATTTGATGCAGAAAGGGCAGAAAGCCACTTTTCACTGCATTTTCTTTACGTTGTGTTGCCTTTCATGGTTCAATGTGTGCTCCCCAAATTAGAATAAATCTCTAATAATACACATCACTCCTCCCATCATTAATGCTCAAGACTTCTTATTTGATACCTTAGAAGGTAATACAATGCAAGAATTACACTCTACCCCATTCCAAAGTCAACAGATGGACCAAATGACCCAGACACTTCAATTCCAGTCCAAACTTTGAAAGAAAGCCTTCTTGTTAATGTCCGAGTTGATTATCTTACCATTGGAAAGCTGAAAAAAGAAGAAACAAATAAAGACGATGTTTATCTATGATGTCTGAGGATTGGACCTACATGTCGCATGAAATCGTCATTCTTTTGGCCTGTTCCTAAGAGGCATTTTAGGTTGGAGTCCTCACAGCTAAGACTCCCCATCATATGCTCTTAAGAAAAATGCTCAACAAGAAAGAGAAACATTTGGGAGGTTAGAGAATTAAAAATCTGAGTGGTTTCAACACTCCCGCAAAGATATGACTTGTTCATTTCAAAGATTTTACTGCATTCTTTTTGGCTTTCATTTCTCTGTGTTTGCATCAGGACTAAAAGAGATTCAAGTTGTTAAACACACACACACACACACACACACACACACACACACACAATCAACCAAGTAAATTTAAAGATCTAATTGGCTTTATTGAGGAATTCATGAATCTGGCAGCATCCCATCTGGCCAGGGCTCTAATTTAGTTGCACAAAATGGAAGGTTTTGCCTGAAATAATTTACTCTTTTAACTTCTTAGTCTCACCCTCTGAGGTTTGGTGAGGAGTCTGGAAAAATGATTTAGAATGGCCAACTGTCCCTGTTTGTCTGGGACTGAAGAGTTTTCTGGGATATAGGGATTCTAGTGCTAAAATCAACCTAGTACTTAAATGAGGGGCCTGCCCATGATAAGAGATTATCAGAGATAACTTTTTCAATTTTTCTATATGGCAGGGCAAACTGATAATTACTGCACAATTACCGATCATCCCACAATGAACTTCCTTTCCTCTGAAGCCTCAGGGAACCTTACCTCATCCTTAGCTCAAAATGCCTTATAATTTTAACTTTCTGTCTCTGAACTTTTTATGTATGTGGAATTCCCATATGTATGGATGTAATTAAATTTGTGGGTTTTTTTCAATAGATAATTGGCAAGAAGTAAGTCCTTTTCTGCTTAGTGTTCATATGAAAGCAAAGTTTCAAAACAAAATCCAATTAAAACAGAAAAAGTCTAGCACTCACGAGAAAGGAGGTGAGAAATACAATGCTCAAATGTTTATGCATTGTTAAAAATAGAACTGTCTTTTGCATTTGAGCTATGTTAAATGCTTTTGGAAACTGAAGAAATGACCATGAATAGTAATATCAGATGTGTGGGGCACTGCACATGCAATGTGTGGTTAGGAACTCATAATGTCAGCGTAGCAACCCATCTTCAGGCGTGCCTGAGGCCTACTCAGGAATATATGGAGTTTCCATGAAACTCTTTGGAACGTTTCCGTTGGTGTCTGGGATTGGGAAACATGTGCCCTTCTCTGGAGGGCCTGGCCTTGCATGTGCTCCCCTCCCTTCCCAGAAGTGGCCCACAGCCACTGCCAGGACCGCTCGGCAGAAGCCGGAACTGAGTGACCAGGAGGTGGGAATGGGACCCGCTTGGGGAAACAATTTCATGTCAACCAAAGCAGAAGCAGTTGCTCTACCAGTGTGGCTCAGTGGTTGAGCATTGACCTATGAACCAGAAGATTTCCAGTGAGGGCACATGCCCAAGTTGCAGGCTCTAGCCCCAGAGTGGGGTATGCGGGAGGCAACCCATCAATGATTCTCTCTCATCATTGATGTTTCTGGCTCTCTCTCCCTCTTCCTTCTTCTCTGAAATCAATAATATAAATATAGCAATTGAGAAAATGCACTCAGCACAACATCCTTAGTTTCAACATGAAAACTAAAAGGTCATTTCTTTTGAGTTTGTGGAGACACCAAATGAAATGCCGTATTTGCTGGTGTATAAGACGATTTTTTGGCCCTGAAAAATATGCCTCCAAGTGGGGAGTAGTCTTATACGGCGAGTATATAACAAACTCTGTATTTTGAGTGGAAATGTTAGGGGGTCGTCTTATACGCCCAGGCGTCTTATATGCCGGCAAATACGGTGGGTGTTAGACAGTCTTAGAAGTTAAACCATCCTGAGGGACTAGTTAGTCAACTCAGTCTACTTAAATTTCTGTTTAATGTATATTTTAAGGGAAATAACATAAGAAATTTAAAGTTGGTCTAACATCATGGGATTTCAAACATTTGAACATGTTGGTTGAGTCTCAGAGTATAAAAACCTGTTCACTTCACATTTAGACTAAGACAAACACTGGTGAACATTGGCGCAAAATGAGTTGTACATTAACAAAAAAGCTTCAACTTCTTTACTCTGAATTATCTATTTTGTACAAAAAGTGACTTATCCGTGGGAACTGATGGTTTTGAAGGAAACCTGTAAGATTTTGTCCGCCAGGCGGTAGCCTTTCAGACTTGCTATGGCTATCGCGGCTTCTTCGTAGTTTGCTGTGGTCACAAAATCTTTGCTCTTGTTCTTGTCCAAGTCGAGTATCACTTTCGTGTTGATGATTGCACTAAAGGGGCCAACATATGCCAGAGGATTCCCCCAGAGGCACCTTGCCCAAGGTTGATGCACCAGCCGGAAAACCCATTGCCGGGAACACTGACACCACAGCCCACTCAGGTGATCCATGCCCGTTGGGGAGATCCTGAATCTCTGTGCCTGTGATGCATGGGGTCTCCGAACCATCTAGGTGGTGAGCGGTACAGCCGGGCGAGCAGTGCCACGTGCTTGTTCTGGTTGGGATTGGCTGCGGACTTCACCGCAATGGGCTTAGAGGAACCTGGGGGCTGATGACCATTGAAACTGGTCACTTTTTCTGCTTCAGACCATTTGTCAAACCAGATAAATGCCCCGCCTCTGGACAAACTTTCCATTTCATCCACTCCACCAGGACCCGGGAGTTGATGATTCGCCTGAATCGAGAGAACATGTCCTCCATGTCCTTCTGGGTCACGGTCCTGGGGAGCCTGCTGATGTGCAAGTTGGCGTCCTTGTTGACCTCTGTTGACCTTTTATATAGTTACTTGAGGCCTGATGCACAAAATTTGTGCAAGTGTAGGCTTCCCCTGGTCGCCAGCACCAGCTTCCCTCTGGCACCTGGGACCCAGGCTTCTCTCGAAGCCCAGCTTCATGGGGAAGGTCGTCCGGAAGGATGTCCAGTCTAATTAGCATATTGCACTTTTATTAGTAGAGGTAATCAATCATACAATGAACTGTCACCTCCTGGTTCATAGTCAATGCTCAGCCACTGAGCATATGACACCTGATGGTTTTGGACTGGAGCCACAGGCGGTTCAGCATGTTTATTGCTTTCTCTGCTTCCTTTGCAGTCACGTAGCTCACAAAGCCATAGCCCAAGCTGTGTCTTGCGACTTTGTCCCGAGTAAGTTTTACAGGTTCGACTTCACCAAAACCGCTAATGAGATTGCACAACTTATCCAGGGTCACGTTTGGAGGGAGGTAGATGACCATTAAATTTTTTTCTCCCAATATCTTCCCTACAGATTTGGCCATGTGGTCTTCATAACCATTAGACATTGTATTTTCTAAAAACCTGGACGCGGGTGGCTGGGCCCAGGGCTGCTCCTAGGAGGGTGAGCGGGAGCAGGGGAGGGGAAGGGGGCAGAGGGGCACAAGCTCCAGCCCGTGGCCCCACATTGTCAGGGTGTTTTGCTTTAGATGCTAAATAGCTTCAGATGGAATTTGAAAAAAAAATCACCCATGATTCTACTGCTGCTACTCAGGCATTCAAAGAATATAGGCATATAGACTTTTATATAGCTATAATCATACAATGCATGCAAAATTGTTCATTCCCCCCCCCACATACTTATTACATTACAGCTTCCTTGCCATGTTATTATATAGCCCTTATAATAATCCCTTTTAATGACAGAGTAATCATCCATTACTTGTGGCAACACAATTCCTTTGGGTTGACAAAAGGTAACAATTATGTGGAAAAAAAATGGAGAAAGAAAAAAAATTATTCAAGCATATTCCAAAGCAGTAATTTTCAGATTGTGATCCTTGGCACACCCCAAGGTTAGCATGGTATGGGAGGTGTTAAAAAAAGAAAAAAGAAAAGAAACTGGCCAAAATGGAGTCACTTTTGCTAAGCCACATCACCAAGCCAAAACTTAATACCTAATCTAATTGCAGTTCCAGCCTCTCCCAGGAGTAAAATTTTACATCAGTCAGTCTGGAATGTCCTGCTCAACTCTAGTGAGGTAATCTATGATGAGATGCCTTGCCTGTCCCTAAGGGAACATGTCATTGCCTGAAATAACCCACTTTTATAAATTCTTAGTCCCAATCTCTTTCTAGTAAAAAAAAAAAACACCTTCCATTTTAAAAAACATTTTTTATTGATTTCAGAGAGGAAGGGAGAGGGAGAGAGCGATAGAAACAGCAATGATGAGAGAATCATTGATTAGCTGCCTCCTACAGCCCCCCCCCCACCCCTGATGGGGATTAAGCCCACAACCTGGGCATGTGCACTGACCAGGAATCAAACCGTAACCTCCTGGTCATAGGTCGATGCTCAACCACTGAGCCACACCTGTCAGGCAAAGCTTCCATTTTGTATAACTTATCAGCACGTACTTCTAGTTGCTGGAGGGGATGCCACCAGATTCATGAATTGCTTAGTAAAGCCAATTAGATCTCCAAATTTACTGGCATGAATTTTATTGTATAACAGATATGAGGAGAAATCTGAGATGATCTTATCTTCCTTCTATAAAAACACTTCTCCTTTAAGTTTTCTTTTAAAAATATGCTCTTAAAAAAAGAAAGAAGTGAAAAAAGGTATAATATCAAATAATATTACTTTTGTGGTAGAGTATGTCATTTCATTGCTACATGACCTTGGGTGAGTTATACAAATGCCTAAATGCTTCGTTCCTTATCTATAAAATGAGGACATTAATTTTTACCTGATTGAGTTGTGGTAAAGATTAAATATATATGTGATACTCCAAGTAGACAGATTATTATGATCTCTGAATTCATAATAATCTGGCCACTAAGTGTGTGTGTGTGTGTGTGTGTGTGTGTGTGTGTGTGTGTGTAAAATATACATATATGTTAGAGGCCTGGTGCATGAATTGTGCATAGGTGGGGTCCAGCCAGACTGGCCACAGGGAGGGGACATGGGTGGTTGGCCAGCCTGCCTGCTGGTCAAACTCCTGGTTGAGTGGACAATTTGCATATTAGCCTTTATTATTTAGGATATACACTGAGTGGCCAGATTATTATGTGTTCAGAGATTATAATAATCTGGCCACTTGGTGTATATATAGATTGCTTAGAACAATGCGTGGCACCAAACTATTGTATAAGTGTTTGTTAAATAAATAAAACACTGGGGAAAAAACAGCATCAGGTCAACACACCTTGGATGCACTCATGTGAACCTCAAAGCCAGAAACAGAACAATTAGACAGTGATAGGTCTGTGGATGGCATTGATAACCCCCAATGAGAATGAAGGTTTACCAATTGGCTTGGGGATGAGATCAAACAAAGTGTATGAATGACTAGACTATGGTACTCACCTTTGTGACTTTAGGCAATTGACTTAACTTTGCTAAGCCTCAATTTTGTTCATCTGTTAAAGAGTGCAATCATTATTAACTTTATCATAAGGTTCTTGTGAGCAGAAAATGAAGTGTTTCCTATAAAACTTTAGCCTGGGGCCTCCCCATCCTGAGTTTTCAATAATCGATCATCCCAGGTGCAATGTATTGTGTGGATCACTCACTGACATTTTTTCGGCACACTCACAACGTGTTTATTTGTTAAAGTGCCAAGTATGCTACATATGGTATCCAGATGATCAGGATGGAAATAACTTTGGTTTCAGTTTGCAAATAGACAATGGAAGAAGGAAATTGACACTGATAGCTCTCTGGAAGTTCCAAGTCCTCCCCCCCCCCCTTTCTTCTTTCCCTTCCCATAATTGGAGTTGAGGAAGCATAGGAATAGTGTGCAAAGACAGTCTTAGGAGCTAGGCCCACTTTTGTTCTAAACTTGTCACATGACCTGACATAAGTCTGTTTTCTGCTTTGCTCTTAGATTATCTCCTGTCTAAAAGGTGGTGTTTGAATAAAAGAGACAGCCCCAAAGATACCTTTATCTCTACTATTCCTCTTAAGGAGTAAAGAAAGATGTGCTATTTTTAGAATCCATGGGCATCACGTTTTGTGGACAAGGGGTTATATTTTGCAGAGCTGCATGCCACTTTGCTGAAGCCTGCCATGGGTAAATCAGTTCTATTGGCACCTACTTTTCTCTCTATGGGGGAGAAATTATCATGCAAATAATCAGGATTAGGTGGATAGGATCTAGAGAATATGAATGGTGTTGCAAGTACCCGCTTTTTAAAGAAATATTGTATCCAGATATTTGTAGTTGGAATTACGTATTTAGCTTAAACACTCCCTTGTCTGTAAAATGAAATGAATTTCCACCCTGCCTTAACATTGTCTCTGGCACTCAGCAGAGGGTAAAAAAAATTTTTTTTTGGTCAGCAATACAGTAGAATCAGGGAATGTTTGCCTTATTTAGTCATGGTCTGGCTAGGTCATTCCAACTGATATTGTTTGGAATGAAAACTTGACCAGATGTTCACTTAAATGAACCAGAGAGATTAATTATCAGCCTGACCATATTATCTGGAAGGGCGGGTGTAATCATCTCCAAAGCATTTCCTGGAGCTGCGCACAAAGGTTGGTGATGATAAGTACAGCTAACACTCTATTAACACACAAGGTACCAGGCACCACTGCAAGCACTTCCCATGTGTTAATTCATTTAGTCACGTAATGTTCCTTAGAGGGGGATACTATTGTTATCCTTATTTTATGAATGAAGGCATGAGTCTCAAAGAGGTTAGGATGCTTGCCTAAGGTCACCCAGTTTATAAGTGGAAAAACTGGACTGAAATCCATGAACTTTGACCCCTACGCCTATACTTTTAGACCATGCTATAACCATTGCCCTATAGCAGTGGTCAGCAAACTCATTAGTCAACAGAGCCAAATATCAACAGTACAACAATTGAAATTTTTTTGAGAGCCAATTTTTTTAAAAATTTAAACTTCTTCTAATGCCACTTCTTCAAAATAGACTCGCTCAGGCCGTGGCATTTTGTGGAAGAGCCACACTCAAGGGGCCAAAGAGCCGCATGTGGCTTTCAAACCGCAGTTTGCTGACCATGGCCCTATAGTATTCTCTGTTTTTGACCCAATGTGCTATTAAAATTTTTGAATATTGTAGGCTTATCCTTAACCCATAAATGAGTGAAGATGACTTCAATTGTGAGTAGAAAAAATAATTCCTGACCCAAGGGAAGGAAGAATGCTAAATTTTGGCAAAACACTTACATACCTGATTAGAAATCTCTTGGGTTACCAAAACAACATACTCGCTATTTATTCATCTTTTAAAATAATTTGAGGAATGTAAGAACTGAAGTTTGGACTTCAACTCTGTCTGCATAAAATATCTGGAATGTTTTGTTGTGATGATCAAAGTGAAGAGGGCAATGTTGGTTAATGCTTCTTGGTTAACCTTAAAAAGAAGCAAAGAGTTGGATTCACCTCATTCAATGGAATCCCAAATATTAATGTGTAGTTGGAATTAATATACTGGTTGGATTGATATTTTTCTGGGCTTAACTTAATGTCTGGGAGATCCTTTATCTTTTGTTAGAATATGCTCTCCAATAATATAAAGAAAGCATATCACTTATGTATCCATTTAGGGTTTGAAATAACAGAGTAGTTTAAAAGGTTGTTGTTTCTGGATGAGGAGATGTGTGGACAGATCCTTTCAAATCTGAGACTGAGATCTTATAATACAGTTGAATGGTATAATTTCATCTCAGATTCAATTCCTATTTTTTTCTCCTAAGAACTATTTTAAATATATATTTTAATATAGCATATTTTTTCCATTCCTCTTTCCATGAAGGGTTTCAATCCATTTGCATGTGATGCAAGCTTTCATCTATATAATTAGGATCCAGAAACTTTCAACAGTTGGCTATGACATCTGTATATGTGCAATTTTGTCAGCTGCAGCATTATGATATGACAAGTGAATTAAAAGCTTCAGTAATGGGATAAGAGAGATTGCAAGGGAAGCAGCTTTGACAAAGGCTTAACTACTGTGTTTATCACAAGTAACCAAAGAAATTGGAACTTAGATTAAGGCTTAGATTAGCTAAGATACAGTCTATCTTAAGAGTAGAAGAAACCATCTCTATTGTGCCTCTTACTAAATAGAGAACTTCTCCAATAGGGAATAATTCTGTCTCCTATTATCTGAATTTTTTTCCATTTCAAGAGTTTATTTTTCTATTATTAAAAATTGTGCACAATCAATGAATAAAATGTAGAAAAAAATAGTGTTCCACCCTTATCATACTGCTACTTAAATGTTGGCACACTTTTACTATAATATGTTCTTGCCTATAAATGCTGCATCCTTCATTTTATTTTATTTTTTAAAAATATATTTTATTTATATTTTACGGAGAGGAAGGGAGAGAGATAGAGAGCCAGAAACGTCGATGAGAGAGAAACATCGACCAGCTGCCTCTTGCACACCTCCTACCGGGGATGTGCCCGCAACCAATGTACATGCCCTTGACCGGAATCGAACCCAGGACCTTTCGGTCCGCAGACCGACGCTCTACCACTGAGCCAAACCGGTTTCGGCTGCATCCTTCATTTTAAATGCTGAACATTATATTGTCTGCATTTTCTATGTGTATTGAACCATAACCTTTTTTTTAAAAAAATTAATATATTTTTATTGATTTTTTACAGAGAGAAGGGGGGAGGGATAGAGAGAAACATTGATGAGAGAGAATCATCGATCAGCTGTCTCTTGCACACTCCCTACTGGGGATGTGCCCGCAACCCCCATAACCTTTTTTAAAAAAAGAGTTTTCATTGGCTTTGAGAGAGAGAGGCAGAGAGAGAAACATTTATGTGAGCGTGAAACATGGATCAGCTGCCTCCTCCGCACCTCCTACCCAGGATAGAGTCTGCAACCCAGGCATGTGCCTGCCTGGGAGTCAACCAGCAATCCTTCTGTGCAGGTGATGATGCCCTGTGCTCTAATAACTGAGCCGGGGTGGGGTGGTGGTGAGGAGAAAGCCTTAGATATGTAGACTGCTGAGTTCTAATTATTTGAATTTATTTCTGCTCAACTGGACCAAGTATCAGTGAATGGTGTGACTCCTTATTCCTTTTCTGACCTTACTTCCTATAACTCTGCCCTTTGCTCACATTGTTCTATCCGTGATGGCCTCCTTCTTGTTCTTCCAATGCACCAAACACTCTTCTCAGGGCCTTCGACCTTAACATTTCCTGAGCCTGAAGTATTCTTTTTTTAGTTGTGTTCATGGTTTCTTCTATCAATTTCTTCAAGCCTTTTTAAATGTCACTGTGATGGTCCATTTTGTGAGTCAACCCGAGGGGCTAAGAGATGGCTAGAGAGCTGTTAAAACATTGCTTGTGGGTATGTCTATGAGCATATTTCTGTAAGGGATTAGCATTTGAGTCAGCAGACTGAATAAATGTGAGTGGGCACCATCCAAACTGTTGAGGTCCTGAATAGAACTAAAAGTTAGAGGAATGGTGCATTTGCCCACTGCCTCAGCTGGGACATCCTCTTCCCCTGCCTTCAGACATCAGTGTTCTTGGTTCTCAGGCCTTCAGACTCAGAGGATTGTATAGACACACCTGAGCCATATTTTTACCTATATATATGTAATGGATTAGGGATCTGCATAAGATTTTATTTATTGCTGCTCCCTTAAAAATTATGGAAACATGTTAACATTGGTAAATCTTAAAAACTTTAGTCATTTATTTTTTGTATATATTCTAGGTATTGTATACATAATCAACAATAATTTAATCCTGGCTCCAATGAAGCTTAATTTCATGGGTGAGATGAAAATTAAAGAAGCAAACACACAATAAAAAAAAACTACAAGTGTAAGTAGTGTTTAAGATAATATTTTTTGCTGTTGTGATGTGAGTTGATTATTAAATTTATAATGAAATATTTGGGATGGGGGTAAAATGACATTACCAAATGTAAAAAAAAAATGGTGACTAAACTTGAATATTTTCTACAGACTCAAAAATCACTTAAAAAAAACAACAACAACCTTATTCAAATGCATTTCAACTCTGAATCTAAAATACCTAATTATTATTTTTTAAAAGTTTTGATGTGCAGAACAATAGAAATGCTAAGACAAATAAGGTTTGTGGAAATGGAAGGTCTTTTTAAAAAAAATTATTTTACTGTCTGGGAACAGCTTTGAATGGAATTATTGGCTTGGGGAGAACTGACCGTAATATGTACTTTAGTTGTTTAATTCCTTTAAGAAATGTCATTGTCTTTAGGTTATTTTGTGGCAAGGCCAGAGTCTTTTCTGTGGTTTCATTTCTGAACAATGATGACGACTGAAAGTTTTTTATTCTGGGAGTATAGAGCAAGTACCGCCTTGGATCTATTTGGGGTTAAAACTGTATCTGTCCTTAGCAACGGTCTTCTTTTATTAAAATATATATTTTTATTTATTTTAGAGAAGAAGGGAGATGGAGAGGAAGATAGAAACATCATTGATGAGAATCATTGATCTGCTGCCTCCTGCATGCCCTCCCCCTCCCCAGTGGGGATCGAACCTGCAACCCCAGCATATACCCTGACCAGGAGTCAAACACTGACCTCCTGGTTTGTAGGTTGACATTAAACCACTGAGCCACATTGGCTGGGCTCAAAGGTCTTCTTAATAAAAATACTTCATACCGAGGTGTAACAGGACACAAGTTATAAGTGTATAGTTCACAGAACTATGGCAAAGTAAACAGACCTGTGCAACCACTTCCCAGGGAAATAACTAGAACATTGCTACAAATCCTGCTCATGCCCCCACCCTACCACCATTCCTGCCTCTCCAGGGTCATTACTACCTGGACATGTAACACTACATAGTCATTTCACTGTATAATGTATATTTAATATAAATTCATAATTCTGCATAGATGTTATATACAAATGAGCCATATAGTATCTAATCCTTTGTGTCTGGCTTTTTTTCAACATTATTTTTATGAAATGTGGCCATGTTTTTGTATGTAGCAGGTGTTCACTTTTTGTTACTATTGCTCTGTAGTATTCCATGGTGTGAATTTATTTATTTATCCATTCTATTTCTGATGGACTTTGGGGCTGAATCCAGTTTGAGGATTTCAAGAATAATGCCGTGATAAACATCACTCAGAAGAATTTTTAGTGATCAGATAATGAGTCTACATCTAAGAGTGTAATTACTGGGCCTTGGTTCTATGTATGTTCAATATTGACAGATAATCCTATATAATAAAAGGCTAATATGCACAACGACCAAACGGCAGAACAACCGGTCACTATGACATGCACTGAGCACCAGGGGGCTGATGCTCAATGCAGGAGCTGGCCCCTGGTGGTCAGTGCATTCCCACAGGGAGCACTGCTCAGCCAAAAGCCCGTGTGGTGGTGGGAGCCTCTCCCAGGCAGCACTAAGGATGTCTGACTGCCAGCTTAGGCCCCCTAAGGGAGCATGCCTAAGCCTTCAGTCGGACATCCCCTGAGGACTCCTAGACTGCGAGAGAGCACAGGCTGGGCTGAGGGACCCCCCCCCCCAAGTGCACAAATCTTGTGCACTAGGCCTCTAGTATTAAATAACTTTCTAAAGTGGTTATACCCATTTTTATTCCTGCAGGGGGTGTCCGACTGTATCTTTGCACTATTGAATTACTAAAGAAAACTTTTTTAAAAGCTTCTTGTTTGCTTATACTGAACTATTTGGTTCTTTTGATCTGATATCTTGATCTTTCAGTCATCTTCATGCGGCCTCTGTTTTCTCAGCTATAGTGGATGATCATGGAGTTTTGCTTACATTGTAGCCTTTTAAGAAACCTGATAAAATATATTTTTTTCTCATCTGAGAATATTTTTTTCATTGATTTTTAGAGAGTGGAAGGGAGGGATGGATGCCAAGGAAGATAGAGAAAGAGAAAGAGAGAAAGAGAGAGAAAGAGATAGGTGTTAGAGACACACATGAATTGGTTGCCTCCTACACATGCCTGACTGGTGCCAGGGATTGAATCTGCAACCCAGGTACATGTCCTTGACCTGAAATAGAACGCGACACTCTAACCACTGACACTGGCCAGGGATGATCAAATTCTTAACATGGCATCTTTGTGTCTGTCTCTTATTTATTTATTTTATTTTTTAAATCTTTTTTTTTTAATTGATTTCAGAGAGGAAGAAAGATAGAAAGGCATAGAAACATCAATGATGAGAATCATTGATTGGCTGCCTCCTGCTGCCCCACACTAAGGACTGAGCCTCCAACTCAGGTATGTGCCCTGACAGGGAATTGAACCATGAACTCCTGGTTCATAAGTCTATGCTCAACCACTGAGCCACGCCCACCGGGCTATTATTTTATTTTTTTCTCACGTCAGATGGCTAATGTGCTGAAGTCCTAACAAGGTTTGTGGGAGGCTCATCTCATACGAGATCATCACGCTTATGAACTACAAAAGGATCATGTTTGCCTCTTTTTTAGTATCAGAAAACTTGCATTTGTTAGGTGAAAACAGCTGCTATAACAACCTTCCAAATGCATAAAGGCTCCAATACAAGAGAAATTTATTTATTGCCCTTACAAAAGCCATAATAAATGCTCCTTGTTGGTGAGCTCCACGGGGCGATGCAGATGTCTAGGTTTCTCTATTCCAGAGCCCTACAACCTTCAACACATGGCTGCTCAGATGTCTATCCTTTTTGGCATTAAGCCAGGGGGAGGAGACAGAGCATGGAGGATGAGAGCTGGGAGATTTTTATGAACCAAGCACCTCTGACCACAAACAGCCTGGGAAAGGTATTCTGGCAGTAGGTCCGGAAGGAGAAGAAGATATGGGTCTGATGATGCCTGGTAGTTTCTGGCCCAGAGCTATGTGGAACTCTATTCTCCTCTGGAAACAAAACTAGTCTCCATCATTTCGACATGTTAGTAAACATGTTTGATGAAACACAGAACAGGAATGCAACTATCAAATAGATTTTTGGCAGCTTCACATGCAATGAGACTAGAAGGACAAACAGAGGTCAAGGTTCATAAGGACCCGAATGTGGAAAAGGGGAAAAAGAAAAGCACTGTAACCTGTATCACTGGCCTAGGGTGTTAGATTGCATTAACCATGTCTGTTCATAAATCCTTCATGTTCATTGCACTCAACAAAGAATCCATACTTTGGCGTTGTTTTCTGTGAGGAATGCAGGAGGAAGGATGTGATTTCACAGAGAGGGAAAACGGGATTTCAGAAAGGTTGAAGTCATGCAGTCAGGAATTTGGGGCAATTATGTGAACTTCCTTGTTCATTTGATGTCATTGCTAAACACCGCATTTGGGGGCTGAGGGTGGGTTGTGCTTGATGCTCCCACCTCCCTGTTCTCCCCCCCCCCCCAATCGCTTAACCCCTCCTCCATGCTCTTTGCTGCAAAAGCTGGCTGGATTGGCCTACAAAAGGGTTTATGAGAGAGAATTGACATTTTCCCATTGTTTTCCAAAAACTATTTCTATTTGGAGCCCGCTGGCAAACTGGCCAATTGTGTTCCCATTAAATGATATTTTCTATCTTTTCCATTTCTATTTTTACTCTCAGATCATGAGTCTCTGGTTTACAGACATTCGCTCTTCCTCAAATTATTAGAGGCCAGGGCAATCAGCAGAAGCAAACAGAAAATGACACGTGTTTTTACTTATAGATGCTGGAATTTTCCCGCACTCCATTTATCGACTGTTTATGATGGTAGGGAAAACAAAGGGATAATTTCAAGATTTATACTATATGTTGGTAAGAACAAATATTACTGATGGATGTTAATCTAATATAGACAGGCATCCCTTTACCTGTATACATTCCGATGTGGGAAATATTTCTCCATATTAAATGGAAAATGGAGCAATCTGTGATAGGTTTCTTTGTGATGAAGAAAGATTAGTCATCTAGGACTAATCTTTCTTCATCAAAGAAAGATTAGTTATCAAATCACTCTGCTGATAACATTATCAAATCACTCTGCTGATAACGATTTATCTTTTATTGTTTCAAAAGCAATTAGCTAAGAAGTTAAATATTGGTTAAAAAGGGGAAAATGTGAAGTCAGTGCCACAGTTAGAGCTGTGGCTCCTGCACCTTACAATAGTGTGATACTGAGCAAGTTGTTTAACCTTTTTGCATCTCATTTTTCTCATCTGTGAAATGGGAATAACAATAGTCATCATTATTGGTATCATCCAGTTATCTGAATGATTATGAATTACTAAACGAGCCTGGCACAAATTGCCTACTCTTTAATAGGAAATGTGATATACTCACTAATAGATTCTAATCTTGTATAATGAATGCATCATCCCTCACTCCCCAGAACCCACATACACATATAACAAACACACAGTAGGCAACGATGCAGGTATGTTAGTGTTTGGTATATATCCAACCATGCTTTTATCTCTATACACATATACATGTACATGTACATAGTCATATATTATTTATATGCCTTTTAGTTAATAAAAATTAAAATGAGATCTAATTAGAAATCTCGTTCTATAACTCGATTTTTCCCCTCCACTTCATGATTTTTAGCCTTTATTCTATTATAATTATCTATTTTTAATTTTTTTCTCAGGATTCCATTGTATAAATGTTCCATTTACTTACCCAGTCTTCTACTGAAAGACATTTGAGTTATTTTTAAATGTTCACTTTACCACACAAGATAGTGAAAGTCCCGATTTTGACATATATAAGGAAATGTAATGAAGCAGAAGTCAGAGATGCCAATCTCTGTCGAGGCTATTTGTTGTTATGTTAAGGGTGTGGACACTGTCACTCAATGGCAATAGTACTTGTTCAAAGTCACAATATCTAATAAGTACTGACGTGGGATTCAAACCCAAGCCTCCTTCCCCTCCCCCCCTTTATCTTTCAGGACAGTAAGTAGGGGTGAGTTATTGGTAAAGGTACTGGTTTGGGGAGTATTTTGATCTTAGAAACTAGGGGTCAGAGATGGTATGTGACTCATAGGCCTAAACCTTTGTCTTTAAAGACTCTAATAAAACACCAACATAGCTTCCACCAGCTCAAGGCCACATCCTTAGGATGACCCTAAGCTCCCTTAAAGTGCCTGCCTAAGAAAACTACAGGTTTCCATTTTTCACTTCCCTGACTCAGGTTGAGCTCCCTGCTCAATCCCTTGCCTGTTACTTAGTCTCATATGAAAACATCCAGTACAATTCAAAGTTCAGTTCAGTTCACGCTGGACTCCTTTCCCATTGCAATGATTAATCCTTACCACTTTAACTACTGTCTGGCTTTGTTTGCCTTTAACATGGAACCCGGCTGTTCTAGAACCCAGATCACCCTTTCCAATCACGGGCTCTTCAGGGAATCCCAGGATTTTCCCTTTGAGGGAATTAAAAGCAACCCACCACACTGCTGTAAGGCTGACTGAGTCCAGGGGCTCGGTTGCTGGGAAGCTCTTTGTTTTCTCTTTTTCCTCTCTGGAAAGTGAAAGCTTATCCCTGTGACTGATAGTTTCTATCCCTCTTGGCAGCAAAACCAGAAAAGATCATGGGCTGCTTTTGCTGTGTTTGCTATGACACCTATCTAAATATAGCCTTTATGGTCTGCCAGGTTTCCTGGATTTTCCACATTAGCTCAACCTTTTAGGTGTCAGAGGCTCTTCCTCATAGGCACCCATGAGGTCTTTTAAAAAACATAAATGGCCCCAGGTGGTTTTGCTCAGTGGTTGGAGAATCAGCCCACAGACTGAAGGGTCCCAAGTTCAATTCCAGTCAAGGACACATACTTTGATTGCAGGCTTGGTTCAGGCCCCCGAAGGGAATGTGCGCAGGAGGTAACCAATCCATGTTTCTCTGTCTGTCTCCCTCCCTTCCACTCGCTCTAAAAATCAATGAAGAAAATATCCTCGGGTGGAGATTAACAAACAAACAAACAAAAAACTCCCATAAGTGTATAACATTGGTTTTGGGGCAGCAGGATGGGAAGGAAATGGGCAGAGGGTAATTACTTTTGATGGAGAAGAAGAAAGGAACTTGAATTTTTGGATTGAATGAGAAGGAATGTCATGGGCAGCCAAAGTTGTGGATTACTTGTCTAGGTAAAGGGATTGTCAAATGACAAAGGAGGGTTCTCTATGTATATCAGCCTTACTGAAGATATAATTCACACACCATGTAAATCACCCATTGAAAGTATACAATTCAATGGTTTTTAGTATTTCACAGAGTTATGCAACCATCACCACAATAAATTTTAGGCCATTTTTGCCATGCCAAAGAGACTGTTTACCCATCAGCATTTACTCCCCATTTTTCCCCAACCCCTTTCAGCTATGGGCAACCACTAATCTTCTCTCTATTTCTACAGATTTGCAGGGAAGGAGGTTTTGTTTGTTTTGCCATTTGACCATTTTTAAGTGAAGGGTTCAATAGCGTTGAGCACAATCGCACTGTTGTGCAATCATCATGACCATTCATCTCCAAAACTATTTCCCTCTAAAACTGACATTCTATCCCCATCTATTACAATAATAATAATAATAATAATAATAATAAAAGCATAATATGCTAATTTAGGCCAGATGTCCTTCCACATTATCTTCCGGACCAAGCTGGGGCTGGGAGGGCCGAGCCCCTTGCATGAATTTCGTGCATTGGGCCTCTAGTTGAATAATAATTCCCCCTTCCTCTCCCCTGCAGCCCCTGGCACCTACCATTCTATTTTTTGTTTCTGTGAATTTGACTTCTCTAGGTACATCATGGTTAGTGGGACCATACAAAATCTGTTCTTTTGTGACTGGCTTATTTCACTCAGCAGCATGTTTCCAGTTTTATGTATGTGGTAGCATGTATCAGAATTTCTCTCCTTTTTAAGGTGGTACAATATTTCACTGTGTATATATGCCACATTTTGTTTATTTCTTCATCTGTCAATACACACTTGGGTTGCTTTCATCTTTTGCTTTTGTGAATAAAGCTATGAATACGGGATCCTCTTTCAGTTCTTATGAGTACATAACCAGAAGTGGAATTGTTGGATTATATGATAATTCTATGCTCAGTTTTTGTTTGTTTTATGTTTTTTAAAAATATATCTTTATTAATTTCAGAGAGGAAGGGAGAGGGAAAGAGAAGTAGAAACATAAATGATGAGAGAGAATCATTGATTGCTGTCTCTTGCATGCCCCCTATTGGGGATCAAGCACATAATCCAGGCATGTGCCCTTGACTGGAACTGAACCCAGTACCCTTCAGTCCTCAGGCTGATGCTCTGTCTACAAAGCCAAACCAGCCAGGACTATACTCAAAATTTTTTAGGAACTGCTGTACTTTTTTTCCCCACAAAGCTGCACCATTTTACATCCCTACCAACAATGTACAAGGGTTCCAATTTCTCTACATTCTCATCCTTACTAACATTTATGTTCTGTGTGTTTTTTGTTGTTGTTGTTGTTTTTAAATAATAGGCATCCTAATGGGTATGAGGTAGTATCTCATTATGGTTTTAGCTTGCATTTCCCTAGTGACTAGTGCTATTGATCCTCTTTTCATTGTGCTTATTGGGGATTCCTATATCTTTGGAGAAATGGCTATTTGATAGAGTGTTGGGGTGGGACTGCAGGTTGGGTGGTCAAAAAATTCTCTAAGGAGAATTTAAGCTGAGGCCTGAATGATGATAAAAAGGCATCAACCCTGAAACAACCGGAGGAAATTGTCCTGGAATAAGAGAAAGTGGGAAGGCATTTAGTAGGGTCGGCTTGGCATGATTAAGGAATGGAAATAAGGCCAGTGATTCTGGAGAGGAAGAGCCAGGGTGGGCATGGGCCAGATCTTACAGGACCCAGCAGGTATTGTAAGGCCCTTGAACTTAATCTGCATACTAGCAGAGTCACAGAAGTGTTTCTAGCAGGAGAGTGAACTCATATGATTAAAATTTTTAATAGATCATTCTGACTGCTGTGTCAAAAATAGACCGTGCAGGGCAAGAGTAAAATCATCAGACCAGTTCAGAAGCTCTTGGTGATGTCATCCAGGTTGAACTTGAGAACGGCTTGGTTCAGGCTGGGGCAGTAGGAAGAAAAGAAGTTTGGGACTCAGGGTTGGAGGTGGAGCTGAAGGTTGCTTTGATTGTGATGAGATGACTGCCGGGGGCTTGGACAGAAATGCCATGATCAGACAGGAAAGAGTTCTGTAAGGCAACGAGACCCTTCCCTCCCCAAATGGCTTCTGGAGGACACTGACAAAAAATGATGAAGATGTGGTTTTGAAAGAGATCAAGAACTTGAAACACTATGCAAAGGAATCACAATTTTGAGGCCAATGAGGAGTGATTAAAGGTTTTCAAAACACAGCAGTGATGGGAACCAAGCTGTGCTCTTAGGTCTTCTCACCACTGGATCAATTCATAGACTTAACAATAAGGAAGAAGGGTCCCAACAACGGTGCGTGTGAGCATGTGCGTGCGTGTACACATGTGTGGTTAAGCAGGGAAAGTGAGAGCAATCTGAACAGTAAAGCCAGCAGACTTCTTGAGAGGTTAATTTACTTCTCTGTTTATGGATATTGCTATGGTGATTCCAGAAAGCTGGCCAAGAGGACAGAGAACAGTTGACTCTCTTCTGCACTTAATAATCTGATTTTATGTAAGACATTGAGAAAGAATGCAATAACTCAGGGCTTTTGCTGCGAGCATTAAAAGAAACCAGATGAGGCTGAGCTCACATCCTCCCTGGCCACACCAGTGCCCCTCCTCGGGGGCAGGCTTTCAGGCCCAGCTGTCCTGGCACTGCCCTGTCTGACATTGGAGGAACTCGCCCTGCATGTGGCCCCCTCTCTCCCTGGTGCTCCTTCAAACCACAATGTTACAAGCACTCCACAAAGTGAAACAAAACCAAGGAAATAGAAAAAGGAATTCTGCCTAGAAAAGGGGTTTGCAAAAGGAGGCTGGGTTCATGGGTGGGTAAGAGCTTCTCCCCTGGAGAATGAGCCAATAGGCCCTGCGCATGGGTCTCAGGGAAGCTTTGGATTTTTAGTTAGATTTGGATTTTTCCACTTTCTTTCAGGAATCAGTGTTTGGAAGCTCATGGTCAAGGTATCTCCCCCACACCCCTAATTAGAAATATATTCTTTCTGTTGTTGTTTAGGTTCCCCCCCCCCAAAAAAAAATCAAGTTTTCACTTTCCTTAGTATCAACATAAGGTTGTCTCTCTACGTGGATTTTTAAAATGTGAGCTATAACAAATGAAGAGACCTCTCATCATTCTGAGTTCTAAACCCTGGGTGTCCTTGATTTGTTTTTAGTAATAGCTTTACTCATTCCACAATTTTTGAGAACCTGCCATGCACCAGACGCTTAGGAGTAAGAATACTATACAGAGTTGAGTACATGGCTCCTTCTCTAACTACCACAATATCAGTATTGAGAATGATGGCCGGTATCTTTTACTCTTTGCTATATACATGCCATTGTGGTAAGCCTGTTCCATGCATTGCCCCACTTTAACTTCCCAGCAATCATACAAAGTATTAGTATTATCCTAATTGCTTAGATGAGGAAGCTGGGGCATTATTGCCTGGCATGGAAGCTCACTGATAATTGGGCATTATGTGTGGTATGATTTGAGGAATAACAAGAAAGGCCATAGGCATTCCAAAAGAGCAGAGACTAGATACCTAGTTCCTTAGTGTTAACAGATAAGAATTATCAGTCATCAGCCACTGTAGAAAACAGTATGGAGTTTCCTCAAAAAAATCAAAAATGGAAGACCTATTTTACCCAGTAATCCCACTTCTAAGAACAGATCCCAAGAATCAGAAACACCAATCAGAAAGAATATATGCACCCCTATGTTCATAGCAGCATAATTTACAATAGTTAAGATTTGGAAACAGCCTAACACCCATCAGCAGATGAGTGGATTAAAAAACTGTGGTACATCTACACAGTGGAAAATTACGCTGCTGTAAAAAAGAAAGAACTCTTACCATTTGCAACAGCATAGATGGAACTGGAGAGCATTATGCTAAGTGAAATAAGCCAGTCGGAGGAAGATAAATATCACATGATCTCATTCACTTGTGGAATATAATGAACAACATAAACTGATGAACAAAAATAGACCCAGAGATATAGAAGCATCGAACAGACCATCAAACCTCAGAGGGAAGGTGGGAGGGAAGGGGAGGGGTAGGGAAAGACAGAAATTGGGGGTGGCGGGGGTCGGGGGTGGGAGGGGAAGACATCAACCAAAGGTCTTGTATGCACACATATAAACATAACCAACAGACAGACAGTAGGGGGGTGGGGACATGTGCTGGTGGAGAAGGGGTAGGGGGTGTGGAGCGGCTGGGGAGGGGTCAATGGGGGGGGAAGAGACATATGTAATACTTTCAACAATAAAGAATTTAAATTAAAAAAATAAATAAAATTATTAGTTTTAGTATCTTTAACCAAATCTCTCTAAAATCTTTTCCAGTTGCAATATTGTGATTTATAAGAAAAGCATATAATTAGTCATTCAGATAACCAAAATATAATTTTCATATATATTTGATCTTTCTCGTAGCTCACAGCCCAAAACTCTCAGAATTTCCTAAGTGTTGAGAGTGATAATGGTGTCTTTTGTTATACTAATAGGTAACTTCTGGAAAGAACCTAAGGATGGGGCCTGGTTGCCAAAGGACTCAATCAAGTGATTTTAGAGGGTTGCAATTTTCAGTCCTACTCCCTGACCTTCAGGGAAGATAGAGGAGCTGGAGACTGAGCTCAATCACCAATGATCAATCAGTTAATCAATCATGCCTTCATAATAAAGCCTCCATGAAAACCCAAGAGGACAAGGTTTGAAGAGCTTCCCGGGTGGGAACGTGGAGATTCAGGGAGTGTTGCACCTGTAGAGGGCGGAAGCTTCCTATCCTTTTCCCACACCTTGCCCTATGCCTCTCTTCCTGTCTGTCTAGTTCCCGAGTTATGTCCCTTTTATAATAACCCAGTGATCTAGTGAATAAATGGGTTTCCTGAGTTCTTTTAGCTGCTCTAGCAATTAATCAAACCACGGAGGGGTCATGGGGATCTATAGCCAGTCAGTCAGAAGCACAGGGGACAACCAGGGCTTGAGGTTGACATCTGAAGCGTCTATGTGGGGAGCGGGCTCTTGTAGGAGCGAGGCCTTAGCCTGTGGGACCTGTAGTGTCAGAACTGAGCTGAGTTGTTAGAACACTCAGCCAGAGTCTAGAGCATTGCTTGGGGTGCGGGGCAAACCCCTTTCCCACATTAAAATTGGAGCTCTTGGGATGCTGCGAGGAAAGGAATTTCCCATGGCCCCCACGGGAGGATGGGGTTTCGTGGAAAGCTTTATGGACAATGTAAAATCAAGGAGTTACCCTCCAAGGTCCCATCTCCTTCTGTCTTGCCGTGGAAGAAGTCCAACCATGTCTTCAGCAGGGCCAGATACCACCCGAGCCAGAGACTCTTTGCTGCTATGGCTTAGCAATGTGGGTGGTTTGTGTTCTGTTTCTTTTCTGTTTATTTGGGGGGGGGGAGGGATTGGAGGGGGGAGGGTGTTGCCTCTGTTTATAAAATATTATCTATCTTAATATTTGTTGTTGTTGTTGTTGTTGCTAAAGTGCCCAGAAAGTTTCAGACCCTCAGTGTACATGAATTATGACTAACATGAGGTCTGATTCTTCATACAAAGGGGAGAAGAGCAGGCTCTTGGACCCTACACAGGACTGCCCCCTGGGGGCCAAAAGAACAAGCCCCTTCCTGCAGGGAGTGGAGTCTGACCTTTTAAAATGCTCAGGAGAGCCGAAACCGGTTTGGCTCAGTGGATAGAGCGTCCGGCCTGTGGATTGAAAGGTCCCAGGTTTGACTCTGGTCAAGGGCATGTACCTTGGTTGCGGGCACATCCCCAGTAGGGGGTGTGCAGGAGGCAGCTGATCAATGATTCTCTCTCATCCATGTTTCTAACTCTCTATCCCTCTCTCTTCCTCTCTGAAAAATTCAATAAAATATATTTAAAAATAAATAAATAAAATGCTCGGGAGCGTTCCTATCATGCCTGCTTGGTATTCCAGAAAACATTAGTAATGGCATTCTATTGGGCTCTTTTATGCCAACTCATGGTTTCTCTGTGCATTAGTGTGTTTCTGTTGTTGTTGTTGTTTTTAAATCTCTTAGATGGCTAGATTCAGTGATTGCCAGATTCAGTGATTGCTAGATTTAGTGATTTCTTAAAGACTAACTTTAAGAAATTAATAGGTGGTTCTTAAAGAAAGCTAATAAGGAAGAAAATGACAAAATTGCCCATAATCCCATCACCAAAGAGAACATTTTCATTAAAACCCTTCATCTTTAGTCTCTGTGTGGATATACATGCCTATTTACATAAAATTTATTTTAAAATGGAATTATTCTAAACAAACTGCTTTGTCGCTTACTTTGTCATGCCATATGGCATTAAGGCGGCATAGAATTTTCAAATTTCACACGGAACTTTTCTGTTTTATATCTCGAATAATGAATGCTCTCGGTTTGGAGTAGATGGTGTGGTGAAATGAATGCCAGCCATTCGGACTGAAATGTGTGTATGAATCACCTGCGGACTGTGTGAAAATGCAGATTCCGGCTCAGGAGGTCTGGAGTAGGACCCGAGGTTCTGCATTTCCATGGGGCTCTTTTATGCCAACTCATGTTTGTTTCTGTGCGCTACTTTTCTTACCGCTGAGCTCCACTGCTGCAGTCCTAACACTATCCCTGGGATGCTGCCATCCCTGGCCCACACTTTGAGAAGCACACAAGTGTGGTGGAAAGAACCCCAATCTAGGAGTCAAAAACATGTCTCCGGATTTTGGCCATGGATTTGGCCGAATTTTTAAACCTCTTAACTCTAGTTTTCTTGTATAAAGAAGGGATCATAGCAAACTTAAAATGTTTAGGGTAAAATATAGATTTATGGTTGGAATCATGATGTGTGTGTGTATAGTTATATGGGAGTGTAGTTGATTCTAAATCAGCTCATCATTTTCTATGCTAGATGAGGGGAGAAGCAGAATTCTTATTTCCTATCTCCTGTTCATCCTCCCACTGCATCAAAAGAATAAATCTGCTACCTATACAGAAAAGAATGTTTATTGAATGACTTTGGTGCTTAAAGAAGTCCTGGGCACTGGATTTAGAGAATGCTACAAGAACAAGACAACAGGCCCCCAATGAAGTCACTTACGCTGAGCCCTGCAGCACCAAACCAAGAGGTACTTACAGTTTTGGCTCTCTCAGGAATGGAATCTCACAGTCAATCAGGGACCTCCCGATCAGCATGAGTCAGGTCAGCTGCCTGAGAGACCCTGGCTCCCTAAAGACAAGAACTGCCATAATCACCATGCCTTTTGTCTGAATCTAACTTCCCTGTTCTCACGCCCTTCTGGCTATAAAAATATTCCACGTTGTACAGCTCCTCAGAGAGCCTGCTATCTGCCGGAGTGGATGCTGCCCTATGTGAATGAATTTTCGATCAAGTAAATTCTTATAAAATTTAATATGCCTTAGTTGATTTTTTTTAACAAGAGATAAATGGATCCATGTTGCCTTTTCAAAGTACTTAATAAAAAGGAACCTATGCCCTGGTCCGTGTGGCTTGGATGGTTGAATGTCCATTGTCACATGCACCAAAAGGTTGTCAGTTAGATTCCCAGTCTGGGCCGATGCCTGGTTGCAGGCTCAATCCCCAGTAGGGGGCATGCAAGAGGCAGTCGATCAATGTATCTCTCTCACATACTTGTTTCTCTCTCTCTCTCTCTCTCTCCCATCCTCTTTCTCAAATTAATAAAAACATATTTGAGAAATAAAAGGGACCTATAACTCAAATATGACCGGATCCCCTAGCACAGCCTCTGTGCACCCATTACCAGCTTGAAGTTGATTCAATTCTTTTACAAATATACTAATATCTCAAATAGATGTCCAAAGTTCACAAAATCCACCTTTTTCCATTTCTATTTTTTTCATGTTTTCTGTCTAGGTGCCAGACATGTCCTTTCTCTCCCCCAAATCTCCCTTGCTATGGCCTTCCCATCTTGCAGGCTTCAATTTCTTTTCCTCCCAGATGGTCCCTCCTGGACCCTCCACATTCCTTTCCTGAGGATGCTCTTGGCTGCTCTAGTTTGTAGCTTCACATGTATTTCTCTGTTCACAAAAGGCCCCTCCCCAGGAGTGTGATGGGACCTTGTGTTTGTTTTTTTTTTTTTTTTTTTTTTTTGTGTGTGTGTGTGTGTTTAATATGATCATTATCACTTGAATTTTATTTTTGCATGGATTCAAGAGCAGAAGGGTATAGAATGAGACTTTTGCATTTCTCTTTTCAGCTAAGGAACTTGCCCACTATATCATCTTGTAACTCGTGATAATACTTTAAAAACAAAACAAAACAAAACAATGGACTTCATCACAGCTTGGCCTTCCTTACAAAGTTAGGAGCAAAGGGAGCATGACTGTCCTGGGAGAAAGTATAACTGTACAACCAGGGGGTCCAGGCACTACTTGAGCCAACTAAGCAGAGACAGGGTTGAGCCCTATATGAGCATTTATTCCAATACTGCTGGCAGGATGGGAGAGCAGCAGGTCATCCACAACAATCTGCTTTGTCTCTTCCCACAAGCCAGCTGCTTATATTGGGTGATCACCAAAAATTAAGCAGTTTTCTTTAGATTGGCAATACACTTACACCTTTTTAAAAAGGTGTATATTTTATTGATTTTTCACAGAGAGGAGCTAGAGGGACAGAGAGTTAGAAATATCAATGAGAGAGAAACATCGACCAGCTGCCTCCTGCACACCCCCCACTGGGGATGTGCCCGCAACCAACGATCCCTTGACCGGAATCGAACCCGGGACCCCTCAGTCCACAGACCGACTCTCTATCCACTGAGACAAACCGGTTTCGGCTACACTTACACTTTTGAGAGACATAGTTCTGATTAAAAAAAAAACACAACCAAACACTCACTAACAATTTCAGGTGTGTTTTCTAGCCATTCTGTGATAAAAGGTCAAAAGCAGGCAAACCCAGATTAATGTTTCAGTCTACATTTTTTTTTCAAATTACATAGATACTTAATAATTTCTACTAGTTAAACTAGACAGGACTCCAAAATTTTAAGTTACCAAGGACTTGACTAATTTTTTCTTCTTCTTTTCTCTACAAAGTAGGCATGGCCCCTGTCCAAGGGCACTTCTGCAGCTCGGGCCCTTCTGGGAGAAAAACTCGGTGGTTTAGAAGGTTTATTTACCACAATTGTCTTCCGGAGTAGACTGTCAAAACATGGGATCTTGAATATAAGGAGAGATCTTATTCTATTTCAAAACAGAAACAAAAGCAACCCCTAAAGCAAATAGATGAATACTCCCATAAGGAGGGACTGGGACACGAGCCTTGGAATCTTAGCCTTTGGAGAAGTCGGAGCCCAACAAAGCATGTCATGGCCACATCCGGGCGTTTTTCTCCTTCCTTCCTTCCTTCCTTCCTTCCTCTTAGCCAAGCAGAGATGAGTAGATGGGCTCTTGGCAAGCTCATCGTATCTATTATGCTCTGATCATTATCCAAGCAGATAGCATTCCCTGGGGTCCAAGTCGGAGGTTACAGGATGCAGGGAAGGCTTTTTATCAGTTGGCTGGGGTGTTCCTCCCATTTCACAAGCCTTGTGTGCTTCCTGAGGACCCCTCGAGGGTGGAAAGCTCACAAAGGAGCCTGAGGGAGCTGGCCTTTGGGAAGGGACAGCCAGCCAGCCCCCTTTGCCCCTTTGCTGATGTCTTGACTATTTTCTATTGCTACGCAAATAAATGAAATAATAATAATAATTTAAAGAAGGCTGATGAAACACACCGTTATGCTCTAGGGGCCAAAGCAGGAGTCTCGTGCGTGTTTTTCACAAGGTCAAGTGTGATATAGTCTCCACGAGGGACTTCAGGGGAGGTGCTAGAATTGACACTCAGAGAGGGACTGGTGCTGAAAGACGCTGGCTCTGCAGAGGGCGCCTCGGGTTCCAGGAATTACCCCAGTGAGGGTGAAAAATGTCAAGATTTGAATTCTTCATCTGTATGTAAATGGGGAGAATAATTATAGTATTTTCATAGCATGGACTGTAGGGTTAAGTGGAATACGGTGTGCAAGTTGTTTATGGGCACATTTTGAGCTTTTATTAAACTCTTGCCTGTACAATTGGGGATAGATTTATTAGGCTAAGATTTTAAGGCTCGTGTCCCAGTCCCTCCTTTTGGGAGTACTCGTCTATTTGCTTTAGGGGTTGCTTTTGTTTCTGTTTTGAAATAGAATAAGATCTCTCCTTATATGCAAGATTCCATATTGTGACAGTCTACTCAGGAAGACAATTGTGGGAAATAAACCTTCTAAACCACCGAGCTTTTCTCCTAGAAGAGCCTGAGCTGCAGAAGTGGGATAGGGAGGTGGTCTTGGGTCTTGGAAGGGAAAAAAAATTACAGAAAGCTTCAGGCTGGAGTCCTAGGATTCATGGGATTTGGAGATTAAAGGCACCTGAAGTTTATCTTTTCACTCTAGGGTGCAGTTGGTAAAAATTTTACAAATCTGAAAGGTCTTAAGTAAGCTACCCGGGTTTAACACATACATGTTTGATTATAATTCCCAAAGTCACATTTCCACAGAATAATAGGGATTTTTTTGAAACTGCCTCTCCAAACCCTGTTAAAAAAAAATAAAGGGGAAGGGAGTCCTTTGCTTAAATATATTTTAAAAGCTCAGACTATTTGGAAATTCCTAATAAACATTAGGAGAACCGCTCAGAGCAGGTACACTTGAAAATAATATAATCCAGTGTTAACCAAATAAATGTGAATATGAAGCATTGGTTGTTTCTACTGTGGCTGCTATTTGGAGTGAGGAAGTGGAAGTGTGTACATTTGATTG
The DNA here is from genome assembly GCA_963924515.1 of Vespertilio murinus. Lineage (NCBI taxonomy): Eukaryota > Metazoa > Chordata > Mammalia > Chiroptera > Vespertilionidae > Vespertilio > Vespertilio murinus. The sequence goes on along the minus strand of OZ004708.1, from coordinate 22,054,137 downwards.
ACATCTGAAGAACAGAGGCCCCTAGGACTTGCACTGGGGCTGGGCTTTCTGATTATTCCCAAGAATGGAGTTGGCTGGAAACTGGCTCACCCAGATGTGTGCTGTCAGCTCAAGCATTTGCATCAGGGTGTTCAGTCCATCAAAAAAATTTTTTTTCTTTGCAACAATTATTGTGATACCAGGCCTTGCTCTGAAGCTGTGGGCGGCAAACTACAGTTTGAGAGACACATGCGGCTCTTTGGCCTCTTGAGTGTGTCTCTTTCACAAAATACCATGGCCTGGGTGAGTCTATTTTGAAGAAGTGGCATTAGAAGAAGTTTAAGTTTTAAAAATTTGGCTCTCAAAAGAAATTTCAGTCATTGTACTGTTGATATTTGACTCTGTTGACTAATTAGCTTGCCTACTGCTGCTTTAAAGTAATGGCTGTAATTCTTTAAAGTAAAGGGCTGTAATTCTGAAGACTAAAAAGTTGAATGTCTTGCAGGTAGAAACAGGCAGCCTTATCTCAGTGGGAGATAGTTTATGAAGAAATTGGGACCTCCCAGCAAAGTATGCTTGGTTTTTAATTAGCTGAGTTTCCATGATGTTTTCATTTTCAACTTATTTCTAAAAACTTAAGAAGCTTTACTCATCCCAGTTCTTTCCTACTGTGATATACAGATTATGTGAAAGGAGAGAACATTGGGAAAGATTGATGTCAGAAGACAATTCCAGCATGTCAGCAGGGCTGAATCATCTGGGAATGGCTAAAGGCATTTTTCCCAAACCTGAAAAGAATGCATAAATGATTGCTTGCTGCCAGACAGCTAGCTGGGGGCATCTCAATCTACCTGTTATTGCCTCCTACTGGCCAAACACCTGAACACCCGAAGGCAATTCCCCATTCTGACAATGGATTCTGTACCAAGCCCTACCCTTTGATGTGTATATCTCCTCCTTGCCTTAGGACAAATTGTGTTAATAAAAAGCAAGGGGTCCTGAGACAAGGAAAACTTAGCGCCTTCAGCCAAGCTCCTCTGGCCCCCAAAATGTCTTTCAAAATTATGTTTCATCTCTAGACTTTAATTTATGCACAGCACCTTCTCCAGATTTCTGAACCCTTCTAGATGTTGGAACAAGACCACTGGCATTAGACTGAGAATGTAGATATTGGGGGGTGGGGGGGGGAGGGAGGGGTAAGAAAGGAAGAGAGAATGGAAAAGCTATGGTCTTTCAATTTGAGTCTATATATATGTAATATGTAGATTGATATTATGCCAAACAAATAAGTCAAGTGTCACATGATCTCACTTATATGTGAAATCTAATGAACAAAATAGATTCAGAGACATAGAAGCATGGAACAGACTGGCAAATCTCAGAGAGAAGGAAGGGGGTGGGTAGTTGGGAAGAGATTAACCAGAGAATTTATATGCAAATATGAATAATCCATAGTCACAGGCAATAGTGGTGAAGGCCTGGGGGTAGGGGTGGGGGTGGAGTCAAGTCAATGGGGAAACAAAAAGGGACATCTGTAATACTTTCAACAATAAAAATAAATTTGAAAATATATTATTCTTATAGTTAATCATCAGCCATAATTTATATCTATCTAGATATATAGTTTGGGTTATGGGGGAGTGGAGACACCCAAAAGATTACTGATGGCATTTGCAAATTTTCTTTTATGTAATTAACAAGCCATATAAATAGCCTGGAATTGCCTATGCTGAGTTTTTATGAATTATTTAGCATCTCATAGGTTGCTGGCACTGAATCCTGAGAATTTCCTGATTCTGAGGTTTTTTTTGAGTCTGAGCCCACCCGATGCACTGTGTCTTTGGAAAATCTCTTTGCCTCATGTATTCCTTCCTTTCTTCCTCTGGAAATTGAGAATAATAAATGTGTTCCTGGGTTTTTATGAAAAAATATACTGAAGTCATTCCCAAATACCTATCCATATACTGAGATAGAACAGAGTTTTCACCAGCATATAGTAAAATAAAATAATAATCATAGTATCAGCATAATGAGTGCTAATTGAATTGTATACAGTTTTTAAAATGCAGGTAAGCCCTTTCTACTTTTTTGGTTTTTAAAAAACATCTTCTTAATTTTATAAAATTTCTTTTTGAAGTTTCTCCTCATCCCCCCCCCGCCCTCCCCCCCCCTCCCCCGAGTCTGTTTTACTGATAGTTTGTGAAATCCCAAAATCCCAGAAGTGATAAGCTGGTGCGTAGAAACACTGGACCCCATACAGATATGAGTCAGTGCTCCTATGAATTTTGTTTTCTGTATGAAGTTACTCTCTGTCTAGCAGTAAAGTGAGAACACTTCAGATATAACTATTTTTGGACCAGCACCTCTCAAAAACTGTTTTTGAGTGGTTGTCTTAGAGATGTCATTGATGCCCAGGGAATGGAAGTGAGCTGCTCACAAGATCATGGGCCTCCTGGCTGCAGCCTCTGGCGCTGGACTTCCATAGGCAGCAGCAGCCCGCAGGACTGGGGGGGCAGCGTCGGCTTTCTTACCCGATGTTTCTGGCCTCCTCACAGAGCCAATGCGCCCCATGGCCTCTTCGTCACTGCTTGCCATTTTCTGTGCCTCTTGCCTCTTCTCTCCTCTCTTCATGTTAATTGCCACAGGTATCATGCTGAGGATTTTAAATACTTTGTTATCACATTTCTTTTTATTTATTTTTTCTTGATTTCAGAGAGGAAGTAAGAGGGAGAGGTAGAAACATCCATGATGAGAGAGAATCATTGATTGGCCGCCTCCTGCATGTCCCTTACTGGGGATCAAGTCCCGACTGGGAAATGAACCATGACCTCCTTGGTTCAAAGGTCAATGCCCAGTCCCTGAGCCACACCAGCTGGGCAGATAGGTTACATTTCTAATTCTTCCTAAAATCTGCCTTAATACATCGAAAGCCTCAAACATGACTTTTAGAAATGTGAAGAGTCACTTGTCCTGCATCTTAAATGAGATCTAGACACTTTTTAGCGGGCTACTTTCTATAAGAGAGGAAATACGGTTCCATGGCTCTGCGTGATTGCAGGGGAGAGGAGAGTAGAAGAAGAGGCAGAGAATACATCATGATATGATCCTCGAGGTCAACTTTTCTTTTTTCTAGTTGTATCTTTACTTAGTTCGCCCTCCCTCTGTTCTCTAGAGAATATAATATAGCCTTACACATGTTAAAAAGGTAGGGTTTTTGAAATCCCAGGTCCTCTATTATTTCCTACATATTAGATCTCTTTGAACTTTAGTTTCTTCTTCTGCAAAATTGGAATGACAATGATGTCTACTTCAATGGATTGTTCTAAGTATTATGTAATACAAATAAATGCTTAGCACTGTGCCATAACATGTTAAAATACTATTATTACTTCTTTCCCTACCCAATATACAAACGTACCTGTCCTGTATTCCATTCCCTTGGGTCCTGCTCTGTCAAGTGAGATCATCTGCTAATATGATTTAAAAAAATATATTTTATTGCTTTTTTACAGAGAGGAAGAGAGAGTTAGAAAGATCGATGAGAGAAAATCATTGATCAGCTGCCTCTTGCACACCCACTACTGGGGATATGCCTGCAACCAAGGTACATGCCCTTGGCCAGAATCGAACCTGGGACCTTTCAGTCTGCAGGCCGACTCTCTATCCACTGAGACAAACCAGTTTCAGCCACTAATATGATTTTTTAAAAATGCCCTACTCACTACCTAGCAGGTTTGAGATGTTTTTCTTATGAGGAAATAAGAAAGACTTCAGTTAGTTTTGTACTTTAATTTTGTAGGGGCATTACAAACTATATTAAATTACTTTCACTATGTTGGAGTTTTAAGGGTTATTAATATGTGATAGAAAAGGCAAAAGTCCAGCAGTCTACAAAACTCCCTGGCCTTTCTTCTTGCTCCCTGTGACTGTGGGCATGTGGCCTCCTTTCGGTGAGCCTTAAATGTCACCGCTGGTCCAATGGGGGCAAAACAGCAGCCAGGACTGTTGAACAGCATTGCTATGACATCCAAAGGAGGTCAAAACTGAGCAGAGCTTTTAAAATCAAAAGTTTACTACATCTGTAAGACAATTGTATTATTTTATTGCAATACACAGCAAATTGAACTCTATGACAAATATCAAATATCACAAAGGTTGTACTATGGGTGGGACAGCATGGGCACAGTTTTAGCTTGGAGACAGTCCAATATAGAAAGCAAAGTTTTCCACCAAGGTTCTAAGATGTTTTGAAGGGTTAATGCTCAGTGTTTTTTGGCTTTCTTTCCTGAAACCTTAGTGGGCTTGCTTGCTCAATGCTTTCTTCTTCAGTGGTATGATCTTTGAGAACAGGAAATATGTTAACTTGACTTATAATTTCAAGGGCCTTAATTTTAGGGACAAAGAAATGGTTCAGAAATCCAATACTTCTGTGTGTGTGTGTGTGTGTGTGTGTGTGTGTGTGTGTGTTAACAGCAAACTTATTTGGAGTTCACAGATTCTTAGAGTTTAGCATCAGTGATTTTTTCCCCTTAAATTAAAAACATTTTTTTCAATAACAATTTATATTCAATATTATTTTGTATTAATTTCTGGTGCACAACATAGCAGTTAGGCAATCATAAACTTTATAAACTGTTCCCATCATTATTTCCAGTATCCACCTGATATCGTACAAAGGTATTACAATATTGTTAACTATATTCTCTATGCTATACGTTAGGTCCCCATGACTATTTTGTAATTACCTATCTGTACGTCTCAATCCTTTCACCTTTTTCACTCAGTCCCTAACCCCCCATCAAGTTCTTTTGTTAAATTCAAGTATAATTAAGTCATTGACATGTATTTAAGAATAGAGTCTCTTATAGGACTCCATTTCCCTAAAAATAGCCTCAACCTTTCCCCTTCTACCTGTATGTTTTCACAGAAAGATGTCTAGGATGATGTCCACCTATAGACGGGGTGGGGGTCAGACGGAAAGTTCTAAACCTACAATCACATGGTTGGTTTTCCTGGTGACGGGCCCCTACCCTTGCAGGGAGAAGGGTTCAAAAGCCACCTCCTTGATGTAACAAAACACAGGTTTATTCCTCTCATCACTTAGGAAATTCCAAGGGTTTGGGAAGCTGTGAGCCAGAAACTGTGGATGAAAACCAAATAGCTTATAAATCTCAATAGGACACACAAGCCACTTACACAAGACATCCTAATTCATACACAGGCACACATGGTAGCCGTTCGATAAATATTTGAGGAAAATGAAGGAATAAAGTTGAATGAATAAACAAATGATGTTTAAGTCTCATCCAGGTCTTAAAAAAACGACTCTCCTGATGTACACAAATTAAAAATTAAGTAGTGAATGCACAAGTGAAAAGTTAGTAGCGATGTCTGAATCAGCAATTTTTAAACGGTAAGCTGCAAGAATTTTTAAAATATGCAATACCTGATTATTTAATCAGGAGCACTGGCCTCTTTTCGTTTAGATTGTGGCTGCCAGAGGGAGGGGGAGTGAGGGAAGAAAGGGGTCCCAATATGAGGTGACAGGAGATTTGATTTTGGGTGGTGGGCACATGGTCTTATATACAGATTTTGTAAATTAGTAATACACACAGGAAACCTATATATTCATGTTGAGTAATGTCAGCCCAATAAAATTAAAAAAAAATTTTTAATGACAACAGCCAACACAGCAATAGGCGTCCAGTATGACTGAGTCAAAATTATACTTTTTTCTGTTAGATGGGCAAATATATATTTTTTTGTGGTGTGCGCAGAATTTTAGTAATTAGCTTGTGCGCCCTGAGATGAAAATGGTTGAAAATCACTTGCTTGTATCCAAGTCCTTGAGCACAAAAGTTCCCGAGGGCGACGCCTTGTGGTGAAATTCTGGTACTGCAATAATCATTGCTCTGGCTCCCCAGCAGGGCCTGGTGGTTGGCATTTTGCCTGGGTTTGCCCTGCCACTTGTTTGCTCCTCCTCTACCACCCATCAACCCTGGCCCGAGCAGGAAGACTCTTTCCTGGTCCTCTCCATAAATCACTGAGCAGCACAATGCTCTGGCTGAGTACATTTTGCTTGGCTTTGTCAGGAGCCAGGAGCCAGGCAGGACTGTGAAGGCAGGGGTATCTCCAGTAAGAAGCACAGGACTGTGCTTTCATACTCTGTGTTCTTACAGTTATATTAACTTCTGCACCATATCCTTTTGTATTAATAAAGAAACTGAAAACATAACAAATAATTAAAAAAAAAAGTGATATGTGAAGTCCTCTTATGGACTTCACGAACAGCTACCATGTGTGCCTATGTATAAATGAGGATGGCTTGTGTACTTGTGTGTCCTATTGAGATTTATAAGCTATTTGGTCTTCAGCCACAGTTTCTGGCTCACAGCTTCCCAAACCCTTGAAATTTCCTAAGTGATGAGAGGGATAAACATGTGTTTTGTTATATCAAGGAGGGGGCTTCTGAACCCTTACGTACACATTTAAATTTTTTTGTACTAATTTTGCTACGCATCTCATTTACTTCACACAACAGCCCAACAAAGGGGACTGAACTTTCAGACAGTTCAGTGACTCACTCCATGACACGAACTTAGTGGCAGAGACAGGTCTGGGACCCGGACTGCCTGTTTCTTATATACATGTTGCCTCTCATAACAGAGTAGCAAGAAAAATAGGTCAGAAAAAGAAAAGGCACACATCATTAGAGGTGCCTGCTTTCCTCCCATCAGTGACTAAAATAAAACTGGAGCCCCCAGCTTGTTTTGAACTGGGCTTCCCCATACCACATACCCTACGTAAACTGGGGCGCCCATCTCTGAGAAGCAGGGACCCGTTGTCAATTAGAATGAGAAGGAAAAAAAAATGATCTTCATGGTTAAGAATGGCAGACTTGTGGGAAAAAGCTTATCTAGCCAACATTCTGTACAAACAACACGAAGTTATTGCTGTTTTCATTCTTGTACTTCTTGGGAGGTAAATGTTTTATCAGGAAAAAAAATCCCTCCTTTTCTCTAGAAATTCCTTTGAGAAACATAATATGTTTGGCACCGATATTTAAAGCATAACACTTATTTGAAAAGTTCAAGTGCATTCACAGTCAGAGAAACTCTAGACACAATAACACAGCGTCCCCTGTCTGTTCTCCGGGGAGGACTTGCTTTGGAGGTAGACAATTAGGGAGTGAATGAATGAACTGCCTTGACCCCTTCCTTCTGTCTGGAGTCTGAGGGCATTAACTTAAAAAAAACAACATTCAAACCTGTAAAGAATTTTTGTGAGTTTATGTGAGCCTAACTGTCCACAACTGCCAACAGATTGGGATAATGCTCCGGAGAATGGCAATTTTTCACTTTGTTTTATACACACTTAAAGGAGGAAATGCTAGCGGTTTAAGATAAATCACTGGTGATTAGGGAGGCAAGAGAAAGCAAAGTTGGAGGGAGGGGAACCTCTGGGATTGGATAAAAAGTAATATGATAGCCCTAGACAGTTTGGCTCAGTGGGTAGAGCATCGGTCTGTGGACTGAAGGGTCCCAGGTTCTATTCTAGTCAAGGGCATGTACCTTGGTTGCAGGCACATCCCCAGTAGGGGGTGTGCAGGAGGCAGCTGATGGGAATTTCTTTCTCATAGATATTTCTAGCTATCTATCCCTCTCCCTTCCTCCCTGTAAAAAAAAAAAAATCAATAAAATATATTTTTAAAAAAGTAATATGATAGACACATACTTCTTTTAAATGGGTACAGGATAGTTAACAGTCAACAATTAACATAATAACAATAACAATGAAAGAATCTGTTGCCTAAGGCACATTTAGTTGTGCCCTGAGGGGATCCAGAAAAGGGGAAGTTACAAGCATTCTGGACCTTTCATAGGTGTGTTATCTTAGATGCAAAAAGACAATAGGCTCAGTCAAGATCGAAGTTTAGATCTTTGTCTGGGAAGATTCTGGCCTAGGATGTGACTATCCACCACAGACTGCTTTTTAATTTAAAACGTTTAATTTCAGACCATCCTTTGTGGCTACTTTAGGCCTCTTGAGTCTGCAAGGCTGCCACACAGGCCTTTCCAGAGTTGGTCGGGTTAGCATTTTGCCCACATTTGGAAACTGTGTAATTGGTCTCCACATTTCCTGGGCCCTTTCTTTGTGTTTGCAAATGAATTTGCTGCCTGGGTGAGGGCAAGGCCAGCCTCCCCAAAAGACGAGGCTGCAAAAATCAAGGTGGTGGTGGAAAACCAAGCCAGGGGAGTGCCAAGCCAATGCTCCTATGGCCGTTACTGCTTTCACAAGAGGCGCGCAAGAGAAACACAAAAACAAGGGACTCAAACCACGCCATCAAACCACTTTGGGTTCTCCTTGAGCTGACACTTCTCCTGGACTTCTGCACAAATGCTCCCTTCCTGTGGTCAGAGAGCAGAATACAGGGGAGTGGAGAATACCAGGAGGATATAGAAGCCAGAAGCCAGTAGGGATTGTGTTCATTTTTAAAAAAAACTGATTATTATTTTGGGAGGGAGGTGACATTGGTTTGCAAAACTATATAGGTTTCACTTGTACTTGAGTGTCCAACTCAACAGGACATCGTCTGCACACTGTATCATCACCATGAGCCCAAAGTCTCTTTCCATCCCATGCCCACCAACTGCCCACCCCTTCCCTCTATCACCACTCTGTTGTCTGTGGCTAATGTATTATAAATGCATTTTTTGGCATATATTTTCTGATAAAACTCTACTTGAAAAGAAAAAAGAAAGAGAAGAGAAAGAAATAATAAAACTGAGAGGGCAAGGCTAACTCCTGACTAGAAAAGAACCCTGCCTCCTTGTGGGGCAGGGCGGAGCTATCCTCCATTTTGTGTAGCTGGACCCTAGCCCTCACCCAACCAATCAGGGTCAGCCAAAGCAGTGACATCACCACCAGAGTAAAACCCCTGGACTTGTGGAAGTTGATGCTCTCGACTGCCATGCAGTCCACGTGAGTGGGACAGAGCCCATGTTAACATGGAAGAGGCTCTCTTGTTAACTGCATCGGATTTGGCTCCCTGCTGGTCTTTGGGAATCACAGAATCTCAGCACAACAAAACAAACAAAAACCCAGAAACAACAAAATAACTTTCAAAAGAAGTCCCCACTTCCACCCTCACAGAGCCTTCTTTTGTCATCTAGTCAAGAAGGGACTCCTCCCCACATAGTCCAATACATAAGCAACAGAACTAGAATAATTCCATGAGACTGTGAGGGTACTAAGGAACTGTGCCAGATGCTGAAGACTGAAAGCTGAACATGGCATAATCTCTGCCCTTAAAACAGCTCAGAATTCACTGGGGGGGGGGGGGGAGGGTATACCTGGGAGCGTACAGAGAAGTAATTTTCATAAGCATGGCAAGTGACAAGGTAGGCGCACACAGAGTGCTTTGGGAGAGCTAAGGGACGCTTTGTCCAACTCCTGAAGAAGATGATGGCCGCGCTGAGCCTTCATGATGAGGAAGGGTTGCTCAGGACATAGATGCGCACGCTCAGAAGAGAGCCTGTAACTTATTTTCTAGAGGTGGGAGAGATACTATAGTGGCCCTCTGCCAAGTCCCCTGCTTGTTAGGTGTTTCATTCCATAAGCATTTGATTATATATATTTAATTGATATTTTACAGAGAGGAAGGGAGAGATATAGAGAGCTAGAAACGTCGATGAGAGAGAAGCATCAGCCAGCTGCCTCTTGCACATCCCCTTCTGGGGATGTGCCCACAACCAAGGTACATGCCCTTGGCCGGAATCGAACCCAGGACCCACAGACCGACGCTCTACCACTGAGCCAAACCAGTTTCGGCATCATTCCATAAGCATTTGAGAGTTAACCTCAGGTAGACGTGGGAAGTGAAGGAGGAATTTTAAAGATGCAGAAACCCTGGTTTGATCTACACCTTCAATCAAACTGGGAGAAACAAGATGCTCCTGATCTAATGATGGTCCCAATAAACCATGGTAGGTTGAAAATGCTGTAAGTAAAAAAACGCATTTTCTACATACACATAACCTAGTACACATCGTAGCTTAGCCTAACATATCTTAAACATGTGCAGAACACATACACTAGCCCCGTGGTCGGCAAACTGCGGCTCTCCAGCCACATGCGGCTCTTTGCCCCCTTGAGTGTGGCCTGGGCAAATCTATTTTAAAGAAGAGGCATTAGAAGAAGTTTAAGTTTAAAAAATTTGGCTCTCAAAAGAAATTTCAATCATTGTACTGTAGATACTTGGCTCTGTTGACTAATGAGTTTGCCGACCACTGCGCTAGCCTACCGTTGGGCAAAAGCACCTCACACAAAGCCTCTTTTATAATAGCGTTGGGGACCTTGGGTCCCTGCGGAAAGCCGTGCTAAAAGTGGAGAACAGAGGCTGTGTGGGTACTCACCATCAGCGAACACCGGCACACAGGTGGGCAGGCGGGAGGGCATGTACAATACCAGGCAATGTCCAAACCATGCTGGCGACTCGCCCACCGCAGAGGATCGGCTGTTTACCCTCTTGCTCACCTGGCTGACAGCAAGCTTTGGTCCAGCATCGCTAGCCTGGGGGGAAGGTCAAATTCAAAACTCAAAGAAGGATTTCTACTGAATTTATATTACTCTGGTGCCATCGTAAGGTCAAACCATCGTAAGACAAACCAGCGGCGTTAGGCCAGGGGCCGGCTGTGGTTTCAGGGCTCGATGGGAGCAGTCTGTTTCACTGGAAGTGGCTGGCAGAGCGCAGGTGGAAAGTGCTTAGGAAAGTGATGGAGTGGAGGACCAGCCGGGGAGCGCAAACCTGGAGGACTGGATGGGGAGGGACGGAGGGAAAAGCCGGAGAGGATGAGGCCAGGGATCCATTGTGCTTCCATCAGGCATCTGCCCCCAGTCAGGGACCACAGGAGCAGGAGGGGAAGGAAAGATGAGCTCAGGATAGCGAATGCTTTGCGGCATCCTGATGGCTTTTCCCATCCTGTTTTGGTTTCTATTCCATTGTTTCTGGGCCACCTCTGTCCTCTTTTACTTTACGTTCACTGAGAGCAAGGGACACATTTTGTCTGGACGTCTCTTAGGATGCCCTTTGAGAAAGCACTCTTAACAAACTGTTAAAGCTGTCCTCCTAAATATAAATGTGGACGTGCCCAAGTTTTATATACTTAGAATTAAAACAGCCAGTAGAATGGCTGAGCTGACTTAAGGAGGATTTAAAGACCGGGAGGAGGGGGGAATATGTTGAAATAAAGGCAATATGTTAGAAACCACGGTGGTTGATTTGTAGAAAGGACGAAAACCTAATAGTTGGGTGTTTCTTTTTTTAATCAAAGAAAAAAACCAATACATCACAGCTTATCAATTTTCTCTAAGCTAGCCTCTGACTTTACAGAGCTGTGAAACAGCCAGCTCTCATCAATGGTTATATCTCCCCAGAGTCAAATGACTTCCCAGTTGACCTATTCCAGTGTTTCCCAAAGTGTGGTACGCGTACCCCCAGGGGTACGGAAAGAGTTTGGTGGGGGTACGCTTTGCACTGGAGCTTGGTGGGGATATACACTGCACCGTGCTTAGCTGTGCCTAATTCTACATTCTCACGAGTCAAGTCAAGACAGTCTTGTGAGGCGTGAGATGGTCCAGTGTGCAAATGAATGTTATTTATAATATAACTTTTATTTATATTTTATTATGAATAATTTTATTTTTTGTTTATTATTATTTTGTGTATGTACCAAAAAAATAAAAATTAAATATATTTTGATTGTTATTAAAATACATCCATTTTTTTTTTTAACAAGGGGTACTCAGCGTTACGAAAATTATAGAAGGGGTACACATATGTCAAAAGCTTGCAAAACACTGAATTAGAAAGCCCTTGGGCTCTGGCCAATGTGACTCAGTTCCTTCATCCTCCCCAGCTTTTACCTCCCTCCCTGCCAATCCAGGCCTTCCAGGTGCTACTGATTTGCACTCTCCAGCCTTCTTTCACTCCCTGCACAAAGAGGTCATCAGTTTGATTGCCCATCTGGGCATAAGCCTGGGTTTCAGGCCTGATCCCCAGTGCAGGAGGTAACTGATCAATGTTTTGCTCTTACATCAATGTTTCTCTCTCCCTTCCTCTCACTCTAAAATGAATAAAAACATATTTTTTAAAAAGCATTCAAAAGTGGAATTGTAAAGATACAGACCCACTCATTGTTTTGCCTTATTTCCAAGCTTTAAATATTTTCCTACACACTTTCTGATACTATCTCTCAGAATACTTAATGTGCATTTTTTTTATTTAAAAAATATATATTTTATTGATTTTCCACAGAGACGAAGGGAGAGGGATAGAGAGCCAGAAACGTCGATGAGAGAGAAACATTGACCAGCCGCAACCCCCCCTCCCACTCCCACACACACACTGAGGATGCACCCGCAACCAATGCACATGCCCTTGACAGGAATCGAACCTAGGACCCCTCAGTCTGCAAACCGATGCTCTATATACTGAGCCAAACCGGTTTTGACTTAATGTGCATTTTTAAAATATTGAATTTATATCATGTGGCTGTACAGAAATAGATATAAGGTGGTCTAACCTCAAGGCAAAATTAAAGCAAGTTAAAGGCAAAACAATAAAATCAATAAGGTAAAAAGCAAACAGAAAAATATTGATAAGATGGCATCATTAAATTTTAGATTTATTCATCCATTTCTAGGTGGTCAGCACAAAGCCATTGGCACAGCAAATTATTTATCTCATTTATCTCTTATGGTAAAGGAAGAAACATCCAGTTCTGAGATGGTTAATATTTTGCTTTGTGTTTCCTCCTCCTCCTAAATTATACAAAAATGGTGTCATATGGAGTTTCACATAAATGACAGATGCTGTGGGTCTTGTTCTCGGTATTTTTAAACTAATTACAGGCAAAGATTATCAATGACTATTTGTCCTGGCTTATGTGATCAAAACCAAAGACTTATAAGTGCATCTGCAGGCAGAGAAAAATGCATTTGTTATAAACAGGCTTTTATTTGGAGCATTTTTAGTGAGAAAAATGCCTTCACCATTCAGCTTCACATTTCATATGAAATTACAAAGTTGCTTAAATCAAGTAAGCATTCTTCACCAGCCACTTGGCACGAAGGTTCACGACATTTAATTAAAGATGTATCCTTACTGCTTAAGGGGCAGGTCAGCACGTCATTACACACCGGTCCGGCTGGGACTGCCCTGGCTCCCGTGGGTCCCAGGCAGCCCTGTGGCCTGAGCCTGAAGGAGGAAGTCCTCTGTGTGAGCTTTGTATGGAGCTTCTGGGCGGTCACGGTCTCCCTGGCACTGTGGTAGGAAGTGCCCGCTCCCCTCCCCCCCCTTTTTTTGTGTCTCCAGAAGTCACAGAGGTCTTTCCCTCTGGAGCTAGAAGGAGACAATGGAGTTGTTGACGTGCTGGCCTATGTGGGTTTTATACCATAATTATAGTTCATCAAAACAGAGCTTTTCATTCATAAAATCAGACAATCCGTAACAGTAACAGCCTACTTCACGGTGATGTGATAGAGGCAGTACCTTCCTCAGAGAGATGCAGGCGGTGGCAAATATTCATCCAATGAGACGCCCTCGGGGCCAGCACCACGTCTCACTCTTCTCTGTTTTAAAGATGTGGCCTGGCATGCAGATGGTTCCTACAAATGGGTAACAGGACATTGCAAGAAACCGGTGAGCGACACTTTTTGCTCAAGGTAAGAGGTTGCAACTGAAAAAACAAGCAAAGGTCCTTCTTTGTATGGATCTTTCAAGCCCACCCCCAGATACTATAATTATCTTTAATGATCTTAACATTAAAGATAATTGCACCTTATATTGTGCGATACTGGTTCTTAATTTGTTAACCTGGGTTGCTTCCCTCATGAAGGTCTTTGAGAGGAGACCCAGGTGTTCCAGGCCATAGGAATGGGCACATGCATGGTGGGTGCTCACGTGACATGTACTGGTTAACTTATTACATCTAGTGGCTCTAGAAGGCGGAGAAAGAAAAAGTAGGTGGATAAAGGAAAATAAGTCATCTCTAGAATAAGGATGGCAAATAGTTGGCAAGATCCTTTCCCAAACTATCCTCAGAGTAGGCATACCAATGATCAGAATTCTCTCCTTCTGAGTGTAAATTCTGCCTTGGGCTCCTCACCACAGTGCCCCCAGCAGTTCTAACAAAAATTTCAGAGTGGAGCCCTAACTGGTTTGGCTCAGTGGATAGAGAGCATCAGCCTGTGAAGGATCCTGGGTTTGATTCTGGTCAAGGGCACATGCCCGAGTTGCAGGCTCGATCCCCAGTGTGGGGTATGCAAGAGGCAGCTGATCAATGATTCCCTCTCGTCATTGGTGTTTCCCTCTCCCTTCCTCTCTGAAAGCAATAAACATATATTTTTTAAAAATTCAGAGTGCGCCAAAACCGGTTTGGCTCATTGGTAGAGCGTCCGTCTGTGGACTGAAAGGTCCCGGGTTCCATTCTGGTCAAGGGCATGAACATTGGTTGCGGGCACATACCTGGTAGGGGATGTGTAAGAGGCAGCTGGTCCATGTTTCTCTCTCATCGATGTTTCTAGCTCTCTATCTCTCTCCATTCCTCTCTGTAAAAATCAATAAAATATATTTTTTTAAAAAATAAAATATTCAGAGTGGAAACATGAGGAGAAACCCATTTACTAACTTCATGTGGAGTCTGTCCCCTGACATTACACTGATAGCCCCGACTTGCCTCTAACCCTGTTTTTCAAAAGTAGGTAAGAGTTCACTTAAACACAAAACAGAAACCTATAAACAATGCCAGATAAAGTTTTTAAAAATGCAGCTTGTTTTATTTTTTATAGAAACTAAAACACCAGAGCTCATCAATTCCTCTATTAAATACATAACTTATAAAATAACCATTCATAAAACTTTACATACAGTAAGCTGATTCCGACCTCTATGGTAATACATACAATACATGTATATCTTCAGGGACCGCAGAGGGTCACTCTGGTGAGACCCAGTCCATTTATATTTTTCTTCTGTTAGTAAACAAGCACTGAAGCGATATACAGAGTCATGCTAATGCGATGGAGAGAAGGAACCCCGGTTGAGGCAGTTGATTGTAGGAAAGCTCTGAGAAGTTGGCCCCCTGGCTCCATGTACACAGTAGACACCTGGGGAGTTGTGTATTCAAATACACTGGCTCTGTACTTGAGTTCCCACAGAATTGGATCTTGAAGGTTAAAACATGCACGGACCCTTCTGCAACTGGGGTTTTTAACGGATAAACCTATGAGACTTTCGGCTCATATTAATGCTGTGGATTGTGCCGGATGTACTATTGCTCTTCCCAGAAAACCATAGGCATTATAAGGCTGGTTTATGGGCCTGCGTAAAAAGAACCAACAAGTAGATCTTTGTCTCAGTCAACAGCGGGGAATAGTAGCAATGAAAAGAGGGTGGGGAGGAGGAAGGGACGCAGGTCAAGAGAGGAAGAGCCCAGACAGCAGATGCCAAAGGAAAACATGAGAAGCAGATGGGGAGAGGTGGAGGAAACCCTTCCTTAACTCCTCAAACCCAGGACAGAAGCACACACGTAGGAAGCACTCACACCATCATACTATGTACAGAATATTTATGTGCATATATGTACATCACATATTTATTAAAGTGTTTGGATTTTGATCTGCCTCATTATTATGGTTAATGGGGAAGAGGAGATAGGCACATTTTGTGAGATGCCAATCAGTGATTGCTATTATTAGGGGACATTGTGGATCCGCTTTTGGGAAAGTGCAACATCCACAATTTAGCAAGTTTGTGGAGTCGTGAGTGTTGGCAAAGTTGGACTCAACATTGTTTGTCTATAGCACTCCCACCCTACAGAATCTTGACATACAAGGATGGGAATGTAAACACGGGCTCAGAGACCTCAATGCAAAAACACAAAGACAAAAGAAAGGGAACCTTGTGCCATCAACCACTTGTCCTTCGGAGTTTGGTGTTGAGTGCAGCACGTTATCATCCCTATTACTGCAGCATGGCCCCTGAACTATAGCTTCCGTCATTCTGATTGAACATTGGGCTCAACAATACTGAACTGCCAAGCTAACGGCAGCAAAGGAACGTGAATCTTGCCCTGCCCAGTCCTCAAATGGAATCATAGGGGATCAACGCCAACCTTCTATTATGTCTGAATTCTCTTTTGAATACACCTGGAATTCATTCTCAAGACAGTATGCTATATGGAAAAGACAAGGCAATTGAACAGAGTGGAAGCTTTCATCCCTCAAGACCTCCTGACCTACTTTTTTTCCTTTAGAAAGGCTTGGCCCATTCTGGAAGCATGAACTCATTACACACACAGTTATCTAGGACTCACTTTGATTTCTGATCTCTCAAAAAGTACATTGTTCAATATAGTAGGCAGCTATATATATTTTTTCTGTACCACTCTTTGACAGATTTGAAAAAAATGCAATTAAACATTTAAAAAAATAAACTGCCGATGCTTTTCAACAATTTTCATGTAACATAATGCACATGATCCAATTATTTGAACACCAACACAAAAATGATGGGTAGTGTTTTTGCATTTCCCATAAAGACCCAGGCAGGTTTAAAAGACTTGCTTCATTTTCAAACAATAATCTTATGAATTACATTGAAGACATTGAACTTATATAAATTACACAGTGGTTTTACAAAAAAAGTTGACAATAGTAGGCAAAAAGGCACAAGTTTGCCAGAGATGTATTTTAAACTGAAAACACAGTAAGTTGAAATCAAATACTGTAGCAAAAATTACTTGACAAACCTTGATTTCCTCTATTCCTAGTGGAGAACGAATGCCCCTTTCTGCTTTAGCAGTGACCTGTGGGCCCTCTGTGTCACCTCTATGCACCTCTATGTCACCCCATCACCTGTTTAAAATTATTTGTGAGTGGAAGAAAAATCAAGCGGAATGTATTCTCCTTTCCCTAAAATTTCACT
This sequence comes from Vespertilio murinus, assembly GCA_963924515.1. Lineage (NCBI taxonomy): Eukaryota > Metazoa > Chordata > Mammalia > Chiroptera > Vespertilionidae > Vespertilio > Vespertilio murinus. The sequence continues at coordinate 22,037,171 of OZ004708.1, read as the reverse complement.
ATTGGCAATAATTTCACTTATATGGCATAGGGCAATGGTTGGCAAACTCATTAGTCAACAGAGCCAAATATCAACATTACAATGATTGAAATTTATTTTGAGAGTCAAATTTTTTAAGCTTAAACTATATAGGTAGGTACACTGTTATTAACTTAGAGTAATTCTAAACTGGCCTTAGCTAAAAACTCAAGGGCCAAAGAGCCACATGTGGCTCTCGAGCCGCAGTTTGCTGACCACTGGCATAGGGTAAAGGGGATCTTATACTTATTTTAAAAAAATGGGTGGCATTAAAAAAGCTGGTCCATTTAGTAATAGATGCTTTCAGTATTATAGCCAAATATAGTCTTCCATGCCCCCCCCCCCCCTTTACCATAAAAACTTTCCTGTTTTGAATGACTGCTAAATTTGGGCTTTTATTTTATCTCAAGCTAGTTTTTAATACTGTTGGTTTTCTTTATTTTCCAAGAGATGAATATTTTTTTAAAAATTAAGTAAATGGACCCTGAAGAATGCTGACCCATTGGCCCAATGTGGTGGGATAGTTAAGATGCAGAAATTAAAGTTCCAAGTGGGGATTGTCTGTTCTTTGTAAGGGTAGGGCCACAGTAAGCCTCTCCTCTATTAATAAGAAACTCTTTTTTCTGAACACCATTTACACAGGCAGCATTCACTTAGGTATGGTCCATTCCCATGGATCCACGAGTGACTCTCTCAGACAGTTAGTTTTGCTAATGTTTTTTGTAATTGTGGAAATGGTTAACAGAGAGGTGTACCTATAAAAACATTGGGCCTTATCCAAAAATAATTTTGAGGATCATGAGTAAGACCAGGCAAAAATGTCACCTTTTAGCCTACAATATAGAGAAATTTGCTAATTTCCTGGAGCTGAAGCAACACATTCCCTAAACACATCTAAAACTGCTTAGATGTCATTGCTTTTATATGATTTGTGTGTGGGCGATGCAATGATTTATAGCAGATAGCATATATGACAAAAACCACATTATTTTTACAAATGTTTCTAATCATGTAAACCATAGCCAGTACTCGGAAGTAAAATTCAAGCTACAAATTTCTTGGTGGGGAAAGCAAGATGGAGGGAAGGAAAGTAGATTTGCTGGAGGAGATGGAGTGTGAACTTGCTCAGACAGATGCTGGAATGGCAACGAAGACAGTGAAAGAGCAAAGTTGAAGGTAAGGAAGGGTAATTTATCCCCTCCCATACGTTCTGAGGTTTGAAAGGATTTGGTCACAGGCTGGAGGGCACCCACTTTCACACTGCCTGCACAACAGATGTAATATTCATATTTAATCCGGAACCTCCCCAACTGAACAAATAACTCAGCAGGACAGTTATTTTATCTATTCCCAGCAGGACACATCACCGGACCTCCCCCACAAATGGGAGGGGTGATCCGATTAATTATGTGATGCTATCAGTTCACTCCAAGCCTTCTTATGGCTGGCCCCCCTATGAGGAGGTGAGTCTTGTATCCTGCCCAGCCTCAGCAATGAGAAGAGCTAAGAGATCCTCATCACTGGAACGGCACACACTTCTCTCTTGCTCCGTAACAGCATGAGATGCTCTGTTTCCTGTGGGTTATTACAGACCCTGGCTCTGATCTCTCCATCCTTATCGCTAGTAACGCCCCAGATGGTTTGATGGGAAGGCTTCAGTGCTGCAGTAGGTAGACCCGACCCAACCCAAGCACTATGTTGTCACACAGGGGACTCTCTTTCTCAACAATACACGAAAAGTCAAATAGTATTAGCAGTCAGAATAATTACAAAGCACTTTGTGCTACTTGAAGCACCTCTTGTTCCAGGATTGCAAAAAGGAAACTTCATGAAAAAAAGCTTTTTAACCTCATTTTGCAGATGAGGAAACTGAGGCACAGAGAGGTTAAGTGACTGGGCCAATGACACCTGTGTCAGCCGTCAGTATAAAAACAAAAAGCGGACCCCAGGATTGCAGCTCTTCTTATACATTCTTCAGTGACTTGCTGGCTTTGAAAATGCCAGAGCTAACACTGAAGAATAAGATACTGAGCCCATGTATAGGAGGACTCGGGAAGTATTTCATAGAAAGAGTTTCTGGCTCCCTGTACACATTCTCTAGTCATGGGCATTCTAGCCCTGTAAATAACACCTTGACGATTTGAAAAATTGAGGCTGTTTTGTTATCTACAGTAAATGAGGTGTAAAATTAGCTTTTAAGGAACATTTATTTGCTCTCACACCTGAATCCAAGACTCGGTAGTACTCAATTTAAGAAAAGAACCAGTCTTTTCAAAGAACCAGTCTCTGGTAGAAAACAAACCTTATCAGTAACCTAATGTTACTTCTAGGTAAAAAAAGTGAGAGCTGTATTGTTGCTGTCAGCAATCTGGGAAAAACAAACAATGTTATCCATTTAAGTGACAAGAGATCCAAATCCTTGAGGCGTATCAGGACATTTAAAAAAAAATCATAATTTAGTTTTATAGTCACATCCCTGTGGCAAACTCAAAAGTTGTTAGAAGTTTACTTAGCATCTCTATGGTGGTTTTACTGAAATCATAGGACATTTATTTGCAGGCAATTCTAAGCAGCCATTTGAAAACCAGTATTGTGGAAACGGGAGGATTCAGAGATGCTCTCTGGCCCATGGTCCCTATAGATATTGGTATGATCAATAGAACTAAGTCAGGGAGCTGGTGACTTAGAGCATCATCTTCTTCATTTTCAATATGAATGAGATCAGTCTCTTGTTCCTGGAGCAAGACGGATGTGACGGGAGGTCAAGGGAGCATCAGCTCTGCTTCTGTGTCTGATGCCCCATTCGCCGGGGGTCCTCTGCCTTGGCCGCCAGGGCAGTTGGCGTCACCGTGTGCCACGACTCATCTCTCAGCTGTGGGGTGCACTCCACCTTTGGCAGAAAAACCAACCGGAGAGCGCGTTCCTTCCCACTGACGTGGCAGGGGCCTCTGTTCCTGAGTTTTAAACAATAACAAAGACAGAAAGGCAAATCCCTGTAGTAAGAAACCAGACTTTTCAAATGAAACATTTTATTGTAAATAGCTCCTCATAGGTATTCCTCGTGCTTCATTCCCACCCACCCTAGTTTTTATTGTTTGTTTTGATTTTTTTTAAATGATGTTTATTTCAGGACTAGTGTTTCCATGGGGTGTGGTGTTACATTAAAATGACCCCCCCTGCACAGCAGGGGTAGAATGGTTCTTTGTAACTTTGGTTCCATGCCCAAGACACATCTTTGTGTGATCTGCTGAATCTGTTCCCATTGCTGATTTGTTTTTTTGTGTCTTTGCAATATCTGTTTATAGTTCTTTTCTTCTGGCTTGACATATACACGTTTCCTTAAATGCAGCATATATTGTAGATTTTCACCAGGGTCATGTAGGAACTGTCAAGTAAGAAACCTTGAATAATGGCTTTAAAATACACAGTTGTAGTCCTGGCTACAGGGTAGTTCTTAGCTTTTGATCTCTCTCTCTCACTGCTGTAAACATTTCTGCCATCGTTGAAGGTTTAGAAGCATTTGTCTTTCTGGGGAATTATCCGTGTTTTCGGTTACTCTGTAAAACAGAGGGAATATTCTTTAATCACCATTTCTGTCAACAGCTGAAACAGAAGGGAAAAAAGCAACAACACAAAATGCTTTTAAGAAAAAAAATTATTCTTTACCACCTCTTTGAGTTGTATGATCTTGTGCAAGTTACATAAAAAACGTATCTAAGCTTAGTTACATTAATTTCAAATGAGAAAATAGACTATGTCAAAGGCTATTGCAACATAATGCATCTAAAGCAATGAACAGTTCTTGCCTTAGAGTAAGTGGCCTGAAACATGAAGTGTCATTATTATCTTTTCCTCTGGGCCTTCCAAGGTGAGGCCTGAAGAAACTCAACTGAATCATCATGCCCCAAATATTAAGATATTATTTTAAAAGCAGTTCTGGCCTGGGCAGTGTGGTTCAGTAGTTGAGGATCAACTTCTGAACCCAGAGATCACCAGATTGAGACCCGGTCAGGGCACTTGCCCAGGTTGTGGGCTAGATCCCTAATAGAAGGCCAGAAAAGGCAGCCAATCAATGTCTCTCTCTCGTCATTGATGTTTCTATTTCTCTATCCTTCTCCCTTCCTCTCTAAAATCAATGAAAACTTTTTTATTCAAAAGCAGGTCTGTCTGTGCCTTTCAGAGACTTCCTTTGATGTCACACTTCCTCCCCAACAATCGTATCCAGTGGCAGCCTCCACTCTAAGGCCCTGACCTGAGGATTCCCTATGAAGTTTGTCACACAGGTTTCCTGGTTGATTCATGATATGTCCCTGAATAAGGTACTTCCCTGGGCTATGCCAGTCAGGACTCCTGGCCTCATTCCTCTTTAAATCCATGTGCCTGGGTTTCACTTGGGTAGAAGTTTAGGACATAGTGTTTTCCTTCAAGAATAGCTGGAGATGGCGCAGAGGATGTGTTGTTAGGTGCTGTGTAAGGTCATGGCTTTCAGCGTCTGAATGACATGGACGAAGAAAATGGGATTCCCATGTTCTCACTGTATGGCGGTCCAAGGACGAGTTATTTAACTTCTCTAAGCCTTAACGTCCCCATCTATATAATGAAGATACTAATTCTGTAGCGGGATTTTGCTGACTCCCAGGAATGGTGACCAACATCTAAAGTGGTGGAACAGGAGGCACTTAGTACTCCATTCAGAGGCAAATGAAAGGTTCAAAGAAACTCCCACCATACGTGAGAGCCAGACGTTTTTGGAATTCATATTTGCAGAGCCACTTGGTCTGCTCCAAAAGACCAGATTCAACTGGGATAAAGGAGGGATAAAGCCCAGAGGAGAACGGGTAGTTAGGAGGTGCAGTGGTTGAGGTGAGGGCACACTGAGGCAGGGAGGGAGTACCAAAAGGCACAGTGGGAGATTGGTGGCACTTTTACAAAGGAGACTCATGTTCTACCGTTCAAGTACAGAGCAGTGTTCACCTTCCTTTGTCTATCTGCGCAGAGAACTGGAGGGGGATGATGGGCAGAGACCGGAGCAATAGCTTCCTCCCCAGCAAGAAGCTGTGACTGGGACCACTGTGGTGGCATCCAGAGTGGTAGAGCTGGGGCCTCCATCAGTCAGGGGACAGTGCAGTGAGCATGCTCTGCACAGCTTCTGAGGAACTCAGACCTATGTCCCCCTCATGATCAGTCTCTCATCACCTCCCTTCATTGAGACCTGGTCAGTCACACCCAGAGGAGTGGCACTGACCACCACTGCAATGGAGAGGCATGTCCCCCTGCCCTGCTTCCTCTTCCCTGCCCTCCGGAGGAGCTGAGCCTTGAGGAGGGAAGGGGAAGAGCTCTCTTAGAGCCAGACCCTGCTCCCTCCCCCTTCCCCACTTCTGGGCACAGGGAAGAAGTGAGATTAAGCAGAGGCAGAGAGAGAATTTTTAATCTGAGCTAGAATTCTAAGAACTGAAAGGGACTAAACATTTTGGGAACCAACCTCAGATTTAATGAAATGATGAAAGAGGGAAATAAAAACAGAAGCTGAGTTGAAGTTGTTTTGAGAAAAAATAGATTATATTTATATTTACATCCCACTGTGACGATAGTTCTAAATAACTGGTTACAGCTATAATATTCTTATATTCTCGGGTAAACAAGAAAACCGAACTCAATGTATATAAAAGATACTGTACGGTATGTGCATGTGTGTGTGCATGTGTGTGTGTGTGTGTGTGTGTGTGTGTATTTAAAATATTTATGTAAGTACAAAAGTCTTTCACCTGCAAACTTTCAATTTACACACTTTGAGAGATAAATCCTAAATTCTGTTTCAAATCGCACATGTATAATTTCTGTTTTCATGTCTGTCATGAAAATCCATTTGGGTCAAACTATGTTGGTTAAAAAAAATGGATTTGACCAGGGTGGGTGGCTCAGTTGGTTGGAGTGTCATCCTATACACCAAAAGGTTTGGGGTTTGATCTCTCAGTCAGGGCATGTACAGAAGGCAACCAATTGATTTCTCTCTCATATTGATATCTCTCTCTCTCTCTCTCTCTCTCTCTCTCTCTCTCTCTCTCAAGTCAATAAACATATCCTCAGGCGAGGATTTAAAATAATAATAATAATAAAACAAATAGACTTAAAGGCAATTTCCCAAAATGTTAAATTTCTGTAAATTGAGTAACTTCAAGGCTGTACACTCTAAACTACTCAGCTGTTCTCCCATGCATGCTTTAAACCACCCAGATGCACTGTTCCATTAATTTGCTATATTGTTATTAATACTGTTTTTTTTTATTCAACAGATAATTACTAAGTGCCAATTAAGGGCTATTCGTGAGGAAAATCAATTCAAATCTTGTGCAGCTCTCAAGGGATTACAAGGTACAGAGGGCCTTGTCATTTCAAAATCCAGTTAGTGGGGAGTCCCACACAAATCGGGGCGGATGCCTCTGGTTGCTGATACACATGGACATAAATGATGCTCAGAATGTGAGAGAAATGCCCTCTTTCATTTGTGAGGCGGTAGTATGGTGATTAAAAGTGGTGTCTAGAATGAGGCTGGCCAGGTACAAACCCTAGGCCTGAGAATTGTACTACCCTGTTTCCCCGAAAATAAGACAGTGTCTTATAGTAATTTTTGCTCTCAAAGGTGTGCTAGGTCTTATTTTCAGGGGAAGTATTATGTTTCCATGAAGTAGGTCTTATTTTCGGAACATGTCTTATTTTTGGGGAAACACAGTAGTAGCTGTGTGGACTTGGGAAAGTTACAAGCTACAGTTCCTCCAACTGGTAAAAAAATAAAACAAAAATAACAACTAAAGCAACTAATTATGAGAATCAAATGAGATGACAGAAGTAGAAGTGCCTTGAATATCATGAGAATCTGCATATTTGGGGCAATTTTGCTGCTATCGCCTGGCTTATATGGGGTTTTTGTGGGGATTTGTGTATCTGTTGCTTTAACATAGTACCTATCACATAAGTGTTAGCCACGATTGATGTCCACTTGCAAACCTGCTCCTTTCCTACCTACTATTTATTTACAAAATTGGACTTTTCTTTCCTAACCCTCCATGTAGTACTTGTGTCTCATGAACTTTATTTCCCTGTTTATTCATTGTTCTTTGGGGGAGAGCTGTTTGGTTTTTTTTGACATTCTAAATGTTTCGATCCTTTCTTAAAGAATCTCACCCATTTCACTTAAGATATTTTCATTCAATTTGAGAGCCCGCTTCTTTATGTGCTGCAGGCTACCAGCCTTCATTTCAGGTGAAGGATATTTGTCAGTCACTAAAGAAAATATTTTGGATGGAATCAAGCCAGAGAGTTGGTTATCGGAAGACATAACTTTCTGGGCATATCTGCCTAACTCCTCCCTTGTGCATCCCGAAGCCCTTCTGCTTGTGTGTTCCGCCTGCAGGTCACCGAGTTGGAAAAAGAAAGTGTCTCTCTTCCACTTACAGAAAAAGTTAAATAACATGAGGTCCAGGAAGGCTCCTTGACTAACATCACTTAATAGGATAACCGGAGCTGTCACAGACCGTGATTAATGTATTGAGAATAGAGCTAGCCTTTTCTCATTTTTAAGTGATGGTATTGAGATTTGTGGTCTCCATACCTGGGTGGACATCAGAATCACCTGATGTGTTTGTTAAAAGTATAGACCGTCCATTTATGTTGTTCGTTATTTCCTCTAAAAGTATGAGGGAAAGTAGAGGAGGAGAGGGGTAAGGGGAAAAGATCAACCAAAGGACTTGTGTGCATGCATATGGGCCTAGCCAGTGGCCATGGACAACAGGGGGGTGGGGGCATATGTAGGGAGGGGTTTGGGATGGGAATGGGGGGATGAGGACAATTATGTGATACTATAATCAATAAAAAAGTATAGATCAATCCTTGCTCTCCATCCCTCCCACTTTGTAATCTACCCAGGAATCTGCTTCATTAAGTTAAGTCACAGGAAGGCCATGGGATCTTTATTTTAAATGGCATTGGGAATCCTGTCTAAGATTACTTAGACATGGTCTTGATTTAGCAACAATGAGACCATTCTATTTTTTCCTTCTAAATTGACATTGACAATAATCTTATTTGAAAACCCAAGATCCAATTTTACTTCCTTGCTTTCCTGAGTTTTGATGAAGACAGGTGGGGAGAAAGGGTTTAAAAATATCGACCATTTATTAGCTTGTTAGGATTCATGGTTATCAGAATTTTAAAAATAGAAAATATACTGAAAATATGTTTCTTCATTTTGAAGCTATGGAAGCAACTCTCTGTGTAATGATTACCACGAGAATACTGAGATCCACAGACATTGTGCCTTCCTAAAACAAAACTGTTAATTAGAACAAAAAATCTTGATTCTCATTTTACTTCTCCAATAAACACCCAACTGGATTGGATCCATTTCTCATTTTGTGGCAGTTAAGCTAATCAAACCATGTGCATTCTTTTAAACATGGGCCTAATAACTACAGGCATATACCCAGCAGAACCACTTTTGGAGAATTAAATGGAATCTTACCTTTAAGAGGCACCTTGACATCAAGGCCATAGAATAAAGGCAAGAGAGAAGAACAAGAATAGAAACAGAAACTGCAGAAGAAAAAGAAGAAGATTACGTAAATCTGAATTTCTGTAGTGCTATTCACGTAGTACAAACCTCAGCTTTTCCACATTGTCTGATCACTTCTCACATAACAGCAAATACCTTTTGTTTAAAAAAATATTCATTTTATTTGTCTACTGGCAAAGCCACACATGAATAACTAACTGGTGTTCAGCTAACATTGACTCATACATTTTGAATTCTGAGAGGGTCTTACAGGTAATTGGTGTAAGCCCTTAATTGTATAAGTACAGAAAAAACACACACAGATCATTTCATCAATAGACTAATTTCATATAATTTCATGGCATAGTGAAGTTTAGAGCATGAACCTCCCATGTCTTACTTTATTATATGTTACTGTCTCATTTTTAATGGATGGAAGATTATTTCAAAAGCACAAACTATGATCAGAGCAAACAGTCACTCAGTGCTGTCGTTGATTGGTTAGTGTGTTAGGTTTTAGGACTAAGACTCATCTGGAAGAATAGTAATATGTAGGGTAAATATATGACAAATTAGCCACAGTGGGATACCCCAGAGAGGGAAATGGGATACTATCAGTAATTACACCAGGGAAACAGGTATAAACTGGGTCTGTCCTGCACCAGTGGGTTTGTGTGGCCATCTGCCTATACATCGGTGGACACTTTGAATAATGAATATACAATGCTGTTCCAAACTTCATGCTTCTGAGATAGATCTCACTTTGCCTGACCTACAGAAGTTAAATGAAGCCTGATTTGTCTATCTTCACCAAGAATCTTCACTAGAGAAACAGATACGTGATGGACCAACAGATCTTGTGTAGCACTAGTATATAACCAACTCTATACTACTTATAAGAGGTCACACTGAGGTCAGTGTTTTCCAATACTGATTTCTTAAGCCATTTGCTCTTAGAGAGGCAGGAAGTCTTTGCCTTGTCTTCAGTCTCCAGTAGCATTCTGTTACACACGGTTTCCTGTATGGCATGTGGAACATTCTCACATTATGGACATGCTATTTGCATATTTCCTTTAATGCCACTGGTTAGAAGGCTCTTGTTTCACTATGGCAAAATTGCATGAACAAGTTGCAAACATGGTGCTAAGAGCCATGTGTCAGTGACTATTCTATTAGTCTAAAATGCAGAAACGGACCTTTTTATTTCATTCCTAGAAGATGGAGAGGGGTATGGTGGCACCTGTAGCAGGAGAGGAGGGAGAAGGAGAGGAATGGGAGGCTTCCACTATTCCCAGGAGAAGGTCAAATATCAGCACTGCCTCTTGGGCATGAATGAGGAGATGCCCAATCACTCAGCCTGTAATGATATTCTTAGTCTATGCAGTGTGGTAGGCAGACCTCTGGTCCTGATTAGCCATGGAGTGATTATACAATCTTGGGGAAATGGTTTAATCTCTGAGTTATTGTTTTATTAAGGGGATCATTATTTTTTGCTGTGCATGAATCACAGAATAATTATGATAATCAAATGAGATGATGGAAGTGAAAGTGCTTTGAATATGGCAAAAAGCTGCACATTTGGGGCAATTTTGCTGTTATCACATGATTTATATTAATGGTGTGCATGGGAATTAGGAACAAAGAAAGGATATTTATGTACCTTGAGAGGTGTTTGGGTATTCCAAGGAAAAAACTGGAGACTAGTTCTGACATAAGTGATCTTTAGCATCTTTACTAGGTTGGTAGATGAGTAGGACTGAGGTCACGTGAATAGAAGAATAGGACGTGTGCATCTCTCACTCAAAGTCTAATCAGAAACAAACTGGATTGTTTTTGAAGTGACTTAATTTACTCCTATATGTGGAATACGTTGCTTTGATAACTAAAGAATCCATATTTTCTGTTAAGTATATGATCTCATTATCATCAATGTTTAGGAAGGAAAGATCCATAAAAAGAAAAGCTGACATGGAATTCTGACCTACACATAATCTTAATCTCCCTCCTCCCAACATTTCTATGGGGTTTATTAAGAGAAAGGCCACCCGGGTGACATTAGTAGATTAAAAAAAAATCCTGTGTTTGTTTTCATCAGTTGAATAGGAACTGAACTGAAGTTCCTGGGGCAGAACGGTCTTAGCTGTGACTTTGTCCTTGAACCAGCACCAGAGCTGTTTAAGGATTAGCAGAGAATGACTAGAGCCAAGAACTTGACATTCAAAAATGTGGCAAATGGAAGTCATCACGTGTCCTTTGACAACCAGGGAAGCTGTAGGGAAATCCTGCCTTTTGTTGGTCTTCTTGCCCAAAATTTGGGAAATTAGACTAAGTTCTTGTTTAACTTTGCCTCATTCAATCCTGGAGAACTAAATTGCACACTTAGGGAAATGAGGACAATTCAAATTCGAAATTTTGCAGAAGTATACTTTTGGTAATTAATAATTTTATACTTTTAAATTTGACTTTCTTAGTGTTTTCACATGTTCACATAGTGACCTAATTTGTTCCTCATAGAGAGGAGGTGAATGCAAGTGTTATCATCCCTATCTAGACATGGCTTAGACACAGGGGGTCTTACCCAACTTCAAATAAGGACGTGAAGACCGGCCTACATAAGAATCCAGGTGGCTGATGGCCTGGCTAATGGCTCCCCACCAGCTCTGTCTGAACTCACATATGTGGACAACCACAGAAGCAACTTGGGTTGAACCAAATTAAAACCATTGTCTTAGAAATGTCACATGGTTTGCTATTTTCTTCTTGGGTGACTAAGGAAGATATAGCAAAGCATTCTATTATTTTGCAATGTAGGGATCAGGCAGCAACTTCCAGTCCATCGGATTGGAACTCAGGGAAAACGTCTCGCCATCTTTGCTGTGTTCCTCAGCAGGCGCTCCTGGCCTCACCAGTTGGGTAAGTTTTTGTTGTGCCAGGCTGTTTAATTCACTGCAGAGCTTGCTTAGCATCTCGGCGTAAGCGCCCCTTCTCCCACCACACACACATCTGCAAATGTCCTCTTTAAGAAAGACTGTGCTTTAACCCCCCAAAAGTGCTGGCTCGCAGTGATTTTTCCGGATCACTGGGGGAAGTGGCATGAGGAAGTGTCAGGAGGGCATGATTATCATATGCCAATCTACATTTATGAATTATATTTTTGAAGTGAAACTGCAGTATCAGGAACAAAGAGCTTTTTATGAATAATAATGTGATTTTTTAAAAAGGTGTTAAAATATTTTTGAAAGAAAGCAAAATAATAAAACAAAAGTAAAAATTGAAAAGGAAATAAAGATGAAGAAGGGGAAACTGAGGAAAGAAAACACTCACAGAAGAGATTGGGAGTCAACACAAAAGGCAAAGTACCAAGAGCAGCACCTACGCTGGGATCCCGGGGCCTGGCTCAAGGTGAGGCCCACGTCTACACACCTGCCTACGCAAAGTACACAGTAACCAAGGCGAAAGAAAGAACCCACCCAGTGAGTGAAACTGGTATTCATCTGGGATTGCAAAGTAAAATTAAAATAGATGTTGACCTTAATACCTACCTTTTCCTCTAAGTCCTTTATCTGTCTTTTCTGGATGTCTGTTTTATCTTCTAAGTCACGGATTCTCTGCAGGAAGAAGAAAAAGGAAAAGCATTAGTGGGCATTAAGTTGAACAAAAAGATTGTTCACCAACCTAAGACAGTCAACTTTCTATAAACACATCAGCAATAGTATTAGCAGCTGGAAATATCACATATACCATATTTGCCGGCGTATAAGACGATTTTTTGGCCCTGAAAAATATGCCTCCAAGTGGGGGGTAGTCTTATACGGCGAGTATATAACAAACTCTATATTTTGAGTGGAAATGTTAGAGGGTCGTCTTATACGCCCAGTCTCTTATACGCCGGCAAATACGGTACATTTTGTTCCTACTCATTGCTGCATTTTCAAAACCATCTGCACCTGTGGTGGGAATTATTTGCTAACCCTCTCTATTGGGTCTATGCCTGCAGACCCTTTCCTCATGAGAGATGTAGTAGTCCCCACCCCATTGTCCTCCGGCTTGGCTATGGAACCAGTGTTGGCAGGTGGGATGTGACTTGTGAAACACTGCATCCCAGCAGAGACAGTGTGAATAGGAACTAGTGAATAAGAAACAAACGTCGTTGTAAACCATTTGGATTAAGATTTTTGGTTGGTTGTTACTACAGTAAAAATTGGATAAAGCTGACTAACACAAATGCAAACATGCCCATTGGTTTTTGCCAAACTTTCTTTTCAACCTTATTTTAACTCTGTTGCAGGGTGGCATTTCTTCACAGAACACGATTGGCCAGTTCTCATAATACACAGTAGAGATTATACTTCCATCAACATTTCAAGGAGGGAACTGACAAATCATGGAAAAAGCAAACATAAGGAAAATAGCACAACTAATCCCGAAGACAATAAAGTTCCAGGACTACTTTTGAATCTGTCTGTCAACTAGACAAATGGCTTCAGTGTGCTCTGTTATCTTGGGGAGTGTGTTAGCCACAGAGCTCCCGGCTACATCTGAGGTGTGCTACGTGTCAAGTTGCCCACACACTGTTCTTACTGATGTTTTCAAATAACCCCTGATCCTTTTCCACTCACCTTGATCTCTGATGACCACGTGATTCCTTCTTCTTGTATAGCCCATCTGGACTTTGTACCAGCTGCTTGTTACAACTTCTGAGTGCCAAATTCTATGTAGCCTGGCACTTCCAATTCTGAAATTCTTGTGAGATCTGCCTTTGACCTTTTCCTTACCTTCTAAGCTAAGACATAAACTAAGAGTTGGATGAAGAATTTGGGCTATAAGTGAATATTGGGTGCCTAATTTTGAACCTCGCTGGTGTAGATGAATCACAAATCACACACAACTCAAGCTGCATAAGTCAGTCAGGAAAGTGGTTAAGTATAGTGGCTTGGAGTCCCGGGGACCCGGGCTGTAATTCTGGTTCTGTTGCTTACTATCTGTGTCATCTTGGGCAAACCATGTAAGGTGCTCTTGTTTCAGAATCATTCTCCCTTAACTTGGGTTATTAAGGATATCTACCTTCGTGGGCTCGTTTGTAGATTAAATGAAATGCTGTAAGTAGAGCCGTTAGTTTACTTGCTGACACACAGCAAATGCTAGGAAGTAAGTGGCATCTCCCAAGCATTGTTGCTCTTGCTGTTTGTTCTGGGAATACAAGGAAAGGCCCTTGTGTTCTTTCACCCCATGCAGACTGTGTGACCAGAGCATTATTCCTGTCCTGGAGAAAGCCTGGTCTTCGCATAACAGGGAGAATCAGGCTCCAAGAGAGTCAAAGGGTATTTCGTGACAAAGCAGTTGCTGGCATAGTAGGAAAATGCAGTGCTTCTACAATGCCAATTTTCTTGAGATGGAATCATTGCAAAACAGCCCTCCCTCATCTAAACGTTGGTAGAAAACAAAAGTGATTTACTTTACCCTGAAGATAGCATCTCACTCCCGGGCTTCCCCACACCCACACTCAGCACTGTGTGCTTGGTACCTAGTCCCACTTGCTTAGTACCCACCCTACGCAGGAGTCGCTCATCCTCACCTGGTGGGCTTGCTGCAAGAGCTCCATTCTCTCCTGAAGGATCTGACAGTCATACTCTCGGCTCTTCCTCAGCATCTGCCGCCGTAGCTTCTCTACCGCAGTCCTCAGCTCCTCTTGCTGTTTCTCACTCAGCAGTTCACCAAACTTGATAACAGTTTCTTGCTGCAGAGCATTGTACAAAGTAGCTTCTAGTTCCTGGATTCTCTGGCAAATGAAATGAGAAAAGTCTAACTTTGGAATTGAGCATTTTCTAGGTGGTGAGCGAGTGTACACATGCATGTGTGTATGGGAAGAAATGTGTTGTTAGTCTTATAGGATCATAGCAATAAAATGCATTTCATAGTTTATCTAGCCTAACTACCCATATAATAATCCCCTTTATAAGAGTCCATAGGAATCATTCATCCAATATGTTAACTTCTTAAATGATGATAGATGTGTTATTTTTCTTGGGCCACTTTCATTTTTTTAAAGTTCTTACTTTGTTATAATAACTGTACATTCTTCTATTCTGAAATGTAGCTAAAAATAAGTTTGTTTTCTCTCCCATTTGACAGCCCTTCAAATATTTAGACATCTATTATAGTGGCCATACTTTTAGAAATAAGCATTGAAAAGTGGTTAAAGTTGGAATAAAATACTTGAAATTAGAGGTAAACTTAATGCACAGAATGCCACAACTCTTTCACATGACAGACCTTTGTACCTGAAGATAGCTTTATAATCCCCATATTTTTTCTTAAAATAAAAATCAGGAAATATGATCTAAAAATGGCCTGGAGTCTCTGGAATTGGTCTTTATTTAAAAAATATTTTTTTTATTGATTTCAGAGAGGAAGGGAGAGGGAGAGCGAGAGAGAGGTAGAAACATCATTAATGAGAGAGAATCACTGATTGGCTGCTTCCTGCATGATCCAATCCGGGGGATCAAGCCTACAACCCAGACATGAGCCCTGACTAGGAATGGAACGGTGCCCTCCGGGTTCATAGAGCAATACGTAACTACTGAGCCACACCACCGGGGCAAGTCTTCTCTTATGTTAGATGAAGAGTGTACTCTTCCTTACCATCCCAGTTTTGTTTTGCTTTTTTTTAGAAACATGTTTCAGACACAGTTGTCAAAATCTACAGTCTTGTTCCCTGTGACTTTAACAGAGGTGAACAGACATGCCCTGGTAAGGGATGTTTTCCTAACTCTTGTCATAGATTATGCAGATCTCACCTTTTTAAAGTTAAACACTGTCGTCTGAATGAGAATACACAGCTTAACTTTTTTAAGTACAGGTAGAGGAGGCAAGGATAAAGGGTGGGAAGGGAGGGGAAGAATGGAAGAATTGTTTCCTTCTTTATTCTCCAGTGACCAACTCACTCTCTCCTTTCCCCATCAAGTAACGCTCAGAACCTCTTCTTCATCTCGGAGGGGGAATACCAATTCATCTTTGTTATGAGCAGAAACTAAGTGCTTCACTCTTTTCCCAAAAGTGACGCAGGCTGCTTCCAGGAAAGCATTAGAAAAACCTCTACAAGAACTCCCTGAATTGTTGCTCTTTTTCTCTTGAGTCATTGTTGTGAATTAATGATGGGGGGGGGGATTGCATTTGGACAGAAGAAATGCAAGTTCTAGTCCAATATTAGGAATTTCTTGTTATGACTTTTGTACAGGAGAGTGGATCAAGTGTTCTCACTCAGCATGATCTGTGGGAGAGAAGGTCCAGCCGATTTACAGATACAGCTTTGCTCATGGTGGCTGGATTATGGTAGTTAAGGCCACAATATCTGCAGTCAGATCTAAACACTACCTACTTTCCAGTTTGGGCAGATTCCTTTCACTCTCTAAGCCTTCATGTCCTCATATGTAATAGAGAAATAATATCACCTATACCTCTTAGAGTTGTTGTGGGAAATAAGTGAATTAAAATGTATATAACAAACATTAAAGACTTTATTACTCTATCACTAAATGAGGCTCCCCTTTTGGATTTAATTCATTTTCTCTTTAATCTACACCGCCATGCAGTCTGTCTTTCATTAAAATATTATATAACAATATACATTTAATTAAAAAAATAAAGTAAAATTAAATATTTAATAAGTATTATAAGAATATTATAACAAAAAAGAGCTAGAAATCTGTTTTCTAAAATAAGAACTGGAAACCATTAAATAAATAAACCATTGCACACTGTGGTTTATTCAAGTTTGTGGATGACAAAATTAAATGGGATATTCTCCTCCATAGTATTTGATGTAAACACTCTGGGTCTCTTGACTGCTTGCTGTACCTACCATATATGCTTGGTCCAGAGCTTGTTTTCGGTAGTCTAATTCTTCCTCCAGATAGCCTTTGATTTTGCAGAATTGTTCCTATAAAAAAGGGCCATGTTGATAAATAGAGTCAGCTTAGTTAACCAGAAAGTGATATATAATCATATTGATCAGTGTTTTCTCTAATTCCATCACAAGACAAATCGCCAGTATTTGTAAGGTCATCGATTTTGTCGGTGAGGGAAATAGTTCAACTTTCAGCATCTCACACAGACAATGTGAAAATCAATGGAAAGAAGCACAAAAGACATAATGAACAATGCTTTAAAGGGTTTTTATGCCAATCCAAGAGTATAGATTTTGATAAGATAAATGTTCACTAATAAGTATATCTGTGCAAATATATTATAATAGTGTATTTTTGTAAGGATGTTATGAAATGTAATATAGGAGAGTTGGGCAATGAAAAACTCATGTGATGTCATCTGTGTATGATTAGCAAACACAAAGATAGATAAGAATTCAGAGTGGTGGAGACCCCACCCACCACCACAATGCTATTTAATGGATGTCTGTTCCTGAGGCAGAGCCAGCAAGAACTGGAGACAAATCTGATGTTCCTTTGCAGTCCTCAGCTTCTGTGTGCCTCTCAGATTGTGCACATTTTCCCATTAGTATTTAAAAACATATCTTTGTGTATAATACAGCCCCAAGTAGAGTCAGTTAGTTCTTTGTGTGTATGACTGCCTTCAGTACATAACCACCTGCAAGACTCATTCTGCTGGTGACTGTCCCGAGTACCTCTGAGCGCCAATGCCTAGAACAGTGCCCAGTACAGGTTGAATGTGTAATTAATTTTTGTGCACTTAAAGAGTTTTCAAGGGTATTTTCAATATAAACAGTTCTTGGCGACTTCTGGGAACTTCTAGGGTTTGTACCCAAAATAATGGGAAGGCTACAAACTTTCATCACTGCCAAGTAAAACTGGTAGAAATCAGTCATCTCCCATTTGCCTGTTAAGTTTTCCTCTAATTTTATGGTATCTTATGTTTGTACTCACCATGTCACTCTCCAATTCCATCATTTTCTGGTGCAGGGCAGCTTCTGCTCCTTCAATTTGCTGGATCCACTGAATAAGACAAAAGTGTTCAACATGACTCCTTGGAATGCCGTACTAATATATAGTGCTCTCCGCTGAGGTGTCAGTCAGTTCCCCTCATATCTCAGGAAAAGAACTAAGAACTGAAATGGAAACTTGGTGCATTTTATCTCTTAGTTCAGAAATAAGACTATTATAGTTTTCCATTCATTCATTCATTCATTCATTCAACAAATGTATTCATTGATTTCTCCTATGTGCCAGGTAATGTGCTAGCTGCAACCAACACACTTTTTTTCTCTCCCAACAACACATTCTTGCCCACATGGAGAACACTATTGCAGGCTTTCTTGGGAAGTGACAATTGCACTGGAATCTGAACAATGAGTCAAAGGTGATTAGGCAAAAATGAGGGGCAATTTCCAATCAGAAGGGATGTCCAATTCTCCATGATTTGAGGGAGCAGGATGAAAAAAAAGAATGCCAAGTAAGACTGGAGAATTAGCAATTTTTAATATATAAAATATCACAGCTAAGTGTTAAAGAATCATTTTTGTTGAGCGGAGACATTTTAAAGCACATAAAAAGAACTTAGAAAATTTTCTTAACACTTAAAACCCGTAATTCTCGCATGTGATGCTGATGTTAGCATCGATCAATTCTCTGAATAAATCTGGACTTTAAATATTACAGTGTGAACCTACCACACATATACCTTAAAAGAACAAGTTCTTATAATGTGTCTCTACCAAGTTAAATATCAGCTTATCCCTTCAGGAGGTAATGGGGCATAATTAAGCCTGTAAGATCTAGAAGCATACTACTTTGGGTCTAAATCCCAATTCTAGATTTTCATGGTTCTTTGGATTTGAAAGGCTACCTGATTTCTCTAAGCCTCAAC
This sequence comes from Vespertilio murinus, assembly GCA_963924515.1. Classification (NCBI taxonomy): domain Eukaryota; kingdom Metazoa; phylum Chordata; class Mammalia; order Chiroptera; family Vespertilionidae; genus Vespertilio; species Vespertilio murinus. The sequence goes on along the minus strand of OZ004708.1, from coordinate 22,018,765 downwards.
TTCCTTATCTGTAATATGGGATCAATAATAATGTGAAGATTAAAAGATGTATTTCATGTAACTAGGGAGAGCAAATCCCAGATATAATTTCACATGTAAATTCCTCAATAGGTATCCATAACAGATAAGGCCTTTTTTTAATTAAAAAGAAAATAAAAAGCATAACCACAAGGCCATTTCCACATTTTGCAAAGTTAACATTAATTCCTTTTGTTGTCTGGTACCTGGTCCATGTCAGCAAAATTTCCTTTTGATTATGCTTGGTTTGCTTGAATCAAGATGTTGAAAAAGATCATTTCACCATTTCTTTTCTTTTTCCTAATCCTAACTGAGGATATTTTTCACTGGTTTTTAAAGAGTGTGGAAGAGAGACAGAAAGACAGAGAGAAATATTGATATGAGAGGAACACATTGATTGGTTGCCTCCTATATATATGACCCGACCAGGGCCTGCAACCTGCAACCCGAATCAAATCTGGGAACCTTGAGTCTGCAGGTTGATGCTCTATCCACTAAGCCAAACCAGCCAGGGCAATTTCTTAAGTACCTTTTTATTTTATAGCCATTTTTAAAAATGTCTTTGTTTTGTTTGAGTATTGACAGGCTCATTTGATTTGTAGAATTCCCTCATTTCAGACTATAGTAAGCTGATTGCTTGCTCTTGGTTTCATTTAATTTATAACAAGCTTTATAACAGTTAGGAATCAAGGAAGCATCTCAAGGGACATATATAGTTCTCATTAGACCCAAGAATGTATACACAACTATCTACTATGTGCTGATTTCCAAGGCACCCTGAATACAGCCAGTTCTCAGACTTATCTACCTGCTCTTTCCTCTTCTTTCACTCTTCCTACCAGTGACCAGGTTTAGACACAAGGGGGCAGAGCACACTCAGGTTGGGCTTTCTGAAGAAGCCTGCAGTGAGCCACCAGCAGGTCACAGAATCCTTTGGAAGCAATTTGCATGTACACACCCAAGGAAAAGCCCATCAAAAGAGCCACATTCTAATTTACTGCCTCTCAACTGTTAACACCACAAGCCCCAAATGGCATCACTTGTCCTAAAGCCCATGATACTGAACCTAAACTTAACATCTGACCTAATTGCATGTTGTGACCATTACCAGGAATATAATCTCAGTCAAACAGTCTGGAATTCTCTTCACATCAATGAGGTCGTCTGTCCCTGGTGCGCTTCTCTCTTTCCCATAGGTTCAAGAGGCAACCTGCATGATAAAACCTTTGCCTGCCTCCCCCTTCCCTGCAAAAAAAGATGTCCTGGCCTAAAAATACTGGTTTCTTTTCTTTTGTTAATAGATCCCTAGCCCCACCCTTCTTCCTGTAAAAGCTTTCCATTTTTACAACATCTAAGAGCGCTGTTGTAGTTGCTAGATGGGATGCTGCCCAACCCACGGATGGCTTAAAAAGACAATGAGATCTTCAAATTTAAGAAAATGCCAAATGATTTCACTCATCTGTGGAATATAATGAACAAAATAAACTAACAGACAAAGTGAAAACTCAGGTAGAGAACAGACAGTTGTCAGAGAGGAAGGGAGCTGGGGGACTGGATGAAAAAGGTGAAGGGATTAAGCAAAAATAAGACAATACAAAACAAAACATAACAAACAAACACAGAAACCATCATAGACACAGACAACAGTATGATTACCAGAGGGAAAGGAGGGTGGCGGGGAGGTGGCAGAGGGTAAACGGGGACAAATAGAATTGAGTTGTGGTGGTAAACACACAATGCAATGTACAGATGATGTATCATAGAACTGTACACCTGAACCCTATATAATTTTATTGACCAATGTCACCCCGATAAATTAAATTAAAAAATCTTCAAATATACTCAGTTGAATTTTCTTCTAACAAAACTGTTCTTTACCAGTTTCCCATCTTGGTAAGGATTGCTTAAATAATGTAACTTAGAAGGTTATCCATTTTTAAAGTAATCTAGTTTTAAGAGACTTCAAAGCAAGAATGATCCATCCACCCACCCCAAATCAGTGTGTAGACTTTTTTTTGGTATGCGTTTTCATTCTATCTAGGCTGTCTCATCCTGAAAAATAAAATCTTTATTAGGTATTCAATAGCCCTACCCTGCTCTTTAGGTGTTAACACAGATATGATTTGAAAGTCAGTACAATTGATTACCTTCTCCGCCAAGGACAGCACAGTGCTGGCCTGAATTATGGCCACTTGCTCTTCATTTCTTAAATTCTGTGAAAAAGACAGAAACAAAAATAAACTGAAAACACTTCACATATTTGCATTCTCAGAAAATATTGCCTAAGTGCTTGCCATAGACACAAGTGCATGCAACCTTAACATATGTTCCATTTAGTAGTAATTCTTAACGAAGAGTTCATTGAAAAACCTATAAAAAGTATAGTGTGAGTTTCTTATACCTCTCAAATACTGGCTTGATTTTGTTTCACTATAAGCATCTTCATTAATAGTCATGTCATGAGAAAAGCATAAACCAAAATGAAATGGAGTAATCTCTGCACGGCAGTTTCATGCAAATCCATTGCTAATGTTCTCTCCTTTGACAATTGTTTAAGGGGAAAAATGTGCAACTTCTCAACCTACATGTATCATTCATTTAATATCTCAAAGAATAGTCCTCCCCCTGAATAAATATGCCTTGACCATGTCTGGAAGGTGTTTTTGAACAGAAAAAGGACTATAGCTTCCTGGTCCATTTTTATGTGGCTGCCACCAACCCTACTATTTAGCACCATTTGCAACTGCATGACTGATTAATTTCACGTTGGATGCCTCCAAGCAACAGTCAGGAGGCAATCAGCTTTAATCACTGCAGATGTGGTTGGCATTCAAATCAGAAACCTGCTCACGAAAAGCCTTTCACCAGTTCCCATTTCTGTCACTACCTTCCAGAGAGCCTTACAACTAATCCTTTAGCCACGCTGTCTGATAAACTGCTGATTCTCTCTGGAGAGCTACATCCTTCAGTGAGCATGGCCTCCCTCCTGCTATTATTTCACACGTGACACATTGGCAAGGATTTCTTGCCTCTTGTTAGGCAAATTCACATCTTTTCTGCACTTACTTAACTCATACTTACCCCATTGTCACCCAAGATATCAAGCTGCTTTATGAGATCAGGGATGTTCACATCCTGTAAAATCAAGAAGATACACTCAAGTCAAAGACACAAATGTGGCTTCTCATTCTTCCAGTGCCCCCAACTAACATAGAGAAGACATTTTAACCCTGCAATTCCTTGGATTTTCAGTCAGGCACACCTGGTTTTAAATTTCCACTGTGCTTCTTATAAGCTGTGTGAAGTTTGGAAAACTACTTAACAGTTCATTCTTAATTTCGCCAATTGCAAAATAAAGGTAAAAAATATCTCCTTCATAAGCCGATCTTGAGGAGCTAAACAGATTATGTACAAAGGAGTCCAGAATATAGTGAAGGCTTGCATTAGCTCATTAACTTTTTTATAATAGTTGCCCATATTTTCAGTCATGGTAGACTTCAGGTATAAAAAAATAGGTAATAATTATAAATAATGAGCCAACTTCATTCTAATTAATGGAATTCTGACTTGGTTGAGATTTTGACTGCCACATAAACTATAATGCAGTTCCTTTCTTTACTGAGCTTTAATTTCATCGTTTGAAAAACAACGGATTTTTACTATAATCCTGACATCAGATTAAAGCAAGTAAACCCCATTTGAAAGAGTTCCTTTGGATATAAATGACATCCATTGGATTATGTTGCTTATGATTTATGGAAAGAAAAAAGTATCCAAGGAAAAGATGAAGCAAAGTACTTTCATTTAATTAGAGCTGAATAAAAAAAAAAATACTTTGCTTTACAAATTTTCATGTAGCCTTGGAATGCCAGAGTTGAAACACTGTGAAAGTGGTTTAAGATGGAAGTCAAGGAAGCATAATTTTACTACCTTGTCCCTTCCACCTACCCCATACTTTCTACCTCCTTAGTACCACTGTCTCCTTTTATGTTCAAATGCAGTACAGCGGATCCTACCACAGGGGAAAGTCTAGCTCATTCCCATAGGCAGAGAGAAGGCAACTAATGCAGGATATTTGGCAGCTCAAAGTGGGAGCAGGAAGGGCCATGCAGAAGGTGAGGAGAGGCCAGGAATAGCGGGGGCTTCCCAGCTTTACTTCTGGAATAGATATTTGCCATGTGATTTCATTACAACAAAAGACAATATTGATCCCAGGAGATGGAGCCATCTCCATTCAACCTTAATATTATTTTCAATGTGTTCCAATATCACTACAGATAGAAGTATATTTTGTCGAACTGAGCAACATGTTATAAACTTTCAAAAGCGACATCTTCCCTAAATTAAGCATACCTAAAGAGATGCTGACCGAGAATATTTCAAGGTCTCTTTTAATGCTGAAATTCCAAGATTATGAATTCCACAGCACTTACAGCCAACATCACAACAGAGGGACTCAACAAGTACATTTTTACCCACATACTTGAAATATGTTTATTGAAGTACTGAATTCATTGGATGTTTCCTCTAGATAATTAAAGGTCATTATATTAATATTTTGAATTAATATTATGTTACTCCGTTCTAAATAATCATGGCTTCCTGTGTTCTTTGTTGTTACATTTCACACATCTGTCACACATTTATTTTATGTTCTACACATTTTCCAATGGACATGACTCCTTTAAATTGTTACCCAGTTTTCATCAAAATGACATCCAGGGACCGAAAGACAAAAGTCATGAGCAACCCGCCCCCTCACACACACTTTTCCAAGTCCCAATTTTTCTACTTTCTTACAGACATAAAACATCAAATATCTGCCTACCTTGACACCTTCTTTCATACAGTAGATCTGAAGAGCACTCACACCATCTGAGAATGGGTGAATTTGTAGATTAAATGGAGGGGACCGTCTCTCTCTTTCCTTGAAATATAGTGGAGAATATATGGGCATTAAAAAAAAGCAACAACTGATCAAGCACTAAACCAGTTGTCTGCTATTTCAGCAATGTATCAATATGACATTTGAAAAAAAAAGAACTCAAGATGTTCATGCTTAAATTTAATGGAAAGGACTGATTCGTCAACAAAATTATGGAATGGAATTTATAGATGATGTCATCCAATCTTGCAAATTTTTTTGATAAGGGAAATGTGCGAAGTGGAGTTGCAATTCAAACTATCTGAATATTTAGAGTTTTCAGGTATTACAAAGCGTTATCTTTTGACCATGAAGTTTTATGGCAGCTAACAGACCTTTGCATATTTAATCCACTCAAGCCTTATGAATAAGATACTGTATATGGCCTACCAAAGACAACTCTTTTTCATTGAAGTATACTGACTGCTAACTCTATCCTGACCTAATTTGAAAGAACCTCAAGAAGAAATTGTTGGCAGAATAAGAGAAATAAAATAAGAATGTTTCTTACATTTTAACATACATTCAACCAGATCCTAAGCCAGATTCTGCATGATACAATCAAAATCTTATTCAATTGATATGTTTTACTTAAAAAACAAAAACAACTCTAAAATTTGATCAGATTAATCAAAGTATTTCCCCAAACAAGTCACCCTGTTTCTTAGCTTTTGGCATAAATGCATTATAGACTAAAAAAGTTGACCTACAAATTCAAATGCATAATGATAAAATAATTTTGCAAATAGTACATTTTGAAATATAATTCTTAAGGTGACCTTTTTTGATTCAGAATTAAATGAAGGATGGAAATGATTATTTAAAAGCAATGAATCATTGATGAAGTTTGAAATCGATTCTTTCAATTATTTAAAGTTTATTCATTAGTCTTGTTCATCAAAGCATTAATAGTGCTGAAAAAATACAGTATCTGGGCAGACATCCTGAATTGCATTAATGCTTTACCACTCACTAATCACAGGACTTGGGTGATGGATTCAACCTTACTTGTCTCATCTATAAAACCTTGATAGTTGTTGTGAGGGCCAATGAGACTATGTAGCTGAAATGCTTAATTCAGTACCTCACACATAGCATGTGCTCCATGTGTGTTAGCTGTTATGATTATTATCATCATTATGATAATCATTTCCTTACTTCTAGCTCTAGGTTTCGAAACTCCAGCAGTTCATTCTGGTCTCTGGCATCCTGCAGTTCCTGTTGTAACCGGTGATTTTCTGCCTCCTGCTTTTCTATCTAATAAAGTAAATCCTCAAGTTAGGAGAACGTTGCCAATACAACTTTATAAAGCAAGCATAAATAGCATTCATTTACTCAGTGATAAAATCATCTAGAAAAAAAAGTCCCAAGTAGATGTGACTATGGCAAGTATTTGGCTTTCCTTCTAGTTATCCTTCGTTTGAGTTTTTCAGGTCATAGAGAAAAACACCAGAGGACACTTCCATTCATTGGGATAAAGTCTAGAAACCCTATGAGAGTGGATCTGAGGGTACTCATTATGGCCTTGTTGGGGATCCCAGAAGTAGATTTAATGGGGGTAAATAATGGAAATTTATACCTCTTATTTCTGAAGTTACAAGTTGTCAGAAAAAAAACCCCCACAAAAACATCTCTGATCATAGACAAACTTGGCTGAATTCTAGTTACCTTCAGAGTGAAGCCAAACTTTTCAATATGGAATTTAAAATCCTTGATATTCTGGTTACCAGGTAGCTTTCCAGTTTTAAATGTTACCACTCTCATCTCAACACATTCACAAATTCACATGAGCACATACACAATAGAATTTATAAATCCAGATCTACCCCATGGAGCTGTCTTTGCTCATCTGTCTGCCTAGGAGGGGTTCCCCCCACTTCTTTTATAGGTGAGGAAATTCTACACTCCCTTGAACACCACGCTCCAACATCTCCTTCTATAAGAGCTTCCATGTTTACCCATTCAGAAATAATAACTCCTCCTCTGTTTTCCTATAGGGCTGTCCTATAGGACTTCTGGCATGGAATTAAGTTGGTTGTGTATGAACATGCCTCATCCTATTTACAGGGTCCACGTCTACAAGGTATCAACAAATTTCATGATCTGCAAAGGGATATGGGCTGCCTTTGATATTAGCTATTCGGGTAGACATTACTCACAGTAATTATTTAAAATCTGAAAGTTAAAAATAAAAAATAAAAAATATGGGCTTTTCAGCATAGAATGGATTTTATTTTCCAAAGTACACATACTTGAAGTAAGATGTTTTGCTTTATTATTGTTTCAGTTTTGTTTCACTCTTAAAAATTTGAGCTCAACATTCTGCTTTTAATCCAAAGAAATCAAGACCAAATGAAATTAGATAGAAGACATAATGGGAATTATTTTTTAGATGACAAAGAGATGTAATAGCACATATTACTGAGCATCTCTGAGACTACTAAAGTCCTCTTTTTCTCATAGTCTCATGATATACACAACTTAGAGGAAAATAAAGATGGGAAAATAGTGAGCTATGTGACATTAATTCAAGTCAATTCAAGTTTTGTTTTGTTTTTAAAAAAATATATTTTATTGATATTTTACTGAGAGGAAGGGAGAGAGATAGAGAGCTAGAAACGTAGATGAGGGAGAAACATGGACCAGCTGCCTCTTGCACATCCCCTACTGAGGATGTGCCTGCAACCAATGTACATGCCCTTGACCGGAATCGAACCTGGGACCTTTCAGTCCGCAGATCCTCGCTCTACAACTGAGCCAAACCAGTTTCTGCTCAAGGTTTTTTTTTTTTTTTTTTTTTTTTTTTTTTTTTAAATACTAGATTGTTGTGGTCAAGTAAAATTTCTAATGTTTTTAGAAGTTGACTTAGATCACAAAAAGATTCTACTTTCTACCATCTTGGATTAGGACTAGAGATGGGATATTTGGGGAAATTCCTGGTTCTGGTATTTAATGCTAGCAAGTAGATAACTGGTTTGTAGGTTGTAATTCACAGATTAGAGCCAATGTGTAATGAGGTTTCTTTGTAGGAAACTTTAACCTTTCTGAGAGTATGAGTTCTCAGTTCTAAAATACCCACCTACCTTGTATCTATCAGCCCTATCTCTAGTCATGCATAAAGTGAGATAGGATGTTCTAACTCTGCCAGGCCAGAGGGGAAGGAGGAAAAGTACCGTATCTTCTTTCCTTTCTCTGTGGTTAATTTCTATTCCTTGTCAAAGCTAGTAAATACTGGCAGAGATTATTCTAAGATAATTTCTATATAATTTTGGGTAGACCTACATAATTATTTCCCTTATTCCAATGAGCTTTCAAATTCTGTTTTTGTCAAGAAAAATATAAAGGATTATGTTGCAATTTTCAAATTATATTCCTGGAAAGTGAATACCAAAGGAAAAGCCACCTTTGAACTTAAAATGACCTGTTATATTTCATTGCCCCCAATCAAAATAACCTATCAACTGGGACTAAACCAGGCTTTTGCATCTTGATTTGTTGAACAAAACCCTGGACATGAGATTTTGTGCTTTCGGGGAATAATTGCCAAAGTTCTTTTTATTATAAAAGAAAAAAAATTAACAGCCAAGTTGAGCAAAAAAGATTAAAAGTGAAAACTGTCTGTGATAGACTGCAGCATGGTCTTGGAGTCATAACCTGTCACTTCCTTGCACAAAATAACAAGTCCTATTCATAGTGTGCTTTTTGTAGATGGACAACCACAAGGATGTGTGCACGTGTGTGTGTATATATATATATGTATGTACAGCATACATACACTATATATATATACATATGGTTTACACATCAATAGGTGTCAGGGATCACATCCTTTTGCGTCGGCGCAATGCCCAGCACAGAGCCATGCACACGTGCCACTCCACTGATGGTGATGGCGGTGACAGGGATGCAGTCGAGCACGCAGCAGAGGAGAATACAGCGCCGAGAAGCCACCCCTTCCCTTGGCCCCTGTGCCACTCCTGAGAGGACCCCTGCTGCTCCTGGATCTCTCATCATTGCCTCCTCTGCCCCACTAGGGTATTGCGCCCAACATACCTTTTCTAAAAGCTCCTGGTTTCTCTTAATGAAAAGTTGTTTATCTTCTACCCAGTGTGAATCCTGTTTGACAAAGAATATCGCGCAGTCAGCATTTCAGAGTGGCACGAAAGAGCCCGTGTTGTCAAACCACTTTGCCAGAGCGGTCTTCTTTTCACCCAGTTTGTTTGCCTGCCAACCACTGGCAAATGACACCCACCCCTGCCAGCTCCTTATTCAAAGACACTGGGGCCAAAGTTGCCAGGAAAATTTAACCCCCTTTTCATTGTCGCTCACTACCACTACCTTTTTCAGTCTAAATAATCCAGGACCAGCCTTCTGGGGACTCAGAAGTGACCACACAGGCAAAAAGTGACAAGGGTCAGAATGCACACAGGCTAGATACATATGGATGGAAAACATTAAAATGCAGAACCATAGATGTAGCATAGAGGCAAATGCAGCTGCAGGGCTGGGTCTTGGTCTTAGTTGTTTATGACCACTCTAGGCTAACGGTACAGAGCTTCTCTTCCTCTGGCATTCTCCCTCTCGCCCAACCTCATTCGCTGTTGTAGCTGGGTGCACGCTCTGGCCAGAAAGACACCAGGGACAGAAACATAGCGCTGAACATTCTGGCACATTTGAGAAAGGTCACTGTGGAGAGCCAAGCCGTGTCCTGGGTGTGGCCCATGCACAAGGGTGATCTAGAGGAAGGTCAGATCGAATTGCCAGCAACCAAATGCCTACCTGCCCTTTCTGAGCCAGGGTCGCTTCCAGATCTTCAATTTTGGCTTTATACCTTAGCACCTCTGCCTGGAGCTGTTCTTGAGCCTGGTGAAATCAAAAATCCAGAAGTCAGTAAGTAAAACGGTAATTCAATATTTTTCTTCCCATCATCTTCCTTGATTAGAAATCAACAAGGAAAAAAAGAAGATTCTATGACCAAAGAATCCCTTAAAACTATTTTTATGATCTAAATTCTTGCTTAAAACTTCCAGTGGCTCCTTTTGCTATTGGGTTAAAATTCAAACTCTTTAGTTTGAGACTTCCCGTTATATTTCTAATCTTTTCCCATTGTTCAGGAACACCACAGTCCACCCCTTACTTGCTGGGGATCTTCCTGTCTCCTAAATATGCTTTGTGAGTCTACAACTTGCTCTCATTTGAAAAGCCTTCTCCCATTTTGCCTCTCCAAAATCTTTTCATTCATTCAGTGCCATCTTTGTGACCTAAATATAAATCGAATCATTTATGTATGTATGAGTCCATTATATGTCAAGTATTGTGTGTATTAATAGTTTTTATCACTGATCTTTTAAGGAATAACCCTATTTTATTTAGTGTAGTAATTTATTCTTAGATACTCTTATATTTTCTCTGTTTATAATTCTATTTTATGCAAAAATTAGGTTTTGTTTTTCTGAATATACATATATTTTTCTCTTCTCTTATGATCTGCATAAATTCTTTGTTACAAAGGTGAATAAAGTCAGGAATGGTAGGTATTATTTCCTTATTCCCTATTGTGAGGAGAGTATTTATTTGGACTGTTAAATGTTATATTTATCTTTATCAGGTTAGAAAAATGCCAAGCTTAATTTTGCTAAGAATTATTTTAACTTTGAATGGGTGTTGCATATACTCTATTTTTTTTCTTGCATCGAAATACATTAAAACTATTTCATCTATATTATATTGTCTATTTTTTATTTCTATTTTGAATTTACTACGTTGCTCTTTTTCCAGCATCTTGATTCATTTTAGATTATTTTGCTTTGAATGTTGTGTTTTTTTATTTTATATTATTCTAATAGCCAGAGATAAAGCTAAACCTTTATTTAGATGGGAAAGTGAGGTAAGAAAAAGACAAGACAATTTCTATATGACTAGCTCTCCAAAACACAAGGCATATGCTATTATTTTAATTGGCAATACTATATTGATAAGAGTGTTTAATATATGCTGATAATGAAGACAACAACTATTATAGTTATAGGACATAAATATGAAGGCGCACACATATACCCCTTTCTGATTATTGCTTTTTTGAAAACATATTTACTCATATATATGTATGTGCATCTGTATACATGTGTCACTACTTAAAAATATATAACTACAATATCTATCCTTTCCCACTAAGCAATTAACAGTAGGTCCTACAATACCCCTCATCATACTCTAGACTAGTGGTTGGCAAATTGCGGCTCTCGAGCCACATGTGGCTCTTTGGCCCCCTGAGTGTGGCTCTTCCACAAAATACCAAGGCCTGGGCAAGTCTATTTTGAAGAAGTGGCATTAGAAGAAGTTTAAGTTTAAAAAATTGGGCTCTCAAAAGAAATTTCAATCGTTGTACTGTTGACAGTTGGCTCTGTTGACTAATGAGTTTGCCGACCACTGCTCTAGACCAAGGATGGGGAACATCCAGCCCACAGGACGTATACGTCCCATGGGTTAGCCCTGCCAGGGCATTAGGGGTGAGTTCATTAAATGTTTGACCAGATACATAGCAGGCTAATTTCTATGTTGATTATTTTGTATGGCCCGGAAATCATGTTATAAATATCCAAACGGGCCCTTGGCAGAAAAAGGGCCTGTTCTAGACCCTCTAAATAGGAAGGAGGATAAAACCACTGGAAGATCACACTCCTTTTTGCCCCTTGTTAATGAATCTATGAGGCATTTATGGCATGGTGGTTCTAACTCTGAACTCAGAAAGTCTAGGTTCAGATCCTAGCTGTAATCTAAGCTACATATTCTCATTTTAATTGAGCTAAGGTACACTTAACTCTTCCTAAGATATTATTTCCACTCTTATAAAGAGAAGATAACAAAAGTATTTAATGCATAGGGCTATTTTAGGATTACATGATATAAATGTATATAACGTGTTCAGCACAATGTCTGGAATACAGCAAGCACTAAATAAGTGTTAAATGTTAGTATTGTGTGTTTTTATTTTTATATTTTTGAAATAGGCTTATGAGAGGCAGTTGTAAAAAAAAAAAATGAAAGGAACCTCTGATCCAGTAAGACCTGAGCTGCAATCTCAGTTTCCCACTTATTACCTGTGTGATCTTAGGCAATTCAATGAACCTCTCTCAGCCTCAAATTCCTCTTTTGCAAAATACCTGCCTGTGGGAGCTGTCATGGGGATTAAATGAGATGTTGGAAGTGGAAAATTTTGGTAGGCTGTCAATGTAATGCTGTGTACTTATTAACTAAGAAAATAAACTGGCTAACCATTGCTTTTGAAAGATAAAAGCGGTGGTGTGTGTGTGTTTTCCTAAGGAAGAAACTGAAAAAATGGATTATCAACATTCAATATTGTCTAGTTTTGAAAATGTAAATGTTCAAATAGCGAGATACTCAACTATCTAAAAGAAACAAAAGCATTGATCCAGGCTGGTTCTAATGCCTCTAGATCCAAGGCTTGTTGACATAAAAGATACAACAGTTCAAAAGCCGTCGAGGACAGGAGGGCACATGGAAAGCTACCCTATTGATATTTTTATGTCCATGATTCTTTGATGCTGCGAGGGCTGCATACAAAGCCAGTTCTGAGCACTCTCCGAGACACTCACTAACCTTGGCCTCCCTCTCAGCGTCGATGATGCCGCCAGTCTGCTCCTGCAGGAGGGCATACGCTCTTTGGAGGGCCTGGTATTCTTTTGTTAGTTGTCGAAATCGTAGCTCAGATTCTTCAGCTGCTAAACTCTTCAGGTATAAAAAAAAAACGAAGAAGAATTATACTATGTTCAGGTCCTGGGTCCAATGTGAAATATTAACCTACTTAAAAAAATTATCTTTATTGTTGAAAGTATTACAGATGTCCCCTCCCCTGCATGGACACCATCCACCTCAATCCCACCCCCTCCCCAGGCCTTCCCTGCACTATTGTCTGTTCATGTAAGTTCAGTGCTGTGCATGTAAGTTCCAAAAGTTAAAGGTTTGTTTGATTTTGAATTCTGTGTGACTTATTCTTAATTCTAAAGTATGTGGATGGACAAAACTACTGTGGTACTTTAGAAGAGGGTGTTGGGGGCTGGGTCAAAAGGTGAAGGGATTAAGAACTATAACTTGGTGGTTACAAAATAGTCCCAGGAATATAAAATACAGCATAGGGAATATAGTGAATAATATTGCAATAATTATGTATGGTGCCAGGTGGGTACTAGAAATATGGGGGGAGAGGACACTGTAAAGCATATGGTTGTGTAACCACTCTGCCATACACCTGAAACCAATACAAAATAATATTGAAAATAAATTGTAATTGAAAAATAAAATTTAAAAAAAATACTGTAATACTTTCAAGATGGACACCACAGAAATTGCTTTACTATTTATTTTAATAGGAGAAGCATTTGTTTGCACATTTCTAATTATTACCTCTTTGGGCTGGGTTACAGTCCATATTGGACCCAAATGAGAAGAATGTGTACCCTGATTATGGGTCCAACTTTGAGAAAATGATATTCATAGTTTTAGTCTCACTTGTTTTCAATACATTCATATCCAACAACTTCTTCCCCAGATAAATTATGAAAAACATAGCTCTGCAGCTTAAGATCTCAAACTTTAGAGCACAATACAATCACCAGAAAGTTCTTGGGAAAATGCAGATTTTGGGGTTCCACCCTATAAATCCTGGGTCAGGAGATGTGTGGTAGGGTCTAGGTGTTTTCATTGTAATTGAACTCCTTAGATGGTTCTGATGGGGGTGGTTGACAGTGCACACTGCTTAACTGTGTCTCAGATTATATCTACCAGCTTGTTCCTTGGTTCACAGGTTCCCTCGCTGAAGAATTCGGGATAGTAACTTTTATTTTGAAAGAAGTCTTCAAGTTACAGAGCTGAACTTTAGAGAATCTTGTAAAAGGGCTACATGACACAAGTGAACTATTTTCTAAGAGGTATCAAAATCAAGTGTGCTCTCAAAATTGGTCTGAAGTCTTGTTTCACTATTATGAAATCATTTTGTGTGGCTCAAAAAGGAGATAAAGAAATGAAATGCCTTTTCTCCCCCTTAAAAGAAAGATTTGGTAACATTATCACCAAAGACTAGAGAAAGACTTACTTCATCTAAGTCATCGTCGGGAGTAGCTGGTGTTCGGTCTGTTCGGAATGAGGCCATGGATGATGTCTCTGAGTCCATGGAGTCATCGTCATAACCAATAAATGGGTCCAAAACAGGCCTCTAATGGAGGGAAAGTACATATTTACTGACACAGGGAAAAGTTGACACATTATTAAAGCACTGTCAGCTGGCATACATGCAAATTATTATAAAAGACATGGATCCTTTAATGCTTCCTTGATGAAATAAAAATATGGAGATGACCATAACAATTCCAATGAGTGTTTGTCCCATATTATTCCATTTCTGATATTTTTTGGAAGACTCACTAATATTGACTCTCTTCATAAAAACATCATAGCGTCTTTTATAGTAGTACATTGCATACCATGATGAGTTTATGTCATTTACTCCTTTCAGCATTTAAAACTAATCAAGGGGCTATGAGAGGCCATGCATCTCTGTGAAGAGAATTATCCACTCCGAAGTCTTACCACTTAATTCCATAACCAAATGAAATGATGTCCCCAGTAAAACCAAAAAATCAAACAAACAGAAATTAAACAATAAGACTTTGTGATTTTATCTGTATTATAAAAATCCAGTGGCCCTAACAACTTAACCAAAGACCAGCATGGTTGGGGCTGTGTACTTGGTGAGGCACGCTCGGGTGGAGTGTGACCCTCTCTGACTTGTCAGATAACCCTTTCTACGTCAAGCCTTCTGGCTTCCTAACTCAGAGAAAGTCATACTAGAGCAAACCTTTCCAGGTTAAAATGTCTTGGACTTCCGAAAACTGTCAAGAGAAGAGATTTTCTTCTAGTAAATAAAGCCCATGGTTTGAATTTCTCAGGAACAACTGACTTATCACATCTTTGCAGGAAGATTCCTTGGCAAGCCTCACTTCTCTGGCTGTGGCAAAGCCTGCTAACCTAGTTTTCTCATTACCTTAATTGGCTTGGAACTTCTTCTATGCTTTCTTCTGCGGATGAGCTTTTCTCGGTCCTGGAAAACAGACCAAAGACTTTTCAGACCTTGAATTGGTACGTTTTTCCTTATAGGTTTTGTTGTTGTTTGCTTTGTTTTGCTTTGCAAAGACAGAGTTGTTTTTCCCAGAGACAGTACATATTTCTATTTAAGTTACGATTATATTGCCTGACTGATGTGGCTCAGTGGTTGAGGAGCAAACCATTAACTATTCCCAGCACATGCCTGGGTTATAAGCTTGATCCCCAGTAGGGGGCATGTTGGAGGTAGCCAATCCATGATTCCCTCTCATCATTGATGTTTCTATCCCTCCCTCCCTCTCCCTTCTTCTTCCTGGAAAAAAAAAGTTTATGTTGTATAAATTTTAGCAACATTTGGGTTTGAAGCCTGAATGTTTTAAAAGTAAGGCTATTCTAGCACTTGTCCTAATAATCTATGTAGATCTGAGAGCCTCACAATGAGGAAGCGCGCTGTGTTTCTAATCAGAACCCTTTGTTTTACACTCACAGATCAAACAGCTCTGAAAATAGTTACTCATATTCTCCCAAAGCACAGTGCTGCAGTTTTCTCAAACCCAAGATTACTTCCAATTTAAATGTTGAAAAAATATCATTTCACAACAAAGGAAAGCCTATTCTTTCTTTCAATCACTTGACAGGCATAGAAAACTACCTCAGACTATTCCTGGATCCTTGTTCTCCCCCACAGCCTCTGGAGAGGGGAACAGTGTCTTGGTTGACATCATCTAGTGCAGTGTTTTTCAACCTTATTCATCTCATGGCTTATATAAACTAATTACTAAAATTCTTTTTTAAAAAAAATATATTTTATTGATACTTTACAGAGAGGCAGGGAGAGAGATAGAGAGCCAGAAATGTCAATGAGAGAGAAACATCGACCAGCTGCCTCTTGCACACCCCCTCCCGGGGATGTGCCTGCAACCAATGTACATGCCCTTGGCCGGAATTGAACCCGGGACCTTTCAGTCCGCAGACCGATGCTCTACCACTGAGCCAAACTGACCTCGGCTAATTACTAAAATTCTATGGCACTAAATATATATATATATATATATATATATATATATATATATATATATATATATATATATATATTGCCGATAAGACAAAAATAGGTATAATTTTGATTCATTCACACATGTTGTGCTGGCTGTTGTCATATTTTATTTGACAATTTTAGGGAAAAGAAATCAGTGTCTCTAGCCAGGTATTGCATGTTTTGAAAATTCTTGCAGCACACTGGTTAAAAAAATCACTGATCTAGTGGCTTCTGAAGGGTGGGGGAGGTTCTCATTGAAATTTTCGGGGAAGCGAAAGTATATCTAGAAATAATGACTTCTTGATTCATGCTTGTGAATAGAGATATCCTGGGAATTTGGTGTTCATGCACAGTAAGTACTTCAGGTATTTACTGTATAAATTCAAAGGTAGGTCATGTAAGAGTCTGCTTGACATGCCTCAATGTGTCCAAAAGTAAGAAACTTTTAGCTTAAACTCAGGATATTTAAAACAAAACAGATCTCTCAAGCCCTCGACTAGTGAGCCTGTCAGATTTATATGTGACGAAGGGCGTGGAAGTGAAGGGAGAGGCCGTGTTTGATAAATAAGATGGTGTAAGTCATTGGTGTGAACCTTTCTGATTTCTCACTTTTATGTGCAAAAATATTTTGATCATGCAACTTCAATATATCTGAAACTTAAAAAAATGTATGCTTAGATTACCCTCTTAATAGAGTATATGCATTAGAACATATACTCAGCACAGAACATTTTAAAAGGGTAAACCACAAGTAATCATATACAAAAGTTATAATCTTTTCTTCCCTGGGCTCTACATCACCTTCCTCACCCTCTTGGGAGACTATGGCCTAAAACCCCCATCACTAGCTCCTCAGGACCTTGGCCGGGTCCTGAAGTGAGAGCGACCAGAGGTGTCATTCACAACCTAAAGACAGTGAGTCAGAGAGGAAACCCAAAGGCATAAAAGGTCTTAACCCACAGCTGTTGGTCACACAGACTTTAGCCAGATGCAAATGGGAATAACACTCGCTCTTCTTGCTTCATCAGGCGCTGAAGTCATGGTCAGAAGATCCGGACTGCAATTTCAGCTCTCTCACTACTTGTGATGTGGCTGCTCAACAAATATTTATTAAACTGCAACTATGTGCTAGGCACTGACTTAGGATTCGGGAAACAAGAAGCATATAGCCCCGTTATTATTGTGCGTGCACTATTTAACCTGTAGATCTCAGAATCTTACCGGAGGCAATTATAAGATATACCCACATGTCCTACCTACTCACAGTACAATGCATTTGAAAGTTTGTAGCTATTATGTGCGTTACCAAATTAGTTAACAGATCAATTTATTGTAATTACTGATGATCAGATTATAATTATAAAGGTATAAAACAGTTCAATAATATAAAGTAGTTTTGGAATAGTCTCTTGAACCTGTTTACATATTAAACATAGAAACTTGGCCCTTTGGGGCTAACCCAAAATTGTTAAGTGCTTCCGGTGTAGGGTGGTGCCTTGGCTACTTGTCCTTGGAAACGGCTTAGGGTTCATTGATTGATCAAGACCTACCCTGGTGAGCTCATCAATAATGTTCTGCTGCTCAATGACCTGAAGTTTGAGAAACTCTGTCTCTTGTTCTTCATTAGCTTGATCGAGGTCATTCAGAGATTTTAATTTTTTCAAGGGTGGATGGGTTGTTATTTTTTCTCTCTGGATGGGAAAAGAGGAAGGTACAGGTGGAGACTTTAAACATCCCAAATGTTAGTGATTAACATAAACCATCTATAGAAACTTTATGAGGCTCCAGCTAAATGTGAAAATCGCACAGCTTCAATACACACACGTCCTAACTAAAACTCCCAGGTACACTTTATCTGCTATAATCAGTCAAAATCACTGGCAATGTCTGGCGGCCTCGACAGCTGTAGTGAACGTCTGTGAAGGAGTGCACTGGCATATGGCTTGTCCATACATAATACAAAAGATGGCATCTATCCCCCCACGATCGTGAAAGCTCCGAGAAGATGAGGGTACCACTGCACAGTTCTGTGAAGGGCACATTAGTGGAATTCTTGGAAGGAGGTGTCTGGCTGAGGAGCTCTATGAAACTGCTTCTCCGTTTTAGACCTTTTGCAGAGGGTGTGCACATTCCTGGAAGCACTCCCACTGTTCTGCAAATTTAGAAGCTCTGTAAAGTCTAGAGCCAGCAACCATCTTTTGCCTTTTTTTTCCCCTTAAAGGTTCCTTGCTTACATAAGGAAAAATCTGAGCTTTCATAAATAGCATTGTATTTAAAAAACAAAGCTGAGAGAGAGCAAAAAGCCAGGTGACTGGGTAAACTGAGAAAGGAAACTGCGGTTTTAGAGTCTGGGACACCCACCATTTCAGAATTTTCCTTGGTAACGGCCTTCAGCTTCTCCTCCATGCGTTGCAGAGACAGCATCAGCTCATCGTTTCTCTTGGCGAGGCACTTGTTCCTTTCCAGGAGAGGTTTACACTGTTTTTCGGTTTCCCGCACGCGCTTTAACTGAGGAGACACAAGTCACAGTTTCCTTGAATGGCTTTTCATCACGTGCTTCATAACCCTCCAACAGTCTGTGACCTTAAAGGTGGTGCTGCCGAGATGCTGCTTCTGGAAATGTTCAGGAAGAGGAATCGCACACCTGCTCCCCTAGACTCCTCAAGCTGAGGTACCCCATCCACTCAGCCCCAGCCCACCCTGCTCGCACCCGCCCTGGGCCTCATTGGCAGGAAGAATCACACGCACAGTCACTAAGCAGTACAACCAGGACCCAACCCAAACCTGGTGTTCCCCGAAGCCCATTCTTGCCATCAGAGAGCTTGCCAAGTCTCCTGACTCACACTTAAGCTGTTTATTTTTAGGACAGTGTTATTGAGAAAAACAAAACAAACAAAACATATTTCTGAAACTCTGTTGATATTTGTGTTTTAGGACAACCAATTCTCACCAAGCCTTGGTAAAGTATGGTTGTGCTGTTAACTAGCCACAGTAAACTGTGACCATAGTCTGGTTGGCCCCTTTAGTCGAAGCAGGGTTTTCAACCTCTGCGCTCTCACATTTGGGGCCAGATTTTACTTCTGTGGTGACAAGCTGTTGTGTGTATTGTAGGAAGTTTAGCAGCATCCCCGGCCTCTGCCCATTGGATGCCAGTAGTTTTGACAACCAAAAATGTCTCCAGATGTTGTCCAAATTGCCTCTAGTTGAAAAATACTGGTTTAAGTTTGTAAATGTTGGCACAGGGTAATCATGAACAGTCTCCCCTTTTCCTCTCAAAACTCCCATTTGGATGGCATATTTTATGGTAAATAATATATTTCCATGTCAATGTTCTCATGATTACTTCATTCATTTCATACTAATGGTTCTGAATGTGAGTTTGCATTGGGGGTGGGGTACTAAAATAAGGAATGGGGAGGGGTGTATCAGATATACTTATGAGTACCTACCATTTGGGGAATTGGTGGGATAGGAGACTAAGCTACCTATGAATACTTTAAAAAGCTCCTGTAATTCTAAAGCAGTATCCCCCAACTGTATCCTAATCACCCTTTGAAAACTCCCATCTTATTTCAAAGGCCAAAGCTGAATGTATATTTCATGATAGAAGTCAGCGTAGTGGGTAACTTCAGAAGGGGTCACAGGAAGCCGAGGTCTGAGATACTGGTAATCTTCCACTTACTCATCTGGGTGGAGTTATATGGGTATATCACTTAGGGCACATTTATTGAGTTTGCCTTTATTATTTGTGGATTTTTCTCTATTGTTATACATCCATAACATCATATATACTTCTATCACATAATGCTTAACCCCAAAATAAAACATTCTGGTTAGAACTCACCAATTCATTTCGTTCATCTCCAAGCAAGGTATTCCTGTCTTCTAATTTTCTTATAGTAGCATTCAATTCAGCTATTCTCTTTTGATTTCTCCGCAAATCCTACATATGAAAGTTAAAATGGGTAATTTGTCAACAACACTATTTCCAAAAGTTTGGAATACAGTTTATAATAGTAATAGGCTTACATCCTTTCATCTGGCTTATGAGGTGAGAGTAAAAATGTTCTCTTATTCAGAGAAGAGCAAATATTTACCCTTTTTGAACCCCCAATATTTACCACCTGGGGTTAAGACCAACCCTAGTTGAAACTGCAGATGACTTTTATGTGGCAGCTACTCTCTGGAGCTTTGACTCCTGGCAAAGGGAGAGGTAGATGTCTGGATCAGTTCATTAAATCTGTGAGCTATGAGATGACAATCATGTTGTGATTACATGAGGTTCAAGGAGCATTCTTCTGTTGTGGCTACATATTGCTTCCCACGGCTTAGAAAGTATCCTGCTATGAAACTTAACCAAAGGGCTCAGCTGGCGTGTCTCAGTGGCTGAGCTTTGACCTATGACTCAGAATGTCACTGCTGGGTTCCTGGTAGGGGCACATGCCGGGTTTGAGGGCTCGATCCCTAGTGTGGGGCCTGCAGGAGGCAGCTTATCAATGATTCTCTGTTATCATTGATGTTTCTATTTCTTTTTCTCCCTTCCTTTCTGAAACCAATAAAAAATATATTAAAAAGATAAACTTAGCCATAAAAGGGATAGAGTATCAGGTAGAAATGGGGTTTGTAAATTCTTGCATATTCCTGGAGAATATGCAAGTGAGAAGGTTGGTACATGACCTTCATGCGTAGTAGAAAGAAACAGACTATATGATAGCCATTGCTGGTATATTTTGCTCAGGGCAACTGGCTTCCTAACTGGCATAATTGTCATGGATCAGCTTACACATAGCAGTCATAGCTTAATTCTATTCTCTAGAGTCCATAGGACCATTATCATCACACTCTTGCAATGCCATTATCATCTTACATTTTGATAGTGCTGTATTGTTGACAAGGCAGTTTCACATTCACTATATCCTTCGATTCGCAGTATCCTAGAGGATTCAGCAGAACAGGTAAGATTTGGGGAGGTCTAACTTGCTCAAGATCTCGTGGCTAGTATCAATAAATCAATACCCAATATGCCAACCATGTGCCAGATACTGTGTTCAACATTTTATATACCACATCTTCTAAAACTTAGACCAGCCTATGGATACCACTATTGCCTCTCTTTCACAGATGAAGAAACTCGACTAAGATCACATTGTAAATGGCAGATCCAGGATTTGAACTAAAAGGTCTGACTCTAGAGCCCATTCTCTTGCTAATTCTGCTAACATTCAAAGCAGATGTCAATGATAGAACAAAAACTTACATCTGCTAACTCCAAGTTCATCAGTCTTTTTCACCACCTACTGGGGTATAGATATGCTGAATACTCATTCATAAATTATTCATTACTTGGTTCTAAGTACTACTTTGGAACCTGTCTCTGTTCCTAAATAATTCATTTTCATCTTTTTAGCAGCTAAATAATTGGAAAGGTATAAGGTATGAAAGTCAATTATGTACAAGCTGATTTCTATCGCTGCCCTGCTGAAAATAATGTCTCATATAAAATGTCGAACATCCACAGGAATAAGTGGCAAGCTCCATCAGACTAGAAGCCTTCAGAGGATGATATAAATGCTTTAGCCTCTTATAGTTACACATTCTGACCCTGTAGATGATAACCATCTTTACCAATTTCCAACCCAATCGTTCACACAAGGGAAAATTACCAGTCTTGGCACGAGGCAAAGCGTTTTCATCTAATTTATGATTCTTTATAATGGGCTGGAGTTTGAGCAGATATTGATGGCTAGAAAAATTCTATGAAGGATTTTAAAAGATCTGTAATTCTCTTGTGATCTGCTAATGCAGTGTGTACACCACTTTGTTGTCTATGAGTTTAGAAAACCGTGTTCCCAAGGTACTAGCTGGTTTTATAGTAGGAGATGGAATCGATTTCTTTGCAGTAAACAGGAAAAGAGCTTAAGTGAAAAGTAAAACTTGGGAGCTAAATAAAAGATGACTCCTGGGTTCGGAACTTCAACTTGAACAGACTTACAGGGCTGCTGCAGTGTTCCGAGCCATCGCCAGCTCTCCCCGGGATTTCTCGTTTTGGGCTGCTCATGTTACACTCAGCTTCCTTGACCAGAAAGAGTTGCTCATCCAAAGCCTCCTTCTGCAGTTGGAGTTTCTGTACATAGCCTGTCTGAGTCTCCAGTTCCTTTTCCAGGGAAAAGATGATCCTGTCCTTGGCTTTGATTTCATCCATCTGAATTAAATGACACCCAGGACATTTTATTTAACAATGCTGTAAAGAAATGCATTTTTACAACAGCTTTGAGTGGGACTCCTTTCCGCTGATTGTTACAGAACAAAGTCATGAGAATATCTAGTGGATTAAATTCATGAATAAGGCGATGCTGGGTAATGAGGGACTATCCTAGGCTAGTTAGGTATCAAAGAGAGTCTTTTTTCTCTCTCTCTGTATGTTCTATGTAGATAGATGCCTTGACTCAATACATTATTTGAAATGATTTGGGTTGGTTGGATATGGAAAGAAAAGGCTCACTTTAAAATGGGGTATTAGTGTTCATAAAGACAGATGCTAAATATTCCATTTTAGTGTTTCCCAGAACAATGATGGATGTCACCTCCTCTTTGGGAGAATAACCTTTGAGTTCAGTTCAAATAGCAGTAGCCACCAGGAGTAGGTTATTTTGTAACTGGAGTAGCCACAGACTTCCTAGGAGCCTAGTCATTTCCAAAGGCCAGCATGTTTGCATCCAGATTGTGAATCTGCAGCGAGGTCCTTCCGTGGTTCATGCTGTCTAGCTCTTTCCATTCCTACCCATGTTTCAGAGCAGCCAATTCTTAGCAACCATTTTATCCTTCCTGTCAGAAAGCCGTGGTTGGAACAAGAGTAGGGATGGAAAGTACCTGGTTTTATTAGCACTTCTTTCCCTCCTCCTCCTGTGGGATGGATTTATTGATCCTAACACTCATTTCTGCTAAGTCTGCACATGGCCTCAGAAATATTTCTCAACTAAAGGCCTATAAACATTTGATACCAATTGTTCAGAGTTTCATTGGACTGAATGTTTTTGCCAGGCCTGGATGAGGGCAAGTGAAGTGAATTTCTGTAAATAAATTTTGAAGAAAGCATAGCTATCCAGTGAAACCTTTCTCTTCATTTCATTATATCCAGTGTGAATATTCAAAATGGAGATAGAGAAAAGACATTTAATACAAACAACATTATACCATTATACTCTTCTCTTTAGAAAGATGTATCCTTATAAGAAATCACTCTGGCTGAAACCGGTTTGGCTCAGTGGATAGAGCGTCGGTCTGCGGACTGAAGGGTCCCAGGTTCAATTCCAGTCAAGGGCATGTACATTGGTTGCAGGCACATCCCCATTGGGGGGCGTGCAAGAGGCAGCTGGCCGATGTTTCTCTCTCATCGATGTTTCTGGCTCTCTATCTCTCTCCCTTCCTTTCTGTAAAAAATCAATAAAAATATTAAAAAATATATAATAAAAAATAAAAAGAAAGAAATCACTCTGTATAAATCTTTTTTTTGCTTTGCTCCTCAGACCAAAAAAAAAAAAAAAAAAAAAAGGACAGAAACTGTATTATATACTCACGTATTTCCCACATGTAAATATCTGTGAGCTATTGCTTCAAAGACATGTGATGGCTTTTAGATTAATTTTGGGTAGCCATTGGGCTAAATTCCAAGTTACCAGATGATCCTATGATATAGTCTGGTAGCTTGGTGAGAAATTGAACTGTCCTGTTAATTTGGAAATAAAAGCATGGTCTTTAGTTTCTATCTCCTGTAGAAGATTGACTGCGATGTTATTCCTTACTGAGCGGCACATTCATTTGTCAGACCTGTCATCTATGGTGCTATTTACAGTTTACCACAGTTCCAGATACGCATACCCCTAGCTGGTTCTGATGTATCATACCCAATTTGCTGGGAAAGTACCCCATTACCGCTCATATCATCATCCTCATCATCGCCACCATCACAACTGAAATGTATTGATCTTTTACCACATTCAAGGCACTAACCTCAGAGCTTTATATACCTTACCTCATTTCATTAACAATCCTTTTATGGAGGTTCAGCTATCACCATTTTAGAGATGATGACTGTGTACCAAAGGGTTGATGTGATAAGAGTCATGTGGCTAATTGGTGAGGCCTGGTTTTACATTTAGTCTTCTGACTTAGAGCCCACTCAGTTAGATTCTATGCTATACTGACTCCAAGATTATTCCCAGCATTTCCCCAAGCGCTTTCCTGCAGGATATTCAGTGATTAGTATGTGAAGGCTCTATTGTATAATAGTTATAAGAATGGACTGTGGTCTCCGAACACCAGAATTTTCCATAGTTCTGTTCTTAGTTGGGATGGAAATATATATATATATATATATATATATATATATATATATATATATCTTTCTATATAAGAAAGTGATCTATATAAGAAAGTGATTTCTTTCATATATATATATATATATATATATATATATATATACATATATATATATATATATATATATATATATATATATATATAATTACTCCTGTTTCTCTCCGCTCTGGTTCCAAAAATGGAGCTGGGGGTGAGGACAGGAATGGGATAAGAAGATAAACATGAAAAATGCATCTGTATGATTGAAAAAGTTTACCATGTTATTTGGTTTATACAGAATTTTTGAATGACTCTTCAGGTAGCTTAGATTTTACAGTTATTAAGAGGGATTCATATCTACTGCATCAGTGTGCTGGTGAAACATCATAGAGAAAACAACACCTCAGCAAGTGAATGTGCTTGTAGATTTTACACTGAAAGCCATCAACAAACAAAAATATTTAGTGTAAAGCTTCCTTCCCATTTACCTACCTGCTGACTCCAGAGTTCACAGATCTGATTCTTTATCAGCAACCACTGTTGTTTCAAAAATCAAAGGCAGGGCAGAGACCAGTATTTCTGTACTGTGTTTGGTCTCCTTTGTCAACCAGTGAAATAGAATCAGGTACAGAATTTGAAAAGTGTAGCAAAGGTAACATTTTACAGTCATAATGTATTGCAATACAAAGAAAATTACATGTTTAGCGTTTTCTTAATATCCTATGGTAATCACATTATACTTAAAATTGAAATCCTCAAGATACCATCCAAGGAAGATTAGAATCTTTAAGAAAGAATTGCTTAGAATTGGGAGACACAAGAGGGAAAGTAATAATTTTTCCCAAGAAAGCACTGTTCTTAGAAAAATATAAAGTACATTCTAACAGGTGATATTTAATTTGATCAGATATAACTAATGCTAAACATTATGAGTATATGCATATAAATGCAACTTCTAAAATATTAGAAAAAGTCATCCTAAGACATTATAGCTTTCACACAGTAATGATATTTGTTTTATTTTTTTTTTTGACTTAGTGAGAGACCAATGGCTTTGGTCATACCCATTAAAAAGAAAGACCGAACTCTGTTGGGGTTGAAGTAGGTCTTTGAACTTGGTAATAGCAAACTTGGGAATAAGCGACTTAGGAAGGACATCCAATTTAAAAATTATAGTGGCCCCTGCTCATTTGGGGGGAAATCTATTTTAAACAGGACTGGGAATTTTATAGCTCTACCTACTCCTTTCAAGGCATCGTTCCTAGAGAGAAGACTGGCGAATCACTCGTGATGTTCCCAGCGGCTGCCTCGTTTGAGATGTCTTGAGAGCCACAGACATTCTCCTTACCCCTCTGAACATTTTCACAAACAGGAAGCACACGGCAGCAGGCTGATTTTGGAAGCGTTCATAATTTAGAATATTTTTTATAGACATCCAAGAAAACATGCGTCACTGAATAGATATTTTTCCGTGTGTATTGGGTTAGAAGAATCCAGTTTGTTTTTTTTTTATGAGAAAGGTGATCCAAAAATCTTTTACATTTTTTTTACTGTGCCTGCCTGTCTCCTACCTACCTGCTTATCGACCTAGCTTATAGTTTGGATAGAACACGAGACAAAAGGTGGGCACTGTTTATAATCATCTCGTAAGAAAACACCTGATAATGCGAACCCCCAGAGAAGGTTCTGCATGGAGCTACTAACCAGCCTCCGGATATCCCGCTCGGACTCCCACTTGATCTTCGAGATGGCTTCCTGGTGGGACTGGTGCTCGCTCCTCAGGTCCCCGGCCTTGATCTTATCGGCCTGGATCATATTGCTTAACGCCTCGTCCACCTGCTTCTTGGCCGTTTTCAGGTCCGCGATCTCCTGCAGGAGCTTCATGCGCTCCGCGTCGAACAGTTTCCGGGCCTCCTCGCGGGCCTCCATGGTGAGCGCGGTCCTTACTTTGTCGCTGCTGCCGTCCCGGAGCGCGCACAGCGCCGACTTGAGCCTCTGGATCTCCCCATCCCGCACCTTCACGGTCCTGGCCATCTCCTGCTCGTGTTGCTTGATGAGGTTCTCCCGCACGGCCTGCAGCTCCTTCATCTTCTCCTCGTGCAGCTTGGCTTTGAGCTCGGTCACCAGGACGGTGTGCTTGCGCTGCTCCAGCTCCCGGATCCGCTTCACTTCCTGCGTCTTCTCTCTTTCCAGCTTCGATACCTAGAGGCGAGAGGAGAAAAGAGATGAGCCTCGAAGGAAAGGTGTGCTCCTAGGCCGGATTTACAGATTAGGGCCCTGGGGATCGCTCAGATCTTTTCAAACTCCAGGCCACGGGGCGCGGGGAGGGAAGGGGACTTTAAAGCTGGGGATGCTGTGTGCAAAAGGAGCAGATACCGGAGGATGCTGAGGATGCTTCTGTTATTTTGTTCAGACAAATATGTGATGTGCTGGGGCCTTTCTATTGGATGTGTGGTCTGCAGACAAGTAGCATGGGCATCACCCAGAAGCCTGCCAGAAGCTGGGGCTGAATCTGGGGCTCCGTTCCAGATCTAGGAATTGGAACGAGCATTGTAATAAATCCCCAGGTGAGGGGCATACACTAGGAAATGGGGAAGCGGGGCTACAATGGTTTCCCCTCGGTAGAGAGGAGTTCAAAACGGACACCCACAGAGCCTTTCACTACGCATCTATAGCGAGGTGCGATTGATTAATGTCGGTGTCTCAAGGTAATTCATAGTTCGTTATGATCAGACGAATAAATGGTGCCTAATGTAATATTATGACATGTTTTCCACGTTTCTTTATTCTTTGGGAGAGAAGATGCTGCTACTAAGGGAGAAGGGAAGGATGAAGGTGAGTGATCAAACCTCCACCGCCCCTTTCGTATTTAGCTACTTGGTTCCATCCCAAACTTTATGTGCACACAACAGGCGAAACACTCCATAGACCTCTCTCTGCACCCTTCTTTATCCCCTCTGTTACTTCCCTCTCTTCCGTTCCCCTAAGCCAACTCTCCAGG
Source organism: Vespertilio murinus (assembly GCA_963924515.1). Taxonomy (NCBI): domain Eukaryota; kingdom Metazoa; phylum Chordata; class Mammalia; order Chiroptera; family Vespertilionidae; genus Vespertilio; species Vespertilio murinus. The sequence goes on along the minus strand of OZ004708.1, from coordinate 21,991,306 downwards.
TAGTTTAATAAAGTATTTTTTATCTTTTTCACCTTTCAGGTATTCTGATTTTAAAAAATCTGTGTTTTGCTAAATTTCCAATAATAATAAGTAATAGAGGTCTCCTCATAGATTAGCGATGGCACTACCTTCACCCAGCTGTGAATCCGGCTCTGATTCAGTGGATCAGAGTGGAGCAATGGCATTTGCAGCTTGAAAAAGCCTTGTGGCTCCTGTTTTAAAGTCCTTTTCCTCCACCTCATCTCTGCTGCCTGTCTGTTCCTTTTTGTCTCTGTCGTGTGCATGGGTGCACACACACACACACACACACACACACACACACACACTGGAAAAAGGGAGAATCAAGCAGCCTCTGGAGTAATATCTAGCTGAGTGATATTGAGTCTCTGCCATTTGTAGAATTGGAAGGTGTCATAAAATAATTGTTAAGAGGCTTTTCAGCTGAAAAATGTTAAGATTCAAACTCCTTACCGAATGGTAACATAAACCATTCAGTAAGGAGCCTGAGATTTACTTACCTTCACAGTTGACCTACCTTTAACTAGAGCAGAATTTTCTAAGTCCACATGACATTTTATGAACGTTATATATATGTTCTTCAGCTTGCTCCCGTCCTCTCTCTGCAGGCCCTCACCGCCCCATTGTCTGTGTCCACAGGTTATATGAACATTTTATTTTAAAGGCACAGAAATCATTCCCATGTTGGTTGTTCTAAAAGAACTCAGGGCACTTGGAGACTCAGCGAAATTAGCAGCCAGACATCCTCAAACGACTGTCCTTCGACCTCACTTCCAGCTTAGACCAAGGTCCCTTCCTGGATGCCTCTTAGATGCTTTAGAGCAGGAGTGTCCAGTGTGGTGGCCACGAGCCACACTGAGCACTTGGAACATCGCAAGTCTGCAGTTAAGACTTGGTCTAAGTGTAAAATACACACTGGGTTTTGAAAACTTAGTGTAAGGTAAAATATTTCATGAACCATTTTTTATATTGATTACACATCAAAATTTTAATATGTGGAGCAAAATAGGTTAAATTAAGTCTATTGTTAAAATGAATTCTTTTTACTTTTAATGTCTTGGGTACAAGAAATATTAAAATCATATATAGGGCTGGCATTGTGGCTTGCATTTTATTTCTCTCAGACAGCCATGCTCTAGGGTCCCCCGGGGTGCATTTAGTGAGCCCAGCATTCCCCAGGTACCCTGCACGCCTGAGTACAGCCTAGCTATGGTTTGACTTCTGTGGCTGCTCAGCAGTCACCGGGGCCCCTTTACACTGTGGAATAAGCTCCAACACGCAGCCTCCCTTTAAGGCTCAGGAGATTCGTCTAGGCTTCCACTCTGGTGTCTTCCTCTTCAGGTACAGAGGAGCGCGCTACTTTCAGCACATGCCCTGCCTCTCTGCACCCATATGTGCCTACAGTTTCCGCTTCCTGACTTGCTTTTCCCTCCTTTGGGGGTCCTCTCATTCACACGGCCCAGCTAGATGTCCCCTCTGTGGTCATGCTACGGTGATCCCCCTGGAAAAAGCTCATTTCTCCAGCCTTTGTCTTCTCAGTGTACTTAACAAAATTATTTTAGAGAGGAAGGGAGAGGAGAGGAGAGGAGAGGAGAGAGAGAGAGAGAGAGAGAGAGAGAGAGAGAGAGAGAGAGAAACAATAATAGCCTGCCTCCTGCACGCCCCTGAGGATTGAGCGTACTCTGACCAGGAATCAAATGGGTGACCTTTTGGTGCACGGGATAATGCTCAACCAACTGAGCCACACTAGCCAGGGCTCAATGTACTGTGCTAATAATACCTCCTTACTTGTCCTGACCAAATGTTTACTTATGCTGTGCTTTTTTGTACACGTGTCTGTCCTCACTACATCCTCTCCTTCCCTACCCAGACTGGAAACTCCTAGAAGGCTGCCAATGAGCCTTGTTCATCTTTGTCTACACAGCAGCTGCCAGGCAACACATAAGAAGAAGCCAAAAAGAGTGTGTGGGAATAAAGAATGTATACCAATATGTTTCCTTGGCTAGCCATCTGATCCGAAGCAAGAATAATATACCCTGTATATAGTTTAGAGAAACAGACTTCTAGTGTTACCCAGAGTAACCCCTCACCCATCCCGTCCCTATATAAATCAAGAACAAAACAAAAACAGTCCTAATGGATAACAATTCCTACTTGCCCTCTGCTTGATGTTTCTCTCAGTCCTCTAATAAGGACAACCTAACTTTTTCTCCCCCTTGTTTAAGAATGAATTGAAGTGGATATCTTCTAGTTCACAAGTGTGCAAACTATAGCCAAATGGGCCAAATCTCTCCTGCCCCCTGTTTTTGTGAGTAAAGTTTTAGTGGAACACAACCATGCCTATTCATTTACAAGTTGCCTGTGGCTGCTTTCAGGCTATAGTAGAATTGAGTAGTCTTAGAGATTACCCAAAAAACCCAAGGCATTTACAATTTGGCCTTTATAGAAAAAGTTTGCTAATTTTTTTTTTTAACATGGAAAAGGAATCTCTTTGAAAAGGAGTCCTAATTTTTCACTGATTTCCATCTAGGCCCTTGAGAATGTTAAATTTATCTCAAATAGTCATTTTCCATTTCAACAGGATGTTTTTATATTAGGCATTTGAAATAACATCATGACCATGAGGGCTGTCTGTTAACACATTACTAAAGGAAATTTTAGCAATTCTCCCTAGAATAATGAAAAACTATAGTAAAATGGACAAAGGGTAAGGAATTCTGTGTTTATATTTCAATTCCACTATCTGCTGTCTCTTAAGAAAGTTGCTTTATCCTTCTGAGGATCTTTTACTATACTTAAGAATACCTATGGAATGGTTATTTTTAGGGTTAAATTAGATAAGACATAGAAAAGTGGTTTGATCTATAAAGTACTATTCAAAGTCAGGTATTATCCTATATAATAAAGTGGTAATATGCACATTGACCATCACTCCAACACAAAAGATGGCTGCCCCCATGTGGACACAAGATGGCTACCACAAGATGGTCTGCAGGGGAGCAGTTGGAGGGGACCAGGCCTGTAGGGAAGGGCAATTAGGAGTGACTGGGCCTACATGGGAGGGTGGTTAGGGATGACTGGGCCAGCAGGGGAGGACAATTAGGGGCAATAGGCCAGCAGGGGAGGGCAGTTGGGGGTGACCATGCCAGCAGTGGAGGGCAATTGGGCTGAAGGGAAGCAGTTAGGCATCAATCAGGCTGGTAGGGGAGTGGTTAGGGGGTGATCCCCTCTCCCATGCATGAATTTTGTGCCTCGGGCCTCTAGTTATTGAATATAAGAGGAGATACTTATAATCTAAAATTACTTATGTCAAATTCTCTATAGATACCTTAGATTGTATTATACTGCAATTCATTTCTCTCTAATTATAAACACCAATCTTTCATGTGTAGACTGTAGAGATGAATAATAAAAACATGAAATTACAGGTACATGAAAAATACAGGGTTGGCAAAAGTAGGTTTACAGTTGTCAGTAGGAGAAACAGTTTATTCTTGTATTATTATTTTATTATTGTATTATTTATATTAATATTATTATTGCTATTTTAAATCCTTACTTGTGATTTTTTATTTAGGCTGGTAATTTAACCTACGTTTGTTTACCTCTGTGTATTCTAGCTTGAAAACAAAAACAAATACAAACAGTGGCCTTCTTCTTCTTCTTCTTTTTTTTTGTTACTCTTCACCCGAGGGTATATTTTCATTGATTTTTAGAGAGAGAAACATCAATGTGAGAGAAATATCAATGGGAGAGAAACACATCAATTGGTTTCCTCCTGTAGGAGCCCTGACCAGGACCTGGGCCAGGGAGGGAGCTTGCAACCAAGGTACATGCCCTTGACCGGAATCAAACCTGGGACTCTTTGGTCTGCAGGCTGACGCTCTATCTGCTGAGCCAAACCAGCTAGGGCAAAACAGTGGCCTTCTTATTGGTCATGTGAATGAATCCAGAGAATCCAAACAAAATTCAAAGCCATTGAATTACATTTGATATTTTTATGTTAACTTATTTTGGTTGTCATGGAAACTGGAGTTTTTTGTAGGCTTTCTAGGTATGACTTTTTTAAAGCTTGAGAGAAGGTGTTTTACTATGAAGGAAATACAAAAGGATGTGACTGACATTTAGATAAAAAGAGCTAACAAAAATTTTGTAGTAAAATTATTTTCTGAGCCCTAGTTGGTTTGGCTCAGCTGGATAGAGCATCAGCCTGCAGATTGAAGGGTCTGGGTCTGATTCCGGTCAAGGGCACATTCCTGGGTTGTGGGCTCGATTCCCATTAGGGGGCATGCAGGAGGCAGCCAATCAATGATTCTTTCTCATCATTGATTAAATAAATAAATAAATAAATAAATAAATAAAATCATTTTCTGAAAAATTTTGTAGCCCATATTGCACCACTAAGGAAATAGGTGTTAATATTTAAAAGAAAAAAGAAATATATATAGTTGTTGGTGGTGGTTTTAGAGAGGAAGGGGGAGAGAGAGAGAGAGAGAAACATCAATGATGAGAGAGAATCATCAATCAACTGCCTTCTGCATACCCCCTATTGGGGATTGAATCTGCAACCCAGGCATGTACCTGCCCTGGAATTGAACTGTGACCTTTTAGTTCAGAGGTGGACGTAGATGTTAATATCTTGATGTAAGTTGTAAGAATGAGTATAGAGAAAGATCAAGAATTATCCCTATGTAACAATGAAAAAGTATAAGATAACAATGCTTTGAAATGTAAAAAAATATAGTTAGTGGGAAAAAAGAATCACTTTTAATTAGTGGAAATGTTTTATGGAGAACAATTTCAGCTGGATTACATGATAGCATTTAGTCAGACACCTTTGAAAAGGCTTTACGCAATTCAGTACATTTAGCCTCCTGGGCAGCTCTGAGGTGTAGGCAGTGTCTGTTTCATGTGAATTTCAGGTGCGAAAAGTGAGAAAGTCTCCATCCACATAAGTACATATTAAGAGGGTTGATGAGAGCCCATTGTGTGTCAGAGGTCAGGTCTGGGTCAGAGCCCAGACCCCCTGTTTGCTCAGAAACCTTGGACAAGCCGCCTCACTGTACATCCTCAGTGTTCTGGCTTGTAAACCGGGATTGGTGCTATCATTCTCATAGAGATCTGAGGAATGACTTAGATAAGGTATCAAAATACTTTGGAAAAGCTGGCCCACGTAGGAGGTGAATAATTATTAATATATGGTAGGTATGACAATATCATTTTTATAAATATTGCTATGCAATGTAACATAAATACAGACAACATAAATATAAGTACCCATATTATCGTGATAAGACTAAGATTATTATTGTGGCGTTAAGACTGTACTAACTATTTTACTGACATAAATAGATGTTCAAAGGTAAAACTGGGTTTCCCCAGGATACCCTGAGCTCCCTGACATTGGCGGCACCTAACCTTAACTTGGAAGACACCTGGATGGTGTGTATACAGAAGGAGTGGGGTGGGGCTGGGGCAGGGCATGAGGTTGAGCCCTGACCAGGCTTGGAATGGTACAGCCCCCAAATCCCTTCTAGCGAGAGAGGTTTTGTGTAACATATAATCATTGGGGAAAATTAATCTCGGTGGGGAAAGCTTATGTTCTGAGAGAAGGAAGGGAGTTCCTGACGACCTCACACAGCCTCACACGTATTTTCCTCTTCTGTCCCGACTCCAGTCTGCCTTTGCCAAACACCGTTGTAAATTCTGCCAAGATCAAGATGGCAGTGATGTGAGCTCATGCGACCTTAGACATCACGGATTAAAAATTGGACAGTCCCATCAAAGGCGAGGAGGGTTGAGAGGTTATCAAGGCAAGACAAGCTAACAAAAGCTTTGGTTCGGGTAATCTGCATCAGATGTTGCTGGAGGTCTAAACGCACGGTAGGCTGGAGGGGATTTCCCTGGGCGCTAAGTAAATCTCACACAGCAGACGCCTAGGAGGCAAGGGCGGCAGCAGGTGCTTCTCAGGGAGATTTTATACAACCTGGGGAAGCACAGAGGGTTCTGTTTGTTCATGTCCTGATGTTAGCCACGTAGGCTTCCTGAAAACGAAACTGAAGGTATAAAAAGCAAGAAATACAGCACCCCAAATTTGGGCCCTGGACCTGGAGGCTCTAACGCAGCTCCCGAAGGAGAAAGGTTTTGGGAGAGTGCACCAGCAGCACAGAGCACCGAATCATGCCTTAGAGAAGCTGGATTCCCATTGAGGCTCCTGCACTCGCATGTCACTGGGAACAAACAAGTTAAAGGGTTTCTTCCCCAGTGAAATCAGTATAGTCATTGCAGCCCTTTGGCCCACGCTTGCTGGCTGTGAGGACGATGCAAATGCTTTGCAGTCTGCAGGGCTATTCCAGCGGCAGAAACTCCTGTTTGCAGTGGACAACCCGCCTGACCCTGCACCCCAGGCCTGTTGCTCTCCCTACTGTGCCTTCATCCCATTGACATGTACAGGACACATTGCATGGAGGGCAGAATCAGACATGCACATGTCATTACTATTATTATTATTTTTTGTAACTCAATCAACATTATTCCTATTTTTGTAAGATCGACAAAAAATATATTTTGTGGTGTGCCACGGAATTTTAGTGATTAGTATGTGTGTGCCATAAAATGAAAAAAGGTAAAAATCGCCAAGATGATGTATTAAAACACCTCACATGCTTGATACAAACTAACTGCTCAAAAATTAACGCAGAGATACATCCTTATGAAATAGACACCGCTCCAATCCCCTTTGACAGATGAGGAAAGGAAAACACCGAGGGATTCCATAGTCTGCTCAGGGCCATGCAGGTGCCGAGGGAAAGGGCTGGGGTTATGTCAAGAGAAAATGCGTTTATTACAGTGTGTGCCAGACAGCGCGCATTCAGTAAAGTGTAGCTACTTCTCTTATCAGCCCTAAGCATTTGTGACTCGGCTCTCTACACACGGTGTTCTGTAAATGTCAATGGGATGACCCATCTTTCAGAAAAACAAGCAAAGCCCCATCGGCCCAAGGTTTCCACTCTCTAGTCTATTCCCCAGGAGCCAAACTGCCATTTTATCAGCACAGTCTCGGAACCAAACCGAGATTGAGCGTTCCCACCTTGACGCTGTTCATGTGCTCTCTCTTCACGCCTGGGCCTTGGGAACACAAGCCTATTTCTTTTAATAAAAGTGCTTTATGACTTGTTTGCCCCCGAAATTCCCTTTGTTCTCCGGGGAAGGCTGCTGACAGGCGGGGAGGCTTTGCGTTAGCCCCAGTGCCGGGGCTGTAATTAACTGCCAAGGACGGGGAGCCAGGGAGGCAGCCTGCAGAGGGGAGGATAAGGCAGTGCCTCTATTCAGGAGGCTGGCTTCCCGTTTTGTCAGAGAGCGAGGGGGAGATTACGCTGACCTTCTCGATTTAGACACCAGGGCCAGGTCCTGGATGAACAGGCAGCCCTGTCCAGGCTCAGGTTACCCCTTTTCAAAGACCTGAATGTGGAGAAAACTGGCAGCAGCAGCGGGGTCCTCAGGGCCCCTGCCTCTCTGAAATCTCCTGAGTCTGTTCCCTGTAAAGTCAGTGGCTGTCTAAGGTTACCAGTCTCCGGGCCAAAGCGCCTCCTCCTATGAATGTAGTTCTGTCATCCGGTCCTGATTACAATTAAAGGAGTCTGCCCTCTTGAAATGTGACGTTGCCCCAGGGAAAGTTCAAGCTAATGGAATGTTCTCCGACTGTCAGAAGAGGAGGCACAGCAGAGTGGAGTGTTTGTCAACATGAAGGCGGAGAACCGTCTGCGTGGGGACTGCCTGCACTGTTTGTTACAATTGGGAATCGTGGTCCTCACTCTGCCTATTTCATCAGAATCCTTCATATGTGGGCACGGGGACTTCAATTTTTAATAAGTTCCCCGAGGTTATTCTAAGGCACAGCAATGCTTGAGAGACAAAGATATGGAGAAATTGATGCAGTCATTTGAATTACAGATGGAGACACTGAGACACTTAAATTTGTCCCGGAGGAGAGATAAAGAAAATGCCTTGGTCTTCTGACTCGCAAACAATTTAAAAACAACAACAACAACTGCATCATGTTCTTTGTACCTTCATGGTAACTAAAATATTTCCTTCACACATTTTACACGGGAGTTTGTTTATCCAAGGTTAAGGTTTTGCCCAGGTAGGAGGCAAAGGGCTTTGGGTGACCTAATATTTATTATGGCTGGCACCGGGAGAAATAGATTTGGAGGGAAAGAATTAAAATTTCATAGTAATGTCAAGGAAGAAGAGAGGTAAAACAGAATGAGGGTATTTGTTGGTTTTTGATCGACAGTTTGATGGAGAACATTTTCTGCTAAGCAAAGAATTATCTAGAGAAGGTAACGTAGTGCAGAGAGGGTTGTGCCCAGTTCGCAGGAAGCAGCCATGCCTCAATGCCTGTTGAAAATTTCAAAATGCTCTCCCACCCATGACCCTGTGATATCCACATAGTTCCGGTGAGGTAAGAGTTAGCAAATCCATTTATGAGATTCAGAGAAGTAAAGAGACATTCCCAAGTCCAGTTAGTAACCGATTCAGTGTAGACCATATTAGAGAGAATATTACTATTAACCATTTTTTTGAGAGTTTACTCAAAACCATTTGTTTGAGAGTTTACTCAGCTCTCTGAGCACTAGACATTAACGTTCCCATTTAATCCTCAAAAAATCACTTTATGTACTTGTCTAACTTAAACCTCATCACAGCTCAAATCACCCTTCATTCATTCCTCAACTCATTAAAAAACAGATGTTGAGCTTTTCCATTCTGGACGTTTATTTGGGCTCTAGGGATGCAAAGGTAAATTAAGTCTTTGATTTCGTAGAGATCCCACTTGACTCAGGAAAGATAAGCATGAAACAAGAACATAAGTACATATATGATTTTGTATGAAACAAGTCAAGAATAGTCAGGCTATGGGGGAGTAACTGGGCATTTATTTAAACAATGAGTAAATACATAAATTTCTGTGAAATGATTCAAGACTAGCCAGACTCTGGGGGGTAACTGGGCATGTTCTGTGTCAGAGACTGTGGTCAGATGCAGCTGACACTTGAGGGAGGTGAGGATGGAGCCTGGAGCTGCCCGGGGAAGGAACAAGAACAAAGGCCCTGAATGTGACTGGACTCTCTCTTGATTCTTCCAAGAGGCTGGAGCAGAGCGAAACCAAGGGGAGGGATGTGGGAACCCAGTCAGAGAGGGCTACAGGAAATATCCTGTAGTTGGTAGGAAAAACTTTGATTCTGAGAGGCAAAGGAAGCCACTCAAGGTTTCTGAGTGACAAGATGTGGTATATTTTAGAAAGAATGCTCTACATACCACAGGGGGAATACCCTATAGTGGGCAAGGGTGGGACTTGCCCAAGTCAACAACTATTAAGTGTCAAGGGGAGGTAGGAGTGGTTGGGGTCATTGTCTCAGTTGGGTCATCTCCCGAACTAGGCAGAGATTGGTTCCCTGACCATGTTACTGTCACCTTCTGTGCATCCCTTGCTCAATTTCCTCCTGTCACACATAAGAAACCCTCCATGAGTACAGAAAGGCAATTGGCCAAAAAAAGAGCCCACTGAGGGGGCCAGTAGGCAGAACTGGGCCAGAGCCACTCCGCAGGCTGTGACCTCAGGACCTCACTCACCTTGGACTTCTCTTGGTGCAGCTCAATCTGGATATCCGTGAGCTTGGTCCTGAGGTCTTCATTGGCAGCTTGAAGGGCGACGATGAGCGCCTCGGGCTTCTCGCCCTTATTTCGCCCTTTCTTGGACATTGTTCCTTTCTAAATGGAGTCTGTTGGTTTTTAATTCCTCTCACACGGGTGCTGCCATGTTCCTGTTTCTTATCCCGGAGTGCGATGTTTCAGCATCTACTGCGTGGTGGTCCTTGGTAAGGTCTCCTTAGCCGCTGCCCTGGAAGCCCTGGGAAGAGACAGCCATTACTGCTGTGGCAGAGACCGGGGCGGGCGCCTGAGCCTCACTCTCAGCCTGAGCTGCCCCTCTGAGTCTCCTCGTGAGGGTTCTTGTCTCCACTATCTCCCTTTCACTCCGCACAGGAATTTTCAGCAATCTTTCCAAAGGGCCAGTCAGATCTGCTTAAAATCCTTCAAAGACCCATGACTATATCTTTCACATCTCAGAGTGCTCTTTAGGTCTAACCCTGACCATTTTCCTCACCTTACCGCCTCCATTTCTCACTTATGTTTTAACCATAAGGAATGTCTTTTCATTTGCTCATTCTTGTTCCCTTCCCATAAGACCTTTCCTATTCTATCTTCTCTTCTCCATCCTCTGCCCAGCCTCCTCAAGTGGTCCTCCCTTATGTCCTCATCCACACACCCTGCCACACACACAGTGCATGTAGGCTGACTGGCGTTTAGGACTCTCAGGTCTCAGCTTCCACATCAGTTCCTCCCGGAAACACCCCCTCGGTTATTACATGCCCTTCTTGTTTAATTGTGGTCACCACCATGAAACTTGGTGAGGACAGAAATGTGTTGTTCTTACTTACTACTTGCTTCTCAGTATATCCATCATAAGTCCTGGTACATACCAGGTTATTTAATTAGCGCTTGTAAAAGGAAGTCACCTATGTGAAGACCTCATGATCACCCCATCAAGAGCCCCAACTTTAAGACGTCTCTATAAAGACCTAGAATTATACGATAAATAACTAAACTGTGAGAAGTGAGGCTTAATTATACTGGGTTAATTAGGTCACTCACATTCATTCAGTCAATATTGTTAGAGTTCCTTCTATATGCTATGCTACGCACAATATGATGAAATTGAAAATAAGAGTTTTAAGGCAAAAAAACCAAAAAAACAAACAACAACAAAAACCCACAACTCAACAACACCTCTATGTTATCTATTTATCTTTCCATCTGTATCATCATCCTCACCTACATCATCATCATCATCTATTTGATAACTGCCTTTAAAAAATAAACCAGCTGTCTCAGAGTATATATACGGTTTCTCTGTGGAACGGGATAAGGAAGGCTCCCTGAAGAAGGCTGCACTGGCCAGGAACGTGAGGAGTGGGTAGTATGTTAACAGATGGAGAGGCAGGTGAAGCATCCTGGGTGAAAGAAATGGCAGGTGCTGAGCTACAACAAATAGAAAGTGCAGTAACTATTGTGTGGTTAAAATGGGGGCTTGATTAATTACAACCTAAGATATGATTTATGGGCACTAATGTTGAAAAGACTGCCTGAAAATGACAAATTGTGGGAGACCTGGGATGCCAACCTTAGAATTTTTTTTCAACAAGCAGTGGGGCCTGTGATGAAGTTCTGGGCAGGTGGATGGCATAACAGAACAGTGCTTTGGAGTGGTTATTCTAGCAGCAGAATGGGCAGAGGAGGGAGGGAGGGAGCCTGCCCATTAAACTTGCTAAGGTGGAGAATGATGAAGCCTTCCTCAGAACAGTAGTAAGAGGAGAGAAACAAAGAGGGATGGCCTTGATTTACACACGCTTAAATGTTTCACAGGAACAAAGGAGGTTAGAAAAATATCAATACTAACCTATCAAAGTCAATGGAAAAACATGACAGGATACTAGAGAAAGTTTCCCATGCAACTTTACAGAACATTGAGTATTGCGTACACAGATGTGCTTCAGTCCAAGATTAAGAGGGATTCCTACCGATCACGCATATGTTCGGCAGCTGCTTCTCTTTCAAGACCCTGGTATTCAGCCTTGAGGACCATGCTGGGATCCTGGGCTTTCTGCCACCAACCCCCTGCACACTGGGGCCTTGCCTTTTGGATGTGTACCCCCCGGGGAAAGGGGAGAGAGGAGAGATAAGGGAAAGGGAGAACAAGTCTGTCTCCAGTAGGCATGGAACTGTCCACCAATATCCCATCCTAAATTAGATACTGGAGCTATCCTTTATGCTTGTTTTGCAAGTGTTGCCAAATCATTAAAGCACATGCCGGGGAGGCTTCTAAGAGGCATCATTCTTTGCTTTTAGAATTAAAATGAATTCAACAAGCATTGTTGAAAATTTGTATGACAAACACCACTTGACACAAAGATAAATAAGATAGCACTTAACTTCAAGCAGGTACTCAGTGAGGAAACCCACACGTCCATGTTCAACAGGTTTCTCATCCTCCAGTTGGTCTCCAGATGCTACTTGTCTCCAGAGCTTCCTCAAAATTACCTCCACTGTCCCCTCTAAAGCCATGACTCTCAGTTTTATATCTGTAGTCCTGGCCATTCCCCAAACCTCAGACTCACATATTCAGCTGCTTACTTAGCAAATCTACTTGAATATCTGACTGCATTTCAAACCTAACCTAACCTAACTAATATAGATGTCTTTATCACTTATCTCTCAGAACATTATCCTTCCCAGGTTTTCCAGTATCAATAAACGGCACCACCCTAGGCCCAGGCATTCCAGATTTAAGCTTAGAAATCATCATTTCTCCTTTTCTCCCTCATTTACCTGAGCCACCAGGAAGTCCAGTTTGTTTTACCTAGGACATATGACATACTTTGGTCAACTTCTCTCAAACACCACACAGGGAAAAACATCAGTCACTTTATAGCCTAAGAGTGAATGTTCCTGAATCAAGCCTGGGCTCTTCTGTTTGAGACAGAAGAGGGATGGTGGAGGACAGAGCTTGAGAAAAAACTTGGAGTCGGAAACTGGCCTATTTAAAGAAGGCTTTGAACTGGGAGAAGACAGCCAGAGGTTAGATTGCACAGGTTCCTGTAGGATCCATCTTTAGATTTAATTGATGACAACTGGATTTTATTATGTAGGCATGTAGAAACAGTGCAGCATTTGAATATAAATGTAACAATAAAAGCTTATGGTGACTCAGTGCTATGAACCTGCCATTAGACTAAGCACTTGACATACTGCTCTCATTTGATGCTCACTAAAAATGTGGGGAAATGATTCACAGAAAGATTAAGTACCATATTTGCCAGCGTATAAGACGATTTTTTGTCCCTGAAAAATATGCCTCCAAGTGGGGGGTAGTCTTATACGGTGAGTATATAACAAACTCTGTATTTTGAGTGGATATGTTAGGGGGTCGTCTTATACGCCGGCAAATACGGTAAGTTGCCTAAGATGACTGAGTTGCTTTGTGATGAGGTCTGGATTCAAATCCAGGCAGCCTGAGAGAAGCTATTATCCCCTGGGCTGCACTGCCTCATATATCCATTTAGAAGGGAACTCTAGCAACGTGGTGGAAGTGAAGGTAGTAGAGAGAGCCTATGGAGGCAGGACACCAGTAATAGTCCAGGCAAGAAGTAACGCATCCCTGATCCAGATCATGGCCACGGGGATGAACTGGAGGTAGCAACTCTACCACATGGAGATTTTGATGGAATCATGTTCTACTTTTAAACATTATTACTGGTTTTAAACAGGGTCCTCTTCCAGTCTAAATAAGTACCAGCCCTCTGGTGTTTCTTGCAGCAAAAATATACAAGACAATTTTACATTTTAATGTATACTTCTTTTCAAAAACTATAATAGCATGTCCTGCCTGACTTCATGTATTTCTTTGTCTATGAATTAGTGTTAAATTAGTCCCATAAGTGCTGAGGAAAATAAATTGGTTTAAAAACTGAAAACATGTTCAGGAGAGAAAAAAAGCATCCCAAACAGTTACTGGTAGCATCGAAATACGAATATCGCAAAAGCGAGCAGCTGCTTGTGACTGTGGTCCTACACACCCCTCGGTGGAGGGGAGCTTTCCAAAGTCTCTTCCAGCATTGATGGGTGTCCAGCAACCTTATGATTCTCATATGTCATTTCACTACAATGCGCCATCACCTTGGGCTGCCTTTATTTTTATTTTTTTATTTTTGGACAGCTTTCACTTATATCACAATTATGTCATTCTTTCAAAGTACGTAACTCAGTGGTTTTTAGGATATTCACAAGGCTGTACAACTATCCCCACAATTCATTTTATAACTTTCCATCACCTCGGAAAGAAAGCCTACACCTGTTAGCAGTAATTCCTTATTCCCCATCGAACCTTCCCAGTCCTGGGCCTCCAGCCTATAAAAAGAGAAAACACCCTGGAAAGCAGAGACCGAGCTCACTGGCAAATGCTGTAGCTGAGAGGGCGCCGAGAAAGAGGAAGATTTGATGGAGAAGGTGACATGTAAGCTGAGACTGAAGATGCTACCCATCCAGCCGGGTTCCTACTCAGTGCAGGAACAATGCAAAGTGCACTAAACTTTACGAAGACTAACCTATTGAACTACCCCAATGAACTCTTTCGGATATTTACTCTTCTTTTAGACAGGGAAATTGAAGACCAGAGAGGTTAGCTAAGTTGAAAAAATCCTTACACAGCTATGAAGGTGCAGAGCTGCAAACTCAAATGCATCAGCCTCTAAGCTTCCTGACTACAACTCTCTTGAAGGAAGGGCAGGATTCAGCTCTGGTTGGGGGTAGCGTAATGAGATGGCAAAGCATGAAAATGCCAGCTGGGAGCCATACACAATGGTGGGATGTGGTGGTTAAGTTAAGAGACTGGAATCTGAAATCTGTGCCGTGCCAGCACAGCCAAGGGTTCAGCGAGCCTGAGGGAGGGCTGGTGAAGGATGAAGAAAAAGACAGACAAAGAGAATAAGCTGGGTGTAGGTGGACCTTCTGTGCCTGGCTGAGGCCAAAGAACAGATCTGGACTGAAAGCTGATGCTTTATTTATAGTCAGGAACAAACAAGGAAGTTTACAATGTTCTTGTAAGTTTCACTTGTTTTGGCTGCACTTGCTGCCCCTCCACAGCCCATTAGCTACCCAGGAAAGACCTACGGAGCAATCACAAGATCAAGCTTAATTATGCTTAGAGGACTGTCCCCTTCAAGCTGGAACTTTTTTGCAACTTTGCCAGTAGGTCAGTCCAAGGCTTAACCCTATAACCGCTTCCTACAGAAATCGGAAAGGCTAGCTTTGAATTAAACTTCCTAGCTGTATATTCTTGAGAAATTACAATCTCTAAGGTTGTGTTTTTTGTTACTATAAAATGTGGAAAGGAATATGTTTACCTCATTGTGCTTTTATGAGGAATAAATAACTCAAAGTGTGTCCAATGATTAGTAAATTATTATTATCAATATCATAGCTATTATTTTTCTACAGCCCAATTATTTACTAAAAGCCACCTTAGATTTTAAAGGAGGAAAAATATTTATTACCCATTAGTGTTAATAAAAAGACAGGCCACGAAAAGCTCAGCGATCCCTGGAAAGACTAAAGGAATTCATGCTGATGCTTTGGGGGAAATGGGACCGTCACTGACACACTCGGTTACCCAGGAGTCCTGGCTTTGTAGCTGGTTCTGCCCTAAGCTATAAGCTGAATAAAGCCATTATTAACCTTCGTGCTTCCAATAAGGTTGTTGCCTCTGAGTTATGATTTGAAAAGCAACTGTAATAAAAACTAGCTGGAATTCATATGTATGACGCTAAAGGCTACAAACACTTCCCCACAATTAACATTTGGATATGTCCACTCTACCAGAGTCTGTTCATTTAAGCTCTTCCCTCCTTTGTTTCCAAAGATGATGCTGTAGACTCAGAAGGTGTTATTGTTTAACCTAATGAATTAAACTTACTTTAGTCCTGGTGACCTGTGGACCATGTTGTCATTTCTTAAACTCTTCTCTGTGCAGGAAAATGGCCTCACTGCACATTTATTAACTTGACAAAGCAATTTAATATTGAGGAGGGGGCTGCTGTGTAAGCCAGTCCAACCATGGAGTTCTGATTTCGATATATAAAACTAATGTGGTGGTGTGGCTATGGAGTCTAAGGGCTTCGGACCCCTTACATATCTGTTAGAAGAAAATAAATCTGAAAGGCCGACATTCAGCATGGTAGTAATTATGCATCTTCAGGATTGTATTTATCAGGCTCGCACGTCCCTTTATGTTTGTTTGTCTCCTTACTATTCTGCTGAATATCCGCTTTTATCACTTAGTAATAATAGCAACCATTATAAATTATTTGAAGTCAACATGTTACATTTTTTTTTCATATGAAATAATGCTATTACTCTTGATGGATTTGTTTTTAGATCTCAGGATTAAACCTTCCCATTATATCGCACACAGTCTGCAGTAAGAGAGAGCTCATGGCACACATACAAGAAACATCTGACTTCTTTAAGGGGGGTTGTCAGGAAGGCTTGGAGATGTCTAAGTTGAGATGCAAAGCAGGTTGGATTCATCCAGAATTGATCTATTCTAGAAACCCTTCACTTTGATCACAAAATTCGTTGTTTAGCTTCCATTTCTCTTCCTCAACTCCCTAACTCTCCCCTATTCATCTTTTAGGGACTAGATCCAATGACATCTCATATTTTCCTTTATACCTCTTCACCAAACCCTGATGCTAAAATAAGTTACTCCCTCACTTTGGTTTCCATTTTCAATCTGAAGGCACTTCTAATATTCATTATTCATTTTAAATGCATTAATTTATCAATCCACAAATATTTATGAAACACCTGGAGGGAAGAGGATGTCTGTGTGAAACAAGAGGCGGAGTCCATGTCCTTCCCAGAGGAAGAATCAGCAATTTCATATAGTGTGGTAACTGGACATTACTGTAAGAATCATAAGGGTCTTGGTGGGATAGGAAAGACACCTTAGGAACAGTACTATACTAGTATATATCTCAAAGCACTGTAAGATTAGGAGGAATCAGCCAGCAAAGGGTTGGAGGGGTACAAGGAATGTTCTAGGTCAACAGAATATTGAGTATGAAAGTCTAGAAGCCAAAGAAAATGTGAAGGATGCTATGGAGAAAAATACAGATAAGAGTTTGGTGAGGAAATGAAAAAGTGGTAAGAGAAGTGCTAGCAGAGGCAGATAGGGAGCAGCTGGTAGAGACCAGTATAAACTAAGTTCATCCCCATAGAAATGTGTAGGGGAAAGGAGTGTGTAGGTCACATTTTGGTTTTAGTAATAGTCCTGTGGCAGCAGAGAACGGAATGGACTAAAGGGATAAACACAGATGTAGAAAGTACAGGAGGCTGTGGCCATGTTCATTTATATTATAATTATTCTTTAGGTGAGTGACTGAATGCCAGTTAAGAGTAAAACCTTGTGTTGATTCCTCTTTGTCCTCAGAGTGTCTATCATAATGACCACCATGCAGTTCAATTTAATTAACATTGATCCTGATCCAAGGAAAATACTGTGATTGAAAAGAAAAAAAATTTCGCAATGCCTTCACAATGTCCAGATCATTTTAGTAAGGTTTATTATGGAAGTTCCCTTTACTTTGAGGGAGCCCTTGAATGATAGTTTTGATTTCAGGCAAAAGTTAAAGCTTGGTGTAACAATTTAATAAACAATAAAATGAAATGAATTTTTATCTAAACCGTGTGTTGAGATTTCATAATCCTTGCTGCTATTCTTCATATTCCCAAGCTTAATTTCACTCCTTTGCACTAAGTTATCTTGCATTGTACTCTTTTAGCAAAATTAATCTCAC
Source organism: Vespertilio murinus (assembly GCA_963924515.1). Lineage (NCBI taxonomy): Eukaryota > Metazoa > Chordata > Mammalia > Chiroptera > Vespertilionidae > Vespertilio > Vespertilio murinus. Next base: position 21,973,808 of record OZ004708.1, on the reverse strand, counting down.
AGTGCTATATATTCTTATTTGCATTGTCCTTTCTTTCTGGATTCAAATTATTTTATAGCTGCTATAGAATGAGAGTACCAACTTCATTGGAAATGGGGGGAAGGGAAATCTCAAACACAGCAGAAAACAGTTATGTATTCAAGGTCAGATAGAGCAAGAAAAGCGAATCAGAGCCGAAACTGGTTTGGCTCAATGGATAGAGCGTTGGCCTGTGGACTGAAAGGTCCTGGGTTCAATTCCGGTCAAGGGCATGTACCTTGGTTGCGGGCACATCCCCAGTAGGAGATGTGCAAGAGGCAGCTAATGGATGATTCTCTTTCATCGATGTTTCTCTCTATCCTTCTCCCTTCCTCTCTGTAAAAAATCAATAAAATATATTTTAAAAAAATAAATAAAAGAAAAGCGAATCAGAGCCCTTGCCTGAAGTAGGCATTTGGTCTTTATGTACAGTTATTCAAAGCAAGCCGACACATGAATACTCAAAGCATTTGAAGGAGTCATCTTCAGATAATTATATTTATAAGTGACACCAAGATTTTCTATTTCAGGTTAAGTGAAGCATGTTAACCTATTCTGTTGTTTCTTTTGTGACTGTTTTCAAAGACCTTGAATTAAAAAAGGAAAACTTTTACAAAGGCATATTTGCAGTGTCAAACATGAGCAGAAATTTCTATAAATAGAACATGCATAACATGTACCTGCTATTTTTAAAGAGGCAGTACAATTTCTGTATTAAGATTTACTCTGATCAATGTAATTTAAGTAAAAGTACATAAAGTTTGAATAGAACAACTTTTAGATACACAATATGATTCTATTACAAAGAAATGCATTTAATTTTCTATATGCTACTAAAAAGAAACTGGCTATCAATATTTCCCTATGTTATAATATGATGCAGTATAATTATAGGATAATATATATAGATTATTCAATTTTTTAACATTTAGGATTCTGTTTTGAGTTTTGTCCCAGAGGCCAATGTTTAACCACCACCACCACCACACCCAATTGATGGAATCTTTGAAACAAGACTAACTTCTGTTAGTCAACCTAATCCCAATGTGAACCCTAAACTATAGGAAAATCATTTCAAAAACTGGATCAGCCATATCTTGAACCATAATTATGTGCAAGGTTTTATGTTATAGTGAAGATGATACAGTATACACTGAGTGGCCAGATTGTTATGATCTCTGAACACATAATAATCTGGCCACTCAGTGTATATCTATCAAACAAGGCTGCATACACTATGTGCTAAAGGGGTAGGGAGACACACATACACATCAACAAGGGGAAGAATAGCATGAGGGCAAGGACTGTGTCTCTCTGGCTCGTTGTTGTCTCTCAGTGCCTAGTACAGTGCTAGGCATAAAACTGATTCTGAATAAATAAATTACTTCAGCAGAAACCGGTTTGGCTCAGTGGAGAGAGCATCAGCCTGAGGACTGAAAGGTCCCAGGTTCGATTCCAGTCAAGGGCATGTACCTTGGTTGTGGGCACATCCCCAGTAGGGGGTGTGCAAGATGCAGCTGATTGATGATTCTCTCTCATCAATGTTTCTGAATCTCTGTCTCTCTCTCTTCCTCTCTGTAAAAAATCAATAAAATATATTTTAAAAATAAATAAATAAATAAATAAATAAATAAATTCACAAAAAAAGAGGTCCTCATGTTTAGGGCCAGAACAATGAAAGATGAACAGGAGGAATCAAGGAAAGACATGTAGGTAGGACAAGTGGGAGGTAAGTGTGAGGAATAAATTGTAGATCACAGGCCCAGTGTGGGAGGTTCACTGTAGGAAACCAATGGATGTACAGAAAAATAAGATAAGGATAAGCTATACATATCTTGAGTATCTCGATGATGATTTTATATCTTATTTAATAATTACCATGAGTATGATAAGAACTTTTAAAAGAAGAAGCCAATACAATTTAAAAAATAAATATTAATCTTGAAGTTATGCATAGGGTGGAATGAAACAGTAGAATCTAGAGGTCCTGATAGGCAGCCATTGCCAATGTCGATATGTAAATAGATGAAGTTTGGGTTAGGATATAGAGTAGAAGGACTTTTTCTTTTCTAGGCTAAAGGAACTCTTATTCATCTCATCATCATCATCATATTCTTCATCATCACTCAACATCATCTTGTTACTAAACACTTAATATGTGCTGAGCACTGCATAAGGCAGCAATTTATGTCCATCCTCCCATTTAAAACTATGAGATATATACACTTAGTATTCCCTATTTATACATGAGAGAACTGAGTTGATAGGTCAATTCTTTTTTTAAAAAAAAACACATACATATTTTATTGATTTTTTACAGAGAGGAAGGGAGAGGGAGAGATAGTTAGAAACATCAATGAGAGATACATCGACCAGCTGCCTCCTGCACAGCCCAGCCCCAATCGGGGATGTGCCCACAACCAATGTACACGCCCTTGATCAGAATGGAACCTGGGACCTTTCAGTCCTCAGACCCAGGCTCTATCCACTGAGCCAAACCTGTTTTGGCAGGAGGTCAATTCTTTTACTGGAAGACACAGAGCCAGGTACATGGCAGAGGTACATGTGTTTTAGTCTGAAGCTTCTTATGGACTTAAACCCCAACTCTTCTCTCCAGCTTGTCTATGATGTATGAAGAATCCACATGATGTGCTGATTGTTGGGAATAGAAATGAGAGAAGAAAGTTTGAAAATGACATCCAACCTTTGTGCATGGGACATTGGAAGGGTGTGGATACCATAAAAAAACTCACTTACTAGTAGATGAAAGGAATCATATGTGTGCTTAGAAATAACAAGAGCTAATATTTTCAGGGTGAGTAATATAAGCCAGGAACTATGTTAAATTATACATATATATATATATCTATATATATATATAGATATATATATGTATAATTTAACTATATAGATATATATATATATGTATAATTTAACATAGTTTGAAATATATTAGTTCAAGCAAATTTTAAAAATATATTTAATTGATTTTTTTACAGAGAGGAAGGAGAGAGGGATAGAGAGTTAGAAACATGGATGAGAGAGAGACATCGATCAGCTGCCTCTTGCACACCCCCTACCAGAGATGTGCTTGCAACCAAGGTACATGCCCTTAACCGAAATCAAACCTGGGACCTTTCAATCTGCAGGCCGACACTCTATCCACTGAGCTAAACCAATTTCGGCAAGCAATTTGTTAAAAACTTATCTTTGATATGTATAATATGCAATTTAGCCCACATCATCATAAAATTTACAGATAATAAAAAAGAAGCCCTCAAGAGAAATATGGATTATGCCTTACAATAGGTACTCAAAAATAAAAATGTTTGTTGAGGTAAATGAATAGAACCAAGTGAAATTTTCATTGAATCAAGAACACCTGCCGAAGCCGGTTTGGCTCAGTGGTAGAGCGTCGGTCTGCGGACTGAAGGGTCCCAGGTTCGATTCCGGTCAAGGGCATGTACATTGGTTGCGGGCACATCCCCGGTGGGGGGTGTGCAAGAGGAAGCTGGTCGATGTTTCTCTCTCATTGACGTTTCTAGCTCTCTATCTCTCTCCCTTCCTCTCTGTAAAATATCAATAAAATATATTTTAAAAAAAAAGAACACCTTAACCCAGACAGACAGAGACTTGGCCCAGCTCAGATTGGGACACAGGTATCAGAGACTTGGCGGACAGCAGCTGCCCTATATCTAAATTCATCCTAGCACCAGGAATGCTAAGGGCCTACTCAAGAATGCAAATAATCCTTTCCACTAATGTTTACAGGGTAAACCTAGATTGTTGGTAGAGTATTAAATTTGACAGTAAAATAGTAATCAAGTTTTCAGGTTAATTTAAATAGGCTAATTGAAATAAGTGAATATTCAAGAAAATTTAATTTTACTGGACAAAAAGTTGTTCCTAAAGTAGTAGCTAAAATTTCTATTGGTATTTCATCTCATGGTAAAATTCCTGAACATGCAATGAACCTAAAGTAATCACATTTTTGTGCAAAAAATTAAAATTTAAAGTTATCAAGACTGCATTATAAAATTTACAAAAGCCTCCAATAATAAAAAAGGGGGGAATAGTAGGGTAATATTATGTAAGGAAAAATATTCTATAAATAAATTACATCTAGAAAAATTTTACTTTACAAAATTAATTTTCATTTGTAATGCTAACAGCAAGACACGCATGAAAAACACACATGGTGTTTAAAGAAGACAAAGAAAAATCGTTTCAGCAAAAATAAAAAGGATCTCAAATCAATTATACAGAAATGATTCCTTTATTAACTTTTGGTCAAGAATATGTTTGTATATTTTCAGAAAACAACTCCAAGACTAGGTGGATTCTTGCAACAGAGAGGAATTGACAGGCATGCTCCAACCACAAAGACAAGAGGAGAAACTGTCCAGAGATGAAAGATGCTGATGACGCCTTGCCATGCTAGCAGTCAGCAGCTGTGCAGGTCACCCAGGACCAAACCAGAGAGGATTGGACCTGCATTGCCACCATATGCCCACCATCCAGATATCACGGCTGACATATACACATAAGGAACGGCTTGACATTGAAACGGGGGCTCAAAACTGTTGGACATTGAAATCGGGACTCAAACATTTTTTTGTTATTATATGTTTATTTCTAGTCTGCAGAGGCAAGATTTTTTAAAGGAAAGAAATGGGGGAAAAATAGATACAGAGGCAAAGAAGCATTGAACAGTCTGCCAAACTACAGCAGGAAGGGGGGAGGACTGTAAGAGATCAACCGAAGGACTTGTATGCATGCATATAAGCATAACCAATGGATACAAGACACTAGGGAAGGGGCTGGGGGGCAGGTGAGGGCATGTACTGGAGGGAAGGAGAGGCAGGCAGAGGTCAATGGGGGGAAAAAAGGAGATATATGTACCACTATTTGTAATACTTCAAACAATAAAAACATAAATTAAAAAAATAAAAAATAAAGAAAAATTCCAAAAAAAACCAACAACAAAAAACACCTTAACCCCACAAAATATTAATGCTGTTCTCCCAAATTATAGGAGAAGGTATAATTCACCACCGATTTAATCATAATGTTATTTTTATCCCATATTAACTCTGTGCTATACTAATAGTACTTAAGTATTCAGAAATATAAACAATATGCTTTCAAGTATAATTAATTTACATATGCAAAACATAATTTTTTCCCCATTTTTGTTTTGTTTTTTATTATCTCTTGGCACAGAAACTAGGAATTACAATTTCTCATTTAAGGTTTTAAATATTCCTATAAATGGTTTTGTTAGGACAAGCAGTCTCAAAGGCTCTATATTTTTCCCCCCTCACAGAACTGTAAAGGGGGATTCTGAGAGCTAGTCTTTCCTCTTTGCATAGTAAGCAATCCTGGATATTCCAAAGCTCCGGGGTCCTGGCCTATAATATTCAAGATCATAATAGCATGTGTATATATAATTATACTTCATCCACTTACTTACCTCACACTGTGACAGATGAATACTACCACTACTGCTAATCGTCCTCATTATCATCATTGACCATTTACTCCTGCTGGCCACTGTGCTAAACTTCTTCCAAGCATTATCTTTTTAATGCTCCGAGATGCACGTGAAGAGTCATCTAGCCCGGTATGGAGTGTATGATTTATGAGTCCCCTCTACAACTCTCCCCACTGGGAAGGACTGACATGTAAATAATGAGCTGTAGGCCAGAGGATGTAATGAGAGCTGAAACAGAGAAGCAAACCAGGCAGGACCGGGGCACAGAGGAGGAGAGCCACTTCCCTGGGGGGATGGGGACCGCTGCCAGCAGAAGGGACTGCTGAGCTGAGTCTTGAAAGATAAGAGAGGATTTGTCTTGTGGTTGAGGAAATAGGCATAATTGAATAATTATTGTATAAGAAGACTGGGTAGGAATTATGGGTGTACCCATATTATTAATTAAATGGAGTTGGGATAGGATGGAGGAAGAGGAAGAGGAGGAGGAAGAAGAAAGGAGGAGAAGGAGGAGGAGGAGAGAATTTTTAAAAGGCTCATTTTTATATCTGCTATTAAGTTCATTTGTATTCTTACACTCTATGTAGAACATTAACTTTGGGAGAGAAGGGTTCCATATTCTGAACGGCACAGTGGAAAAAAAATTGTTTAGTAACAACTCTATTAAAATCTTTCTATATATCCAACACAGTAGCTACCATTGCACATGTTATTTTCTCATTATATAAGAGAATAAATTAAAACACTGAAAATTGCCCAATGTCTATGAGCCATCCTTTGATTCAAATGTTTCTTGAGAGCCTATGCTGTGTCTGTCATAATTTAAATTGGATCATCCTGATTCACAAATATTTGTTTTAACCATTACAGCAGTTGTCTCTCCAGTGGAAGAAAAATTATATATATATATATATATATATATATATATATATATATATATAATCTATTATTATCTTGAAAACTCTCAGATGACTAAAAACAAGTCCTGATCTATAGAAATTAGATTGTAAGGCGACGAAACACATTTCTTATCCAGAGCATGACAAAGATTTAGCACAAGGCAGTGAATTGTTATTGAAGCAATGCACTGAGTGCTGAGAGTTAATCATTTGCACTGATAAATCCCATTTTTTTTCAGGGCACTTATGATCTAGCAGTTAACATTTTTCCTGTATGATATAGGGTAAGACAAGGGATTACTTTACTCTTACAAAAACAGTATGCACAAAATAGCTATTAAGTCTTAAATGATCACATGAGACAGATAATGAAATAAGATGGGATTTGAAGCCTAAATTTAGGGCTGTGCTTGAAACACTTCTTATAGTGCTGACCCGGTTGCTTCATACAGAGTCTGACAAAACGCTAATCATGAATATTTCCCTTGATTTCTCTGAGATGGGGTAATAGAGGCCTAATGAACACAGATGATTGTTGACCTTGGGCCCAGAGTTGGTAAGCAATGGAGCAAGGACTTAATCCAAGCTGTATGACTATAAAGACCATTATCTTCACTCCTTCACTACATACTTCCTTGGGATGGTGATGAAAATTAGATGGAATAATAAAGGTTTTATTGGGGTGTGAATCAAATAAGTGCTCTCTTTTAAAATCAGTTTCTTGGACAAATAGGTATTGAACACTCAATCGCTGCCACTGTTCTTGGCATTAAATCAAATAAAACATATATCTCTGCTCGTGGCACTAATCTGTTAGCTGAAAGAGACACAATGAGCATGGTGAGCAAGCAAACAAGTAAATACATACTATGCTGCATGATCACAAAGGGCTCTGGGGGAAATCGTAATAGAGCACAGAGGTGACAGGAAGTGTCCAGGTGGGTTGCAATTTGAGATAAGGAAAAGCCTAACCAAGTCATGTTACTTGGCTCAAGGATGGAAGGGAGTGTGCCATGCAGATGCCCGGAGGAAACAGTCCAGGAGGGCAGGGCAAGTACAAGAGCTCTACAGTGAGCACAGACATGAGTTCCAGGAACTGCGAAGGCCAGCAGCCCAGGGCTGGAGGGAGTGAGGAGCTAGGACAGCAGCCAGGTTGAGGGCAGACATTAATGGAAGGGCAGCGCGTGCCGACCATGCTGTGCTTTTTAGGCCATTATACATCACCTTGGGCTTTTACTCAGAGTGAAGTCCCACTGCAAGTTTTGACAGGAGGTGCCCTGACCTGAGGCTTTAGCATTTCACTGCAATGGGGACAGGAGAGGAATTTGCATAAGACTGGAAGTAAGGAGACTGGTTTGGAGGCCACTGCAAAACTCCAGTTAGAGATGGTGCTGGCTTAGGCCAGGGTGGGAGCTGTGGAGTTGGTAAGAGGAACCATATATAAGTTGCTCTTAATCTTTTTAAATTTGTCTTTGGCCAAAATTACAACCAGTCAATTATTGAGTTGAGAGGTGCTATACTGTGTATATATCCCTGATAGTATTAAGCTCCCACTCTACGAAAGGCATTATGCCAGGTACTGCCAATGGAAGAGATGAAAATGACTATGCCTGCCCCCTTGAGAGCTTAACTCCAGTAAGAGATCAATACCTCATAACTACACATGGAGGCAGAATGTAGTCATATGCATTCATCCAGTGAATATTTTTGGGGTGCAGTTTTAGGTTCTGGAGCTAGAGCTGTGGATACACAAGACAAAAATTCCTGCTTTCCTGGAGTTTATATTCAAGTAGTCAGGGGAAAGAGAGTCAGAGAAATATATAAATGATATACATCTTAAAAGGTAATAATGAGAGACTTCATGAAGATCAAACCCATCCCTGCACAACTCTGTAGTATTGAAAAATGAGGAACAATGAGAGATCTGCATAAAAGAAAGCGGCATAATAAAATGGCATGTCCAGCTACAAATTAGTATGCAATAGTTAAAAGTACCTAAATAGATCTGATGAACCAATGAGACTAGTTACACATCAAGACATATTAGTCAAAAGAGCAAGAGGATTAAATGAAGTACAAAGTATAATCTCTCTCACACACATAATTCTATGTGTACATATATGTCCATAAGGCCATAATATATTTTGGAAAGATATATTAGACGGCAGGTTCCACCTCATTCAGGGATCAAAAAGACTGCAAAGACATTTCATATCATTTGCTCCAAACCCTCTGGGGAATGTTAGCTTCAACACCTCCCGTCTCAACCATAGACCAGTCTGCAGGCCATTCTCCACAGCAATGCGTCTGTGTCATCCTGTATCATAAGCCTCACATTGAGGACAGCTCTGACAATGACATACTGTGCTCTGTCTCTGGAAAAGCTGAAACCCTTAGAGCAGACAGGATTGATCCTGGGTTAAAACAGGATCAGTTTCTCTCCCATCTTCCAGGGCCTTCTTAGAAGTTTGAGGGTGACTGGAGGCCCCATTCTGGACTCCTTTCTCCTCCTACTTTGTCATCGTCTTCTTGCCGAGGGCTTCACTCCAGTTAGCCTTCTCAAGTTCAGTAAGTGTGACACACTCCCCTGCCAATGTGCTTGCAGATAAGGTTTGTGTTTACAGACTTGCCCATCCCTCTGATACCTGAGCTTGATTTCAAAAAGAGGTTTAGGGCCCTAGTGGGGTTGGCTCAGTGAATAGAGTGTTGGACCATGGACTGAAGTGTCCTGGGTTGGATTCTGGTCAAAGGCACATACCTCGGTTGCAGGCTTAATTCCTGGTCCTGGTTGGGGCACATGTGGGAGGCAACTAATCTATGTGTGTCTCTCACATCTCTCTCTCTCTCTCTCTCTCTCTCTCTCTCTCTCTCTCTCTCTCTCCCTCTCTCTCTCTCTCTCTCTCTCTCTCTCTCTCTCTCTCCCTCCTCTTTCTTTCCCCCCGCCCTTCCACTCTCTCTAAAAATCAATGGGAAAATAGCCTCAGGAGAGGATTAACAACAACAAAAATCCTATATAATAAAAGGCTAATATGCAAATAAACTGAGTTGTAGAACAACCGAACAACCAGTCACTATGATGTGTGCTGACCACCAGGGGGCATGTGCAGAACATGGCGGGTGTTGGCAATGACGGGATGGTGGAGCAGGTGAGCGGGGTCACCAGACCAAGGCAGGGTGCCAGTCACTGTCATTGGAGCGAGCCTCTGGTAGTTACTGAAAATTCTTTGGTTACTGAAAGTTCTTTGCTCTCCTGCATGCAGCAGTTCCATCCAGTGCTCCCTTGCACCCACTACCCATGCCTGGAGCCAGTCCTGATCACTTGGTGCCATCAAAAGGTGTGAGCAGTGTCTGTTGGCCCTGATTGCCCCTGAGAGCTCCTCTCCCTCCCCATGCTCCTGAGGGGTGATGGGGCAGCAGCCACCACTAGCGCCCACTGATGGCACTGGCCCTACTTGCACCTGCTGATGGCACAGAGCAATCAGGGCCTGTGCCAGCAGTTGTGCGAGTGGGGCCTGTGCCATGTGGGAGCAGCTGTAGTGGGAGCCAGGCTGCTGGCAGAAAGGGAACAGGGGCTGTAGTGGGAGGGGCTAAGACCCGCCCCTGTGCCTACCGCAGCCTTGGGGCAAACAGTTCCTTTCAAGGTTCACAAATTTGTGCACAGGAACCCTAGTAAATTAATAAAAATGGGTTTAGGAGCCACAAGCATTGCCTAAGACTGTATATGGGAAACTCACTGTTATCCATAAGCCACTATACATAAATTCAGTTGTTAAAATGATTAATATGAACTCTCCCACATTCTCCACTGTATGCAGATGAAATGTAATTGTTATTATGGACCTTCTCACCTCCTCCACGGTATACAAATTGGGAAATGCTACTTATATTAATCTCCCTCCTTCTGTCACTGGGAAGGCATTTGCATGAGCTGTGCTAGGCTTAGAAGGCCAAGGATTATTAATTTTCTCTATTCCTAGTACCATCTAACATTCTTACTCCTTATTTTACTACGTGTACTGGTTAATAATGCAGTTTTTTCCCACTAGATGAAGTTACACATATGTTGATATAAATGCGATTTAATATGTATGCTATTTTTTTGTATTGACAGAAAGCTTCAAAACTTCATGTTACCCTAACTGGTTTCGCTCAGTGGATAGAGCGTTGGTCTGTGGACTGAAGGGTCCCAGGTTTGATTCCTGTCAAGGGCATGTACCTTGGTTGTGAGCACATGCTCAGTTAGGGGGTGTGCAGGAAGCAGCTGATAGATGTTTCTTTCTCATCGATGTTTCTAACTCTCTATCCCTTTCCCTTCCTCCCTAAAAAATCAATACACTACATTTAAAAATAAAAAAAACTTCATATGTCAAATTTTCTGAAGGTGTATCATAGATATTTTTATGCTTAAAAATGTTGAATTTCATGCCAAAAAAAGAGCATTTCAGATCATTTACAAGCAATGGTAAAGATTTTAAAGGAAGGAAAATGGGTGCCACATCAACTGAATGAACGACATGGAAAACCGAAAAGTCGTCAGTAAATTGTTGCTTCAATTGCATGAAAGAAAGTCTTTTTTTGCATAGAAATGTGACTGGTGATGAAAAGTAAATTTATTTTGAAAATCCCAAATGCACAAAATCATGGGCTGATCCAAGTTAACCATCAACATCAACTGCAAGGCCAAATCACTTCAGAAAGAAGACAGTGCTCTGCATTTGGTGGGATTAGGACAGTGTGGTGTATTATGAGCTTCTAAAACCAGGTAAAACTGTTAATACTTAACAAATAATCAGTTTAAAACATGGTTTATGAAATAACCAAATGTGCCAGAAGACATGGCAAAGTAATTTTGCTTCATGTTGACACACCATCACACACTTCAAAACCAGTTAAAGATACGTTAAAAGATCTTGCCTGGGAAGTATTAATTCACCAGACCTTGCTCCTTCAGATTACTATTTGTTCTGATGGATGGCACACACACTTTCTCAGCAACACTTCAAAATGAATTAAGAAGTGGAGAATTGGGTCTCTGAATGGTTTGCCTCAAACCAAGAAACATTCTATTGGGACAGTATCCACAAATTACCTGAAAGATGGGGGAAATGTGTAGCTAGTGATGGGCATTACTTTGAATGAAGCAATTTTGATGTTTCTCTTGAAATTACCATGTTTTCTTTGATTACAAAAGCTGCCATTATTAACCGGTACACCTATTGTAAGTTTACAAAGCGCTGGGACATGCTTTATCTCACTTAACATTCAAAATGAAACAGAGGCAGATGCTGCTCCCCGCACTCTGCAGATGACAAAATGGGCTCAGAAGCAGAAAGTCACTTACCCAAGTTGTAGTTAGAAAGCTGGGATGTAACTAACCTAAGTCATCTTCTTCCAGACCCTGCTTGTGTTCCATAACCCACAATTTGGCCCTGAAGGAAGCTTCAGCACGTAGACTTCCTCCCCTTTAGGAAAGTGTTTTCCTTCTTTCTACTCAAGGGCACATGGCAGTGCTGGTTGACTAGCGAGATGCAGAAGGAGCACCTGAATTGGACTTAATCATTTTGTGCTTGTCCACACCTTGTGTGAGGGGAGTCTGTGTGGGAGCCTAAGGGCCACACCAGGAGCAACAGGTTCTCGAGTCTCTTCGCTCCTCTATTTCACTGTGTCTGTCTGTCTCTGTGTCCCTTTAAGTCATCAGTGACAATGCTCCCTCCTGCCTCAGGGCCTTGACATATCCCATTCCCTTTGCAGGGTCCTCTCATTCTAGTTTACATCTCAGCTCAAATGTACTTGACTCAAGGAAGGTGCAGTAGGTTGAGTTGTGTTCCCTAAAGAGGTGGTCAAGTCCTAACTTCCAACACCTATGAATATAACCTTATCTGGAAATAGAGTCTTTTAGAGTTGAACAAGTTGAGGTCACGTTGGGTTCAGGTTAGCCCTAATCCAACCACCAGTGTCTAATAAAGAAAATACAACTTTACACACAAACAAACAGACACACAGGAGAGAATGCCACATGAGGCTGGAGATAAAGACTGAAGTGATGCCTCTGAAAGACAAGGAACACCAAAGACTGGCAGCAAACACCAGAAGCTAGGAGAGAGGCATGGATGAGTCTCTTCAGAGCCCGTGATATCCACCCCTGGATTCAGACCTCTGGCTTCCAGAATGAAGAAAGAATACATTTCTGCTGTTTTAAGATATCCAGTTTGTGGTGATTGGTTGCAGCAGCCCTTGGAAGCTAAGACAGAGCCTTCCTGGTTTTCCAGGACAGGACAGGTTCTTCTAGTACATGCTTTCATACCATCAACAATTTCTTTCCTAAATAGCGTTGTATCACACCTGTGGTTATATCTTTAACTGGTTTTTTGTTGTTGTTGTTGTTGTTGTTGTTGTTGTTTTATCAATGCTTAGCCCCCTCACTAAAATGAAAGCCTCATGAAAACAGAGTTAGAGTTGGGTTTTGTTCATCATAGTGACTAGCATAAAAACAATAAAGAATGCAATGAATAATTTTTAAATGAAAGCAGAGTGAATGAATGAATGGATTGATGAATGGTAAGAAGAGAGTTTAGCACTTGTAATTTTGGCCTTAGGGTTGGGGGTATGAAAAAAGGGTCCATCTAAAAGCAAAACAAACATTGTTCCTTTCCTCTTTCCTTTCTTATTCCTTCTCTCTCTCTCCTTCCTGCATTCTGCCCCTCTCTTTCATTCTCTCGCCTTTGTCAAGTTAGAGTCAGAGCATTTGTCTTTTTAAAAGTCAATGGGGAATGGTAAGATTTAAACAACAGTTCATAACATCAGGAAAAGCTGTCAACACCTATGCTGATGATAAATAATATAAAATATGAATAAATGAAAATAAATAATTTCTTTCTATAAGTGAGATAATTTGGATGTTGTTTATCATTGTCTTGTTATCAAACAGCACAATAATTATTTGTACCATCAATTTTGCATAGAATCCAAAATAGTAGACAATTTAATTTTTATTTCATACAAACAGTAAAAATCATACTTTTTTTCTGACTTTGGAATTAGCTATTTATAAGCATATTCATACACTCTTACATTTTAAAAATTACAGAAAATAGTGTTGCATAATGGTTAAGGGCAAAACTTAAGACTTAAAGATCAGCTCTAACCACTTCCTGTTTGACCTTGGACATATTACCTAACTGCTCTCTGGCCAGCTTTTAATTTCTGTCTCATGGGGTTGTCATTTGGATAAAATAAGTGAAATATGCAAGAGGAATTGGCACCTAGTAAAACTCAATACATTTTAGCATTATTATTGCTATTAGACATAAGATTTTGTAAGATACCATGGTGAGTAGTCAGTGAGACAATCTCATCTATCTATGTTGTAAGTACAAATCACAAGTCATTTTTCTTTTTCCTCTTTCAGAATTGGAAAGCAATGAACAGCAAAGGGAGGTGAGTAATGCTGGTCTTAGGGATGGCAAAGGGATTTTGCAAACACATTTCTTTGAAACAAAAAATTTTGAAAGCTTAATTAATCTTTTTACTTTGGGCAAGAGAGTGAGGAACATTAAAAGTGTCAAAAATAAGTTAAAGTTGCCCATTTCTATTTTTTGAAGGCGTTAATTTATTTTTATGGCAATTTTTTAAATTCAAGTTTTTATACTTTAGTTTCAGTGTCAAAGGATTATTAAAAACTCAGGTTAACAGAATGGTTTAAAGACTCAGAATTACAATTAATTTGGGGGTTGAACCTGTGATCAGACAAATCAGATTTTAGGAGAAAAATCAAATCCATTATGCATATCTAGGATGTTTGCTCCTTTTCAAAAAAATAATTCTTCCTAACAACATTTTCAGTAACTTCTGTGTTGAAGAATTTTGTGGCCAGTTCATATATTTAAATTCTTGAACAGAACAGCCACGCTAGAACTTCGTTGTTCTCTTGGTGTCAAATAGGTTCACCATCTTTCCATCTCAGATTTAAGGTGGACTTTGCTGGCAGTGGCTCCTACCATCACTGGAAAAGTACTGGGGCTTAAACATTTTCTTCAAGGTTCTATCTGGGCTAGAGAAGAAAAATTCATTTTCCAGGGATGCCAGCAGCTTGCCATTTTTTTTCGGGGTATTTCCTATCTGGTCTTTGTGGCGAATTTTGGGAACACAGTCATATTAGGGGCAGCTAGAATAGAAACAGAGCCCCTGGATGGGCTGGCAACACCGCAAGCAGGCATCACCCCAGGCCAGAATGTCCTGAGATGGAGAGGCCATGCAGGAGAACGAGCCACCCCAAGATTCCTACCCTTCCTATGACTGTCTTGTGAAATAGACAGGAACATGCTTGTCAAAGCCAGTTTGTCATCCTCCCATCCTCCCTCCCTCCCTCTTTTCCTCCTAGAGGCTGGCAATTTCCATCTGCAACTTCCACCACAGCCTGATGTGTGACTTGCTTCCCATGCCTCTCTGAATACTCCTTCCTGTTACGCCTCCTTGTGAGATTCTTTCCTGAACCTTTATCTCTTACTATTGCTCAGATTCATTCTTCTTTGTTGTTGTGAGTCAGAGTTCCTCTTTGAAAAAAAAATACAGTAAGGATGGGAACGACTGTCAAATGGAGAAAATAAAACACAGAGAGCTAAGTGGTTCTGACAGGCATAGAAGTTAAATTTTACATCTCTTGTTCTTTTGACCAGAGTAATGCGGCTCAGAGCTTATCAAATGGTGACACATTCTATGTTTGTTCAAGGGTCTGCATTGGGGGCTGAGTAACTGGATGGCACAGGATCAGAGAAGCACATGCAAGCCAGCCAATTTGTTTTCTAAGTGACCGTTCTTAGATGCAGAATGAGGATTTTTCTCTCCTTATTCTAAAGTTTAAACTGGGAGTAAGTATTCATGATCAATTCAGAGTCAAACCAAGCTGAGCGTAAGTATTAACACCCAGGATTCTTGCAGAAAACAGTTTGGCTCAGTGGATAGAGCATTGGCCTGCAGACTGAAAAGGTCCCGGGTTCGATTCCAGTCAAGGGAATGTACCTTGGTTGCAGGCACATCCCCAGTAGGGGGTGTGCAAGAGGAAGCTGATCGGTGATTCTCTCTTATGGATGTTTCTAACTCTCTATCCCTCTCTCTTACTCTCTGTAAAAATCAATAAAACATATTAAAAAAAACACTCAGGATTCTTGTGGAGTGACAGTTGTACTAAATTTGGCAATTTATAGATAGCTACCAATCCAACTAAATTATGTGCACTTTAACACAAGTTTAAACCGATAAACTGACTGACAGGATAAAGAAGGTAAAGCAAAATGGCACCAATTGAAGAGTATTCTTCCATGCCCATACCACAAGGTAGAACATGCTCAAGGAAGCACTTTCTTTCCTCAGACTCAAGGTGGTGGAATTTATGATGGTTTCTCTCCTTCTGCTGCTTGGCTACAGTTACCATATTTCCTCTCTAGGGAGAGTCAGGTGATAGGATTTCTCCTTATGGCATTATCTCATGAAAATAGCAGGCCTTAAACTACAGCAGCACTAGTCTGTACCCTGGACCCAGATCTTTCTGTTATTCTCTAACTTCTGACCATCAAAGGAAGGCTTTCTTCTCTCTTCTCTTCCCCTAATGTTACATGTTATAGAAATGTAGTTGTAACTTTGTGTGTGTGTGTGTGTGTGTGTGTGTGTGTGTGTGTGTGTGTGAGAGAGAGAGAGAGAGAGAGAGAGAGAGAGAGATTAGATAGCCAGAGGACCCCCCCCCCCTCATTTATACTCATTTATTGCATACTGACTGATAGGCATTGAGGATTAATATTTGGCATACTTGCTTGACTTGTTCAAGGGTCTACATTTGAGGCATAAGTCATATAAGCAAAATATTATGTTGAAGTATACATACTTCTATTATATCATACATTTTCAAGCCACAAAAGAGCCTACATTTAAAATCTGAATATAATAATTATGATATTTGCTCCCATTTGGAAGGAGAGACAAAAACAAAGCAATGTTCTACAAAGGGCTTCCCAATATACAGATTGCTACCTGTCTTAACTTTCCTTATCTCAACAAAGTTAGTTAATCACAAAAAGAATGTTAAGGTATGTCCCTTTGTAGGTTGGACAAAAGTTAGTGAGCAGAGACCAAATGCCAGGTATGCTCAAGTTTCTGTTCTATATGGTATGAGGTTTACGGAGACTGACATGTTTCTGTCACTTGTGAAAGGACAACAACTGTCAAATACACTCAGGAAAATTTGAAATGGATAAAATTTGTTTGCAATAGAATAGGAGTTTCACGGGAAAGAACTTCCGAGATAAAGAGGATACCCAGGGAAATGCTTGCTCCAAGTCCCATAGTCATTGAATGGTAGACCCTGGGCTCACGCCCAGGCCCCCCACACTTCCTTTTCTCAAGAAGAGAAGGTGCTGGACTTTCCCTTCCTCTCCTTGCTTCCCCCTACTGGAGACTTTCCTGCTAAAAAAGTTAGCATGAGAGGAGGCACAAGGTAAAAGGAAGACAATTAGGAAGGCTGGTTCATTCTCCCAGAGGACTAAATTATCCATTTATGGCCAATCAGCTTCTCCATGGGAGGCCAACTGGCATTTCTGATAACAAATCAGCATGATCATTTACTCAATAGTGAATTTGATGGAGGTCCTCCTTCCTCAACCTCTAAATATCTTTAGCTATCAATAATCATTTGTATTTGATATTGCTAGTAGTTCTTTTATGCTATCAAAAGTTTAAAACAGAAAAGTTGGTAGAAGAGGAAGCACTTTGTGAGGATAAACAGTGCTGGGAGGTGACTTGGGATGGTAAATATACAATACAATATACAGATGATGTATTGTAGAATTTTCTACCTGAAACCTATGTAATTTCATTAACCAATATCACACCAATAAACTCAATAAAAATTACATTTATTTTTCAATTATAGTTGACATACAATATATATATACATGCCTAAGTGACTGGCCGACCAACCATTCAACCAGTAGCTATGACTTGCACTGACCACCAGGGGGAAGACACTCAACACACAGGCATGGAAACATGGAATAGAATGATGAATCTCAGAGGGAAGTGGGGAGAGGGGAGGGCAGGAAGAGATTAACCAAAGATCTTATATGCATACTAGAGGCCCAGTGCACATATTTGTGCACTGGTGGGGTCCCTCAGCCTAGCCTGCTAGTATTTGGCCAAAACCAGCAGTCCAACATCTCCCAAGGGGTCCCAGATTGTGATAGGCACAGGTCAGGCCAAGGGACCCCACAGGTGCATGGGCCTCCAGTATTATATAAGCTTCATGTGTACAACATAGTGATTAGACATTTATATACCTTATGAAGTGACCTCCCTGATAAGTCTTGTACCCATCTGATACCATACATAGTTATAACAATATTATTGATTAAATTCCCTATGCTGTACTTCACATCCCTGTAAATATTTTTATAACTGGTAATTTGTATTTCTAAATCCCTTTCACCCCTTTCAGCCATCCCTCCAAACCCCCTCCTATCTGGCAACTATAAGTTTGTTCTCAGTATCTATGAGTTGGTTTCTCTTTTGCTTATTCGTTTGTTTTGTTTTTTTAGATTCATATCAGTGAAATTTCTAATAGATTTTACGTGTATCCTATGGAATCATATGGTATGTCTCTTTCTCTGTCTGACTAGTTTCACTTGTATTGCTGGCTATTTGGACTTTGAGAAAGGCACTGGTTGGAGTTAGGCATTGCAGGGTGACTGAGGCAGACAGGGGCCTGGTGGAGGTGCTTGTTCACTTTTCTGAAGGATGCCGCATTTACTGGAGGGAGTAGAGAGAGAAAATAGCACTAACAACATATCAGACTGTGAATAACAAGGTGCAGGCGAACATCTGCACACCAATCAGCCAGGATATTTTTATCTCGTCAGTTGCTATCCCCAGGATGTGTGAAGTCTCTTGGGAATCCGCTCACTGGTGCTGCAAGAGGGAGTCTTCTTTCTTCTCAAGGATAACTGCCCTCTGATTTCTTGATTCCTTGGGATGCCTTCGGTAACAGATAAGCCTGTTGTGGATGTATGAAACAACTTGTCTTGCTCAAGCTGGGTTTGAACCCCAGAGCTCTAACCTTTGCAGCACCTTGAACAGTGGATTATTGGAGCCAGAAAAGAATTTTATGAGTGCTTAACTGAGAGATAGCAAATGGTCACTTGTTACATAAAGAATATACACTGAGTGGAGAGATTATTAGATCTCTGAACACATAATAATCTGGCCACTCAGTGTATATCCTTTATAATTAAAGGTTAATATGCAAATTGTCCCCTTGACCAGGAGTTCTACTGGCAGGCAGGCCAGCCAATCACCCATGTCCCCTCCCCCTGGCCAGGCTGGCCAGACCCCACTCATGCACAAATTCATGCACCAGGCCTCTAATACACACACACACACACACACACACACACACACACACACACTGAGTGGCCAGATTACTATGCATTCAGAGATCATAATAATCTGGTCACTCGGTGTATGTGAGGTGCTGTGTGACCCTTGGCAAAACAATCTCCATTTTGGGCTTCACCTCCCAGGTCTTTAAAGTGAGGGAGTTGTAGTGAGTGAAACCTAAGGTCAATTCTGGGGCGGCAATGCTCTGACCTTCTAGCAGAAGGATAACGTGTAGAATTGGGAGGCTGGTCACTCAGTGTGGCACAAAACTTTCAACACACAGAAGCTCAACCTTTTACATAAATAGTCAATTTAAAATGACAATTCTAAGTTTTGCATATCAGAGAGCCTGATTTAAGTACACGGCTTTGGCGTGGATACAGGGAACACTCCTGTACTGCAGGGGAGTGTAAACTAGCACAGCCTTCCCGCAGGGCAATCTGGCACCATATTTAACAACTGAAAACGCACACAGCCTTCTTGTAAGGGCATGTGACATGTTTACATGGGAAGCTAAACCTTTATACAGGCATTGCGATTTAATACATACTGGTTATTCTGAGGTGCCAGGCATTGTGCTAAGCCAAGCTATAGAGTCCCAGGAAGGGCAGAAATGGACTGTGTGCTCAGTCCAGGTGTCCATGTGAGATGTGCAACCAGGATTGATAAATGCAGTGTTCCCAAACTGCAGGCATTTGCATACAGCCCTCACAATTTTCACTGTATGCGCATGCCAACTTTAACATTATTTCATTAATTTTTCTCTAAATCAACTCATTCCCCCCCGCCCCCTTAAAGTCCACCTCATTTAGCCTCAATCTAAGCAGACATATGTGTAGAACCAACGTTTTGGTATGCAAGTAATATTTTTCTAGTTTATGCTACAATAATACGCCATTGCTGGGGAGAAAAATCCATCCATGTCCATCTAACATCCCACTTTGGGAAATTCTGTCTTAAGGCCAGATGGTGGCAGAGTGACAGTGCCCCTGTCCTGTACCCCATAAGATTTTCTCACCCCATTTCCATAATGCTATTGCTCATTGACGTGCAATGTGTAGCTACCAGCGTTTCACTAGCATCTGTTAGTCTTCCCTGGTGACATATCCCACACCAAAATACACAGACACTCATTTTCCATCATGTACTATCCTTCCACATGTTTGGCTCAGACTGTTGATATGATATGTAACAGTGGGTTTGTGATTCAGAAGCTGTAATGAGTCAGTGGTTGAAATCAGGTCAGAACTAGTAAGAGTCTTAGTAGCAAAATGAACTGAACAAGAGGTTGGGAAGGAGCCATGATGTGAACTGAATGCTTCCATGGGACAGAACGCAGGCTGGTTTGATGCAGGCTGCATGGACTGGTCTAAGGAGGGTCAGAAAAAAGCTTCAGCAAGGGATGATTTCTGAGCAATGTTTCCTAAGAGTAAGTCAGAAAGAAGGGAGATTTAAATTTATATTGTATACATATCAACAAGTATTCACTTATTTTCTAAAATAAATTCCCTTAGAAGACACTCATAGAAGTGTATAATTATCGAGTAGGAGATTATGAAAATATTTTACACATTTAGATACACATGGTGACATTCTATCAAACTGGGCTTCAAATGACAATAGAAGGATAGTGTCCACTTGAAAACAGTAAGACAAACAAACAAATAAAATAATAAAAGGACCGTGGCCCAAAGAAGGGTTCACATTGCCCTCAGCCGTGGGTGGCAGACATCGATTCTCAAACCCTGAAGAGAAATGGCTTCAGCTGAGGAGTTTGTTAAAGATACAGAAGTTAGGTGGGCTCCCCTCTATAAATTCTGAATCAGGACCCGAGGTGAGGACTGAGAATTTCCATTTGGGGCAAGCTCTCAGAGATGATGATGATGCACAGTGCCTGTCAAAACACTGACTTTAATTGACAGCTAGTCAATTAATGTGGGCGGAGGAAGAGTTGGGATTTGATTGTCTACACATATTTTCAGTATTGGTTTAATAATCCATCTACAGAATAAATAGCTCTTAAAACTAATTTTTCATTCAATTTAACTTCTGCTCCTTCTATTCTAATATAAACTCCTTCCCCCAGCTTTTCAATATTCCTGAAAGAGGTGTTTCTTACAATTGACATATTATTTTTATCTGAAAAGGCATTAAGTCAATGTTACAATAATACAACGAACTGTTCCTTAAAAAGTCACAACATTTGTGAGTGGCCTCAACGGTTCATGACACGAGGCCCTTTGTAATAGTGCAAATCTCTGGGTTTGAATTGTGAGCACTCTAAACTAGTGTGTGGCTGAGGTGAGTCCTGCTGTGTGAGCCCAGCAAATGGCCGAGCGTTACAAGACAGCCTTACTCCTCAGAAATGCCAGGACTGTCCCTCATTAGCAAAGCAACCGCTACCACCTCAACAATAGCGTATTTTGTTTCCTTGTGAAAATCACCCCCCAATACAGCCAGTGGTCGATGCTGGTGATGGATGTAGAAAGGTTTAAGAGTATTTTTTAATATAAAAAAGAGGTATTTTGAATAAATCAGGAGTTGAACTGTGGCAGCAAATAAGATCGATTCAACGAATCATACAAATAGTTTGAACTCATGGAGCTGTCCATTGTCTAAGCCATATTTTATAACTGTATTATTAAAATCACATTGTGGGAGTTAAGATGTCAGATATTTGCTGAGACTTTTAGGCTCTAATATTATAAAATTGCTATATACACTTAGATATATTTGTGTATAAAAACAGACACACAAGTGAAATAAGTCAGAGAAATAGTGTATGATCTCACTTATACAGGATGGAGTAAAAGCAGGTTTAAAGTTTTGAGTACTCAATACACAAGAGTTTATTCTCACATTATTATTTATTCATTATTGTATTATTTTCCATACAAATAACTGTAAACCTACTTCGGTCCCACCCTATCCATGAAATCTAAGAAAAGCCAAGCTCATCGAAATAAAGACAGGATTTGTGTTTACCAGAGGCAGGGGTACAGGGTAGCGGATTTGGGTAAAACTGGTCAAAACATACAAACTTTGAGTTACAAGTTCTGTGAATATAATGTAGTATGTGGTGACTATAATTAGCAAAACTGTATTGTATATTTGAAAGTTTCTAAGAGAGTAGATCTAAAAACCTCTCATCACAGGAAAAAAATTTGCAACTGTTTGAAGTGATAAATGCTAACTAAACTTATTGTGATAATCATTTCACAATACCAAATCATTACGTTGCACATCTTAATCTTATACAATTTTATATCAATTTTATCTCAGTAAAACTAGAAAAAATGTCAAAAATTGTACACCGTAAAGAAACACACATATACAATCCTTGAAAATATTTATTTTATACACATCTATACTTACATTTACACACATACCTATAATTACACATATATTTCTATACATGTGCACATGGATCTATAAACACCACTCCATAGATATGTATACACACAGGCACACACACATATGTAAATAGTATGCATTTCAAGATATTTAAAAAATATTTTCTTTGGTCTATCCCACAAACTGAACAAGTCACATCTTTTTAAAAAAATATATATTTTATTGATATTTTACAGAGAGGAAGGGAGAGAGATAGAGAGCTAGAAATGTTGATGAGAGAGAAACATCGACCAGCTGCCTCTTGCACACCCCCTACTGTGGATGTGACCGCAACCAAGGTACATGCTCTTGACCAGAATGGAACCTGGGACCCTTCAGTCCCCAGACTGATGCTCTACCACTGAGCCAAACCGGTCTCGGCACAAGTCACATCTTATTGGTTTACCTCTGAAATCCATTTGAAGTACCGTATTTGCTGGCGTATAAGACGACTTTTTGGCCCTGAAAAATATGCCTCCAAGTGGGGGGTAGTCTTATACGGCGAGTATATAACAAACTCTGTATTTTTAGTGGAAATGTTAGGGGTCGTCTTATATGCCCAGTCGTCTTATACGCCGGCAAATACGTATTTTTCAGGGCAAAAAAATCGTCTTATAAGCTGGCAAATGCGGTAAATGGGAGGTGAAAATACTGTTCTATTCTTTCTCCTTTTGTTCTCCTGTTTGTACTTTTTTAAAGGTCCGATTGCACTCTGCCTTACATTTTATTCAACAATGTGCATGTATCATCTCTTCATGGTACTACAACTTATTTAAAGTCAATGATATTCTATTAATCTTTGCATCCGTCAGTGTTTAATAGATAATCTGCATATATCAGAAGCTTAATAAAACCTGGGCCTGTCAGTTAATTTCCTTGAAACCCAGTTTACTCGTCCTTACAACAACAGGCTTGGTTTAGTTATTCTCCAAGGAATCTTGGAGATTTTTTTGTTGTTGTTTCACATATTAAAAGTTTTCCAAAAATTTGAATGTTTTATAACATTATGATTATAGATGAGTATGTGTGTGTGTGTATTCTTATGTGACACAATTTTATCATCTGTTCCACCAACTCTATTATCTATAAAGTCAGAAAAGTCAAATAAAATACCTAAAATCACAAGGTGTGCATTGTGTCAAAAAGTAAAACAAAACAAAACAAAACAACAACACAAAAAAACAAACAAACACAACATATGATCTTTTACAACTGGCTTATTTCACTTAAAAATAAAACATCCCAGAACCTAGACTGAGCTTTGCCATTTACTGCCTGGCTGACCCTCAGAAACAAGTCAACTCACTTCTGAGGCTCCGTGTCCTGGTCTGCAAAATAAAGACGACAATAGCTACTTCATCTCCTTCTCGGGGTTGCTGTGCAGTCCATTAAGATAGTGTATGTGAAAGCAGTGTATGGAGTAGGGTACAAAGGAAGGCTGCAGTTTTATCCCTCAGTACCAATGTTTTAATGGTATGCCACTATAATTATGGCACAATTATTTTAAAATACTCCCAGGCTCTGCTGAAAAGAAATATAAAAATGAAATGATAGATGTGATGGGAAACAGCTTTGAAAACTTAATTACATTATGCAAATGTAAGGTAATATTTTATATCTTGATGCAGATTTCTGAACCAGTTATAGGAACACATTCCAAGTAGTAAAATGTCTAGGTAACAAATGAATGTCCCTGAACAGAGAAATTTAAAAATCTTTATACTATTTATTTAAGGCACAAGTTCTTGGCTCTTATATCTTCCTGAAAATTGTTTGTGAATGTTGAAATGATAGCATGTTAAATGGTAAAATTCTGTAGCAATAAATACATGAATGGATCTACCTTAAAAAATGTCTTACAGTCATAATGAGGTAATCGCCAATCTACAAGAGTGATGATAAAATGGTATATGCTTTTTATTTACTCGTTTATTAGTTCATTCAACAAGGATTTATTTTGCATTGGATGTTCAGAAGTAGAGACTCAGTAGTGAATAAAAACAATAGGTTTCTTCCTCTCCCAGACTTTTCAATCAGAAATGAAAAAGAAAAGTTAAAAAACATGGAAACAGGGTGGCATACTGGTGAGAGTGCAGACAGTTTAAAGAGACAGATACCTATGGGCTCTGGGGGCAAATGTTATTAAGCCTCGGTTTCCTCAGGGATAAACATGGAATAGTACTATCACTAATCTCATGAGTCTTTTAGAAAATTAAATGAAACCACGGACATAAATCACAGTGTGATACACAGTAAATTCATATTAAATGGTAGACTTGAAGGTGTTGCTAAAGATTTCTTTACCAGCTATGCAACTTCAAACTACTCAAAGTAGGCTTTACGTCACGTTAGAACATTCTAAGAGAGCCTTGCTTTATTCATAACTTAGATCTCAAAAATGCATGCCATGTTGCTTTTTGAGAAATAAAGTGTGACCATGATCAGATTTTGTGAATAGTTCCTTCAAAAATCATGTGAAATTTGTTGTTAAGAGTGGGCATACGGGCCAGGGAACAAATGTTGGCATCCTTCCACTAATAATACATTCACAGGGCTTCATTCTCATCTCTTTGTGTGGCTCTCTCACACTGTAAAATTGCATTGCCAATATCAGTTAGTGGAGGGGGGAGGGGACATTTTAAAACTAGGAATTGGATGTTTCACTTGGTTGCTCGCTCATCCATCTTAATTTGGACACCATAACCTCACGGCACCCAGCACCCACCCCTCCAATGATGGAAATAATGCCCATGCCTAGGAATGTTTAAAAGCAAGAAACAGAAGAGCATCCATTCCAGCTTCAAACACAGACACATCCCAGTCTCCTTCTCAAGTAAAACCCTAAGCAATAACCCTTTTAAGAATTAAGGATTGAAATAATAATACTCATTGTTATGCTGAATTCATAAATCTAAATAATTCTAGTCAGACAGGGTTCCCTTAAGGAATATAGCTAACAATTTAGAAATGTGTGTATGACAGGAGACAGTCGGAATAAAAGAAATTGTCAAAAATGGAAGTTTTAAAAAATAAACCACATCCTGAATATTAATACGTTGCCCAAACTTAATTTGTTGCATTTTACACTTAAGATAATTCTAGCCAGAAATAAGATAATGTAGCTGGCTCAGATTTGTTTTCATTTCAAGGATTGTAGAATTAGCATATTTTTATCATACTAATACAAAATTGCTTAACGTTTGTTTAATTTTTTGAGTTTACAAACCAAGACACTTTTTTACGAGTGTAAGACTTCATTAATATTAAAGTTCTATTTTTTACATGACACTTTTTAAAAATCGATTTCAGAGAAAATGGGAGAGTGATAAAGAGACAGAAACATCGTGATGACAAAGGATCATTGATAGGCTGCCTCCTGTACTCCCCCTACTGGAAATTGAACCCAAAACCCGGACATGTGACCCAGCCAGAATCAAACTCAGGACCTTTCAGTTCACCGGCTGACACTCTATCCACTGAGCCAAACCAGGTAGGGGCTGCATGACTCATTTTTAACGAACAGCAATAATATTAGGGAAAAATCATAATTTTTTGAATATTCCCTAAGTACCATATACTATTCATAGGTTTTACATCCATCAATTCACTTAAAATAGTCTTTGAAAAAAGCAGGTACCGTATTTGCCAGCGTATAAGACGATTTTTTGGCCCTGAAAAAATACGTATTTGCCGGCGTATAAGACGACTGGGCGTATAAGACGACCCCCTAACATTCCACTAAAAATACAGAGTTTGTTATATACTCGCCGTATAAGACTACCCCCCCCCCCCCCACTTGGAGGCATATTTTTCAGGGCCAAAAAATCGTCTTATACGCCGGCAAATACGGTAATCCTTTTTACAATTATTGGTAGGAAAAGTGGTAAATTTTTAAATATATTGGGGATTCTACTTAGTTAATAGCAGACTAGATAACTGTGCATACTAAAACCAACAGAGACAATTTAAAAGCCTGGGGGGGGGAATCCCCAAAATTTAAAAGCATTAAATAGCAACCAAGATTGTAAAGAATTATCAGGCTGATATTTAGGGGAAAATAGAAACCTAGGGCCAAGAACACATGGCACTCAGAGGCTTTGGTCTGGTGGTATCTGTTGAGCCAAGGAAGATGGCTTAAATGCCGAACTACGTTTCTGATAGACTAACGAGGCTAGCAGAAAAAAGTTGAAGTCAAAGTAAACTGTTCTTGCTCAAAGCTGGGACCTCAGCGTGCTGCACTGGGAAAAAAAATTATGAAGCAAAAGTAAATGAATATCCATAAAAACTGTGATTCATCTGAATGATTCAGAACATCTCAAACCCTAAATTTACATTAAGGTAATGCCAGATTACTATTGTACACGGGAGCCTGGGGAAGGCAAAAAGAAAATGACCTCCAGGGCTCAAATGATTTCTACTAACAATTATTGAAATACCATGTTCCGCACACACTCAGAAATGGCCAAATACACGGGGAGACAAAAGGGCACACATAAGAACCAGCAGAGACAACAGAAACATTCAAAGCATTCGAATACTGCAATTATCAGAAAGGTCCTGTAAAAACAATTATACTTAATTCAAGGAGAGAAAAATCAAGCCTGTAATTTTGAAAGGCAAACTGAAAATAATAAAAACACACACAAATATAATAGATTTAAGAACAAAATTTGAATTATAAGAGTGAAAAAATATAGCAACCAAAATTAAAAATCAACAGATGATTTCATTGATAGTGCAACAGAAGAGAGAACCAGTGAATGAAAGTTAGGTCAAAAGCATGGAGACATCAAAAGATGCAAATGACCAAGATATGAAAGAAGACACAGAGGCTTTATATGGCAGTCTGGCAGATGTTCAACAGAGCCATGGAAAGATCCAAAAGACAGAATGGGGCAGGGAAATGTTTAAAGAGATAATGGCTAATTCCCACCCACCCCCAGAATTTCTAAAACAATTCATAGATTCAAGAGATTTAATACATGCTGGCAAGAATCCAAATTTAAAAAAATATATTAAAAATTGTAGGCAGCTTGTCTAAAGAAAAAGCAAAACAAAAACAAGATTATTCCAATAGCTGATTTCTCAATAGCGACATGAGTATCAGTAGACAGTGGAATGGTATTTTCAATGTTAATAGAATGTAATGGCTAATTGGAATCCTGTATCCATTGAAAATATTATTTAAGAATAAAGATAGACATTACTGCAAAAATATTTAAAAGGTATTCTTCAGGCAGAAGAAAAATAATACAGAAAGGAATAGGAACAGGATAAAAATCTGGACAAATCTGAATGAGCACTAACTATTTAAAAGTAGGAGTATTTCTTGTGAGGTATATAATTAAAATTCACCAAAATAAAAGCACACCATTTTATAATTCAAGAAGAGTAAATAAAGTTTTAAAGTCTTGGAGGAAGCTAGATATATGGATTAAAGTTAGACTGATAACTCAAGAATATAATTACTAGGGTTAACACTACACAAATTTTTAAAAAGGAGTCTCTAAGTTCTAAATTAATAAAAAAGAAATGTCTTAATTATAATTTTCTTATCAACATAAAAGCAATAAAAAAACCTATATAGAAAAGTATTTGACATTTCAAAATTTTAAAGCAGTGAACTGAATATTTGTAAAATCATTTATAGCTATAACATTTTTTAAAATAAACTAATTGCTGTTTGCACTCTCTATCCAACTTTGCTGCAAATGACGAATCTTAGTATTTTGTTTCTGGCTGTAGTTCTCACCCTGATGGTTTTATAAATACCCATGCAATCTTTAAAAGCTGCTGTTATAACTTGCTATAACAGATTTAAAGTTAGTCTGCTTGCTCTTTTTGTTTTTACTATATTTTTCAAAATATATTTTTATTGATTTCAGAGGGAAAGAAAGAGGGAGAGAGAGAAAGAAACATCAATGATCAGAGAGAACCATTGATCAGCTGCCTCCTGCACATCCCACACTGGGAAAGGAGCCACAACCTGGCATGTGCCCTGACTGGGAATTGAACCGTGACCTACTGGTTCATACTTCAACACTCAACCACTGAGCCACGTCAGCTGGGCTGCTTGCTCTTTTTAATTATTTCTCCCTTCCCTTTTCTACCTTTCTCTTCCCTTTTATCTCTTCCCTCTCTCCATAACCACCTTACATTTTTTTAAATTGTGTTTTATGGTTCCTCGTATATGAGGTTCCTGACAATTCCTCATAATGGTTTCCCAATTTTCTAAATCTCTGATGATTTCCATTAATGACCAGCTCAGCAAAGTATAGCTAATTATAGGGTAACATGGAACAATGTTAGTCATAACAAAAAATGTAATATTTTTGTTACATTACAAGTGAAATGAAGAAACTAAATCATCTGATGCTGAAGATGTCAAGTTTGGTGTTTTGTCTAATAAAATAAATGTGCACTTTACTGCTCTGTTGATGCCAAGACAACTAATTTTTTCAAAGACTTATCTACTTAAAAATTGAAAGTGGAATATAGGAGTGTTCATTTTTATTTGCATCTTTCTTTTCTTTCTTCCTGCTACCCCATTTCATGTCATTTATTGTAGGAGAGACTGTACTACATTAACGTAGTTACCCAGCATTAGCAAAACATTTGTGGGTTAGGAAAAATAATATTATGCAATGAATTATAAATTGAGTTTAAAAAAATGTAAGCATGCATCATTAACACAGTACTGAACCGAAAGGAAATAGTGGGAATTTTAGAATATCATCCTTAAGTTTTACATTTTGATAGGGTAGTCTTTCTAAGCTACTTGGATTTCATGCCTCGTTATTCTCATTTAATAAGACTCAGAGAAAATATCATACACTGCACATAATCAAAAACACAAAGTCCAGATATATGTATATTTGGCAGGACATGTAATATACTAAATATTCTATACTCCTGCAAAAATACTGTGGTTTTAATACCCACTTCCTAGCTTACATAAATCTTGGAGAAACAAAAGTTTCATTTCCCACACTTAATATGGGAGAGAAAATTTCATTTTTAGAAGATAAAATACAATTATACTCAACAAATTAGCAACCTCCCACATATGTTAACTAGAAGTCTTTTCAAACTAGCCTGGAGACCATATGAAATAACTCTCCTCAAAATAGGAAACATTTGTGTGATTAAAAAAACAAAAACTTTACAAAGAGGGTTGAGGAAGAATTTAACACAAGGACTTTGTACATTTTAGGTGGTGTGTTCTAGTACAATGTCCCCTTTGGGTTAGTTACATGGATTTTGCATAATACCCTGGGCTGAAGGTTGCTTTCTATTGTTGTCTTTTTAAAGAACATCTTTTCTTTCATACTGTGTGTTCAGTCACAGATAATTTTTTAAAACAGGTAAAAATTGATCCAAATATAGTAAAAAGCTGATACTCCTTAATATTCACCAGATGATTCTCTCTACTCTTCCAAGCCTTTTGATGTAGTTATTTTTAGTAACAACAGCTCTGTCTGTATCTCATTTGTTATGCAGCCTGTATAAACCATCATTGTGCATTACAGAAAGAACAGCACATGGCTTAAAAAGCACTCATTTTTTCTTATGCACCAGCTATCATAAATAGCCGTCTTTTCACAGTCGCCCGGGGGTAGCAACCCCAAACACCTCAGCCCTTTAAAAAAATATAATGAATGGTCTAAAACCCCAAAGAAGAGAGGCATAACATATTTGGAAGATACTGTGGTGAAATTATCTTATAATTTCCCACATGTCAAAGGGCCTTCAATCAAATTCAACTCGATATCTAGAAGATGCTATTTATATAATAAAGATGTAATATGCAAATGGTCATTACACTGTAGGATCATAGATCAGCAGGAGGGTGGGGCAGTAAGCTACAAGTGGGCGGTGGAGAGCTACAGGAGGGGCAGGGCAGCAAGCTATGAAAGGGGGGGGTGGGGAGGAGAGGTGGGAGAGAGGGCCTACTGGCGAGCTACTGGCACACAGATTCACGTGCAGGGCTACTAGTTTATTATAATAAAAGTCTAATGTGATAAGTGTTCTACCGTTCAACCAGTCACTATAATGCACAGTGAAGACACTCTGACTGGTAGGTTAGCTTTCTGTTGGGCAGATGGAGACTGGGCAAAATGGGTCAAAAATGCCCTGGAGCCCTCCTGCAGTCCCTCCCCGGCCCTGATCATGCACCGGTGGGGGTTCCCGGCCTGGCCTGTGCCTTCTTGCAATCCGGGACCCCTTGGGGGATGTCAGATTCATGCACCAGGCCTCTAGTTTATTATAAAGAAAAACAATCCACTTCATTAGATACTTAAATGAGGACTTATTTTGTGGCAGGCTGACTGAAAAATGATCGGATTACAAAAACAAGTAAATTAGTTCTTTTCCATAATTCT
The DNA here is from genome assembly GCA_963924515.1 of Vespertilio murinus. Classification (NCBI taxonomy): domain Eukaryota; kingdom Metazoa; phylum Chordata; class Mammalia; order Chiroptera; family Vespertilionidae; genus Vespertilio; species Vespertilio murinus. Next base: position 21,943,206 of record OZ004708.1, on the reverse strand, counting down.
TTTGAACGCTTACTACTAGTACATTTTACACACTGACCTAGGTCCTGAGGATAAAATACGTTTGACCCACAATTCAGTTTTGTGTTGTTTTTTTTTAACTTCTGAGTGCTTACAGCACAAGGTGTAGTTTTTTGTTTGTTTGTTTTTTTTACTAATATGCCATACACTCATCCATGAAGGCCCAGGTAAACAAGACAAAAACTTTTATATTTTCTAGCACCATTATGTTTGTCATCTTCCTCTTATTTATTATCACACCTGCAGCTTGGTATAATGAGACAAGGTGTTGTGTAGCAGTCTCTTCTTATGTCTTTCTTGCTCCCCACTAACAATAACAACAATAAATAGAATAACATATAACATACTTATTGTGTGCCCAAAATTGGGCTAGGTCTTTATAGGCATCAACTCTTTAAATCCACCTCAAATACTCTATCAGATAAGAAACTGAGAGTTGGAATGATTTACTAACTCTCTTGAGCCAACCAAGCTAATAAGAGGCTCAGTTCAAACTCAAACTCAGATATGTCACATGGAATGATGATAGAGAAGAAAGATCTTCCTGTACTTGCTCCATACTCAGAAAGTCTTCATAAGTCTGGGCAGTTTGAACTGATTTTTTAAAAGAGTTAGATGAGTAGTTTTCTTTTCCTTATTAATTACTGTCCAGATATAGATTGGATGGATGGATAGACAGACAGCAGATAGCTCTCCTGTATAAGTCAGGGTTTTCCTAATTTAAGAGTTGGCCAACATCAGTGTTACCCACAGATGCCTGACATTGGCCAACACATTTAACCTTCCCAAGTTTGTTTTCTCATCTATAAAGTCTTAATTCCATCCTTGCCTAGCTTAACTCCTCCCATCATTCATGAGGACCAAGTGAGAGGATGTTGAGACAGCATTTAGGAAACTGAAAGGATGCTCAAGCGTCATCAATAAAAATTGGGAGGAGAGGGAGCATAGAGGACAGAAAAATCACTAGGCATTACATTCTCGAAAGTGTTATACTTTCCAAAGGCTAAGGCAGGGTTAGATACTGTCAAATAAAAAGCTTTGTTCCATGAAATATTTATTCCCTGGAACCGCCTGCCGGCCAGCACAGCAGAGCAAACACGAAGGTTTGTCCTTGCGGAGGAAGCAGTAGAGTGCAGTGGTCAGGGAAGTTGCCTTCAAGGTCAGCTGTGCCTGGTTCGAAATGGGCTTGGCCATTTCATTACCTACAAGACCACATAAGTGGCTTAACACCCCTAAGTCTCATTCTCCTATATATAAAATAGGAATAATAGCAGCTATCTGAAATACGCTTGCAAAAATTAAAAATAACGTATGCCAACTGCATGGCACTGGGTTTGGCACCATGCCCGGCAAGTAAAAATGCTCAGTAAATGGTCCCTGCGGAGTGATACGCTGGGTGATTTCCTCCCAGCGCACCCGTACTTGTTGCTTTTGACTGTGGGTTAAGTCTATGTGATTTCAGGCCATTTTAGGTTAATAAAGAACACAAGCAGATAGAGGGGAGAGGAAGAACGAAAGCACGTTTGTTAGACAGGAACAGAGTGAATAAACAGGAGATGAGGGGTGGTGTCCAAAGGCCAGGTGAACAGAGACAATGGGATTAATGGTTCGAGCCCCGGCTTGGTAGCTGAGTTGGTTAGAGCGTTGTCCTGATACACCAAGGTGGTGGGTTCGATCCGGGGTCAGGACACATACAAGAAACATCCAATGAATGCATAATTAATTGAAACAACAAATCAATATATTTTCTCTCTCTCAAATAGATAAATTAAAAAAATCACAAGATTAAAAAACAACAACAATATCGGTTCTGTTTTGAATGGAGAGATGTTCAAGGAGGCCCCCAGGATCTAGTTTGACAGTAAAAGGAACTGCATGGAACTTTCAGGAAAAGACATCATTAAAGATGAAGCAAGTCCTTTGGGGGATAGCAGATGATTTAGCCTTCTGAGAAAAGCAATGGTACTATTCCAGTCTGCTCAGGACAGACATGTGTCACACCTGCTCTTCCAGTGTAACCATGAATAGTGTTCTGAAAGTATCCAGGTCCAGACAACGAATTCCACACAGTCCCCCATTTCTGCGGCCTCACAATAAAGGGGATTCTTGGGAGGGCTTCTGGGTGAGGCCCCCATAGGAGCTGTGGAAGCATCAGGTCCTTAGGACCACGCTGTTTGCTTCAGAGGTTTTGTACCGTATCCCCAAGTCCTGGTCATGTTATGGTTCTATATACAGAGGAAAAAAAACAGCTTCCAATATAGGGTTCCAGAGAACACAGCAATGCTCTCCTCTTTTTAAATTTATTTTTAATCTAAATTATTTTCCTCCAAATTACTCGCAACAATGGTTTTAAAATATAGGTCACCTAGATTTCAAAACTATCTTGTTTTGAGCCATCTGGGGCTGGGGATGATTTGGAAATGAGCCGCTCTTGGTATCAGGGCAGAAATCTGATGTAACACATTTATTTGCACATCTGCCACTGTGGCAGCATTGTCTGGGTACTTGGTATTCAGAAGATGTATCAAGAATTTGAACTGTGCAGAAACAAACTACTCAGCATTTCAATGAGGATCAGTGCGTTGTGCATACAAAGGATCACTACAGGAAATCTTGGAACGTGGTTGGAGTACGTGGGTTTGCAAAACTAAATATCCCTGGGAAGTTGCAAGCTGAATTAGATCGTGCAGGGGTGATCTCTTCCCCTGTCCCCGAGTTGCTCTAAGAAAGGTGGTTAATGCAAAATTGTTATTTGCACCTCTACATTCCTACCATCTTCATTTTCTAGCCCATGTCTAATAAGTTGTTTTCAGCACATTTAATTGACTCGGTATAAAGCACTGATGAAATGCCATCTAGGAATGCAGGTCATGTGACTCCATGCATTTCCATTAACACCCAATATAACTATAAGAAAGATCAGTGGCTTCGTCTGGAATCACTGCTGTTTTTGTGCCCTTCTCCCATTTTGCTGTGGTAATTCTTAATGTTCTCATTCAGCGTGTATGTGGGGCCCCTAGCATTTTATTCATAGCTGCTATTATCAACACAGAAAAAAGAGATGGCTCCATCTCTTCCATGAAGTGGAGTATGTGAGAATTTAGATGTGGCTATTTCCCCCTGTCTGAATTGGTTGTGGATATAGGAGAAAACATAGGGCTTGCCCTGGCCGGTTTGGCTCAGTGGATAGAGCATTGGCCTGTGGACCGGAGGGTCCCAGGTTCAGTTCTGGTCAAGGGCATGTATCTTGATTATGGACATATCCCCAGTGGGGGGCATGCAGGAGGCAGCTGATCGATGTTTCTCTCTCATCAATGTTTCTAAATCTCTATTCCTCTCCCTTCCTCTCTCTATAAAAAAAAATCAATAAAATATGTTAAATTAAAAAACCCAAAAAACATAGGGCTTGCTGTGATCTTTCAGATAATGATAATAATAACAACAATAAGACAAAGAAGGAGGAGGAAGAGGAGGAGGAGAGGGAGGAAGAGGGGAAGTAGAAGAAGGAGGAGATACTAGGACCAATGCTGCTCATAATAATGACAAATGCTACTGAACATTTACTAGGCGCTGAAGCCTTTACCTGCATCCCGCCATTAATCCTCACAAAAACCTGATGAGGTTTCCTTCCTCCTGAGTAAGGACACTGCGGCTCAGAGAGGTTGAGCACCTTGCACAATGTCACACAGCTGGTACCTTTTCATGAGATCAGGATTTAAACCCAGATCTGTCTGACCTCTGCAATGTGCTCTTAATCTCAGGCTATGACATTTCTCTTTCACGGCATATCCAACACCATCCTGACAGTATGATCTTTCAATGTTTTATTAGTCTTCCCAACACATGCAAGGGAATATCTCAAATTAAAACCTTTAAGATGCTTGCAGAGTTTAAAATGATAGAGATCGCTTGTGTGAAACTGTTACTCATAATTAAATCATGTTTTAGGTGAGGATTTTTAAAATCCATTAATCTCTGAGCATCTTAAGGGGAGAGATGGTATCAGTCATTTCATTTCCATTGATGATCACAATAGTTGACAGATAAATGTCACCGTGTAATGCTTACAGCATGAATGCAAATAAAATAAAAATAAAAAAAACAACCCACAACCTTTACTCATGATCACATCATTCACTTTAGTTGTGAGAGCAGATCAGCCACAGAAAAACTGAAATAGGCACCTTCAATCCAAGCTGGGCTCTGTATCTGAGGAAGGAGGGAAGGAACAAAGGAGAATTATCTGCTGTTACCTCTATGCCGTTACTGCTCTACATCAGTATTGCTGGTATTTTCCATTCAGTTCCATATGCCCTTTCGTATTCCTATTTATTCCTGATATAGTTTCCATCCTTCTACTTGCCACTGCTGTTTCAGCATCTTTGGAGGTAAGGCTATTGACAAATTGATTTGGGGGTAAGATTTACAAACTACATGTAGATCATAACGAACTGCTAATAAACTGCTTTCTCTTTCTAATGAGTGTGAACACAGAGCTTGATTTATCCTCTGTGTGAAGGGAGGGGCTGGAGGGGGCACCCCGAGGCCCTTTGCAGACATCTACATGAGATGAACATTCTCTACTGAAGGAAACAGAGCACCCCTCCACCCCCCAGACAGCCTTCCCACTCGCTTGCAAGCCTCCGTGCAGAGGGTCAGAGTGGGAATTCCTGCAAATGGATCTCTGCGGTTCTGCATATGCTGGGTCAGCACTCAAAGTGAGGGCTCCCCCAAGATCCTTGCTATTCAGGTGTCTCTATTTTAAGGCATTTCTCCTCTGCCAGACCTCAGTTTGAGCGCTGGCTCTGCCAACAATGTCACTTTGGTCAAATTACTGCAACTGCTTTAATTTCCTTTCTTGAAAAAAGTGGGTGGTACGAAGCTCACATCAACAATTTAGAGAATAGGAAAGTGATTTTGAAACAGTAAAGCTGCCTCCAATGTTGCTTGTTATTATTACTGAGATCATCTTGCAAATATTTCTACCAACTTAATTCCCATGTTTAATGATTTTCATTGGCCATTTCAAAATTCTGTTAGGGTGGTACTAAATGTTTTTGTTTGTTTGTTTGTTTGTTTTAGCTATTGTACTTTCTAGCAATTATTGCTGATTGTCACTCAATGTAGGTACCTTTTCTATGAAATAATGAAGTCAGCACATGGACTAGAATGAGCCCGGGTTTAGCAGTCAGGAGTTTCATAGTTTTCATCTCAGTCTGCAGTCCAACTCGTTACTATTTTGGGTGAATCATCTCCTCCCTGAGCCTCAGGTAGATTAAATGAGGCAATTCCTGTAAACTAATGCTCCTTCCCACTTCTTCTTCCTTAACCTGGCTTAAGAAGGAAACATAATACAAGTCTCAAGAGATGAGGTTTGCCCTAGCCGGTTTGGCTCAGTGGATGGAGTGTCAGCCCGAGGACTGAGGGGTCCTGGGTGTGATTTCAGTAAAGTGGTATGTGCCTTGGTTGCAGGCACATCCCCAATGAGGGATCAATGTTTCTCTCTCTTTGATGTTTCTGGGTCTCTGTTATACTCCCTTCCTCTCTGTAGAAAAATCAATGGAATATGTTTGAAGGAAAAAAAAAAAGAGATGAGGTTTTCTAGTTCATTAAATTTCCTCATTAAAATTAAAAGTTGTTTCAGTCATTGCAAAAGATAAATCTATTTAATTTAAAGAACATCTTAGAGTTCACTGAGTCAAAACTCTGTATTTTCTTTTTTTAATTTTATTAATATGTTTTTATTGGTTTTTAGAAAGAGAGGAAGGGAGACAGATAGAAACACCAATGAGAGAGAAACATCAATAGGCACGCCCCCTACCTAGTCAATGTGCCCTAATCCGGGCATGTGCCCAACCAATAATTGAACCAAGGACCTCTTGATTCATGGTTTGACACTCAATCATTGAGCCAAACCGGCTGGGAAAAATCCTGGATCTTAAAGATATATGGTATGGAATAGGATGTTGAATCTTTTATGCAGATTTTGTATGAGCCCTGTATTGTTTCTGGACATATTCAGGCAACTGGTAGTAATTTAGGAAATTGAAGATCAATTTTTCACACATATCTGCTGTGTATTACTATTTCCTCACTGAGTTCCCAAGGGAAAAGAAAAGTTTACTAGAAGAGACACTAAGGCTGATAGGGAGAGATGTGAGGTGTAAGATAATATAAATGTTCATTTGCCTTTCTTACTACAGAAATAGACATTTGTCCTATTAGGTAAGATATTTGCTGAGTAACTAACATCAGTCCCAGCCATCTCTATTAAAAAAAAACAGGAGGAGAAAAAAATCCAGAATATTTCCAGAAACAGTTATTGCAATAACAAATTCTGAATGTTATGTTTAATTTTGATATATTTGATTTAAGTATCGTCTGATCTTGTAGAATGAAATATTTCCCACATACATGTCAAAACATCTCCTAATAAAATTAATTATAGAGCTGCAGCATATGATCACCACTAAATTTTTTAGTTGTGCCTTCTTCTAGCCCAGCTATAACTCAGCTCTTTCAGTGTTATAAATCAGGATTATAAGTAAAGAAGGATTTCAATTTTCATTTTTTACATTTAAGTACTGTTTTCCCAGAGGCAGGGAGAAATGAAGAAGAAATCCCTAATATATAGCACTGAGATTTTAATTTCCCTTACCTGCGATGCTGATTATATAATTTGGAATTGAAGTCCTCAAAGGTTGAAAAATGTTACAGCTTTTCCATCTTTCTTCTACTTTTGCTATCTTTAAGGTATATAATCTGACCAAGAATGCATTTAAGCTTTAATAGACTTCTAGGTATAGCTAGTTAAAGTACCATCCAGGGATTTGTTCAAATAGCTGCTGACTGATTTTGAGATTCTTGTTCATGAAATATTTTCATTGTTCTATTGAAAAATAACATTTTCATCAAAGGTAGTCAGGATTCTTTTTTTGTAAAATTGATTTCAGAGAGGAAGGGAGAGATAGAAACATCAGTAATGAGCCAAAATTGGTTTGGCTCATTGGCTGGAGTGTCAGCCTACTGAATGAAAGTCCCGGGTTTGATTCCGGTCAAGGGCATGTACCTTGGTTGCAGGCACATCCCCAGTAGGGGCTGTGCAGGAGGCAGCTAATCGGATTTTCTCATCGATGTTTCTAACTCTCTCTCCTTCTCCCTTCCTCTCTGTAAAATATCAACAAAATATATTAAAGAAAAAAAAAGAAACATCAGTGATGAGAGAGAATCACTGATTGGCTCCCTCCTTCAGGCCCCCTCCTGGGGATCAAACCCACAACCCATTCATGTGTCCTTGACAGGAATCAAACCTGGGACCCTTCAGTTTGTAGGCCGATGCTCTATTCGCTGAGCCAAACTGGCTAGGGCTGTAGTCAGGATTCTTGATGGATTAATTTGAGTGACTTAAATGTCTTAGTTGATACCAGTATCTTATTGAGCACATGCAGATATACTTTTTACAAAAAACTAATATAATTGGTTTAAGTAGTTTATATTTTATAAGAAAATTCGAGGTATGGAAATTCAATGCACAGCTCAGGCAGATGATTACTTAATAGTGAACACTTAAATTTGAACTTCCTTTATAGAACTGTCAGATTCATAATGACAAATGTATTAGTAAACATGAGGTGGATCATTAAGAACTTAGGCTTTAGAGGAGAAAAACTTAGAATCAACTGTTGGCTCTGCCACTTACTAGATGTGTGATCTTGAGCCCGTTACTTTGCCAAGTTTTACTCTTCGCCTCGGAAAAGGAATGATGAGTGTCCACTACCCTACATGACTGTCTTTAGGATTTAATGTGATCATGAGATGATCCAGTAAAAGAGTGCTCATGTTAAAATTATAACCAAGGCCAAGGTTATAATAGATGCTGAAAACCAAAGAGATATGCCAGATCAAAATATAAGTTTTCAGTATATATCTTGAGAACCAGTTCAATGACTCTTGAGTCTCCACCCAAAGATTTTTAAAGAAGTTATAGGATATTTGTTTGAGGGTAAAGAAGAGAAGGATTTTATTTAGATGATTTTAGAAAAGAAACTTCAGAGGATGGTATATCACACCTACTCCTTAACCCTCATCAAGAGGAAGGGATGCCTGTCCTCTCCACAAAAGGCTCTTGAGGGCCTTTAACACGTGGTCTGGTTTTCCCAGAACTTTAGAGGCAATGGACTTGAGCCTGGCTTCCACCATGAAATTAGGACAGTGGAAGAGACTTCTTCCTGCAACTGAATCCCCTCTCACAGCAGGTCAGAGAATATGTGAGTTTACCCTCAAATTTAAGCCATTTGGAAGGAGAAGCTGGCTAGGACCACTTCCTCTTATCCAAAGAGTACCACTGGAAGGGGCAATGGGACTCTATCCATGCGGGTCCATGTGGAGTGTGCTCCCCAACTACCAGAAGCGGAGTGAGGCGGCCGCCAAAGGAGGAACACTGCCCGGTTCATGAGAGTTAACTGCTCCAGGGGCCCATACAATATCTACACAAAGAACCCAGAACAGTGTCTACAGGATGAAAGAGTCTACTTGGAACTCTGTTCTCCTGTGAAAAGAAGAAGAAAGGTCCATGGGAGAAGACAGCATGAAGTCGTTGTGAAACAGTACCCGTTCAAGAAATAACTACTCCTCTATTCTCCTTTTCCAATGATCCAACCACAGAGAGGGAGTTGATGGGTGAGAAAAAGACAAGGACACTCCCCTCCCCCCCCCCCACACACACACTGCAAGAGACTAGCCTCCATTGTGGTTTAGGGGAAATCCAGCCTTAAATCAAATTCAGAGTTGTGATCATCCTCTGGGATGAGATAGTCTCACTTTGGGACTACCTGAAATTTAAAGAGATCACAGGACTTTTTCTCCTACCTAAGATGAACCACCAAAGTCATAGCCCTGCCTTTCCTATCTAGAGTCATAGAAAGACTATGCCTAGTATGTAAATTTTAAAGGGAGCAATGAAAAAAAAGTGTTTTATTGTGTTACATGAGCTCTACTTGTTCTAAGGACAACTGACTATTGTATATACAAGCTCACCTCCCCGTTTTTGTTGTTCTCATTTGCTAGATACCAGACCCGTATCCATACAACTGTATGGTGCTGTCTTGAGTCACATGTCTAACCTGCTTTCCAGGCTTTAGCGTGTTTGTTATGCATGTTTTGTAAGGGAAATATATAAAAGTAGAAATGTAGGTAGCAATGAGATCTAAGGCCTAATTATATAATCATAATGCATGATACACATTAATTACAAACATATAAAAAAAGAAATTGAGGACTGATTGCCATTATATATATATATATATATATATATATATATATATGCTCATTTTACATATGTACATATTTTTGCATATTTATCAGTGCTTTAGGAAGCCAGATTAAACATTACTGGGGAAAAGGAGGGGGATGGGTGGTAACCATGGCAGCTGTGACAAGAGGTATGGTCATAGTCTTACTTCTAAAGGATAAGCCAATTTCATAATTGTTCTTTTTTCCTGCAAGTTGACTAAGAACCTTCCCAAGCTAGAACCTGGTAGTCTCAATGAATCTTCCCTACAACACCAAGTCTTTCCCATTGGTGCTCAGCATATCTGCATTTCTCAAAGCTTTTGGACAACTTAGAAGTAGTATGGAATTGTTGCAATAATCCCAAAATCTTTACAGGTTCTTCTCACAACTTTCAGGTATCACTGGCAAAATTAAAAGGGCTAAAGCTAGAGCTCTGATATCAGCCTTTATCTCTACAACCAACCTTGGCACACTGTTTGGTACTTAGTATGTGATCAATAAATGACAGTTTTGGGAAGAAGTGTCTCAGCATTACTGCAACCAATCTTTTTTAAAGAAATATATTTTAATTGGTTTTTACAGAGAGGAAGGGAGAGGGATAGTTAAAACATTGATGAGAAAGAAACATCAATCAGCCGCCTCCTGCACGTTCCCTACTGGGGATCAAGCCTGCAACCAAGGTACATGCCCTTGACCAGAATCGACCCCAGGACCCTTCAGTCCACAAGCTGATGCTCTATCCACTGAGACAAATTGGTTAGGGTGCTGCAGCCAATCTTGAAGCGAAAACCTCCTATATAAATTTGGTGAAGAGGAACATTGTCTGTAAAATGAGCTGTGGGTTCCTTTTATGCAAGGAGGAATTTTAATATAATCATAAATCACTAGACTTCGAAGGCCCAATGAGAATATTTTTTGCAGCCCTTTAAGGTATCCTAGACTACTAACACTTCACATAGGACTGAAGTCTTAGGAGGAGTTGATCAGTACAGAAAACCTTGTTCATTCAGTCCTGGAAGAGGATTATAGCTATATCCTGCTGCAAAAACAAACAAGCAAACAAACAAAAACCTCCCCCCCCAAAAAAAACCCAATTAACTAAAACACAAACTTGTTCATAAGCTAAATTAGGTATTAGGATATCACTACATAAAATAATATCACAAACCTTACCTGCATACTAAAATAATTTCAGTACTTCTCTAAATATAATTTTAAAAAATATTGCACAGAATATGTTTAAAATAATTCTGATAACTAAATGCAAAAAAGTATCAGATATACGCTTTTTAAAAGATATACCAATTCCAGTTTAGAATGTGAATGCCAAAATTCTACTTTAGAGAGTAGAATTGTGGTGGTATTTATTATGTATCCATTCCTTTGACTTTTATTACTTTACTAGAGGTCTCTTGACCTGGCCTGAGCCATCTCGCAATCCAGGACCCCTGAGGGGATGTTGAACTGCTGGTTTCCGCCTGATCCCCACAGGTCAGGCTGAGGGACCCCACTGATGCATGAATTCATGGACCAGGTCTCTAGTATGCATATAAGATTTTTGGTTAATCTCTTCCCACCTTCCCTCTCCCCACTTCCCTCTAAGAATCATCAGTCTGTTCCAGGTTTCCATGCCTGTGCATTGAGTGTCTGCCCCCTGATGGTCAGTGCATGTCATAGCAACCAGTTGAACAGTTGCTTAGGCTTTTATATATGGTATATATTTCTAAAATGAAGAACATGACTTATTTGATATATGAGAAGGTGAAAGTTATATAAGTTTATACCTTTTCCGAGAAGCTAAGAAGTTTGCTCACTTTCCTAATTAATTCACCAGAAAATGCAGATGTGTTTGTTTTATTTTTTTATCATTTATAGAATTTGGTAATATATTTATTATTTGGGAAAAGAAAATACTTATTCAGAAAACAAATAGAGATAGGAAATTATTCTAGACATGAAGTAAAGGAAAATAATTTTCCTTCAGCAATGCATAAGAAGGTTTTTCTTCTTAGTTTTAAGGAAAGCCTGTGAACTATAATTATTGAATTAATGCTACTAGTTTAGAATCAGTGGTCAGTATGATCGGAATCTGAGCTTGAAATGTGAATATGTGCATCAGAAAACTGTTGAAAAGACACATCAGTCAAGATGAGCTCCATTTGCTGCTGGAGGTCATCTAACCTTAAAAATCAAGGTGACATTAGAATTAATGCTGACCAAATTATAAGGTTCAGCTCAAAATTTTATTTGAACACACATGTGTGTACACATTCAAACACACAGGCACACAAAATTAAAAGACAACAGCTTTGCCACAACTGAACCACACTGCCAAACAAGGTATTGTTACTTTGACATTGCATTATCTGTTACCTTCATCTCTTAAGCTATGTGGATCAACTCTATTTCTCCATAAGCCATGTGGATCATATATTTTATACTACTGTATTATTTTTTTCATGCTCTTGTATTTAGCACATTTTTTGTGGGAATTTGGTGGGATGGCAACATGTTTCTTAATGCTCACTAGAGACACCTGGAACTGTCACAAAGCAGGGCCAGTCATTACTGAACTATTGGCCCCAAAGTGGTTATTACTAATATACCCTGGTGCTTGGTTATGCAACGCTACTAAGGTGCAGAGCAGCGCCCTCTCACCCTTGGCCTCCCGGGATCATGCCCTCTAAGATCTTGCTCAGCCACAGTTAGCTAACTAACATATGCTCTTGAGCTTACTCTTGCTATGATAAGAAGCAAGTTTGTTTTCATTCATTCATTCATTGACTAAAAATATTTATTGAGCATTTACTATATGCTAGATGTAGGGTAGACAACCAATGAAGTTTGGCTCTCATGGAACATACAGTCTTTTGAGGGAAGACAGACAATAACAAAAGAAGAAAAAGGAGGAGCAGGAGGAGGAGGAGAGAGAAGAAGGGGGAGGAGGAGGAAGAGGAAGAAGAAGAAGAATGCAGTATGGCAGGTAAGTATGAAGAAAAAGTAAAGCAGGGTAAGGGAGAAAGACATGGGGCTTATTTATGCATGTCAAGAAAGTGCATTGCTGTGCTTCATATATGCTTGTTGCATAAGCACACAATCCTACGTTTGTTCAATTAGTTGGTCCTTCAAGAAATGATGCCCTCCTCCCCAAGGCATTTTCTTTTAACTTATTGAGATATTAATAAGCCCTACAATACTTTCCTTCTAGTAGCCAATTAATTATTGAAATATAAACATGAATGCCTTAGAAAAATGTCTAGCACAAAGCTTGGCATAAAGGAAGTCTATTACAAGGCTTGCGGACTTACAGCATTGATACCCTGAAATAGGACTGAATTTTTATTCTCCCTCCCTCTAGAATTTTACACACTATCCTAATCCTCAATGTTTGTTTTTTTCTCTGTGAGAAAGCCCTTCAAATAATAATCATAATCATAATCATAATCATAATTGACCTTATTGTGTGTTTACTGTGATACATAAATGAATCGCTGTGTGAATCCTTCAATTTATTTTATGAATCCTCACACTGACACTAGGAGGAACTTATTTGTTGATCCTTTTTCTGTGGTTCAGAGAGGTTAGGTGAACTGCTCTGCAGCACACAGCTTGAAGGAGGTATGGCAGACTTGGAGCGGAGGTTATCTCATTTGAGCTGAGCCAGCACTTGTCATCACTCACACAGTCTAAATAAACCTTATATTATCCATTTAATTAATAATAGTTTTCATGTAGTAGTCAGGTTGATCTGTTGAAGATACAAAAATTGCTTGATGGCACTTAAATAACAGTACTTGAGTCAGTGTGTATGTGGAGGAGAAATCCTTTTAAAAAAAAGGAATCTGTGTATCTCTCATAATAAAATGCAGGCGTTTGACTTTGATCTCAAAGAAAATTGCTCAGGTATTGTTAAAGTATCTTCTGTTCACTGGTGGGATGAAGTCCAGGTTGAGCACCATAGAAAACCGGGTTAGCAGATCTTTTTTTTTTTTTTTAAACTAGGGGGTGGGGCCATGTGGACACGTGAACGTGAGAGTAGGCACGTGAATGGGGTGAGGACACGTGAACACATGGGATGGTCACATAAGGATGGCAGAGGGGCTACATTAAGATGGAGGCTGATATTGAAGGGATGCAGCCAGGAGGCCCCAGAGGCTGAAGAGGCAGAAAGCTGAAGAGGCAGAGGGAGCACAGCTCCAGACACCCTAATTTCAGATTCTGGTCCCTAAAATGGGGAGCACATGATCCTGTTTGTTTAGGCCAGACTGTGGTCATTGGAGCAGCAGCCCCAGGAAATAAACCGCTCCCTGCCCCTCCTTTTGGGGCTTTGACCAGGTTCTGGGAACAGCTGAGCCCTGTGCTCTGGCAGAGGAGACCCCCTAGACCTCTCACTGCAGGGCTCACGGGGAGATCCATCCCTGTGTCTGTGCCTTGGCTGTGTCTCTGGTCCGTACTCCCAGTCCAACTCCCCCTCAACTCAGCCCACCTCACCAGCAGGTTATCTTTATTGTCTCTCCATTATCCTAGAAAATAATCCATGGATAAACTACCTGATTGAACAGTCTCAAGCTATTCTCAGTATTTCAGAATGTGCTATAGCACCTAAAACCTAAGGAATCTAGAGGATGTGTCTTCCTTCTCTTGTTTTTGATCTGGGGTATTACATTTGATTTGACTCTGATTTCCTTGTGAAATCTTCAGAGCTACCAGAAGGCTCTGGGAACCCTTTACCTCATAGTGGTGTGCTTTTCCAAAAGTCTCAGCCTTAAAAATAGAACTGAAAAGTATGCTCCTCTGTGGAGGTTGGCATTCTCCCAAGGTTGATCATAACATGAATTCAATATTCCTTCCCTGCCACATCAAACCATTTTCTGCTTTCTTTCTTTCCTTTTTCCTTCCTTCCTTCCTTCCTTCCTTCCTTCCTTCCTTCCTTCCTTCTTTCCTTCCTTCTTTCCTTCCTTCCTTCCTTCCTTCCTTCCTTCCTTCCTTCCTTCCTTCCTTCCTTCCTTTCTCTCCCTGCCTCCTTCTCTATTTTCTCCCCCCCTCCCTTTCATCTTTTTTAAGCAAGTTGTCTCATTTGTTTTTCAAAGAAAAAAAGACAAATAAATGAAATAAATGAGCCAAGAGAGGGAACTGGCCTGTCTCTAAATGTATCTGCAAATATCAATGAGAGAAACTAGGATGGCTAATGAAAAAATTTCCCAACTATGGTTAGCAACAAAAAATAAGTCTCCCCTAAGTTGTCATGTCATGTTTTGCATGATAGCGGACACTATGTTTATGATAGGGAGTTTCCAGGTTCCAACCTGATCCTTTGTATGACAGTATTAGGAAGATGCTAAAATTCTCAAAAAGTCACTGGAGACACATAATTTTTATAAATAGTCAAAAACTCTCAAAGATCAATATATTAAAAAATAAAAAAAGTTTAAACAATCCCCCCAAAGTTGTCATCTTAAATAATAAAAGGCTAATATGCAAATTGACCCAATGGTGGAATGACCGGTTGCTATGATGTTCACTGACCACCAGGGAGCAGGCACTCAACGTAGGAGCCAGGCTCATGGCTGGCAAGCGCATCAGCAGTGGTGGCAGGAGTCTCTCCCATCTCCACAGCAGTGCTAAGGCTGTTCAGGAGCAGGCCTAAGCTATCAGTCAGACATCCCCTGAGGGCTCCCAGACTGCAAGAGGGCACAGGCTGAGCTGAGGGATCCCCTCCTACCAGTGCACCGGACCTCTAGCATATTATAAACCTATTAAACAGCATTACATCAATGCTGTTTCAATGAAAAATATGTAAGACAAAATAACCATGCTCTTCACAAAAATAATTACAGTATGATATAATTCTAGAGGCCTAGTGCACAAATTTCATGCAAAGGTAGGGTCCTTAGTGGCTGCTGGCTGGGGTACCTTCCTTGCCCTGGATGCCTAGTGCCATAAGCCAGGGGGACCTCCCTTCCCCCTGACACTGTCAGCCTCACTCCTGGGCGAGAGGACATTTTGCATATTAGGCTTTTATTATATAGATTTAATCACAATTCATTAAAGCCATACGTCTTGCAATAGGACAAAAATTTTAGACTTTTATGATGGATGTTTTCAAGGTGTCTCTGTGACTGTAAACAGAGCCCCATGTGAACATAGCATCAAAGTTTAAATGTAAGGTTCTCTTTGGAAATGAGTTTTGCCCTCAGCCCCTATTATAGGCCCATTGAGTGATTCCTGAACAACAGATTCTATGGGAAAACACAAACAAGTCTTGGGGAATGAAACTGAGATTTACAATAACAAATACCAATAACCTGAGAACAGTCCATCATTAAAACATGTTGGAAAATGAAGACTAGAATTGTCTTAAAATAATTTGGATAACTGAAGACCTATTATTTTAGATTCGCAAACTTGTAGATTTTGTTATATTCTGCTAGATTAATCACTCCTTGCTGTATTAAACAGAGATGACCAACAGTAACCAAGTTTTGGCTTGCTTGCAGTCTCTGCAATCCATCATCACTATATTGACTAGGGACTGCCATTCTGCAGCTAAGTTATTTCTTCAGTGTCCACCCAGGAGGACAAAAATACTATCCTTCCCTCATTGCTCCACATCACCATGGAGGGTTCAGCTCTTATATGTAATTTTTATGGTCTTTTGTATTTTCCACTTTTACTTTTAATGATTACATTTCTCCCATCAGCTATTGAGCCTGCAAATAATAGTCTCTCCTCTGACCTTTACTTTTATTTTTTCCTTGTGAGTTTAAAGATTAAAGGACCAACTTTGTTGGCTGTGTCTAAAAACAAAACACAAACATCAATCTGTGAACTCTAAACCTGTGCTCTTATTTTCAGTAAACACAGGTGAACTAGTTATCTTTGTTTTTAACCTGGTGAGTTTCCTGACTGAGGTTTGAACAATAATAGCAAGAGCATTTACTGAATACCTACTGGGTGCAAGCACAATATACAACACAAATTAATTATCTCATTAACTAGAGGCTCAGTGCATGAAATTTAGGCACAGATAGGGTCCCTAGGCCTGGCTGGCAATCAGGGCCAATCAGGTTCCCACCTTCTCCTTCCCTCGCCACCCATATACCACCACCCCACAGTTCCCTGCCTCCCAGCTTCCCTGCCTCCTCCTTCCTTAGCTCCCTCAACACCCTGCCACAGCTGCTGGTCACCTGCCATGTTCTGCGCCAATTCCCTGGTGGTCAGCGCACATCATAGCAAGCGATCAAACTCCCAGTCTGCCAGTAGAACTCCCGAGGGGGAAATTTGCATATTAGCCTTTTATTATATAGGATTGTCACAGCATACTTAGTAACCAGAGACTACCTTTATCCTCATTTTATAATGGAAGAAATGTTCATTAGAGAAATTTATTCTGTCACCCAGCTTGTAAGTGACAGAGTTAGGCCTCAAAGGCTGACTCTGATCTAAAACAACATCCTGCCTTACTTTTAGTTGAAATTATTCCCAACTCCACTGTTCTCTTTCTGTATCACTGGGTACTTTGTGAGTTGTGCTTATGTTGGACACCACTGCCAACTTGTCAATCACCTGAAAAGTAGGACCCTGCCCCATTCATACTGCCTACCTAATAGTGCCTTCCAAGTAGTAGATGCCTAATAAATCTTTGGCTGAACTTCATGTTGGAATTTGGATCATAAAGAATTAAATGCTGCATAGAAAATATCTTGCATGCATGCTGGCACTTTAAGTTATGAAGACAAATGGCTTGAGTCCAGTCCCACTAAGAATGACTAATGAATGAGAAACAACTTCATATTAGTTAAGAGGTCCAGCTTGAAATTGGATTGAGCTGGAATTGAGCCCCTGTTTTATCTATAAATAGGTATAATAATAAAACCTCCCTGATTGGGTTTTTGATGGGATTCAATGAAAATATTCATAAAAGCTACTTAGCATTCTTACTTTTATGTGGTAAGCACCCAGTAAAGTTTGCTTGATAAATACAAATTTATTATTTTTTAAAAGTCAAATGATTAAAGAATATTCTTTGATCATTCAAGCAATTGCTTTTTTACCCAGATCTAAAGTTTTCCTTAGGAAAGATCACAAATATTATGAAATGAACCTGAGTGAAGATGAAGAAACAGGAAATAAGTGACTCCCGGAGAATTGGCAGGAAGAAGGACCCTTTTGTGGTAAACAGCTTCCTTCTTAACCCAAGGGACACCTTCCCCTGAGGGTGCCTTTGTGCTGTTACTGTGTGTGAAAAAGGCCCCATGGTGAGGGTTTTCTTTTGTTCTCCAGTCACACTGACAGAGTAAATTTTACATGTAGTAATCACTCATTTGAAATCTCTGATCTCCATTTTGTTAAGAGTTGCAAGATTGATACTGACTGTAAGGTATCAGAGCTGACAAGATAAAAACAGTAAGCACACAGAATTCCCAAGGAAGGTACCACTCATGTTGCAGGTAATTACAAACACAAGTATTTCCACTTTAATCAATAAAGAAGTAAATATTGCCCAGTTGGCATGGCTCAGTGGTTGACCTATGAACCGGGAGGCTGAGGTTAGATTCCTTTTCAGGGCACATGCCCAGGCTGTGGACTCAAACCTCAGTGGGGGTCGTGCAGGAGGCAGCCGATCAATGGTTCTCTCTCATCATTGATGTTTCTATTTTTCTCTCCCTCTCCCTTCATCTCTGAAGTAAATAAAAATATATTTAAAAAATAAAGAAGGCTATATTACTGAAGTACTTGACAGTCCTTTTATGGACTGATCTGTGTTCCATAGGTGAAAGCCCAAACCCACAACGTGACTGCATTTGGAGGTATGGCCTTTACAAAGGTAGTAAAGGTTAAATGAGGTCATTTGGATGGAGCCTTAATCCAACAGAAGCAGTATCCTGTTATAAAGAGGAAGAAACACCAGAGCTCTCTCTCAGCATGCACAGAGAAAACACCATGTGAGGGCAAAAGGTCCTAGGCAGACAAAGACCAGCCACACAGCAGAAATCAGTGTAAACTTAGCAATGATACTGGCTCTTTGTTATATGAATTATATTCCTTTTCCTTCTGAAATCTAAATTATTTCTCATTTAAGAAGGTGAAGAAGGTGGCCTTTTACAAATCAGGAAGAGTAAGTCTCACCAGAAACCAACTCTGTTGATGCCTTGATTGTGGACTTCCAGCCTCTGGAATTATGAGGAAGTAAATTTTCTGTTGTGTGAGCCCCCCAGTATGTAGCATTCCATTATGACACCTGGAGCAGACTAATAATAGTAATGTTTATATTAAATGAGTTCCTGTCCTCCTACAACAATAATGGTTATATTTTTCAGTGAAGAGTAAAGATAGCTTATCAAACAAAGAGCTTTTCAAGTCAAGGAAATCCCTTTAAGAAATGTATTTGGGAATCTTCTGGCCTTTATACCTTAGACAAAAAAAAATATTAACACCTCACACATAACATTTGTTTTGTAAAGTATCTCTTTACTAGGGATCTTTTCTCTAAGTACCTCCTTCTAGACATCGGGCATGGGCAAAGAGTGCTAGGCAGACAAAGAGCAGCCACACAGCAGAAATCGGTGTAAACTTTGCAATGATACTGGCTCTTTGTTACATGGACTGTACTCTTTTTCCCTCTGAAATTTAAATTCTTTCTCGTTGAAAGGAATTTACAATTGCATCCTTTTAGGCCAGCCCCGGTTGTCCATTGTGGATCAAGGAGGACAGAACGAAGCCAGGGCCTGCACTGACAGATAAGGCTCCAGTGGCCTTTAAAGACTCTAGGCTTAAAGTGCTGGTGTGCTTCACGCTGTTTGAGAGCATTCACTTATTTTTCGTTGCAAGAAGTCTGTTTGTTAAGACCTGCTCTGTGACTGGTCCTGAGCTTACAAACGAGTATGTAAATATAGACCACCATCCAAAATGAACCAAATTAATAAATATTTCCTGATGATGGTAAATACTGAAAATATAATAAAAGGTAGCAATGGATGACTTTTAATAGTCATGTGAGGCGAGTCTTAATTGTGGTCAGACCATGCTAAAGTCTGGGAGGAGAATTCAGGGAATTGGTGCAATGAACCTATGGCAGGAATTAGTGGGGTGTGCCTGAAAGTCAGAATGAAGTTTGGCGTGGCTGGGGTAGAAAGGGGCGCTAGAGCAAGAGGACCATGCAGAACATGAGCAGGAGAACTGAGAATGTACTCTTAGTGCTTTGAGATATCTTCGCAGAGGTTTACATTAAGTGAGGCTACAACAATGACCATCGGCCAAATCCAGCTTGTAACCTGTTTCTGTAAATAACAGCTTTGAATGGGGCACAGCCCTGCCCAGCAGTTTAAGTATTGTCCAGGACTGCTTTTGAGCTCTAACAGGAAACTGAGTGGTTGTGACAGACTGTACAGCCCACAACGGCTAAAATATTTACTCTCTGGCCCTTTGCAGAAAAGTAAAGGTGTGGAAGCAAGAGGCAGGGGCTGTGCAGTCATCCAATGGAGAGGTGATGGCAGCTCGGGCCAGAGTGGTAGGTAGCAGTATGGAGGTAGGAGGTGGTCAGGTCTCCGCATGCTTTGTGAGAAGAGAAGACAGAATTTGCTGATGAATTAAGCATGGTGGGGATAGAGGAAAGGATAGAAAGGAATCAGAGAATATTCCTAGCATTTTGGCTTGAACAACTGAGTGGATAACAAGGTCATATGCTGAGACAGAGAATTCTGGGGAGCAGCAGTACTATGGGAACAGTGAGCAGGAAGAGCTGTTGAGGAGCCCTGGCCGATGTGGCTCAGTTGGTCAGGTGAACTCCTGTCACCAGGTTGCCGGTTCAGTTAAGGGCACATGCCTGGGTTGCGGGCTTGATCCCTGACGGGCAAGGAGGTTATGTGCTCTTATATAAATGTTTCTCTCTGTCCCTCTCCCTTCCTCTCTTTATAAAAATCAATAAACTATCCTTTTTTTTTTAAAAAAAAGACCTATTTGGGAATGTTTAGTTTGAAACATCTTTTAAAATATATTTTATTGATATTTTTACAGAGAGGAAGGGAGAGAGATAGAGAGCTAGAAACGTCGATGAGAGAGAAACATCGACCAGCTGCCTCTTGCACACCCCCTCCTGGGGATGTACCTGCAGCCAAGGTACATACATGCCCTTGACCAGAATCGAACCCGGGACCTTTCAGTCTGCAGACCCACGCTCTACCGCTGAGCCAAACCGGTTTCGGCGAAACGTCTTTTAATAAAGACTGTCTGGCTCTAGCTGGTTTGGCTCAGTGGAGAGTGTCAGCCCACGGACTGAAGGGTCTCGGGTTTGATTCTGGTCATGGACATGTGCCTCAGTTGCAGGCTTGATCCCTAACCCTGGTCCGGGTACATGCAAGAGGCAACCAATCGATATGTTTCTGTCACATCGATGTTTTTCTCTGTGTGTCTGTCCCTCTCCCTCCCACTTTCTCTAAACATCAATGGAAAAATATCGGAGGGTGAGAATTAACAATCAAAATAGCCTGTCTGTTGCTTTTGCTTTCAGTTCAGGACAGTGATTCTCAAAAGAACAAAATGTTTTTTTTTCTTCTCCCTTCTTGTTCCATAACACAAACAAAAGCCACTTAGAATGCTAACTGACATTTCCCTGGATGCTAAACTGTAAACACTGAGAGGAAAGACCCATGCCTGTATTGCTCACCATTATATCTCCATGCCTAGCCCAGTACCTGGTATACAGTAGGAGCTTAATAAATAGATTTTTAAAGAGAACTACAGAAACAAGTAGCAGCCATTTACTGAGAACTTACTATAACACCAGGAACTTGGTGAGGTACCTCACACGGATTACAGTATTGAATCCTTAACAAAAGCCCAACAAGCGAGTTGCTGCGATAGCAGTTCTGCAGATATGGAAACTGAGGTTTAGAGCAAGGGATCAAAAGCACAAATGCCCGTCCTACTGAGCTGAGGCAGGAAATATAAATGGCGAAGGGGTATATAGGGCAACAGCCTTCCTAAGTGGGCAAATGCTTCTTGGCTGACAGTGAGCCTTAGTCTGCAAAAAAGCAGCCATCCAATATTGCCAGGTCTGATTTTTTCAAGATAAGCTGGAAATCAATCCAATATATTTTATAAATATAAAACCTCTGAATTAAAAAAGAGAGACTTTGTCCTAGAGCAAACATTAGAGAATCCAATCACTGCAGGCATTTCTCATGCTTTCCTTTGCAGACTTACCACCTTTTCAGTGGGGAAAACACTAATTGACTCCTTAGTAAATATTCTTGGTGAATCTGGTGTAACTCCCGGTCTCTGTGTGCTCAACCAACTGTCTTTTTCTTGTTGCAGATATTTCTTAGAATAGCTGAGGGTTGCATTAGGCACTTGCTTTTTGTGTCTAGAGCACGTAGCCATTCTCTAAAGTCTGAACATCTGCTTGATGACTAGAGTGAAACCCCAAATCACATTGTCCATGTGGCTAATGAATTCATATAGTCCTCCTAATGCAATGATTCAACTACGCTGACCTCACTGTGCCAACAAACTCTGAGGTTTTAGAATTAAAGATATCAAGTGATTTTTTTTTCTTTAAGATTCACTTCTTGGTTTTTGCAGACTGGATATCACTTTGATGGTTCTAACTAAAGTTAATTGCATAGCAATGGGAGATTAGAAAATGCCACCACTGGCTTACCATTTCAACTTTAAGCGCAACAACCTCTAAATAGTATAATGAGGAGGGGAATGGAATGATTAAAGAATCTAAGAAATTCAATTGGTGAGCAATTACTGAGTGGCTGTTATATGCCAGGACCTGTGCTAGGTCCCAGGATACAACATGAAGAAGCCGTTGCCCCTGGCCGTGAGCACTTAGGTTCCAGAAGGAGAAACAGAACCATAAATAACGATAGATTGAGACATATGCTATAATAGGCTTACAAAATGCTCTGGAAACATAGACTAAAAGGATAGTTAATAATCACTCCAGACGGGGCAGAGCTGGGAGAAGTCTGGGTCAAGGAAAACTAGCCAGGAAAGGTTACAGCTCAATTCTTACTGTAAAGATGGCTAAAGTTTCTGATATAAAAAGGTGCATTTTGTGTAACATATGCATAGTAATACATATCAATAGTTTACCATGAGTACACTTAACAGCTGATTCTTCACAACAACCTAATAAGTTAAACCTGTTTTAAATTCCCATTTTTCATATTAAAAGATTGGGGTCCAGAAAGGTAGCTGCACAGCTAATCTTTGGAAAAACTTGCATCCAGTTCCATGTTTGTGTGACACGAAAGCCTGGGCTTTTAAACCTATGCTCTATCATCAGGTGGGGTAAGCATGATGTAGACATAAGATGTTTTTGTTTGAGGCCTAGAGACTCCTTTGTTGCACTCATATGTGATGGAGTGGGGATACAGGTAAGGAGCAGCTGTAAATACTTTTTGTAAGACTTGTAAACGGGGTCTGAAATGTACAGATTTGGAGCTTTACTCCACAGACTGCAAGGACTTTTTGAATGCTGTAAGAATCAGATGAACATGATCAATCTTGAGCTTATTAGATAAATTCAGGAACATTGAAGAAACCTAATGCTAGAAAACCTCTTAAAAGGTAACTGAAATAATCCAGAAAAAAAATGATGGTCTAAACTTGGGTACTGGCAGTGGGAACAGAGAAGATAAGGATGCATCAAGATGTGGAGGGAGAATCAGCGTGATTTTAGAATGGATTAATCAGAGGGATGAAAGAGAGGTATCACGGGTGAAACTGGGGATTCATGCTTGAATAACTGGGCAGGTATTGATGTGAAATTTGTAACATTAGGGGAAGGTCCATGGATGTTCAAGTTGGTAAGTCCAAAAAATAATTGGTAATATAGAAATCTGACTTGAAAACACAGATACAATGTAAATGGACAATCAATGAGTCCATGGCTACCTGTCACTACTTGAGCCAATTAAACAGAGGCAGGGTTGAATCCTACATGAGTATTTATTCCAATACTGCCCGCAGTATGGGAGAGCAGCAGGTCATCCACACAAATCTGCTCTGCCTCTCCCCGTAAGCCAGCTGCTTATATTGGGTAGGACAAAGGTTACATGGGAAAGTAGGCAAAAGGGTGTGCCAAATGGGCATATATCAGGTAATGCAGACTGGAGATTTGCAAAGGCCTGTGGATAGGCAAAGGCTGGGGGTCTTCAAAGGGCTGGAAGCTCAGGTTTCTGCAACAAACTTGTTAATTTCCCCAAGATAATAGGCAGCTCCCTGATGGGGAGGATGGGCAGCATTTCCAGGTGAGCCCCCAGGTCCCACATGCAACTCCCAGCCAGATCAGAATGTGCCTTCTTTAATCAGAACAAAGCAATCACAGTTTGCTTGATTAACATTTCTTTTAGTTCTAGCTGATCCCCAATATTATATTTCTGCCCCTATCAGCAGGAACCTAAGAATGGGGAGGTCACATGCACTCAGGTAAAATGTGGGAATGAGAAGAAATAAAGACCTAAGACACAACAGCAATACCAACAATAGTTATACAATACCAACAATAGTTATGCTCAATAAAGTTTATTCTAATATTAAACACTATTCTTCCCAGTGCCTCTGTAATTTTTTTAAAAAATGCTTAAAATTATCCAAGGCAGAGTAATTTTTAAATGCATTTTTAACTGAATGTATTGGGGTGGCATTGGTAAATAAAATTATATAGGTTTTGGGTATACAATTCTATAATACATTATCTGTATATTGTACACTTGACTCAGGGTGGTAGAAAACACAAATGTCTATTTATTATTATTATTATTATTATTATTTTATAACTAGTCCATGTACAAGTATTTAATGGCTAGAGAGTCTCAGCATTCACTCATACTAGCATATCAGTAAACTGAACATTCTCCAATTGGGGACCCACAATGAGAACTGAGATCATTTAGTTCAGTGGTTCTCAACTTTTCTAATGCTGAAGCCCTTTAATACAGTTCCTCATGTCATGACCCAAAGGTTAAAAACCGCTAGCAGGATCACCTAAGACCATCGGAAACACAGATATTTACATTACAGTTCATAACAGTAGCAAAATTACAATTATGAAGTAGCAACGAAAATAATTTTGTGTTGGGGTCACCACAACATGAGGAACTATATTAAAGTGACGTGGCATTAGAAAGGTTGAGAACCACTGATTTAGTTAATCAACAGATGTATGTATATCCTATATTGCTTTAACAAAGAGAAAGACAGATTACTTACAAACATTAATATAAAAGTATCATAAACAAATGAATCTATCAGCGTAACAGGAAGAACCAATTATGAATATTTAATTATTTTTTAAAGGAATAGTCACAGTGATTACTATTGCTGCAACTATAATGAATTAAATGAAAGTACAATGCTTTGAAATAATTATTTTTTAAAGCATCTTATATTTTTACTAGAGGCCCAGTGCACAAAATTCATGCACAGGAGGGATTCCCCTCAGCCCGGCCTGCAACCTCTCCAATCTGGGATCCCTCGGGGGATGTTCAAGTGCTGATTTAGGCAAGATTCCACAGGGATCAGCAGTTGGACATTCCTCTCACAATCCTAAACCGTTGGCTCCTAATTGCTCATCTGCCTGCCTGCCTGATCAACCCTAAATGCCCCCCCAACCAGCCTGGTCACCCCCCAATTGCCCTCCTTGCTGGCCTAGTCACCCACAAATGCCCCCCCCCCAGCCTGGTCACCCCAACTGCTCCTCTGGGGGCCTAGTCGGCCCTACTGCCCCCCCCCCCCCCCGCCAGCCTGGTCACCCCAACTGCTCCTCTGGGGGCCTGATCACCCCCAGGAAGCCTGCTTGTTTTGTTGTTTGATTGTCTCTCACTAACTCCCCTGCTGGCCTGGTCATAGGCAGCCATCTTGTGAGGGCATGAGGGTTAATTTGCATATTACCTCTTTATCATGTAGGATATAGTGACGGATGCATCAGAGAGAATTCTATTCTTTTAAATATATTTTATTGATTTTTTTAAAGAGAGGAAGGGAGAGGAAACATCAATCAGCTGCTTCCTGCACACCCCTGAACTGGGAATGTATCCACAACCAAGGTACATGTCCTTGACCAGAATCTAACATGGGGCCTTTCAGTCCACAGACCAACACTCTATCCACTGAGCCAAACCTCTTTTGGCAAGAAGAATTCTATTAAAGACAATTTGCATTTGTGTTGTCTTTATAGGGGAAATAATTTGTCAGCAAAGGTCAATAAGAATAGGGGACAGGAAAAGTTCTCATGGTCATAAA
Source organism: Vespertilio murinus (assembly GCA_963924515.1). Classification (NCBI taxonomy): domain Eukaryota; kingdom Metazoa; phylum Chordata; class Mammalia; order Chiroptera; family Vespertilionidae; genus Vespertilio; species Vespertilio murinus. The sequence goes on along the minus strand of OZ004708.1, from coordinate 21,917,640 downwards.
ACATTAAACAAAAAACTTGTCCAGCATGATGTGCTGTATTTATATGTCTTTTTGTTTGAGGAATCAAAAAGCTTTACAAATAGATCTGATAAATCTCCTTAAGACAGTTGCTTGTGGGACAGCTTCCCCACTCAATGGAAACTGGGGACAGGCACCCAGAGAACGGGGACTGAGAGGAGGAAAGGAGGGTGGACATGCACCCAGTCATCTAGTCACTGAAGAAGTGTGGGGCAGCACGCATTTGTCCTCCCTAAGAGTTGTCAATATAAACAGCCAGCGATCTACCCTTCCTATGTGGTAACTGCTGTTTCTAGACTTTGCCATCTGTTAACACAGGTGAGCAATGGCGAACAAAACATCAGAAGGGCAGAGGGTAGGAAGGTGAAAAAAGGAAGACGAGAAAAGAGAACAATAATGAAGTGCTTTCCGTGTTCAGGTAACTGTGCTAGATGCTGTCACATTTATGATATGCACTCAGTAAGGACTTGGCTTCTTTCCTAACCTATGCTAATGTAATTCACATGAGGAAGAGGCTAGTGGAATGTCGCATATATGCTATAATTTATGCTACTTGATTAAGGAGACTGGCTTTTGTGGAGAAAAAAAAGTCCCTGTGAATTAAAAAGGCATGAATCAAAAAAGGGCCAGCAGAGTGGTGGCTTAAGGCTGGCTGACATGCTCTAGATAGTAATTATACCCAGTAGGACCCATTCTATTCACGGAAAATATTACTACCCTGTTTCCCCGAAAATAAGACAGTGTCTTATATTAATGTTTGCTCCCAATAATGTGCTAGGTCTTATTTTCTGGGGATGTATTATTTTTCCATGAAGGAGAATACGGTGCACATTTATTGTTAAATGAAAATAAAGGAAATTTATTACCTGTATATGATACGGTAGTATGGTAGTTGTCAACACAAACCAGACAAACTGTGAATCCTACAGTATCGAGAATTTACTCATTTATTCAGTGACAATCATGTCGTCATCTTCTGGAACATCATCTTAACAATCCAACCCCCAAATTTCCTGGTGAATTTCTTGTGACTCCATTTCTTTCAGAATCAGTGGACCAAATCTCTCATATTTAGCAATAGCACTGTCTTTAAATGAGTACTTCTTGTCAAGGTAGCCTGCTCACAGTACATTTGCAATACAACTGTCAGTGATTTTCTCCCAATCAAAATAACACAGTAAATTAATTTTCATTCTGAAATAGAGCCCGAGGGCCTTATTTTCGGGGGGGGGGATCCCTTATATTTCAGAAGGAAACCTGTAAGTAGGTCTTATTTTCAGAGGATGTCTTATTTTCGGGGAAACACGGTACCAAATAGGAAGGATCCAAAAGACAAGGGGATAGAAGTAGCCACTGGGACAAAAGAATACAAATTATCCACAGATCTTTTCTCTAGTGGGATGGACTATTGAGGGTAGGGGAGGACTCTTAGAAATGGAAGTCCTTGCCTTAGTTATTCACTGTGATAGCAAAGCAGAGGCTGTAATATGTGGCATTAGGAAGACATCATCTTATTCCCTCTATCCACAGGAGGACACTTGGTCTTTAAATTTTTATGAAAATCTAGAGAAGATCATTGAAAAGTTACAGATTTTATGAGATAAGTCAACTAAGTCAATGATCATATTCCAGTGGCTCTGGAAGTCAGATGGCCTGGGTGTGCATCTAGCTTCTTCTTAACCTCAGCCTAGTCATGTAAATTCTGGACCCTGCTTTCCTCTCCTATGAAACCAGTGATAACATGAGCCATGACTTTGTTTAAAATCATACATAAATTATATCATGTGTTATTTAACTTTAAAGACAAATTTATCTATTAAAAGGTTTCCACCACAGATTTTATTTTAGGTACAATAGTCAGATGCAGTAATGAACAATTTAGTAAAGATTCAGGAAATCATACAGTTCCCCCAAGTCTTATTTCTCCAATTAAAATGCCACTAGAACAATAATGAGAACACAAAAGTTCTTGGGCAACACAACTGAAAACATTGTCCACCATTTCACAATTTACAACTTTATCTAATTGGTTATAGAAAAGTGGAGGACCAGAAAGTGGAGAGCATGAGGAAGAGACTAGGAGAAGATGGCATTACAGTGGTATGCAAGGCCAATGTGTAGTGGTAAGGAATTTGCCTTATTGATGATTTTGAAGTGAAAGTTATGATCTGACTAATGTTTAAAAGGATTGCTTTGTTTTCTGTGAGAAGAATTTACTCAAGAGGCACAGAATCAGACAGTCCCTTTAGCATTATTGAGGTGGTTCAGGCAGGAGAAGATGGTGGCTTTAACTAGAAATAGAGATAGGAAAGTAGATCAAGTTAGGGAATGTTCTGAGGTAAAAGTAGCAGGATTGTTAACTGATTGGATATGGGGTATCAAGTAAATAAAGAACTCAGGGGCAGTTCTGCAAATTGGTTTAAAATTTTTAGAGGACAAGTTTGTGTTGAGTGTGACATGCAGATAAGTCAAGAGTTCTACTTTGTCCCTATGAAGTTGGAAGATCAGTAAAAACAACAGTGCACATGTTAAATAGGTGACTGCGTCTGAGTCTGGACTTCCCAGAAGTCGGGACTGAAAATGACATTTGTCATTCTGTGGATGAGAATGCATGAGATTACTTGGGCTTTAGATTAGCCAAATGAAGACCAACAAAGTTGTCCTGTTAAGTTTAAATCTGTAATGATGCTGAAGCAAAGTCACCAAAGTGATTGCATGGCCCCCATCAATGGGAAAAGAACCCAGCTTTCTTGATGTTCCATCGACTAATAATTATGAAAATTAATATTGGGGTCATTTATCATAACACAAGTATGAAGGAAAGTCACTGTGTCACATCAGGTCACCCTAATAAAAAATGTAACTAGAGAGCTTAAGGAGGCTGAGACTGAGCCTTGATAACTCAAATCCTTTAAGTGGAAAGTGGAAAAGGAACCAGACACAAGAAAGGAAAAGAGGAAGCTAGTGAAATAGAAGAAATAATCAATGAGTGTAGAGTAATAGAAACCATAGAGAGAAAAACAATAAAAAGGGACTGGTAAGCAATCTTATCTGCGAGGTCGAATTAAGAAAGTATCAAGATTTTTAAAAAAGGATTGAATAGGGAGAATTTTGCATTACAGAGGTTCTTGGGGATTTGACAAATGCAGGCTCAGTGGAGTGATGGGAATGGTAGCTCATCTAGAGGGAATTGAGGAGAAAGTGTGGGGTGAGTAGGTGTGGACAGCATTGAGAAACAGCTTTTTCAACAAGTCTTGCTATGAAGGGTAGAATGAAAATGGGGAGTAATTAAAGATGTGAGGTCAGAAGAGGAATTTTTGAAGATGTGAGACTGAAGAGCATATGTATATGCCGATGCCAGTAACTGAGTTCAGAGGGGGCAAAAAATGATGATTCAGGAGAAAGAGAAGACAATTGCAGGAGAAAAGACCTTGAGAAGGTGAGAGGGAATGGGATTCAAAATCTACAGGCTCCTCTATGGCATCCACAGGTACAAGGATCTCTGTGAAAAGCATGAGGCCCTATACAAAGGCATATACATTCCAATTATAACTATGACCTCAGGTATGTGTTAGGCAGACTAGAAGAAAATATGAGTAATTGAAGAGTTACACAAGGACACGGGAAGGAATCTTCCTTCCTCTAGTGTTGCTTAATATTTGTTTAATAATAAACAGAATTTGCCAAGACCGGTTTGGCTCAGTGGATAGTGTTGGCCTGAAGACTGAAAGGTCCCAGGTTCGATTCCAGTCAAGGGCATGTACTTTGGTTGCGGGCACATCCCCAGTAGGGAGTGTGCAGGAGGCAGATGGTCCATGTTTCTCTCTCATCAATGTTTCTGACTCTCTATCCCTCTCCCTTCCTCTCTGTTAAAAAAAAGATCAATAAAATATATTTTAAAAATAATAATAAACATTTTTTTAAAAAATAACAGATTCTCAAACAAGCACTTACATCAAGGTGTTCTCATCAGTTATAGAACAAGAAAGAGCTGATATAAGCAAAATACCTGGGCTACTATATTTGACAATGTGCTGATGATTAATACTGTATACCAGCCCGTTTTAATTATTGATGGAGTTAATAAACACCTACAGTCTTCCCATGTGTCAATACTGCTATAAGATTGTATAAACCTGGTTAATTTGGGGGCAGCTCTGAGGCTGTCTCCTGCTTCCTGCTAAGCTAACACAGTTGAAGGGGAGCCTTTTCCTAGTCAGCATTCTCTGTAAATATTCTGCTTGCTCTCTCCTCCTGGAATCAGGTTACCTCAGGCTTCTGAATATTTACAGGCACTGCAGGGAATACAGACTGGAATCACTGCTTCCTCTTCATTGCCTTTTGTCTCTGGAGTCTGGTGCCTCCACAATTGGGAGGGGGGATATTTTCACTTGGAGGCAGAGGGGAATCTCAAAATGAAAGAGAGAAGATAGGTTGTTTTCATGCAGGGAATAGAGAGAGCTTAACCATGTATTTATGTCTTTATCATTGTTCCCAGGATAGAGGAGCTGTTTAATGAATCAGGCACTTTGAGGTTTAAGGTGGTCTTGTGTGTGGAAAAAATATCAAAGGGAAGACACTGAGGGAGGAAGAAAAACTTGGCAGGAACAGGGAAGGCCATTTAAAAGCAAGTGACCAAAAGTTGATTATATTTAAGGTTTCTACCATTGCATTTTACCTCAGCTATGTCAACAAAGTGAGAGTATGGAAAAGTAGAAAATGAAATAAGATTATAAATGAGCTACCACATTAAAGTGACCTATTATCAACCACCAGACAATGGTGAAATGGAGACTGAGAGGCAGATGGCTCTGACACTCACCAGCTGTGTGGCCTCAGGAAAGTAGGCAAACTCTAAGTTTAGTGACCGCCTAACACCAACTTAACAAGAGTAGTTATCTGGCTTAAATGAGATAACATGCAAAACACCCATCATAGTACACGACATACAGGAGTCACTCATAAAACAGATTTCTTCCAGGACTAGAAAAAGGAGAATAGTAAATCTTTCAAGAGCCTTTCAATGCAGCTGTGGAAACAGAGTTAGAACATTTGAAACAAGGAGAACAATTATGCACCAGACAGTGCGGTAGTGATCACAAGTATGAAAGGAATTCAGACTAGAGGAGATCTGAGTGCACTGGACTAGTATGCCAGTCAAAGATCTGCCTTACATTCTGGGTGTCTGGGCTAAGTAACACAGAGCAACAAGTTGAGAAAAAAGGACATGGGAAGGGGTCAGGAGTCCAAGTGGATGCTGTGGCAAAGGCACAAACAAATGATAGAGACATTGAATAAAATTAAGCAAAAGTGATAAATTAAGCAAAAGTGAAACTCTTCAACTGATCTATAATTTATGGAAAGGACAATTAATGCTCATAATAAGCACATTAAAAAGAACTATAATGACTAAAAAGGATTACATTGTAAGTATATACTGAATAATTACTAATAGATGACAATATGGTTTATCAGAGTTCATTTTGTAAATTAAGACAGAGATCCATGCAGCGAAACTGATAGGCCATACCGCCCCCCCCAAAAAAAAAATAGATGACCCCAATATTAATTTTCATAATTATCAGTAGATAGAACATCAAGAAGGCTTTGTTCTTTTCCCATTGATGGGGACGAAGCAATCACTTTGGTGACTTTCCTTCAGCTTAAACTTAACAGGACAACTTTGCTGGTCTTCATTTGCCTTACCTAAATCCTAGGGTTTTCATTTCCTGCATATATTTATAGTTAATAATTATCTTAACTCATGTTAAATCCAGGATTTTGGAATCCCAGTTTTGTGCTTTCACACTGTGTCACACCAGGTCACCCTAATAAAAAGTTGCAGATGGGATGTGTGAATTTGGTACCAAGACAGGGAAGATGGGCAAAGAACATCTGTTACAGTCAAGGGATTCACTGATTTTGCAAGAATTTCTACTGACTTGCTATACAACAGCAAAAGATGTCCTGAGAAATGGAGAGAACCAAAAATAAAAATTCTGTACCCTTTCATTTGATTGATTCTTCTCTCAAGCAGAGCAACATTAATACCTTGATTAATATATTACATATATGGAAAGCTGGCTTCCAACATGGCCTCTAAAAAGAGATCTAGAAATTGACTCTCTAAATATGTATGAGCAGATATTTTATGGGTCAGAGAATACTCCTGCCTTGGGGGTCTACTTACCATACACTCATAATGTTGAGTGGAAAGAGTCCTTAAAAAATAATGGGAGATAATCCCTTAAATGAGTCAGAAAACCTGCCAATCATTCATTCACCTGGCACTTGAACATCAGCACTTAGGGATCCAGTATCTGGACTGAAGACAAGAAAAAAAGTAAACTCAACACTTTTATGTATTGGACTGACTAATTAGTCCAGCAGTATAGCACATTATATGGCTTTTTAGATGTGTGGCTTGGATTTAATGACCTTTTGCTAAACTGAATGGCAATATTCTCTCTCTCTCTCTCTCTCTCTCTCTCTCTCTCTCTCTCTTACAAACATATAGACTTAAATGCAGTGAAAGAAAAAAAATGACAAAAAGCTGACATTGATTATTTCTTTTTTTATTGTCTAAAGTTTTACATGTCTCCTTTTCCTCCGATTGACACTACCTCCCACCCCGTAACCATTCCCACCCAGGATAAGCCCCCACAGCCCCAGTGTCTGTGTCCATTGGTTATGCTAATATGCATGCATATAAGTCCTTTCGTTGCTTATTTTATTTCTTTGGGAAACATTTATTATGACACAGAACTGCCAGCAAATGTAAGGGACAGTCACAGTGTCATAAACATCTTTATAGCTGGAAGGGCCCTTATTGTAGCTAATGTAGCCCAAGACTTTGTTTTTACTTAAAGAAAAATAAAGCATTCAAAATATTTGCCAGTTTCAAAGGTTTCTGCCTCAGTGGCATTTAAAGAGAGAGAGAGAGAGAGAGAGAGAGAGAGAGAGAGAGAGAGAGAGAGAGTAGATTATGTACTGCAGAGGCTGGAGTAATGATAATCATAGCTCAAAGAAAGAAAAACAAAGTGAAGGCAGGCGAATCAGAATCAATACTCTCATTAAATACTCAGTGACCATTTTCCCTTTGGATTTAGATTTTTTCCTCACTTTCTGGGTTACTTTTTATGTATTAAATGTGGAAAAAACAGTAATGAAAGAGTCCCTTGACTGTCACTAGAATCAATGTACCTAGCATGACTTCCAATACTTACTGTGCGTATGGCCTCATTATATTCCCATACTAGGAAGGGTTTAAAGAGGAAATAAATTGTTTGCTTGAATTACAATGACAATTTGCAACTATGGTTATCCCCAATTCTTCTAAATAATATAGATGAGTCAGCATCAAGTCTAAAAAATTTTTGCAAAATTACTGTTTTCTGAACAAAACACTTCTCCACTATTTCATCAGCTACTCTCAGTCATAAAGATCCTCACATTAGCCAAACAGCATTTAAAGACACCAAGAATGTGGTAAGTGATGGCACCATCTGAGCTGAGAAAGGATCAATTCTGCTTAGATTATAGTTGACTATAAAGCCAAAGATCGATGTTTCAAAGCAAGAGGATTATATAAAATAAATTTAGACTGTTAATGTTTTCAAACTATACAAATGCTAGTGAAAGTTCAGTAAGCAAATGGCCAGTGACTGACTAGAAATATTAATCCTGATTCTTTATTGCCTTTCAGGGATGGTGGCTGAACCATTTAGGTTTGATTTCAAAAACCTTAAGTGGAATGAAAGAAGAAAAATGTAGAATCATATACCACAGTTAGAAGAGATTGGACAATATGTGTAGTCAAACCTGTCCAGACAGGAGCATTAGTATGACTCAGGCATGTTTAAGCATGCATTTAGAGACTGAGCTCTATAAAGGAGCAAAACCTGAAGGTCGCCCAGTGGTAAAAAAAAAAATCGATCTCTATGTTGCAGGCTGATATTTTCCTTTCTCTTGTTTCATAGTGTAGCCTTGTACTCTGTGAAGCCTAAAATGTAGAAAATCCAGCAAGAAGAGAACCAGATGCCTAAATGTTCTTTTTAAGCAACATTGACTAGAAGTAAAGGGTTACCTGTTACTTCATTTTTAAATATTAAGGTTTATTTTTAATGTTTTAGGCGCCTGGCTCAAACTACTATAAATTCTAAACTTTGTAAATGCTTTTATTGAATGAAGTAATTTAAAAATAAAAATAAGTCACAATTCAAATGTTTTCCTTAATACAGAAAAAAAATCCACATTTTCTCAAATTCAAAATTCATTTCATGGTTAATTAACTACCTTTTAATTCCTCCTTAAGAGACACAGGGACAAAGACTGAGCCAAAGGAGTAGGAGTCATCCCTTCCTCTGGGTCTAGGTAAACTAGAGCAGAGCAGAGGATAGAGAAACCCCAGTGATCCAGAGTACCCATTTTCATAATCTGTATCATCTAGGGAATCCATAAAAAAGCAATGGGATCTATAATACCTCCAAGACACCTAAGTCCTTCTTTCTGTCTTGTCAGTGCCAGTTGAAAGAATTAGTATCTTATGAATTTTCATGTGAATTCAGTGTTATTTTTTTTTAGTATAAACTCTCCAGATTGATTATTATTACATAAAAAATATTGTCAATTATCTTGTTATTTTTTTTATCATGTTAAGAGCCATGTCAGTCACCGGTGACTGACACTATACTTTTTGTTCAGACCAGTCAGTCACTGGTGCTGCCAGAGTATCGGTGAAATCAGATATCATGGGCTAAATGGAAAAGAAGACAAAACAGGCTTGGCGCTTAAGGTGTTAATAATTTATTGGTAGAATGACACCATATCCTAAATTTTATAGAATGATGCTATTTAAAGTACTAGAGGCCCGGTGCATGAAATTCGTGGACGGGTGGGATCCCTAGACTTGGCCAGTGATCAGGGCCTATCGGGGCCATCTCACCCAGTCCTGATCAGGGCCAGGCCGGCCGCCATACAGGGCCTTCCAGCTGGGGCCTGCTGGAAGGGGCCTGCTGGACAGGGGGAGGGACCGGGCAGGTTGGCTGTGGGAGTGCACTGACCACCAGGGGGCAGCCCCTGCATTGAGCATCCACCCCCTGGTGGTCAGTGTACATCATAACGACTGGCTGACTGGTTGTTCAGGTCATTCAGTCGTAACAGTCACTTAGGCTTTTATATATGTATAGATTACCTCTAATTGTTTCCATTGGTATTCTTGCACTTTAAAAAAACAATTTTTGTTTTGAAAGATGTGTTCAAATTAGATATATCTGACCTATGAATAGTTCATGGGACTTAAACATGAGTCAGTAATGACTATAAAGTAAGAGCTTAGCTTATTTTGGGAGGTATCTCTTTCCACGAAATGCTGCATAACAAAGAGCCAGGTAAGAAACATGGGTGAGGAACATTTGCTTGGTTTACATTTTCACTGTTTTATACTAGGTAGCATTTTCCAGGGGACATTTTCCAGTTTGCAGCAGAAGGCATGATGAAAATATCGTCCTCTTAAGCACATGCTCACAAGGCTTTTTTAGATTCACAATGATCTCAGCAAAATTTCCTTCCTGAAAATAATACCAATGAATTGTTTTCTAACCAAATAGTATCCACTAAACTTAGATTCGATTTTCTATGTAGATTTTAACTGCAGTTGGATTCCAGATTTCAAGCATCACAATAAATGATCTTGATATAGATTCCAGAAAAAGAAAGGGAACAAAGACGTTTTCCTCATACTTAAGTTAAACTGGGTCAGCAGGCTAGGCACCCATAGAGGTGGCTGTTCCCACTGGCCTCTGTATTTGCCAAGGATACCTCACTCTTCCAAGTTACTCTTTTGATATTTCATTTCTAAACTTTCATGAAAGCAAGATGCTGCTTTAATTTATCTTTTGAGTGAGGTTATTACTTCAATTTGTTCCAACTTGATTTTTAGATATAGAAATGAAGAAATGATTTGTTTACGATTAGTGAATTTATTAGGGTGGGTTTCTAGAATAGCAAAATAGCTATGAGTGTGTATGAAGTAAGTTGATGCTAATATTAATTAAGTCACTAATTTATTTTAATAAATTACACGGAAATCAATGGATTTCTCTTAATGGTGTCACTATGTCTGACTTGTAATTCCCTTTGGAAGGAATTAAAGGAGCCACAAGGGAAGAAAAGAAATGTCCACAGCTTTCTTATTTATGTCACAGCATATAGAAGCGTACACCTTTTAATGATGGATCTTTAGCAGTGTGATTTGTTACTTTTTGAATTTTGATTTTCTTTTATCAAAATTTAAAATCCTGAGATCACATCATCTGAATATAAAATACATTTTATCTCCACAACCAAAATAAAAGGATGAGAATAGTGCAAAGATCTATTAATAAAAGAGCTCTTCTACAATCTTAGGCCAGAGGTGTTTCAGGGCCAATTCATCCATCCATCCATCCATCCATCCATTCATCCATCCAGAATTTGCTGAGCACATATACTGTGCTAAGCCATTTGCTGTTAACAGTTTAGTTTTTCACCCTCATAGTGAAGAGCAGGGAAAATCAAGAGAGCAAACAAAATTATAACTTTAATACATGCTGTGAAGGAAACACACAGTGTCAGGTTTTATATATATATTACTAGTGGCTTGGTACATGAAATTCTTGAAGCGGGGGCGGGGAGGGGGGAGGGTGTCCCTCAGCCCAGCCTTTACCCTCTCCAATTTGGGACCCTTCAAAGGGATGTCTGACTGCCGGTTTAGGCCTGATCTCTAAATTGGCAGTCAGTCATCCCTCTTGCAATCAAGGACTGCTGGCTCCTAACTGCTCACCTGCCTATCTGCCTGATCACCCCTAACCATTCTGCCTGCTGGCCTGCTTGTCCCCAACTGCCCTCTGCCAGCCTGATCACCCCCAACTGTCCTCCCCTCCTGGCCTGATTGCCTTTAACTGCCTCTGCCTTGGCCCTACCACCAAGGTTTTGTCAAGAAGGTCACCTGGAAGGACTCCCAGTCTAATTAGCATATTACACTTTTACTAGTATAGATGGACCTCTACAAGGAGTCATATTAAAGCTCAAAGTTAAAGTGTAAGAAGAATCCAACCAGTCATATTTTAAAAGGAGAAGCACCTGATGAGAGTGAGCTTTCATTTAAAAACTATATTCATATTTAAAACAAACATAAACACATTCTTAGATATAGAGCCAGAACGGAGAGGCTGGGAGGAAAGGATGAAAAATGTGGAGGGGAATAATAGGTGCAAACTTCTAGTTCTTTTTTTTTAAGCATAGCTTGTTGATTTTAGAGAGAGAGGAAGAGAGAAGAAAGAAACATGGATGTGAGAGCAAAACTAGGCATGTGCCCTGACTGAGAATCAAACAAGACCCTTTGGTTCACAGGATGATGCCCAACAAACTGAACCATACTAGCCAGGGCACAAACTTCCAGTTTTAACATAGAAAAGTGATGGGGATGCAATGCACATCACAGGCATTAAAGTCAGTAATCCTACTTAATAAAAGGCTAACATGCACATTGTCCCCTTGACTAGGAGTTTGACCAGGGGTCGTGGCTAGCTGACCAAAGGCCTACACCACCTCTCCCTGGTAGGCCCCACTTCCCAATGGCCCAGATTGGGGCGGACCAGTTGGACCCCCACCTGTGCACAAATTTATGCATCAGGCCTCTAGTATCATAATAACTTTGCTCAGTGACAGATGGTTAATAGACTCATTGTGGTTACATCATAAAGGATGTAAATGTAGAATCACTATTTTATACACCTGAATCTAATGTAATATTATATGCCAACTATACTTTAATAAAAGAATAAAAATATAAAATATAGAACAAATAAAAATATACACAGGTTTAAGGGATATATATGACAAAGGTATATTTCAGTTTAGTCTGAGAAGTCTGACAGCTAATGTTTTTCAATTAAATACTTTTTCATAAGGAAGTTGAGTTGGTCATAGAGGTTAAGATTGTAGGATACCACTATCATACTGAGGAAAAATTACATGAATCTGAAAGATATTTGTTATTATTATTTTTTAATTATTGTTTATGCATGCACCTGCTGAGATTCCCAGTGTTTCTAACAGGGATTTCACTGACATGGGCTAGAAAGTCATCCATTATTAGCAGATAAGAGATGACCCAGGTTAATTTAATGCCCATTGTGAGAGGTAGTAGTAAGCCTGGGTAACAGATTTTGTATTTCCTGAAAGTAATGCTTGACTCACAGCTGCTGTAAAGCAGGAAAGTGTACCTGTAACATAAGAAGTATTTAAAGTAAAGTGTAAAGAGCCCCAAGTGGGGGGAAAAACATCTTGGATCATCAAGAAAAATGCAGTGATTAAAAATTTAGTAGAGACATATTTCATTGATACAATGAAATAACTATAAAACAATGCTTAGAATATGGTCCCATTTATGAAACACTATGCCTGAGTGTGTTTATAGTGTCATATAGGAAAAAAATCTAGTGGGAAATATTCCAAAACACTAAAAGGAATTATTTCTTGATGGTGGACTTATGGGTGACTTTCTTTTTAAACATTCCTGTATTATCTTTTTTTTCTCTTAAAATGAGCATGTATTTTTTGCATGTCAAGAAAAAAAGCCTTTCAAAGACAAACTTTAACTGTACTGGTGAATACTGATTTAAACAGAATGTCGTTAGTGAGACACATCTCTCTTGTACCACAAACTAATGGATGTGAAATGACAGCACAGTTTGCTCTTTGGCCAGCACTGAATTACCAGCCAGACAGAGTGTATACTAGGGCATTTGCAAAGAAAGGGAGGCACCAAAATTTAGAATATTCTGGAGAAAAGTACTTACTTGACTTTTGATATTTCAGAAAAGTAAAAAAGTGTTTACTCAGGGAAAATATCAGGAAGTTGTTGAAGCTCTGTACACTTGTGTATTATTTAATACCCTTTTTATTTTTAAAAACATGTAGGTGGAAAGATGCTTAGGACATATTGGTAGGAGGTATGGCTAAGTTTTTTCAATGTCCAAAGCACAGAATAAAATTATGTTACCTTCCAAACTCTCATTAAAAATAAAAATAGTACTTGGTCATAAAATAAGTGCACAGCAGTCCAACATAGTTCTGACTTCTCCCTAGAGAAATGCATTTGTGTTTTTCTGAAATATCAAGAATCCCAGAGTTTTTCCGAAATAATTTTGCATGCACCATTTTTTTTTGGTCTGATACCCTAATTGTAACTTAGTCTACGAACCAATTCAACATGATCAAAGAGCAAATCATGGCACTTGAAATATTCAAATAAAAATCAATATAAAGATGAGCCACATTTAATGCAGATCTACTATATTTGATATTTAAAAATTCAAATTGGCAAGGTAATTTGTTACATTTTCTAATATGGCACAATTGGACTCATGAGATTTGGAATCCACCCACAGTTAGACCATTTTCCTAACCCAAACTGAGATTGTTTCCACTGACTTAAAATACTTATAGTGATAGAATTGGGGGGAATATAAGTTAAAAATAAAACAATGTAAAATGAATGAAAACTACAAAAGATTATATTAATACTAGAGGCCTGGTGCACAAAATTAATGCACAGGTAGGGTCCCTTGGCCTGGCCAGCAATCAGGGCCAATCAGGATCATTCCATGCCGCCCATGGTGGTCAACACCCATCATAGCTAGCAATCACACTCTCAGTCCAACTCCCAAGGTGACACTTTGCATATTACCCTTTTATGTATATATAGACAATAGGTAATGACTCATAGAAGATGCATTATTTTGTCATTAACTTTTCACATGTGTACATCTTAAATCTTCCAAAATATTCTAGGTGCTAACATATGCAAATGTTGCTTCTCGTGTGATGCTCTACAAATAGTAGATTTTCAATTAATAATTCATCTCCTTTGAAAACACATTTTCAATTGTAACTGACCTCTCAGAATAATACCCAAGTATAAATCTAGTTTGTTTCGGTAAAAACCTATTGTTGAATTATCTATGTTGAAGCTTCCACGGTAAATTTGGTTTTCTTTGAGGCTTCAGCCGTGGGACACAAGCAGTAACCTTCTGGTAGACCTATGAGAAGGGAAGAAAATGGTTTTGACTCTCCTTCTAGTTCATCCTGGCTGAGACTTGGAGCACGTACATAAAACTGAAAAATGTTTGGAGATCACTTGAGGAAATAAGGAATATCCTATCACAAAGTGAGTAATTAGATAACATGTTTTGTTCCAATTAAAACGAGTGTTACCTAAGTTTAAATACCAGTCAAAATATTTACTATATCAACCAGAATGGCATTTTCAAGATAGTGTCTGAGGGAAAGATGTAACTAGCTAGGAAATGGTTCATTTACACAATAACTTAAATGTGCCTTTTTAGAGAGAGAGAGAAAGAGAGAGAGAGAGAGAGAGAGAGCGCAATGTGAGAGCTTAACATAGAGTGGCTGCTTCCTGTACTCCCTCCATCAGGGAAAGAGCCTACAACCCAAGTATGTGCCCTGACCGGCAATCCAAAGGCAACCTTGTGGTGCATAGGACCAAGCCCAAGCAACTGAGCCACACCAGCCACGTTTGTATGTACCTTTTATATATGTTTTGTTTTGTTTTGACATCAACCTGATTTTGAATTATTTGGTAGCTAGACCCCAATGGAACCCATTTCATTTTTCAAAATTAGCCACACAGAGGGAGTAATATGGGTATTAGGCATCACACTCCATAGAGTTACTGGGAAAGGACCCTCATGAAACCATCACTGTTCAGGTCCCTGTATCCGGACAACATGACATGTAAATTTCTCCCTGCAGGTGATCAATTGATTTCTTTTAAAAAAAAACAAAACAGATTCTGTAATTTAATAGCCCATTACAAAATGGAGTCTTACTGTTACAGGAATAGAAGTACATGATATGAAACACTTAAATGGACAGTTGACTCTAGGAAGTCAGAGAAGTTTTTGAGAAAAAAAATCTAGTCCATTCCAAATAAATTCATCTTTAGGTCATATTTATGGTGATTTTGATGAGAAAAGAAGGCACTGCCCTAGATGACCACTCAAATTTGCCATCAGAAAGTTCTACATTTTGTATTTATAATGTCCATTCTTCCCCAGGCAGTTTTTCCATTCTTTAGGTTCCCCAAAATAGGCAAGAAGTAATTTCCTACGTGTAAACCTTCAGCTTCTCTTAAGCAGGTAACTGTCACCTCTCGGGTTTTTCTAAATGTAACAATCCTAATTTCCTTATCGTTTCTTAAAGAGTTCACTTTGTAGACCTTTATACATCATTCACATTCCTCTGGCTTCTCCTCAAAGGCTATGTAATCATCTCAAGTTGTGGGACTCAGTCTAGACCTGTATTCATATCAGGGTCCGACCACATATCTGAAAGATAGGACTGTTCTATATCCGTGGCCTACAGTGATTTGCCTCTGCTCAAACTGTACCAATATCACCTATAAAACCATATCCCATGAAAAGTCAACACAAAGGAAAGAAAACAAAGCCCCAAGATACCTGTTTTCATTGCATGAAACAGAGTCAACTATGTCTTAATTCTTTAAAGCTTACAGTAGATCGATCTGAAATTGTAATTTTTGGAGGTCAAAAGTTGTCATGAAAAAATTCAGGATGCAGTGTGTTCAAATTCTGATATGACATACAGGCCCAGAAATATTTCCTTGCTTGACTTTATGCAGTGGCTATAATTAGGCACATGGTAGCAAGACTTTACAGAGTTGTGCATCTATATAATATATGATATGCCATAAGCGTATTAAATGCATTCTCTCCATTAAGTTGCTGAAGAGTCTTCCCATATATAAACCAGATAGGACATTTATTCTCAGAGAAATTAAACTATAAATCTGATTCAAATACATAGAACATCTTTAAACGAGGGATGGGTGAAATAAAATGAAAGATTAAAACCAAAAATACTGATATTTGACACTGTAGAAAAATGCTTGCACTGACAATGATATTGTTAGAGACCGGATCGATGGCTTGAAACTAGTCCATGTGATGAATGCAATACCGCTAACACACTTTTACCTGCAAGGATTTTTCTGGCTTGAATTCCAGGAAATCCATTACCCTGGGTGGCAATGGAGGCCTGAACCCTGCTCATCTTGGACATCTTTAGTCTCCTGCGCTGCCCTAAAGCCTCCACATAAGAAAAGGTCAAGCAGCTCCCAGGAAGCATTTGTAAACTACAATGCCCGCCCCCACCCCCATTTAGGCTACAAGCCACACATTCTTTTGCTAAGCTTTGCACTCTCCTATTTCATTTCATTGTACAAGCAGATTAATTTGGAAATGACTAGGGTACTTAGGAAACACCTAGATTTTTTTTCAAAAACAATCTCACTTTCCTCCTTGACCAACCGACCTAAGTAAGTGAATCCAGGATACATTTGAGAGAACCCCAAAATGGTGCCTGGATACCGACGGAATGAACAGCAAATAGCATCACTATTAAATAAGATGAATGCATTTCACCAGCCAGCTTGCCTGTGCTTTCTGGGACGGCAAGGCATAAACATGAAAGGGATAGGGTAGAATTCCAAGAAAACTGATTCTTTTCCACAATCATCTGGCAAAGCGCTGTCCACAAAATAATGCCATAAGCCACCTCCCTTTCCCATCATTGTCAAGTCAGGGTTCTCGGATCACCCCTCACAAACCTCATTAAAAATAAAGAAAAGAGGCAGGCTATGAATTCACATCTAGGGCCACCATACATTATTAAATGACAGGCATCTGTCCTAATTGGTCACAACAAAACTGATGGCCAATAACAAGAATAAATCTCACATGAACCCAGATGAAGTCGGTGAATAATGTTACAAACCAGAAGCACACTTTCAAAAATACCCAATTACCTCCAAGCATGCAAGGGCATTGATAACCCATAAAATAAAAAAAAAAAACGATGGCAAAGAATGCTTTGCGGATACATATGTTTCACAGATGCACTCTAAATGCTAAGTGATGTGTATATGGACTATGCATATCCATCGAGTGTACATTTGTATATTCACAATGAAATGTATGCACTGGAAATGAAACTGTACCCGGCAAATGGTTTCTCAACAAGAGCACACTGAGGATACGGAACAGAAGGCTCAATTCTGGGGCCACCTTTCCCAAGCAAAATCACCTTATAATTAGACAGAGAGGCTTATGAGGCACCGGATGTGGTTTTGAGGAAGGCCCAGCCCTGTATGTGGAAGCTGGGAACGAAATGATTCCTCTCAATAACACCCATTTCTGGTGAGCTCTCTTTCCACCCCCCGATTCTGTTGCTAAGCTTGGAAGGAAAGGAACCAAGTGGTTCACTCTGCATTCTAAGCCAGGTAAGGTAAAATCAGAACACCATTTCTCTTTCTCTCTCTCTCTCTCTCTCTCTCTCTCTCTCTCTCTCTCTCTCTCTCTCTCTTTCTAAAGGGAGCGGATGCCTTTTTACTTCTCTCTTCCTGGCAACCTTCCTCTATCTCCATCCCCATCTCTGTCTCTACATCTTCTCCCACTCCAAGGGAGTCATTGTTCCAGGGCAGGCCACGGATGTATACACAGGGCTTTGGGGAACAGACTAAGCCAGGAAGATAGCCCCACTGCGTCTTACTCACCACGCTGAGACCTTGAGAAGCTGTGGAAAGGAGGGAGAGGTGCAAACTGAATCCATTTTTCTTGTGACCGAGTCGGATGCAGCCTCCGAACCCAACATCAGCAGCGGCTGCTGGGATTTTTTTTTTTCCTTCACCCTCAGTCTCTGGCTGGCGATGGTGCGACTAGGAACCACCCTTCCAGCGCCGCTAGAGTACCAGCAGTCCAGGCGGCAGCGGCACCAGCATCACCACTTGGGCCTCCTCCCTCTCGGAGGATGGGGTGAGCTCAGAAGCAGCCAGGAACTTGCAGCAGACACCTCCTCCGGCTCCTCCTCTCCCGCCCCCTCCCCCACAGCCCCACCCCTGCTGCGGTAGAGGCTGCCCGTCCCGGCAGCTGCTGGTTGTCATGGTAATGACCAATGGTAAGCGATCAGGCTAAGGGGGAGGGGAGATGGGTGGAAAGCTGGAGGAGCTGGAGGGGGGGGGGGTGAATTTTGTGCAGCTGCCCTCTGGGATGCTCTGGGTCTCTCTCCTCTTGGACTCCGGCTCTTTAAAAGTGGGGCAAGGGCGCGTAGGCAGGGGAAGAAAATAGTTTACATGGAATCGAAATCTAGACTCTCACATGCAAAACAGCTCAGCTATATTTGTGCATTGGATATGGTTTTTCCCAATGAAATGGATTAAGTTTGAGATCAGGGACAAAATTATGGAGACAATTAATGTCGGGTAATAGGAAATTACTATCACCCCAAATGTGTGTGTCCTTTGTAGCGTCTTTTACTCAATGCCACTCAAGGTTGCTATGAGGCAACATGAGTGGCTGGACTTTGCAATAAAACAAGAATCTGATTCCTTGGCACTAGTCTCTGTTGTTCTTTTCAGGTGAGTGGCTTGGTCTTACTGTTTTTCCAGCTCCCCCAGTGAAGAAGTTGCAGTGGTTACCGCGTGGAAAAGGAAGATGGAACAGAGGAAACCAATTCCGTCAGCAATCAGGATTCTCAGTAGCGCCAGTTGGTAGAGAGTTCCAAACCCTTTTAGTGTATTTCCTGCAGTAAATTCCATGCCATTTTCATGGATGCTCTTGTGGAGGTCCCAAGAAGTGAGGTCAGCAGTATTGAGCTCTAGGTGCGTTGTTGTTTCTGGCTATAAATCATAGATGACACTAGTATTTATCTCACTCAGTAGTTGTCAAGATCAAATGGGACAATGCACTAAAAGCACTTGGCATGTAGTAAGGGCACAATAAATGATTACTACTAGTACATTGTGTTAATGTCTTAATCCAAGAAATTGAAGGAATAGCATGGCAATTACAAATACGGGAAAAAGTAAGGTGGAGAGAACACTTAATGCATGTGATCTGTGATGATGATGATGACAATGACAAATATAGGGAGGCCTGAGAGAGTAAAAGTACCCTAACGCGTGATAATGGAGGACGTTCTAAGCCCTAAAGGAGTTGGATCAATTTCCTTAGTTCACACAGCTAATAAACGGCAGGGCCAGAATGAAAACTCTGGCTCTTCTAACACTAGCACCTGCTCTTGTTTAACCATTGTAGTAAACCCTTGATTTTTCGGACCTTGATTTAACAAATATTTTGCTCTGAATGTTATGTGTGAAAATTAACACCCTGTTAATTTTTAAATGCTTTTAACCAGGATTTGCTTACAAATTAGATTAACAGGCTATTTTTTGTTATTAATTCACTGTTCTTTTAAACAAATTTTAGTGAATAGCCCATATGTTGGACAAAACATTGTAGTAATTTCACCAGTATAAATAAATAACACATAGCTACAACTAGAGTCTACGTATTAAAATCCAAGAGTCACCCTAACCGGTTTGGCTCAGTGGATAGAGCACCCGCTGGCGGACTGAGGGGTCCCAGCTTTGATTCCAGTCAAGGGCATGAACCTGGGTTGCAGGCACATCCCCAATGGGAGTGTGCAGGAGGTAGCTGATCATGTTTCTCTCTCATCGATGTTTCTATCTCTCTCTCCCTCTCCCTTCCTCTCTGTAAAATATCAATAAAATATATTTAAAAAATACAATCCAAGAGTCACCTCTTGTAAACAATGTTCAGAGAGTGATTAGCACGTAATCACACTGCATCTCGTGATAATTGATTTTGTTGTCACATGGTGTGACTTTCTGCAGCAGTTTTAACAGGTGCTGGCCAATGTTTCCATGTGCGCTAAGCCACGCCCCATCTGTGTGCCTTTGTTTACTTACGGTGACTGGTGAATGCAGACGTTTATGAGATCTATTCTATGCAAATTAAAAATTATAGTAATACATATAGAAAACATTTATGTGAAATTAAAAACATTCATACATACTTAATTTTAATTACACAAACATGTTTATATAAAGGTAAATTAATATGTTGAATTTTTAGCATACAAAATCTGAAAACCTACATTATTATAAAGACTTATGGCTTTAGTAAACACCCCCTTGCCTGAATTAGTCCACTATATTGCGGTTTTACTATACCACTTTGCCAGGAAGTGAGATACTCTGTTCTGAATCCATAGGGTTATTTATAGGTTCAAATGGATTAATACAAGTTTCAGAGCCAGATAGCCTGGGCTTGATTTCCTATAGAGCAATGTTTTGCCAAACTTCTCTCATGATGAGAATCACCCGTTGGAGTTGTTAAAATACAGATTCCTGAATCCCAACTAAGAAGTGCTAAACTAGAATTTTTGGGAACATATAGGTAAAATTGTATACTTAACTAGTGCTCTAATGTGTAGTTTAACAACTCTACCAGGTGATTCTCATCATGAGAGAAGTTTGGGAAACACTGCAGTATAGAGGTATGGCCTGGGGCTTGTTAATTTCCTCCAACCAATGAATTTCACCTGTGAAATGGAACTAATCATAGAACCTGACAGGTCATGAGAATAAACAGGATCATGCATATAGAGCATTACTACATAGTAAATGTTCAGTAAATATTAACTATGTTCATTTGTTACTCATTCTTACATAATTAATATTAACGTGTGAGAGAACGTCTTCCTGCATGGAAAAGGCCTTGACGCGAAGGCCTTATTCTGACAAAACTGACTTACAGGTATTTCACTTGTGGTGAAAAGGGTTACAACTTACCCTCAGCACTCCTGCTCTGGACAGCTAGTGGGCCCTGCCTCCCACCAGAGCCTGAGCAATCAATCACTCTGTCTGCACTCACTTCCACATCAGCATCACTGTCCGGGATTTTCACCACAATCATCTTTGCCACAGCATTTTTTTGCAGCATCACTAATTGGCAGTAAGGAAATTGTGTCGTAAAAGATACTGTAAACCAATGGACAGTTTGGGTGTATTTTTGTTATTTATTTGTGTGTGTGTGTGTGTGTGTGTTCATTTCTTCATTGACGAGTCCATCTCCATAAAAATGAAACTAACTGGTTGGCAGTTTGGTGGTTTTTTTGTGTTTTCTTTTTTTTTAGTTTGGATGAATTTCTCAGTTACTCCATTTGTATATTACATATAAATCTTAGCTATCCCTCGTAATGGTCTACACACTTACCAGTAAACATGGTGCTGGTGGTCTTAACATAGCATTTCTTCCAGATGATGAGGATGTTCCCCAAGAGTTGGTGGCTTGTTATCTTGAAACACATCGTATTGAGAGAAGAGGCCAGGACCCCCTGAGGGCAGAGTGGACCCACATTTCCCCCAGAAGGAAGAAGCGTGCTTAGGTGCAGACCACAGAGATGTTATTTGAGTGGTACTACCTTGAAGCTACAGGCAATTAACAACGTCTTCGCATACTTTGTGTTTTGCAATAAAGTTCTTAATTTTGTTATTCACCTTTCCGTGCTTCATTATGTCCTTTTAAATCTCTCCCCTTTATTTGTCGTTATTTATCTCTTTTACGGCACCATTGCCTTACGGCCAAGGCCAAGTAGTTAAGCCTGGGAGATGTTTGCGGCAATGAAGCCTTGGGCAGATGTACCTAAACCAGTGTTTGGCAATCTCATTAGTCCACAGAGCCAAATATCCACAGTATAATAATTGAAATTTCTTTTCTTCTGACGCCACTTCTTCAAAATAGACTCACCCAGGAACGTGGTATTTTGTGGAAGAGCCACACTCAAGGGGCCAAAGAGCTGCATGTGGCTCGCAAGCCATGGCTTGCCGACCACAAAAAACCATGAGCGCAAAGTAAGTGAAGTTCTGTAAGCGTAAAGGGATGGGTTGTGATGATCTGGCTTCTTTTGTATTTTTCATCCTCCCCCGTCTCTGCAGAGATGGGCTGGTAAGTCAGCGGAGAAGAAAGCTGCAGGCGGTGGAAGCGCAGGTGTCCAGGTGACAATCCTTGGCGCAGCCTAATGAGGAGCGTTCTGGCCCAGAGCTGGCGTGCTTGGGTGAGTGGTTCTGGTTTCCTCTTACCACCAACAAACAGAATCAACTGCGGGAGAGAAAATGTTCCCTACTTGAACAGTTCCCCAGTTGAAACATTCAAATACTACTCTCTCACTTGCCATATCTGTGCAGCACGGTTATGGTTATTTAATAATATTTAATGACTATTTAGTAATTTCTTTAGATATTTAACCATGTGGAAGTTATTTTATTTTATTACTTGTTACTTATTTATTTTGAAGTGAAATTTGTCTCTGGTTTTTAGCAGAACAGTAATAAAAATAGGCATGGTAGAGAGTATCCCCAGTGAAAGGAACTTAAGGCAAAACCATACTTTTTTTGTTTGTAAAACAGAAACTTCAACTGTATTTGTAATGATTTTTATTCAAAAGGTTAAACTTTAAATTTTATTTATTCTCTTCATTGCCATCCCCTCTCTTACCACACTTTATTTTTCCGTAGTATTTATCATCTAATATATTATTTATTTGTACCTTAAAATTTTTAATCTGTCTTCTCTAGAAGGTAAGCTATGAAAGAACAGGGATTTTACAATTTTTTAAAAATTACAGTTGACATACAATGTTATATTAGTTTCAGATGTACAACACAGTGATTAGACATTTATATAATATATAAAGTGATCAATCAACCTGATAAGTCTAGTGCTTATTTGACACCATACATAGTTATTACAATATTATTGACTATCAGTATATTCCCTATTCTGTACTGTACATCCCTGGGACTATTTTTATAACTGACAATTCGACATATTAATCCCTTCCCCTTTTTTACCCATTCCCATCTGGCCATCACCAGTCTGTTCTGTATCTATGAGTTTGTTTTTGTTTTGTTTGTTTTATTTTTTGGATTCCACGTGTAAGTGAAATGATATAGTATTTGTCTTTCTCTGACTTATTTCATTTAGCTTATTGTCCTCTAGGTCCATCATGTTGTTATATAAATGGCAAGATCTCATTTATTTTATGGCTGAATAATATTCCATTGTATATTGGTAGTACACTTCTTTACCCATTCATCTGTTGATGGACACTTAGGTTGCTTCCATATCTTGGCTATTGTGAATAATGCTGCAGTGAATATAAGGGTACATAAGTCTTTTTGAATTAGTGCTTTGGATTTATTCAAATAAACATCCAGAAGTATTGCTGGGTTAAATGGTGATTCTATTTTTAATGTTTTTAGGACCCTCCATGCTGTTTTCCATAGTTGCTGCACCAATTTACAATCCCAACATTAGTGTGGGAGGGTTGTCCTTTCTCCACATCCTCGCCAACACTTGTTGTTTATTGATTTATAGATGATAACCATTCTGACACCTATGAGATGATATCTCATTACATGTTTTTTTTTTGCATTTCCCTGATGATTAGTAATGTTGAATATCTATTTATGTGCCTATATGCCATTTGTATGACCTATCCTCTTTGTAGTAATGTCTAGTCAGGTCTGCTAAAAGTGGAGGGGGAATTTTTGTTCATTTATTTGTGAACTGTGTCAACCCATATTAAATGTTCCATAAACATTTCTTGAATGAATAAACCAGTAAATAAATATAATAGCAAGAAGTTCTACATTGAATTATGGCTCTATAAGTTATTATAATACTTTTCAGTTATATATTTTTTATATTTCTCAAAATTAAAAAGTAATTGTTTTACTTTTATACATTCATAGTAGCATATTGTCTAATCCATATCTTAAATATATATAGCTATTAAATGGAAATGTTGATGCATGCATATTCAAAGTCGTCTAGCATATTTCCAGTAGTGTGCATGGGTTCTTTGGGAAATACTGATTTTGTACTGAGTTTCTTCCCAGTAGTACAAACACTTACCAGACTTGTCACTGCTCCTGGGACCTTTTCAACTTTGACTTCTGAATTCTATGAAATTTCTAAAAAAGTACAGGCTGTGGGTCTTGGCTCCAAAAGCAGTATTAAATTTTCAGGAGGAACCACAGCATAATGGAAGGAAGCTACAAAGTGTGGGCGCTGGAGACAGACTGCTTGGATTGAATCCATGCTTCTCCATTTGTTTTCTGAGTGACCCTGAGTAAATTGCTTAATCTCTCTGCGCCTCAGTTTCTTCATTGTATGACATAATAGCATTTTTACTTAATTGGATTGCTTTGAAGAGCAATGTCCATGTGGGCAAAAAGTTAACCAGTATCTGGCATGTAGTAAGTAAATGGCAAGTAACATTAGCTAATAACAGTATTAATATAATTTATAATAACTATGATAATGTATAGCACATTTTTCTGGGTATTTTCAAAACATTCATATCACTCAGGGTTAAGAACTTGTTATGACTGCAGACCAGCTTTCAGCAGACTATGAGGATTTCTGGAGATGTTTATCTCAGAGATAGGCCAATGAGGTTATTAACATATTGCATATTTAGAGAAAATGTTAAATGTAAGCAGTCAGGATCTTCTTGAGTTCACTAAGAAGAAGGATCATACCCTTTTGACCGAATTGCATACCTTTTATCAATAGTATCAGTAAGCAAGTATGTTAGAACTCTTTCATGATCTCTACATTCCTATGGCCAACCTTTTTATGGATGACTCCTTGCATAAGCAGATGGACACTTTTGCCTTTGCTAACCCCATTCCCTGGAAATCCCCACTTTTCCACAAACTATTCAGTCTTCAAGATTTATCCATCACCTCCTTCAGGGAGTCTTCAGTGATACCAAGATTAGCAGTAGAACTGAGGTTCCCATTGGCCCCTGTCATGTCTTTATTACTACACTTAGGATGTTGAATGGTAAATATTTTTTCTTTGTCTTTCTCTCCTACTTGAATGACCTCATTTTGAGGTCAAGAATAATGTTTGTTAATTTATTGATACATTAATATTTTTTGCTAGCTACTACTGGGTAACCACTGTTCCATTACAGATTTGTTAAGTAAGAGTTACACGGTAATACAAACATTTGCTCTCATGTTGGAACAAGAAACACTTTTTCCTTTCAGGTTCTGTGCAATTGTAGATTACCTAGTTGCAGATAACACCTTGCCTTAGGTTACCAGCAAATTGGGAACACCAAAAAAATGAGACAAGTTCTATTTCAATGATCTTTTCCAAATTTTTACAATTAGAAAGTCTACAATGTTTGTGTGCATGCAAGTTTTATTTTAATTTTAACTTAGTTCTTTCTTTTCATTGTCTACGGGAGACACCATAATTTTGTATCATTTTTATAGTGTTTAGGAACTCAAAATGTCTTGTCACATGCAACACAACAGTAGAAAACATGGCCTGGGTAGTGCAAGAAGCACATACATCCCACAGTGAACAAAACATAGTTCTAGTCCTGATGGAGCCAAAGAACAAGAAAACAAAACACCGAAATCATAGCAGAATTTTACAAGTGTTGTGAAACAATGAACAACTGAAAGGAAGTTAAGGACTGAAGGTGGGGAGAGAGAGAATGACTCACTGTGGGGGTGACATTTAAACTGAAGAATGAAGTATGGATTATGCCAGTCATTTAAGAACTAAGAAAAAAGAGTGTCAGATGGAAGGATGAGCTCAGAGGAGAGAGCTCAGGAATGAGAAATATTTCTGAAGGTCAGTACAGCTGGATATGGTGAGCATGGGGAGCAATGGCATGAGACGCAGTTGGGAAGGTGGGCAGGAACCAAATAATGCAGCACTTTGGAGCCCACTGTCAGGCATTGAGGAGACATTGAAGAGTTTAAACATGGCTCATAGCATTGTGGGAAATGAATTGGTGGTGGACAAAAGTGGGTGTGGCATTTGGCTAGAGATTATAGTGGTTAGATGAGGATGGTGGCAATGGATATGGAGAAAATTAGGCTGTTTAAATGAATACATTTTAGAGGTGGCATTTGAGGACTTGCTAATGGATTAGATGTTGGCCTGAGGGAGAGACAAATATTAAGGATAACTTTGAAAAAGACAACTCTTCTATTTTGAAGCTCTCTCTGTCAAGGTTGAGTTCTCACCTTCTGTAGTGAGGGAAGGCCCCAGAGCTCTGGCTCTGGGAATGTGGAGGGAAATCTGATGGGCTTTTGAGCAGCCAACATCCAGTGGCCTTCCCTCCCTTTCTCTCCAGGCCTAGCATTCTTGAGAATTAGGCATTAATAACGAATCAGAGTTGGGAGACTCATCACTGCATTTAAGTATCTTGGCTGAGAAGGGATCAATGAGGCCTGGAAGAACAGCAGGATTTTGACTCAAAATATCCCTCAGCCTTGAGAAGTGGCTTGCCAGGAAGAAAAGGCCTTTCTCTCTTCTGAGCCTCCTACATATTCCAAACCATATTCTAGGAACAACTACTGGTTTTAGGGCTACCGTCCCCATTCCACCACCTTCTAATCATGAGACCTTGTAACCATAGTCTTCTCTCAGCCTCATTGCTTTATCTATGAAGCCAGGTTAAAATTGCCTTTGTCTAATGAATGGAGATTGAAATGAATTATGTTTGTAAATTCTTTACACGTGCCTGGCATGAAGAACGATCTCTGTGAGTTTCAGCTGTTCTATTATATTATCACCCTCCCCTAACTGGAACCTTCCTTATTAAAGCCTTTAAAGCCATTCTTTTCCTCAAGAATCCCCAATGATCCCTCAGTTGGCTGAGTGCTTACTTCCTGTGACAGACATAGCAGGTGCAGAGGACTGAAAAGGAGGAAAGGGCAGTCTAAAAGTGCAGCTTACAGATTTCATGATCTCCTATTCATGAGCCAGCTTTCTTTAAATACTTACATCCCATATGTACATTTTATTACTCTTTGATTTGTTTCTTATGGGTTGTCTGAAGTGTGAAGTTGGGAGCGTGGAGCTTGCTATTACTTCCATATTGGAAAAATATATAAATAAGAAGTGTGAGTTTTGTGGGAGTCCCTCCCCCACCCACCCACCAAGGAGAACCAAACTTCGCAAGGAAATTTTTGAGATTTCTTGCATCTGCCCACAGCCACCTTCCGGGGGACTCTTGCTCAACATGCCCCTGGTTCTAACTCCTGCTCCAGCTGAGGAGGTCTTTCCTTGAGGAGTCAGACTACCACTCTAGAGCAAATGGTTTGGTCCTGAGTGGAGAGATGGGATGAAGGCAGGGCCAAACCCACAGAGGAGGAATTCCATGTCAAGAAAGCAGCTTTTGTCATTTTCACTCTTTTTAAACCTCTTTTCTTTTACTCAAGTCCAAATTGCTTCTATTTTCTCAGCATCTATTTCTCCTTTTAATAAATGTCTCAATCCTTAACAAAATCCCAATCTATCTCTCAAATATCTGTACAACTCTAAACTCCTATTGAAATAAAATTTTAAAAATGATAAAATCAGGATCCTCAGGCAAATCCAAAATGTGCCTACCAGTGATTGGTTGATTTTTATTAGAGGACCCGTAATATGTTAACATTGTCCCAAAGAGCATTTGAGAAGCTAGATATTTTAGGTAACATACAAAGGAAAGGATAAGAGTGGTTTTACTTATGCACTTTCACTTGAGCTTCAAGCCTTGAGATACAAATTTTATGCCAGGATTGATCTTCATGACCTTGAATAAACTAAGCTAGTGGTTGGCCTTTTGTAGGTCCTAAAAGCAGCCCTTATATCACCTGAATCAATGGGAATTGCCAAGAGGAAGAACAGTGCTTTGCATCGTGTGGTGTTCTAAATTCCCCAAATTCTCTGAAAAAATGACCTGGGTCTGAGTTTATACAGAGATCTACTACCCTGTTTCCCCAAAAATAAGACAGTGTCTTATATTAATTTTTGCTCCCAAAGATGCACTAGGTCTTATTTTCAGGGAATGTATTATGTTTCCATGAGGTAGGTCTTATTTTCAGAGGATGTCTTATTTTGTGGGAACCAGTAGTATATGGAAATATTATAGAACAAGAGTAGGTTTGTTTTAGATACCTTTTCCTAAAGGAGGAAGAGCCTTCATGTCCCAGACCTCAATATGGAATATTAAACTCAGAAAGAATATGTTATGCCTAACTGGCCTGTAATTTGGGCTCTGATTTGTGTTGGCCCTTTTATGTCTCCCATATACAAGGAGGCTGGTGGGCAGAAATTACTGGGGAAAATACCTGATCTGTTTTCTACTGAAGGCTGCAGAACAAACTTCAATCATACTGTTATAAACAAACAAATAAAATGGAATGAATGGGGAGAAGGAAAATTTATTAATGGGAAAATGCCAACTAATAATGATAAAAGGAATGATTTACCATTTGGCAAATTGTTATTTAGCAAACATCATTGTAATATTTTTAGCCATGAATCATCTACGGATGCTAAGACTAATGAGTAGACATTTGAGGAGGAAAGTCTATCTAGATTTTCAACTTATTTCCCCACAAAGTTTCTATTAATTACTAAGGAAAATAGTAACTTTACAGTGAAGAAATCTGGTTGACAATCTCCTTAATCAACTGATTAAAGTCAGCACCAATTATATAAGAAAGAAATCACGTGCCTCTTAACATGATGTACTGAAAAGAACATCACTTCTGCAGCATTTCCACTAAAAGGCTTTACTGATTCTAATTCACAAGGAAACAGCAGATAATCCAAGTTGAGGGATACCTTACAAAATAACTAGCCTGTACCCCTCAAAAATATCAGTCATAAGAGGCAAAGTAGGACTGAGAAAATCTTCCAGATTGAAGACGATTAGAGATGATTATTAAATGTTATGGAATCTTGGATTGAATCCTGGGGGACCAAAACAAAACAATTTTCCATAAAGGACATTCATGGCTTAAATGGCAATATTTGAATAAGGTAGATTGAGTACCAGGAATTATATTAATATAATTTCCTGATTTTGATAATTGAATTCATGAGAGAAATAGTCCTTGTGTTTAGGAAATATACACCAGTATTTAAGGGAAAAAACATAGTGTATGTAACATTTTTCTATAGGTTTTCTCCTTTTCCTCTCCACTGATTCTCTCTCTACCACCCCCATCTCCCACCCACTCCTAGTGTTGCTGGAGTGATGTTCTCAAGCCCATAGGATACAGATGGGAAAGGAAAATCCTCTTCTTCCTCCTAACAGTCTTCTAGTCTCCTTCTAGCATTCTCTCCCTTTCACTGTCTCATTGGTTGGCTGACGGGTCGGGCAGCAATGAGGTTTGCATAGTTTCACCCCTATTATCAAAGATAGAAGGGTGGATTTGAAGCTGAGACACAATGCTTTCTTGTAACTTAACCCATCAAGAGTTTTCTAGAATGCACCCTCATGACTTCTACTTCAGTATAGAGACTGAGCCTGGGAGACGGAGCCTCATGCTACTTTTCAGGTAGGCAGGACTCTGACCTCTGCCTATTCAAAATTCTTAGTGTCATTTTCTTCAAGGGGACATTTTATCATGTGGGAAGTATGTCATCTTCTTTATTCTTGGGGCTAGAACAGCCGTGGGCAAACTACGGATCCGGCCCGTTCGGCTGTTCTATCCCACCCATGGAGCTGAAAGAGCAGAGGGTTCTCTTGCTCTTCCCTCCGCTCTTTCGCCAGCAGCCCAAGATGAGAGTGCCAGCATGGTCAGGTTGCTTTTGTTCCGGCCCTGTGGTCCAGTTTAGGAACCCATTGTGGCCCCCAAGTCAAAACGTTTTCCCACCCCTGAGCTAGAAGTTCTTTTAAAATCCTCAGCAAGTTTTTTACAACACCAATATTGGGATCTGCAGTTGAGAATCAACTATTATGTGCTCCTTCTCCAGGGAAGAACATTTATAGATTATCTAACTTGCTCCTTTAGACTTTATTGTATACAAAATACTTCCAATCTATGATGTCTCTCCCTCCTAATAGCATAACCAGATCTCTCTGAATTTGACCTTCAGCGCTGAGATGTTTAGTATGTTTATTAGATTATGTGAGCTCTCTGGGGGTCTCTGCTCTACTGTCCCTCCTAAGTGCCTTAACTACTGGGCAGTACCTGTAGGTCATAACCAACCATGGACAACACATCAACTTAAGTGGAGTCAGAAGGAATGCAGTTGTCTGGGCATCTCCAGTGCATGCCCCTCATGCTCCCATGACTCAGCCTCAGCATGGATGAAGTAATAGAGAAACATAGCAGAATTGTGAGTTTTATTTCAGTCACTTTGTCCTTTCTTTGCCCAAATGAATAAAGCAGGAGCTAGAAGAGGTAGGAAATGAAATGTAATCTCTGTCTCCTCCCTTTGTCTCCTGAGGACCTGCTCCACAGTTTTCTTGTGAGAGGGGTGCTTAGTTGAGTTTTTGAGGATGGGGGATTATCTTAGCCTGAACCTGGTCCAGTAATAATTCTCATTGTTGACCAATTTTATGATGTAGAGGGAGTATGGTTCAAATGCTATGTAGTGTCTATTTATATAATGTGTGGCGAGCCGGCACAGCCATGGCATATTCACCCCCAGGGCGCCTTATGTGCCATGCCAGCTCAGCCAGGTTCAGTAACCCTGAGGGGTGGTGGTGAAGGATTGAGAAAAGACTGATAAGAGAATGAAAGCTGGTTCTGGTTGGGACACTGTCTCTCTGATGGAGAGACAGCTCCATGGGCTATAAGACTTGTCTTTATTTTATAGCCAGGTGCCATAAGGCAAACTAAGGGCCTGGTCAATATGTTTACAGTGTTCTTGTGGGCTTCCAACCTACTCAATTTCATGCACCTGATCAAGCTTTGTTTACTTGCAGCCTATATCACTTAGGCACATGGGGCCACAGGTTCGGACCATTGTTTGAAGCTTTACAACTGTAGTTGTTGGCTATAATTGTGTTTGGTGGGCTCTGCCCTCCAAGCTGAGACTTGCACGTGGCCAAGAGAACTGTGCCCTCTCATTAGTCCGAGGCTTGAACCTGTCCAAACACTGTAGTCGCTCTCCACAATAATGGAGTTATTAGACAGCCAAATTCTGCCTTTCACCTTCCCCTGCCTCACAATCCTCACTGCACTGGCACTGGTGTGACTTTCTACCAGCCCTTACTGAAAGGAAATACCTCACGGATGGTGCAGCATCAGGAATATGCTCTCTGAAATGGGAGAGAGGTCCCTGCAATTAAGCATTCCAGAAGGGAGCCTTAAGTGAAAAGGGCAGTGAGAATAAGACTAATCAGAAGGTCAGGGTGAGCAAAGGTGGCAAGAACAAGTAAAGCATGGGTAGGTTTACCACAGGATCCAGATGGTCATACAGAACATGTTAGATCTTTAGGAAGAAGCCTTTTAGTCCGGCTCTCCCATTCATACTTAAGTAGTCTTTTAAGCCTGAGAACCAGTATTTTTTTCTAAAATATATTTTATTGATTTTTTACAGAGAGGAAGGAGAGAGGGATACAGAGTTAGAAACATCAATGAGAGAAACATCGATCAGCTGCCTCTTGCACACTCCCTACTGGGGATGTGCCCAAAACCAAGGTACATGCCCTTAACCGGAATCAAACCCGGGACCTTTCAGTCCGCAGGCTGAGTTCTGCCGAAACCGGTTTGGCTCTATCCACTGAGCCAAACCGGTTTCGGTAGAACCAGTATTTTTAATTACAGAATTTCTCATAGACTTCAATGTATGCATCATCCCTGGTTTAAGTGGTGAAAATTAGTGATTTTGTATTTACTTAATAACTTAAACAATTCCAGGTTTTATGCAGAAGACCTGATTGATTCGTGGCCTAATATTAATACTCAAATGTAGGAGGTCACTTCAATAGCTCTGTCTCATTCCAGTGAAATGTACTTTCCATTGACTGCACACTGAGAAATGTAGCAACACTAATGCAGACTCCTTTGGTTACATATGGTGAGAAGCAAACATTGGCTCATCAATCATTCTTTCCCAGTGGCTTCGAGTAAATGAATGCAAGTGCTCTGTCTTAGAAATGACTCCGTCCCAGTTTTCCTGAAACATCAATTTTAAAAAACCTCCCTTGTTTGCAGCCAGGAGGACATGCTCATTTAAATGAAGTTGATCTGGGGAGACAGATGGACATATCTTAAACCTGGTCTGCCTGGGGCAACAGATACATCCAGCCAGAAATACTGAGAACACAGCAGTGTAAATAGGTAATTACAAGACTTAGAAGCTGGGTCGGGTGAGTGCCTAGGTTAACCTGGGACTTGACAGGGAAGATTGACGAACTTTTTTGGGAGGGAAGGGAACACTAAAAATGGTCTCAATATGGGTATGATCTGAGCATCCTACCCTAATGCTTGATTTGTTTTCGCTTTGCCCCTACCTCCAAATCTCAGGTACCTTAGTCGCTAATGGGGTGTTAGCTCTGCTGAGGAAGAATAACAGCTGAATGCAGAGGCTGTTCCACAGCACAGTGGAGAAAATGTAGTCTTTTTGGTTTCCTCAATAATCCGGAGTCTCCTTGAGAAAATTGTGTGTCTCCTGAAATCTTTACTCTTTATATATATATATATATATATATATATATATATATATATATATATATATTATTTTTTACAGAGAGGAAGAGAGAGAGAGATAGAGAGTTAGAAACATCGATGAGAGAGAATCATCAATCAGTGCCTCTTGCACACCCCTACTGGGGATGTGCCTGCAACCATGGTACATGCCCTTGACCTGGAATCGAACCTGGGACCCTCCAGTCTGCAGGCCGACACTCTATCCACTGAGCCAAACCGGTTTTGGAAAAATCTTTACTCTTAAGATAGAGGGAAAATCTTAACAGTAAATTGTTTTCTTCCAGATAGAATTCTTACACATGTGTTCCTAGACCACTGCCAGGTAAATAGATGCTCAATTAAATCCCAAGGAAAGCCTAAAGGAATAATTTCATTAGTGAAAGGTGATAGGTGATGGGTCACATGTTTCTGCACTAGTTTTCCACCTGTTTCTGAAAATGCTATCTAGTCCTCAATGTACTGATGATCAAGTGTGTCCTGTCAATTAATATCCGCAGTCCTATTTCCTAAGATAGCATCCTCAGAATGTGAGGAAGATGGGGGAGCAAAAAATACCATGAAGGAAACCCTGTCTGAAATTATACAGGGTGGCTGGATTTTATAAACTTGGTTCTCTGTCCCCATTCTAGTCAGGCACGCCTTTAGGAATAAAGTATATGAGAACCACAGGAAATATTCAGATGCATTTTATTCAACAATCAGGCAGTGGGCGTCATGGTGACCTTACAAGATTTCAGAAACTTGGTTCTCAGCAAGGTCCATGTTTTTTAATGAGGACAGGAACCTCACGCTTCCTGTAGGAAAGATTGGGGAAAAAATTAATTTAACCTCTGCTGACAAAGTGACGTTGGGAAAAAAAACAAAAACACAATGAAAAAAGTTTAGCGTTATTTAAAATAAAGGTTTTTTTAAATGTATTTATTTGAGAGAGGAAAGAGAGAACAACTTTCCATTGATTTATGCATTCATTGGTTGCTTCTTGTATGTGCCCTGATTGGCAATAGAACCAGCAATCTTGGTGTATCAGGATGAGGCTCTAACCAGCTGAGCTACCCGGATTGGTTAGAGATTTATCCCCATTTCTCTTTCTTTCATTCACATATTCATTAATTCATCAAATATTGATTGAGAACTATTCTATACACCAAGAGTATAGGAGAAAGAAAGAAAAAAATGTCTGTCTTTGTAGTACTAGTGGGGAATTACAGTGAACCTCTGAAATTAATCTCTAATCCATTCTTTTGCTCCTGATGTTATTGTCCTGACTACCATGTTGCCAGGTTGAGAAAGCAGGCTCTGCAGGACCTTCTAACTGGTTGATCTTTTCCCTTAGAATGCTGCTGGCATTCCTATTTATGAGATCTCACAAAAGGAAGTCATCTCTCTGTCCCATATGTTACCTGCTAGCTCTAAACATCCCCCCTTCCAGATAAAGACTCTTGTGCCCCCCCAGCCCCACACCACCTTTCCCAAACTAGTTTCCTCTTCCACGACCAAAATATTTATAAATATTTTAATTGTTCCTTGTGAGATTGTGTCCAGATCTCTCGTCTATCTATTCATCCTTTCCTTGAATATACTAGCTTATAAAAATTATTCTATTTCTCTATTACTTGAGGACATGTAACTCATAAATGTATTTTATCTGAAACTTGCTGATTCTTCATTTTAAGAGGTTTTTTTTTGGTGTGTTTTTAAAAAAAATATATTTTACTGATTTTTTACAGAGAGGAAGAGAGAGGGATAGAGAGTTAGAAACATCGATGAGAGAGAATCATTGATCAGCTGCCTCTTAAACACCCCCTACTGGGGATGTGCCCACAACCAAAGTACATGCCCTTGACTGGAATCGAATCCAGGATCCTCCAGTCTGCAGGCTGATGCTCTATCTACTGAGCCAAACCGGTTTCAGCATTTTAAGAGTTCTTGATGCTTAATGTTCCATAATTATTAACCACTCAGAATACTTGTAGCATATACAAGCACAAGCATCTAAACAGTGCACCCTCATTCACTTATTTTCTCTGTTGTGCTGTCCAGAACACTAGACAATGTCCACATGTGGCTATTTAAATTTAAATCAGTTAAAACTAACTGATATTAAACTTGGTCGTATTAGCCACTTTTTAAGCACTAGGGCCCAGGGCTTCCAAATTGGAGAGCACAGATGTAGAGCATTTCTGTCATTGCAGAAAGTTGTGCTAGAGAGTGCTAAAAAGAATGCACCAGTGCAAAGTCCTGAAGAAGACATAGAAGAAACAGGAGAAGGACCTTACTGAATATATCTTTGAGGAGCATAATGATGAAAGAGCGAAAATCCCTTTTTGCCTCCCCATCAACTAGGGCAGTGGTCGGCAAACTCATTAGTCAACAGAGCCAAATATCAACAGTACAATGATTGAAATTTCTTTTGGAAGCCAATTTTTTTAAAAACTTAAACTATATAGGTAGGTACATTGTTATTAACTTAATTAGGTTACCTGGTATTTTGTGGAAGAGCCATACTCAAGGGGCCAAAGAGCTGTATGTGGCCCGTGAGCCGTGGTTTGCTGACCACTGAACTGGGGGTTAAGTTGTTAATATATATTTTTCTGGTGCTTTTTATGGGCAATAGACAGGCAATATGTACATTTGAAAAGGTGTTGCACTTAAGAAAGCTACATTTTCTCTGTAGATTTAAAAATACAGGCAGAGAAGTTATATTTTCTGGCAATCAAATGTTCTTCCCATATTTATATATTTTTAAAATAATAGAAACAGTAAACAGGGCTGGTGAGTTTTAAAATCTAAGGGAAAAGTGTGGGTGTCACTTTCGTGTTTCACTCTAAATATTGGGCCTTTTGGTCTTGGCACTTGGAAATTTCCCAAGTCTCAAGGCTGTTCTATGGCTTTCTCCTCCCCTTGGATAGAAACATGATGTTTGTCCTTAATGTCAACAACATAGGTCATGAGAAAATTAACAAGTGGTTTAAAGTTTCTCTTAACAATTTTTTACAATATGTTTTTTATTGATTTTAGAAAGAGAGGAAGGGAGAGGGAGAGAGAGAAACAGTAATTGGTTGTTTTCTGTATGCAACCCGGGATTACACCCAACCAGGTTTTGCACCGGCAACTTGGGTATGTGCCCTGACTGGGAGTTGAACTGATGACCTTTCAATGCACAGGATGATGCTCAACCAACTGAGACACACCAGCCAGTGCCTCTTACAAGTCTTTAAAGTGGAAATAAACTCACCGCAAACCCAGCACCTAATGTTTTGGGTTTAAAACTTTAGGATATTATTTCTGTCTCCCTACAGGAGAGAAGAAGTGGACTATTTCTACAATTATTCTTAAACACTGAGAATTTTCTGAAATGCTTTAAAGCAGACCAAGAAGCGGGTCATGTATAGAGAATTTATACAGTGGATTAATGGAAATGTATGTAGTCACTTGAGCCTAAATCAACATTTTAATAGCAAATCAGTTTCATGATAACTGAGTCTTCCAAGTCACTTGTGGTATATCTGTTGTTCTGATCATTTTACACATTTATTTAACCTGATATATATATAGCACACTAGACACTATCCACATGTGTCTAGTGTGCTATATATATATATATATATATATATATATATATATATCAGGTTAAATATATATTTTACAGAGAGGAAGGAGAGGGATAGAGAGTTAGATCAGCTGCATCCTGTATACTCCCTACTGGGTATGTGCCCCCAAGGAAGTACGTGCCCTTGGCTAGAATCGAACCTGGGACTATTGAATCCACAGGCCGACACTCTATCCACTGAGCCAAACCAGTTAGGGCTACCTGAAATACTTTTGTTATGCTATAAAAATTCAGTGCCCTGTTGAAATAATATCCCTTTCATGGATCTTTTCTTGACCCTTTAGTAATAAGAAATCTGTGTCTTTTCTTCTCTCCTATACAGTTTGCTCATAGCTCATATTATGACATTTGTCATAAGTTGCAAGAATCTTCTTTGGGCTCATGACCTATTTTCTCTTATTCATAAGCACAAGAACAGAAGTGACTAGCACAATGCCTGGCACCTGTTAAGTGTTCAGCAGCTGAATAGGAGAGAAAATCTATGGCAAATCTATTTCTCCGAGTTCTTCACTCTGGTTCCCATCACTAACCTATAATCACTTCAGAGAATGAGCTTCATTGAGACTGGCTCTCAAGTTCATAAATAAAAGCATTACAAAAATATTTTCTGGTCACCTGATCTATATAATTCATACTTGAGTATTTAAGGATTTGGTAAACACAATCATTGCTATCATCCAGAATGATATTTTAAATTTAAGGGTATCTTGAGTATATGAGTTTTTAAAAAATCCAGACTATATTCTGTTTTGCTGTAAAAGCATGAGTTTTTATCACACAAGTGATTTTTTTAAATTCATGAACCATTCAAACACTTTTCCTCCTCTATTTCATTATCCTTAATACATTTTATGTTGTGCCATATTATTAATTCCTGCCTCTCTTTTGATCATTCCCCCCACCCCCTTCTTATTTCTCTCCTTTATGACATAGAGAAAGCCTCCAAACATTTCCAAACCCTAGCAGGTATAATTTTCTGCTCTCAAGCATTAGCATTGAGGGTAAGTGAATCGAGAGACAAAGCAGGTTGGAATTTCTTCTGTATCTCACGAATCCTCAGTTTGCTACTTTGAAGCATAGCAGGAAGAGCAAGGATTAGGTCCCAGCTCTACACTTACTGCTGGTGATCTCAAGCAAGTTACATAGAGTAAAACTGAGTTTCAATTTATCCATGTGTATAATGGGCTTAGTATTATTCCTTCTATATAATAAAAGGCTAATATGCAAATGGACTGAATTGTGGAACTACCAGTTGCTATGATGCACACTGACCACCAGGAGGCAGACATTCAACACAGGAGCCAAGCTCATGACTGGTGAGCACAGCATTGGTGACAGGAGTCCTGAACTGTGAGAGGGTGTAGTCTGCACTAGGGAACCCCCACCCCCCAGTATAAATGTTGTGCACCGGGCCTCTAGTTTACCTCATAGATGCTGTGTGACTATTAAGTGTCTAGCACAATGTACGACAGAATAAATATTTCCCGTCGCCGAAACCGGTTTGGCTCAGTGGTAGAGCATCGGTCTGCAGACTGAAAGGTCCCGGGTTCGATTCCGGTCAAGGGCATGTACATTGGTTGTGGGCACATCCCCGGTAGGGGGTGTGCAAGAGGCAGCTGGTCGATGTTTCTCTCTCATCGATGTTTCTAGCTCTCTATCTCTCTCCCTTCCTCTCTGTAAAATATCAATAAAATATATTTAAAAAAATATTTCCCGTCAATACACACACACACACACACTCCCCTATATATATAATCATACCATATATATAATAATAATGATGATAAAAAGATTGAAAATTATTTTTGGAAAACTAGATGTTTTGTTTCTCTAATGGTAAGATGGATGATATTGGTATATTGTTTTGGGCTTCAATGGATAAGATATATGAAATTTGAAGGCAACCAGCTTAAAATAGATTTTAAAAGAAATTTAAGTTTGTACTTACTTATTTTCCATACATAACTCGCATTCATTAGAATAAGTTTGCCCATCAGTCCCGCAGATGGGGTTATATATCTTGGTGCATCCATTCACATTACTGTTACATACAGCCTAAAATGGAATTAAGCAGAATCATTTTCCTTTCTTTGAGTTTATAGCAAAATCTTCAAAGTGCAATTTACCTCCCTGGAGTTGCTTAGCTTAAAGATGAAAGCACGATTGTATAGGGAGAGTGATACTAAGAGAAAGAATGAAAGATTTTGTGTCAGAAAGCCTGGTTTAAAGTAATGCCTATGTTATTTACAAATTGTCTGACATTGGTAAATTTCTTGGTGTCTCTGAACCTCAGTCACTTTATCTGAAAAATGGGAATGAAATGATCTATCTCAGAATGGTTTTATGACATATTAATCAGGTGAGTGAATAATGTTCAAGTTTATAATTACTGCAGCTGCTAGCTTCTCTCAGGTCAGCCGCACCTTGAGCATGCTCTTTGCACACTAGTCCATTCTCTCCGTCACTTGAAGGCACTAGGTGTCTTCCATGCTTGGAGTCTTTGCACAGTCTGTTTCCTCTGTCTCAGTAAGAACTAATAATTATTGAATGACTACTAAAAGCCAGAGACTGCGTGCTTTCCATTTGTTATACTGCTTAAAAACCCACAACTGTCCAATGAACTTTTTATTATACTCTTCTTCTGACAAAGACAATGAGGCACAA
This sequence comes from Vespertilio murinus, assembly GCA_963924515.1. Taxonomy (NCBI): domain Eukaryota; kingdom Metazoa; phylum Chordata; class Mammalia; order Chiroptera; family Vespertilionidae; genus Vespertilio; species Vespertilio murinus. The sequence continues at coordinate 21,878,926 of OZ004708.1, read as the reverse complement.
AGATAAACCACCTGTGGCCACACAGGTATTAATTCCTGGATCCAGGGTTCAAATCCAGTCAATGTAGGTCCTGAGCCTTAGCTCTTAGCCACTTCACTCTACCACAAGCTTGTCAATCTCTCATTTATTTAAAAGGAGGCATGCAGCCTGCCAGCCGAGAGTTTGTCTTGCTTGCTCTACCACTTCTCCTCACCAGTTACACTTTGCTAACACTCATCTTGTGGCTCAAAATAAACCTCTCTTACTTAGGGGGCACTTTCCCTGATCACTCTAACCAGGCTAGGTTCCCAAGGTACCAGAACTTCTTTATAACACTTATCAAATAATTTATTTACTGTGTACTTTGGATTGTCATCTATCTCCCCACTATGTATAATTATACTGGGAAGAGGGACACTTCTGTTTTTAAATATAGAGACAGAATATTTTTAGATGTTTGGGGTAGGATACTTTTTCTAGAGGAAGAACCTAGTTTATTATATTCCTCTATTCATGATTCATTAGAGCTCCACCTTGGAGATCTGGAGCTTTTGGAGTGAGGATAACAAAGCTTCCACTCCAAAACCTTGTCCTACCAGATAGCCCCCATATATATAAAAACCCCTTCACAGCAAGCACTGTGTGACTACATAGAAACTGCTTGTGTGTCAGTGAATTTGTCCTTTACCATGAGCCCCTGTGGGAAACTACTGTTGGCATCTGCCCTTAGCAGGTTAAGCCTTACTGGCATTCATACTCCTCATCTTGACTTCAGGCTAAACCAGGGATGGGCAAACTATGGCCCATTCGGCTGTTCTATCCGGCCTGTGGAGCTGAAAGAGCAGGGGGTTCTCTTGTTCTCCCCTCCGCTCCTTCACCAGCAGCCCAAGATGAGAGTGCCAGCACGGTCAGGTCGCTTTTGTTTCGGCCCTCCGGTCCAGTTTAAGAACCCATTGTGGCCCTTGAGTCAAAAAGTTTGCCCACCCCTGGGCTAAACTGTAAGGTGGCCACTGGAGCATTCTTTGATTGAAACAAACAGTTCTAACCTGAGAAATAAGAGATTACAAATTGTCTTTACCTTTGTTCCTGGGACGTCAGCGTTAGCGTCACCTACAAAACAAGTCAGACATGGGAAGTTGAGTCGTGAATCGGAGAAACGAGACCTATTCTCTTCAAAATTCTCTGCTTCCTTTGAAGACAATGACTTCTCTGCTGGCCTCTTTCACTCCCCACTCCTTCTTACTCCTATTTTCTCTCAAAGACACCTCACTGGTGGCCACTCACTTCCTGCTTGCTGAAAATCCAAAAAATTAAGCAAAAAATTGATTATGACCAAAGTATCTTACTTTGGCATTTGAGAAAAGTTGGCCCATTTCCTTGAAGATCGAAACGATGTGTTTACTGCTTGAGATGTATCAGGGATTGAGCAAATATCTTCTGAATGCTCACTGACATTCCCACAACCAGTTATATAGACTGTGATCTCACTATTAGTGATTTAGGAAGATTAAGTATCTTTATCTCAGTTGATTGGTGGAGTTCATATAGCTAACCGTGCAGCAGCTACCACTAGCAGTAACTAGGTATTCTGATGCAAAACTAACTTTTGCAATTCCATCTAAGTCTCCTTTTAAGCGATGTTTAAGAAATGCTGTCCTTATTTTATATTAAAATTCCTCTTTCTACAATTCTCATCCAGTGAACTTATTTCATCTCATTGGGATGGAAAGCTCTGTTCAAGCCTAGACACTAAGTCCCGAAGGTTAACATGCCCAGCAAAGCAACAGGTCAAAAGCTTTTATTCAAGTCAGAAAAATACGCAAAGACACTTACCAGACAAACTCAACAGGGCCAAGGCACTGAGAAGAAAGATGGCTGTTATCTTCATGGCTGAAGTTTTGTGTCCAGAGCTCAGCTGAAAACTGCAATGAACTTGCCACTTCTTTTCAAAACCCTGGGGCTGGACGGGGTATATAGGCAGCGGTGACCCGGGCTCCACCTGCTGCCCTGTGTCACGTGTCTTTGGTTATTGATTGACTTCGCAGTGTAGCCTAGTCTCCAGGTCTGCGTATTGCCACCTTTGTGTAAAAGCTGAAAGGATTGCCATGGGCCTGAAACGTGCAAGGCCAAAATCCTGCCAGGAAAAGAGTTCTGGCACTTAGTTGCTTCTCTCCCTCGCCTCCTCTGTGATTTGGGAAGGCACGTCTTTCCTCGGCCCCCATTTTTTTCCTCCATTAGGTGAACTCCAAGGTCCCTTGTACTTTGTAGTTCTGGATATCTGAGTAGCTAATGGATATATTATAAACCCTCTCCATTCTTTTTTGCTTTTCCCCCTTTTTTATTCTTTCTCTATTTTTCTGTCATCCATTCACAAAGCCTAAAGTAGCTGACAGGTTAGAGACAGGAGAACTCAGTGTGTATGTATGCATGTGTGTGTGTGTACACACGCGCACATCCTTGCCAGAGACACTTATTAACTCTATGGTATTGGAGATGTAGTGCACTTTTGCTGTGCCTCAATTTATTAATCTGAGAATTGAAATAATAATAGCACCTAACTCAAAGTGTTGACCTTTTATTCAAAAATATGTATTGTGTCTACTGTGTGTCATTGAGAAACAATTCTCTACTCTCACTCACGTTTTGCATGTCTTATGAATAGACGCACTGGCTGTCTGTGCTTCAGCCCACCTGCTCAACAGTGTTTGCATAGCACATGGCCTTGGAGAGTGTAATAGTGTACCCTCAGTCATAAAGAGGAGGTTTGTTTGTCTTTGGTGTAATAAAGATGCTCTTTCCCTCCATGGTAAAGCTTAGGTAGGCATAGTGCCCTTTTAAGAAGATTAGGGATTTTTAAAAACCATGGCATCCTGTTCTTGTCCACACTGCACTTTCTGTTCAGGTACCACTGGACCCTCTTCACATCACCCTGTGGAAATGGGGGCATGAGAAACAACTAGAACCAATGCTGACACTCTGACTATTGTTATTGAATAATTAAGTCCCTTGTCTCTGACCCAGGAGTTCATGTCTTCTGCCAGAATCCTTTAACCATGGCAGTTAATTTGTTAGCTTTTAAGTAGGATAACATCTCAGACCCTCCCAGATCTTCACATATGTCAAGAGCTGTACTTATTGCTGTGGATACATCAACAATAGAAGTGACAGTCTGTTCCAACGTCACCCTCAGGTGGGAACATATGCACAGGTGACTGGGGTCCCTCAGCCAAAGGATTGGACTTATACGGGTTTGCCACAGTACTTAATTAAAATTGAACAAGCATTAACTAAACATAGAGACAAATATTAAGATGTATGAATCCCACGGTTTATTTACCAGAGTCCTGGTGGTTTCCAGAAGCTTAGGCAGGTCACCTGGAGATCCGTGCCGACAGGCCGACAGACACACACACACTGGACAGGAACACACCTCAGCAGTGACTCGGTCACAATTGAGGCCTCAGAGGTTGGCTCACAGGCAGAGTGACAGGCTCACTCGGGCAGAGCTTCACGCAGTATTTCAAACAGGGAGAAGGGAGCGGAGGAAGCATGTAGGGTGGAGGGCCCCTTCGTGGTCTCTGACCTAGTGCCTCTAGGTCCCTTCTCTTATGGCCAGTTCTGGGTGTTCCCTCGTTCCTTCTGGGTGCAACCAATGGGTCTTCAGTGTGTCTAAGCAGGGGGTCTCCAGGTACTTTTTTGCCTCGATTTCCAACTTTCCAGATAAGCACATATTAGGGTGTTCACACCGTTAGGGCTCAGAGTCACTTTTAAAACTTAAGTTTTACAAAATGGATTCAAGCCACACTAAATGGAGTTACTTATACTAAGCCTTTAAACACATTTCAAATAATTTCTTTTACTTAAAATAAAATTAGAATAAGATCAGAAATACAATTCACACTTAAACTGTGAAATCACTCATAAAAATAAATGCTTTCACTCCTATTTTAAATCACAGAAACAATTATTCTCACGCCGTTTTAAATCCTTAAAATATAAACCAAACATCACACTAATATAACTATAACACAGTCTCTGCCCACATGGAGCTTCCATTGAATTTTAGATGGAGGAGACAGGCAATACAAAATAAATAATTATAAAGTATATCAGATTATGATAAATATTATGGAGAAAATGGATAGAGAGGGTAAGCATGCTAGAGGATTTGGGAGATGGTTGTAATAGATTGGTCAGAGAAGGCCTTGCTGATCAGGTGACATTGAAAAAAATATTTTTATTGGTTTCAGAGATAGGAAGGGGGAGAGAGAGAGAGAAACATCAACAACGAGAGAGAATCATCGACCAACTGCCTCCTGCATACTCCTCTTAGGGATGGAGCTCGCAACTCAGGCAGCTGCCCTCTTCGGGTATCAAACCATGATCTCTTGGTTTTTGGGTGGATGCTCAACCATTGAGCAACACTGGCTGGGCTGGTTATGTGATGTTTGAACAGAGACATGAAAGAAGTGAGACATTTGAACCATGTGAATATCCAAGAACAAGCATTCTAGATAAAGAGAAACAATAGTAAGTGCAGAGGTCCTAAGACAGAAACTTGCTTTAGATGGACAAATATTCAGTATGATTGTCTGGAGCAATGTGATAGAGAGAAACAGATGGTAAGATAAAGGAAGCAGTGGGAGGGCCGGAATAATAAAGGCCTTTGTTTTCTGACTAAAGAGAAAGCTGTTAGAGAGTTATGTCAGAGGAATGACACATATGATGTTTGTTTTAAAAGGTCACTTTATCTGTTCTATGAAAATAGACCAGGAGGCAAGCGAAGCTATAGTAATATTCCAATCAAGAGATGAAGGTGAAAGTAGAAGGAAGAGGTCGATATTGTACTTTGGTGAATTAATACCTGTGAAGCTTTTATAACAGTTGCTATCATATGGTAAACACTTGGGGATATTATTTATGTTGTTGTTACTTTATCAGTATTTTTAATGCTGTTGGATCTAACCAGAATGCTCTTCTTTATGCTTATACTGAATAAATTCTTCCTAAGTCTTTAAGACTCAGTTTGAACGTTATTTCTTAGTGGAAATGTTCCTTAGGTCATTATGGGCTTCCGTGGCATTTTGAGCATGCTTGGATATAACATATGAAACACCGTTGAAACTCTTTGTACTTACCAATAGTTCCTCCATCTTCCATTTATGCTCCAATCTTCACATTCTAACTTCCTCCTTTATTTCTGTGAGTGACTTGTTCTCATTTAGGTCCCCAGGTTGATTAATTCCTGGCAGATTCTTTCAGAGCATGTGGCCTCTAACTATTCACTTGATTACACTGGGTATCATTTCTTTCCTTGGGTTTCATGGCTGCACAACCCCCTAGAACTCCTCATATCTTCTCCATCCTGGTTTCCTCTCCATCCTCTTTATCCAGGCTTCTCATGCTAATGTGTAAAGACTTGGAGTCTCTCAAATATTGGCCCTGGGCCCCATTCATGCCTGACTTTTCATTTTCCTTAGGTGAGCTCATTCATTCACATCATATATATATATATATATATATATATATATATATATATATATATATTAGATGCCCCTTGCAGGAAGATTCCTGCAGTAGGGCTTCCTGCTGTGGTCTCCACTGCCCTGCCTGCTTTTCTCCCTTCTCCTTGCCCCGCCTCCTTCCCTGTCTTCTCTGCCACCCTGCTTGCTTGCTTCTTGGCAGCTTCACTCCCTCTGCAGCACTTGACTTCTTTCTATGCTGTCTTCACTCTTCATTTTGGCCTGGATATGCAAATTAACTGCCATCTTGGTTGAGTTAATTTGCATAACCACCCTGATTGGCTGGTGGGCGAGGCTTGTATGTATAGTGAAGGTATGGTCAATTTGCATGCTTCTCTTTGATTAGAGAGGATATGCTATCTAATAATAGAGTAATGTGCAAGTTAACCATCCACAACAAAAATGGCAGCCTCCATAGCTATAAGATGGTGGCGCCCAGTCTGCACAGTCCTGCTGCTGGAGTGTCCAGCCTGTCTGCAGGATCTGCCTCCCCACTCTACCCCTGCTGCAATGTCTGGGCCTGTCACCTCCACAGCGAGGCTTGATCCACCCCCAGACACGGCAGACAGAGCCCAGACAGCAGGGCATGGAGGCTTCCTTAGCAAGGTAGCGGTGGGAACACCCCCAGGCTCCACAGACAGAGCCAGGACAACAGGGCTTGGGGCCTTCCTTAGTGTGTTGGTGTCGGTGAAGCCCCCAGGCCTGGCAGACAGAGCACACTGCAGGGCATTGGGGCTTCCTTCACATGGCACATGGCAGAGGCAGGCAGAGTGGAGAGCAGGGTATGGTGGCTTCATCTCCATGGCTGCAGCAAAACCTCCAGGCCCACCGAGAGCAGAGAACCATGGGGAGTGGACCTAAGCCATCAGTAGGACATCCCCTGAGAGCTCCTGGATTGTAGAGGGTGCAGGTTGGGCTGAGGGACCCCCTGGGCATGAATTTTGTGCACCAGACCTCTAGTAGTATTACATAGTATATATATATATGTATCTTTTTTCTACATCACCTCTGATCTTCAGAAGAGATATTAAGTGCATTCTTAACAATGTGGACATCCTACATCTCTTAAAAATTAATATGTCCTATACTGCTATTTTGATTGCTCACAACAATAAAAATTATTTTTTAGTCACCCCATTGCTTCTCTTTCTTCCAACTGGTTGGTCAAGCCAAAACCCAAGTCTTTTTATGCTTCCCTCAGCCTTACCAGGCACCACCTTCCACACCTAATTTGTTACTAAGTTCTGTTCTTGAATCTGTGTCCTACATAACCTCAATTCTGTACACTTCTCATCACCTTACACTGTCATATCTACAAAAGTGCATGTCATCACAATTCATTTGGTATGAGAATAAACTTTGAAAAGTAAATACATATTGTACCAAAGTCTTATCCTCCATTTCACCTGAAGGAATAATTGCTAGCTGTGACAATGTTGTTATTCCTTCCATGGGTTGGTATAATGGGAAATCCTTTTAGGCTTCATAAGATCAATGTCTTGACAGAATAAATACTGGCTGCCTTATGAGACGGAATGGGTACAGGCTGAAACCACTCTGCTCATGTGCTAGACTCTTAGTCACATTTAATGTGCTTACATGACCCAGCTTTTCATAAATCCTCCCTCTTTCTTCACTTCTCTGTGTACATATCTATGTGTGCATATCATCAGGAGCTCAGGCAAACATATTATGACCCACTCCTCTCTGCTTCAAGGACAAATCATTCACGTGAATAAAGAATGATGGCAGAACTTAAGAGAACTGTTCTAATGGCTGCTGATAAAACTTGCTGGAATGGGGATGTTTGTTGGACACCTGTTAATTTTCACATCCTGTGCCCAACTTGTATTTTTATTAAAGTGTAATTGACATGCAATATCATATTCATTTCAGTTGTACAACATAGTGATTCAACATTCATATACCTTAGATGTGATCACCGTGGTAAGTTTAGCAAACATCTTTCTCCATACAGTTATTATGATATTGATTTTATCCTCCATACATTACATCCCTGTGACTTACTATTTTTATAATGGAAGTTTGTACCTCTTATTTCCCTTTACCCATTTCAGGGACATGCCCAAGTTTTGACTAGTAAGAAAAATTACAGAAATTAGAGATATGGAATCTAATGTATCTAGCTGACATTTGAAGATCTCTTTGACTTAGTTGTGTGTTAGCTCTTCAACCTTATTTTATTATTACTAATAGAATTTTATGACTTTTCTTAATAACACCTTTCCTTCTATGCTTACTGTCCAAATAGGTTACTGTCCAAACAGGTTCCATGGTTTTGCTTTTAACCATCCTTTATAGCCTGGCTAAAATATCTGGTGCTAAAATCTGTAAAATTTTTATCTCTCATTCTAATTCATAAAGCTATCATTAAATTATTATGTTAATCACATAATCATATAACTGTAATTATAACCACTACTACTAAAATTTGTCAAAAGTTTCTATGCCAGGCACTGTGGTACTTTATTTTCATTATTTTTAATCCCCACTGCATTATTATTCCCATTTACAAATAAGGAAACTGAAACACAGATATTTCTGGTTACAGAGATGAAATACTGGCATATATATATTTATGATATGTACACATATATAAAAATATATACACAAACATACCTATATACATATATTAAATATATACATGTGTGTAGACATTATATATGCACATATATATGCAAATGTATACATTCTTTATACACACACATATGTGTGTATAAAGTATCCATAACTTCATATCTCTTGTTCATTATTCCTAATGTATTTCATTATGTTTCAGCACTTTTCACTTGGAAACAGTTATTTAAGCATAATGACATGGTGAGAGCACTGACTTAAGCTTCAGGAGGCCTTGGTTCCTAATTTAATATTGCCAATGGCAACCGTCTGATGTTTTGCAAGATTTCTTCACTCTGCCAGCTTCAGTGTCCTTCGCTTTATGTATTACAAGTATCTTCTGAGCGGCTTACTTTCACCCTCTTAATGGTATCTTTTGATGAACAGAGATACTTAATTTTAATTGAGTCCAATTTAGCAATCTTTTTCTTTATTGTTAATATTTTAGGGTAGACTTGTAACCTATTTAAGAAATATTGCCTGCCACAAGATTATGAAGATATTCTATATCATTCTAGAAACTGTAAATCCCTTGTAATTAATTGTTATAAATTATAGAAATAGGTGTTAAGATTCAGTATTTTTTCAACATTGATTTGTGGATCGCCAGCCCATTTTCAGTTATTGGAATTAACATTTCCCTCATCATGATACAATGCCACTTTTGAAACCAGTGGGCTATTTAATTGTGGGTGAGTTCCTGCAGCCTGTTTTCTTTTGGCTATCTTTGCTCAGATACTCTACTGGACTTTTTATCTAATGTGTTTTCTCTGTAATACCTACTTGCCTCTCACACTTTTGTTTACCATTTATGCACAGTAGGTGGCAGCCTTTCCCTACTCTGATGTCTGACTTTGCTATTGGCTAATGTTTCTTGACTTGGTAGAGCCCATCCCGTGGATATGGAAAATTCACCCTGACCTATCTTAGTCCACCTTGGTCTCATTGAAATGGGTATTTAACTGATACCATATATATCAAATATATATTTAACTGATACCAAATATAACTGGAGTTGAAATAGTCCTCTCTTTCTTGGACTTGCTTTTTTATAGTCAAGGAATGTTGGGGAAAGTAGAGTTGAGCACTTGCTGTGTGTTGTCAGTGGGGGACTGAGCTTAAGTGCTCCTCAGTATTCCAATTGACTGGTTGTTTTAACATCATCATCATTACAGACATTTCATAGTTAACCTTAGGGAATGCAGATACAGTTTTTCACAATGCTGTTTTAAGGCGAAGTGAATGTCAGTTGCCTGTCTCAACACTACTTTCCAAGGTTTGCAATTGTTCTGTAGAATAATGATGTTCCTCACAGGTCTGGGAAGGACAAGAATCACCTTTCCCAACTCTCCATCTGATGTTTACATTTCATCTATCTATTAGTGGGCCTCTAGCCAATGCTTAAATACTTCAGGTGATAGATAGGGATTAGCAGTTCCTTTATGAAGCTGAAACTTGTCCTGGAATTTCCATCTGCTTATCTTCATCCTTGACTTTAGAACGAATTTTTTTTATCACTTCTTTTGATCCTACTTCAAATATTTGTTCATGATCGAGACAGTCCACTCTCAGTCTTCTCTTGGTGAGATAATCTATCAACTACCTCTCATTTGATACTGCTTCATTTTTTTTCTCTCAGAATGGTTGCTTTGTGCTTTTTAAAGGGAACAACCTAGAATGCTACTTCAGGATTATCTGACCAAGCAGTGGGATTTTTATCCCCACCCCCCCTCATCTGTGCATAAATTCTATTAGTGATGTCAAAAATCTCATTAATTATCTTCTAACTCAGTGTTATGCTTTTACTTACTTTACCACACAGAATTTGCCTACATCTTTTTTACCCTCGTGTGATGCTGCTAGGTGTCTTTTCCACTTCTGTCCTTTTGCTGCCACTTAACTTATCAGGTCATCTGGGGAACCAGGTGGGGAAGTGCCTCATTCTCACCATAGGGAAATTTTATGACTGGTGTACTTTCTTACTCAACAAATACTTATGTAGGCTTATTATTCATTAGGTGTTGATAGAAGGAATATGTAAATCCCATTTAAGTTAAGTTAATAAGTGACAGAATGTGAGAAGTAGAGACAAAGAGAATGCACCTATTTCAATAAGTTTTGCTCTAAAGAGAATGGGAAATACAGGCTGTTGCTGAAAGTGGCCATGGGTTTGTAAAGGGTTTTAAGATGGGAAATAATGTACTTCAAACCACTAGTCCTACTCCAAATACACTTTTCTTTAGGATCAAAATTTTTAGTCCCTTTAATCATTTATGAGAGAGGAAAGAAAATAAGGTCATAAACCCTTTATAGAGCATTTCAGTATTCAACACATAAAAGGCAAATGATAAGTATTTATTGTGGGTAATAAAGGAAGGTAAAGGCAGATCTCTATCTCTCTCATAAAGGCAGATCTCTCTCTCTCTCTCTCTCTCTCTCTCTCTCTCTCTCTCACACACACACACACACACACAAAACAAAACAAAACAAAACAAAAACAACAACACAACCCTTCACCTTCTCTTCTCAGGTGTGTTTTCTTTTTTTAAAAAATTTATTAAGGTGTTATCTGTGCACATAGCTTACCGTTGGCCCCCCTCCTCCCATAGATGCCCTCCCTCCCCAGAGTTTTGTGTCCATTGGTTGTTCTTATATGCATGCATACCAGTCCTTAGGTTGATCTCTTATCTCCCCCCCCCCCCATCTCCCGATCTCCTGAGGTGTGTTTTCTTTACCTTTCTTTCTCCTAAGCCCCAAGGACCCTTCTTTTGCATCTGTAACTAATTTCCTATGTTTATGCAACCCAGCTGGCTCACTTTTTCTAGTTCTGTGACTTTCTAAATAAACTTTGCTTATATTTGAAAAAAAATAATAAAGGAACAGCTTGAGACAATCATACTTTTGAATATAGGACTGCTAAGAAAGATCAAAAGCAACTGAAGCACATGTGGAACTCAAGAGAGAATTTCTTTCAACATTGAGAATCCTAGCAGTATATACCCAAATAATAATTATTGAACAATGGACTTTTCAGTTTCATGTGAAGATGGTCTGCCCTACTTTGATTGCCCCAGCAAATACAGCCAGAATAGTGATACCCCTGCTAGGGAGTAAGAAGAGCTCCCTAATCAGGGTAAACTCTGCCCATGCGCATGCTTCTATATAGAACATTAAACCAGGAGTTCTAACTTTTTGTTTTTTTTCTCTTTTACTAAACTCCTGCTATAGACCTTTTCATAAAAAAAAATCATCCAGAGTTAAATACTGATTAACATAGAGGGACCTGATAAAATGGGGGGAAAAATCCATTCCCATTTAAAAAATAATCTAAGCACCTGTGGGTATAGTAAACTTTAATAATTTTGAAGAGGAATGATGGAAGGTATTACATCAGACACCAGACAACAAAACAACACGTCAGTCTTTTTAGATACTTTTATTTGGGAGTGCTCAGACGCCAAACCCACAAATGTTTGGGTGGTTCTTTGCCTACTTTCTCTTTTCTACTCCCTCCACTCCAGAATGAAACATCAGTTTCTTTTCTTGTCTAAAGTGGAACCAAATGACCCGTAGGTCCTTAGGCTACCATACCCAATACATTCTTTTATTTTTAAAACTAGAGGCCTGGTGCACAACAATTGTGAACTGGTTGAAGGGGGAATTGGGGGGGGGGAGGGCGCTCTCAGCCCGGCCTGTGCCCTCAGTTTGGGATCCCTCAGGGCAGTGTTTCCCAAGGTGTGGTACGTGTACCCCCAGGGGTACAGGAAGAGTTTGGTGGGGGTACGTGTTGCACCGGAGTTTGGTGGGGATATGCACTGCACCGTGCTTAGCTGCGCCTAATTCTACGTTCTCATGAGTCAAGTCAAGAGAGTCTTGTGAGGCGTGAGATGGTCCGGTGTGCAAATAAATGTTATTTATAATATAACTTTTATGAATGATTTTACTTTTTCGTTTATTATGATTTTGTATATTTACCAAAAAAATAAAAAATAAATATTTTTTGATTGTTATTAAACTACACCCCCCCTTTTTGTTTTTGTTTTTGATGAGGGGTAAGTTTGGGAAACACTGCCTCAGGGGATGTCCATCTGCCCTCGCTCCTTAACACCTGCTTGCAGCTGAGGTGGCAGTAGAGTCTCCTGCTATGACTGTTGAGCTCACTAGCCATGAGCCCAGGCTTCTGGCTGAGCAGTTCTTCCCCTGAAGGAGCACACTGACTACCAGGGGACAGCTCCTGTGTTGAGAGTCTTCCCGCTGGTGGTCAGTGTGTGTCATAGCAACTGGTCATTCCACCGTTTGATCTGCATATTAGCCCTGTATTATATAGGATTTTATTTATTAATTTTTAGAAAGAGAGACAGAGTAACATTTATGCACTCATTGTTTGATTCTTGTATGTGTCCTGGCCAGGGATTAAACCTGAAATTTGATGTATTAGGATGTTGGTGTATCAGGATGACACTGGAATAAATTTTTGCCAGGGTATTTTCCCCAAAAGACAGTTCTTTACCTAAGTTAAATTCTAGTATCTGCAGTTGAGTTAACATTTCTTGTGACTGAAAGGCCAGTCTCTGGAGAACAACAGACCTGCATGTCTTAGAGCAAAACTTCACATTATGACCCTCGGTTTTAACAATCTTTTCTTCAAAACCCCTTGCACCACATGTCATTTATATTTCAGATTTTTTTTTTTAATTTCAGAAAAGTCATATGATGTACCATCTAATCAAAGAGCTAATATGCTAATTAGACTAAACAGCAGAATAACCGTCTGGACAACCTTCTGGATAAAGCCGGGGCTGTGAGGGCCGAGCCCCTTGCACAAATTTCGCACATACGGCTTCTAGTACAGTATTATAAAATAAGATAAGAAGTATATAGCTGTAAATAATCTCTTGGTAGCTTGACAGGTTTTGCCATCAAATGAGTTGCAAAATAAAACAAAAATTGGTTTTCATAATTCTGTGGGGTTTGAAATTGTGAGTTAAGGACTCTGAGCTTCTACTTGCTTTATGGAGTTGTCATGAGGAATAAAGAGAACGATTCACATGCCTGGCCAGTTCAGTTGTTGACTGTCAACCCCTCAACCAAAAGGCCATGGGTTTGATTTCTAGTCAGGGCATACCTGGGTTGGGGACTCAATCCGCAGAAGGGGGTAGGCAAGAGGCAGCTGATTGATATTCTTTCTCAGCGATGTTTCTAACTCTATCCTCCCTTCCTCTCTCTCTAAAATAAAATTATATTAAAAAGAGGATGATGCATGCAAAGCTCATACTCACACCATAATGATAGAAGCTTAATAAATGGTTAACACTGCTATTGCTACCATGCTTTTAGTTCACCTTAAACTTGGAATCAACTTCCTGCCCTTTCTTTTCCCTCTTATTGGTTTCTGTATTATATATGGAATGTTTCTGTAATATATATGGGATGTGTAGGATATTTCTGAGCTGCTCTTATACTAACTATTTTTTAAAAGAAAAGCCACCAGCATTGGAAACCACCACCATTGGGCCCAATCAGTTGTGAGCACTTCCCACCTAGGTTTCTTTGTTGACAGAGCCCTGAGTCTCACTTCCAGAAACTTTGTTCTTCTCCCAGCCTGGCAGCAATTCTTCTCTGGCAATAATTAACTCAATGTTCAAACAAGAGAGAAGGAAACATTTCAGTTGAGAAATGTAAATGTTTACTAGAAGAACAAAAAATGTTTTTGTGACATATGAATCCACCCCCCCCCAAAAAAAATATAGCTAATGATAGAGGCATACACATTATTTAAGGGCAAAAGATCAATATATAATTAACCACTTTTCAAATAAGGAAATAAGGAAATATAGGATGGGTATGGAGCAACCACAGCAAGAGAAAGAGAGAGTATGGGAAGAAAATGAAAACAATTGGAGCAGATTCTGGTTTCTGGCCCTACTACTTTTAAACTAATCTCTCACATTTTATTAATGAATTCATTATTGACAATTAAAATTATCTTTTTAGTTTTTCTCGCATCTCTAGAGTCTCCAGATTCTCCCTGTCTTTATTCTTTCTAGAACATTTCTACTGACACCTTGACATCATTTCATCAAGCGTACTTCATAAAACAAATCTGATAATATTTCTTGATAATCCTTCTTTCCCAAACGTCTGTTCTCTTGAGACCACCCACATCATTGGCTCCTACTTTTCCATGGCCCTGATCTATCAACAACAACTAGTTCACTTTATATCCACATCCTTTTTTTTATTCCTATTTTGTCAATATGCCCCATGCCTGGATTATTACACTGTGATATTTCAGATGGACTCTCCTGTATGTTTAATGCTATGAATCGAGTGGTCTCAAAGAAGCAGAGGACCTGGACTATGATTTAGTTCAGTCATTTACCAACAATGTAATCTCCATCTCCTCTCAGTTTACTTTGTCTCTTAACATAGTCACCAAGTCATGTTGAAACTATTTTCAAAATCTTAACTCTCACGAATAGTATTCCACTGTGTATAAATATACCACATTTCCTTTATCCATTAATACTTTGATGGACACTTAAGTTGTTTCCTTGCCTCAACTATTGTGAATAATGCTTCAATGAACATTGGAGTACAGATAGCTCTTTGAGATAGTAATTTCATTTCCTTTGAATATATACTCAAAATTGGGATTTCTGAATTATATGGAAGTTCTATTTTTAATTTTTTGAGGAATCTCCATATAGTTTTCTATAGTGACCATACCGATTTACATTTTAACCAACAGTGTACAAGGGTTCCCTTTTCTCGACATTCTTGCCAACACTTTTTACCTCTTGTCTTTTTCATAATAGTCTTCCTAACAGGTACAAAGTGATATCTCATTGTGGCTTTGACTTATATTTCCCTGATTATCAATATTACTGAGTGCCTTTTCATGTATGTTGACCATTTGTATATCTTCTTTGGAAAACTGTCTGTTCACGTACTCTGGATTGTTTGGAAGTTTTTGCTATTGAGTTGTTATGAGATGAAAAAACTACTATGAGAAATTTTGACCTGGAATAAAGAAGACTTAGGATAATGTAAGCTTTAGAGGTTAAGGACTTGTATCATTTCTTCTCCTGTTATACCCTCCTAGTGACAAGCACAGCTTCTGATAGAGTATATAGTAAGTAATTTTTCTGAATTAATTTAATAAGTAAATAATTAAAAACATGTAAGCATGTGTGAGTAAGCATATATAAGATATATCTAAAGTGTTATTGAGTAAAATGGAAGAACATTTTCCTTTGTGCCTTCCTCAGATAGAATTAGGTCCAATGAGTGAAAGAAGACAAATATTTAAGAGTACTTGCCTATAGAACTGTCTAAATACCGTATTTGCTGGCGTATAAGACGATTTTTTGGCCCTGAAAAATACCGTATTTGCCGGCGTATAAGAGACCGGGCGTATAAGACAACCCCCTAACATTTCCACTCAAAATACAGAGTTTGTTATATACTCGCCGTATAAGACTACCCCCCACTTGGAGGCATATTTTTCAGGGCCAAAAAATCGTCTTATACGCCGGCAAATACGGTATGTAATGAGCTGCCCAGGTATTTGGGAGAGGAAAGGTGGCCACAGGACAGAAATAATTTTATGGAGATATGGGTTGCACATTGGGTCAAAGTCAAGCTTAAGGGTCTTTCCAGCTAGATCATTCCCCTGCTGAGTCATTGTAAACATGGGGAGAAAGGCATATGCATAGAAATGTAAAATTGGAAAGGTTTTGAGTCTTCCTTTTGATTACATGTGTGTTTAACCTCCATTCTCATTTGGCTTTTCCCCTAAATATGGGCTTTATCAGAGCTGAGGGGGGAATGGTCCTTCAACACTGGTGGTCTCTGAAACTGGTTAAATACCTGATTCAGTGTATTAGGTAATTATATACTGAGTAGTGTAGTAAACACACACACACACACACACACACACACACACACACACACACACTAATTTTAGGAAAATGTCTACCTCTGAAAAGGCACACTACATTACTGGTAAGTCTTTAATCTAGAAAGCAGAAGTAACTCTTTTTCATTAATAATAATGGCAAAGCCAAAAAATAGTTATTGATAAAAGCACCAGTAGAAATAAAACTTCATGGCAAATAATTAAAAACAAATAAGTAATAAAAAGTACTCATTGAATGCCAAGAACTATGCTAAATACCATGAGCTCATTTAATGATACAAAAACACTTAAAGGATTGTTATTAGCCCCATCAGCAGATGAGAAAACCAAGGTCATGTAGGTTAAGAATCTTGCTGCCACACTTGAGGCTACGTCACTAGAACTGGCATTCTACAACAGATCTGAGTGATCTACAACCATTTTCTTCAACATGCTAGAAACCATTTCTTACCCCTCTCTCCCCCCCCCCTTCTTAATATTGGTGGACATGAAACATTTCTGTGTGTCTCTGGAAAATAGGTTATGCCTTAATCAAGTGAGCATGATGTTCTTTTTCTGTATTGGAAAAATATGAAGGAGGAAATCTCTAAAGAACAGTATGTTGAGTATTAGGTTGGAATTTGCTCAAAGAGTTCATTCATCAAACACTACCTTGTCACTCAGTGCAGGACAAAGACTGGTGCCAACGAAGAGTATTAAAATCCCATAAATCATCTGCTGAACTTTACATAGAAACCTTTAACAAACACCATTAATCCAGTGTTTACCAAAGGAAACAACTTTTTCTAAAGATGTTTATGGGAAGGATCCAATGTTTAAAAACATTTTCAAAACATGTTTTAATTTTAAACCATAAAACATGTTCATGATAAAAAAAATTTGATAAGAGAAGTATAAAAGGAATAGTTTGTTAGAAAATCCTTCCTTTTTAAGCACTTGTGGATCCTCTGATTTCTACCTGTTTGTTCCAGCTCTGGCTTCTGACAAAATATGGAGCAAGCCCACCTTCTTTTCCTTTTCATGGCCCACCATATACCCGAGGGCAGTGACTCTCCAGGCTCCTTGTCAGGCTGGGACTTCTCTTCTACAGTGTAAACAGGATAATAATGAAAATGTTTTGAATTGAGGATTTGGTCTTTAAGGTACAGGAACCCTCTCAGGGGAAAAGGTAATGTATTAGGAGAGATTCAAATTGGTGCTAGAAATCTCATCTGAAGCTGAGATTGCTTTGGGATCAGCTCATCTTTCTGTTCTCTCTTGTGGTCACAAGGTTGCCATCTTTTAAAGCAACTTTGCTTTCTTTGTTCTCTTTATCTTTGGCCAGCAACTTTTCTGTATCTTTTCTCTTATTTTAAATTTTTTACTCTCTATAATTTCACCTTGCCATGACCCCTCTTGACTCAAAGCAGTTTTTGATTTTCAGCTTCTGCCACCCATTACTCCATTTTCTTGTACTAATACTTTCATGTTCCTAAAATTAAAATCCTGACCTAGCATGCACACTCACGCTCCCCCCTACCTCTGTGTGTGTGTGTGTGTGTGTGTGTGTGTGTGTGTGTGTGTGTGTGTGTTTTAACCAGGTCAATTTGCAGTTCTCAGGCCAGCCTGTGGGTTGACTGCCATGGAGCTAGATACATAGCCCCTGGACAAATCCATCATTGCCTTGGGATTGGCAATCCCAAGGAATACCAACAATGTGAGGCAAAATTTACTGAATTGGTCAACTTCATGGTCAAGTAGTAAATAGGTTGTGAGAGAAACAGCTTCCTTTCATTAGCACAGCCGCATCCTGAGGCTCTGCCTGTCCAGCAGAATCACAATCCCTTTCATTTCCTTAAAGCTCTTCACGTGCAAAATACCCTCAAATAACATGTCTTATTTATCACCAACACTGTGAGGCAGTTACTGTTTCTAATTTTAAACAAACAAACAAACAACAACAACAACAAAACACACACACACACACACAACTAAAATGAAGTATCTGGCTCCAAGCCATCCAGTTAACAAGAGTGGTCTAGAATTGTGGTCTGTCTGATTTTAAGACAAATGTTCTTTCTTTTATCTCAGAGGTTCTCAAAATTTAACATATATCAGAATTACTTGGAGGACTCCAGAGTTTCTGATTTACTGGGTATAGGGTAGAGCCAGAATTTGTTGACAAGTTTCCAGAAGAGGTTCTTGTTTCCAGATGTTATTTGGGACTATACTATGAGAATCACTGTGGTATATAAATGGTGTCATCTGAGTTTTTCACTAATAAACAATTGTAAGGTGCCCTTTGTGCATGTCTGTTTCCACTCTCCCTCTACACTAAAGAAGGGGAGAATCTCTTCTAAATGCCAAACAGTGAGCTACTGTAGGCAAAGCCTGTCCTCCCCAGCCCCTGGCACAGTGCTTTCATGGTTCATAGCACTGGATTTAACTGATACTAGTACTTCTTTTGCAAAATATACTTATTACTAAGCATTTAATTTTCACCACACAAATAGTTTCCAAAAATTCAATGAAAAAAATATGGCCTTTCAATGCTCTTTTTCTCATTTAATACTTTTGTTTCTCAAGCCTTGTTGAAGAAATATTTTTAAAATAATGCATTAATCCTTGTTCCTATTTATTGTGTAGAGTTTAATGAGCTTACTTTCTTTGATGATAAAACACTAGCTAATTGTTTAGGACTGGGGTTAGGGTGAGGTGAGTGAGGTGGAGTCATTCAGTGGCAGAGTAGAATTCTATCTCTATTTAAAGTTTTATATTTTGTTTATCATGTTTTTTACATTAATTTGGATTTAAATAAAATATTGAATTATTTATCTCTATGCTGATTTTTTTTGTGTCCCCTCAAAATTTGAACCTAAGGTGAATGTCTTTCTAATTTCACCCTAGTACCAGCCCTGCTAGTGTGATGATTCCAAACACCAATATTTTAGTTATTTCTGGTACAAATTTGACTAAATGTGGGATCCCGTTGCTACCTGAGTTTTTATGATATTTCCATGGAATCTTATTGAGATAGTATAGTTGGAATTCTTTATGCATTTCTTGCCTCTTGCTGTACTATTTTCCCTCACCCACTTTTACATTCCTAGGTTCTGCCCATTCTTTAGGCCTGATCAAATTCCTAATTTCCATGAAGACTTTCTCAGACCTTGCCAGCGTGCCTCATCTTTCCACCCTGGGAACACTTATACTAATTCCCATTCCAGCAATCAACAATTGTTTGAGCTGGCCCCTGACTCTGCCCCATTTTTGAGTCCTAGTTTTTCAGGATTTACTTCTATCTTTGAATTACAGATTTTTAAAATGTTTTTCTAGATTGTAACTTTAAGTATCTGAATTATACTCAAGCTTGACTATACATTTGGTTATCATTAGTTTTCTTTAAAATAATATCCTCTAGGGAAAACCTATGAACGTGATTTTTTTCTCTTTTGTAGCAACATCATTCCAGGTCCCAACCCCTTTTTAGTTATTAGTGATGTTGTCTGCAATATATTTTTTGTTGTCCTCTGAAAGTTTACCTTTGTCCGATCAAGGCTCTTGATATTCTTTTCAATTGTTTTTATTTCCTTAGCAATAAGTCAGTTCTGAATTGGAAACAAATATCATGAGTTAGTAGTTAGTTCATTCAATTTGGCCCAGAACTTTCCTTTTTTGCCTCTGAAATGCTATATTGCAATCTTTATCCCTCCATATTTAATCAGTTATGGTAAGGTTCTAACCTTGAGACTCTTACCCACGTGTCTCATTCCTGATATGACAGGGTTCTCTTTGAAATGGCAGATGTCTTCTCTCTTACCTCCTGCCCACCTAGTAAGGAATTAGGTCCTCATTTTAGTATCTGCTTTATTTTCTCTCTAGTCTTTTCTCTGTATGTGTTTCACAGAAGCAAAAATGACCATCTGCACCACTTATCACTTAAACAGGAGCTTTATTCTTTATAACCCAGATAACAAAATATATATAACAGATTATGACATACATAATCTATTACATTGTGTATGTCATAAATGCTAAGCAGGAAAGGGTTCTAGGATGCATATTTAGTCTTGCAGACTATTACTTGCTTGTTAAATTCCCCTCCTTACCCGCTTCAACAAAGGTTATTTAGTAACCAGTATCAGACTTTGTAAATAGCCATAAAATGAAATTTGGAGCCTGGTAGCCTGATCCTATATGGATATACTGGATAAATATTTATACTGAGGACTCTCAGTATTTTTTGTTGTTGTTCTGATCAGTTTTGTGTTTCCTGTAGAAATGGAAGACTCCCACTGTCCATTTTTTTATTGTTTGGGACAAGAATGGGACATAAGACCTCTTCTACTTGCTATGAAATGGAAGGTGTAGTGGCCACAATTACCAAAGTAGCTGACAGGGAGTGAAACAAGTGCTCCTAGAAATCATGCCCAATGAAGGAATAGAGAACCAGGTTGAGGGAGCTGTTAATAAAGGCCATAGCTGTTATGAAGGAGTCTATAACTAAGGCCACCTGGTGTAGGTCCTTTCCGTCCTCTTGATAGGAGGCAAAGTCCAGCCACAGGGACACTTGTAAAGACAACAAGTAGAGGAAGAAGGCAATCGCTGCGGTTGCAATGACATGCAAGGGCCAGCTGAACCTGGCCAGCTGGCTTTGTTTTAACTTCAAGACTACAAGGTTACGAAGCAGGTGATAATGACCAGAGCCAGAGCGAAGCCAAAGACAGAATGTCTAGAGATCAGCGTTTGTTACTGCAGAATAACTATTTCCTTCAACAGTCAATGACTTCTTTGAGTTTTATTTCAAAAGTCACATTGTTTGAAGCAATAGGTGACCCACCATAACTATTTCCTTGAAGATTAAGTAGGGCGCATAGAAGGAGATTGCCAAAAGTATGTTCCCAAAGTTCCCAGAACTACTTTAGCTTGTGTGTGGTGGTTCCAGGATCGGATTGGACAGAAGATCACAACACAGCAGTTTATGGAAATAAAAGGGTCAAAAGAAAGACACTGGACAGAGAGTAAAGAATAGACATGGTGCTATTGAACTTACAGAGCAATTGGCCAAAGAGCCAATGGTAGTTCAGAGCCAGCAAAATGAGCTGAAGAGGTAAAGAATGATGGTAAAGTCAACCACAGCCATTTTGAGGTACCACACCGTGTGGACTGTGCCAGCCACCCAGATGACAAGGCCATTGCTAGTCAGACCTAGGAAGAAAGTTACAGAGTATCATAGAAAAGATGTCAAGAGCAGACTTGACTCTCTGAAGAATCATCATAATAGTCTGATATAAGCGAAGAGCTCTTCATGGCCAGCAGTGATAACATAGATATTTTCCCACACCACTGTAAAAAGAGCCAAGGTCTAGTTAGACTCAAACTTCTACAACTACACACATTGCTTAAATTCTTACCATCTCCCTTCTTAAAATAACTACAGAGAGTTTTCATATCCATGCTCTAGGATGTATATTTCTCTAGCAACAATATTTCTTCTCGGTCTCTCCTCCTCCTCCTTCTCCTCCTGCTGTCCCTTCTCTACCTCCTCATTTTATTTTTATATTCAGTTTCTTCATCACATTTACAACACTTATTCTATGTGACCTACTTTCCATATTATCACATATAATGATTTAAACACCTTGAATCCAATGCTTTGCTCATATATTGCATTTAATTTATTACTCATAACAAATCTGTGATATAGAAAATAATTATTATGGTTGAGGAAAAAATGTTTAGAGAGATTAGTAAATTCCTGAAAGGCAAACATTCAGTAGCTAAAAAAAATAATAAAAAAGTGCAGAACTGAATTTTGAGCCTAGTTTTGCTTGATTAAAGATTCATATTCTTGACACTGTTCTTTGTTCTCTTCCGGCTCATATTTATTTTTTCAGTTTTGTTTACAAAGGAGATTTCCTGTACTTCACAGTATTTAATAACTCCCAAAATGGAATGCTTGGCCAATCATGTTTTATTATTGATCTCATTTTACACATATGAAAACATAGACTCTAGGAGGCTGCTTTCATGTAGCTCATGACACTTAGAACTAGCAGATCTGGGTCTTGAACTAAGACCTCCTGATGCCAAACCCTGTCTTTTCCCCACCTCATCACAAAGCTTCCTTACTATGGGGAAAGGGTATCTTGAAGCTGCTGTCAACTCCCAATGAACTCCCAAGTTCTCTTAATGGACTAAGGTCCCATCAACTGCATTTAGGAGCTAGATATAAAAATAGCATTCTTATGAATTATTGCTTTCTCAGTTTCTTATGGAAAATTCAATAAGCTTTGCCTCACATTGTTGGTATTCCTGTCTATTTCTGCTTTTCTTTTTTTCTCTGTTTCAATTGTTATATTCCTTATGCAGTGGGGATGGTCTTCAATTCTATTAATACCCTCATGTTTTGCTTACACTGTCCTCACTGCCTAGAATGCCCCTACCCTTTACTGTCAGTGAAATCTTGCACAAAATATTCTAGTAGATTTCTTCGAGTCTCCCTCTGGTTGCTCCTAGAATTTGGTATCTGCTTCATTCCAGCAGTAATGCCTATTTATCAGAAACCTCATCAGTATTCATCATAGAAGCCACATCTTACTCTGCTTCTATCATTTATCACCTTAACCAATAGAGTTACCCTCTATGAGCTTTATGTTCTTCCTCTTTAGAATGGATATATAATATTTGTAACTCAGAGGGTTGTTGCCAAGCTCTAAAGAAATAATCCTATGAAATATTTGCAAATATCTCTGACACATCAAAAATACTATAGGTTTTTAATTTTTCTTGATGTTATTGTTATTACTTTATTCCATACATTTGGTTTATAGTAGCTGTTCTATAAGCATTTATTTGTTTATTGTAGTGCTACTCAAAGTTAAGTGAGATGATATATGTAAATATGGATTGTAAAATCTAAAGAGATATATAAAGCAGAACCCTTCTCCTAGAAGGCACTCATTTCTTTCATTGTCTTTTTTGCTTATTTAAGTGAAGTCTCTTTCTTTTTCTTTTTTTAAATTGACTTCAGAGAGAAGAAGTGGGGAGGGGAGAGAGAGAAAAGAGAGAAACATCAATCAGTTGTCTCCTGTACCTGCCCTGGCTGGGTATCAAAACCTCAACCTGAGTATGTGTCCTGACTGGGAATCAAACCCGCCACTTTCTGGTGTATGCTCCACCCAACTGAACCACACCAGCTAGGACAAGCCTCTCTCTTCCCTACCAATCCCTACCCAGCTTCCCACAAGCATCTCCCCAAAAGGCTATCCCCAAACACCTGTTGAGCCCTCCTGTGCTTCAGTTAGGGGGGAGTCCACACATACTCACCTTGGCTAGCTTGGGACCCTGCCTCCCTGCTGGGGCTTTTTAAGCAGACAAATCCTTCCTGGAGGTCTTTCCACTACATGGGGCTTTGGGATTCTAAGGCTTCTGTGTCAGTTGTCAGGCAGGAGAAGACTCTACTAAGGACCTAAATAATACAATGGAAAAGTGGAACTTAGAGATATAAGCATGAAGATTTGTCTAAAAGCTTAGAATTCTTTCACAATGTTTTTTTTTTTTTTTTTTTACTCCTTGGGGACTTTAAGTTCAGTAGTCACTGGTCTAGGTCAGTGGTTCACAAACTGTAGCTCTGTTGACTAATTAGTTTGCTGACCACTGGTCTAGGTCATTGAAACTTTTAGGAGCCCTGATCATTTTGGCAGACTGAAAGGTCTCAGGTTCGATTCCTGTCAAGGGCATGCACCTTGGTTGCGGGCACATCTCCAGTAGAGGTGTGCAGGAGGCAACTGATCAATGTTCCTCTCTCATCAATGTTTCTAACTCTATCGCTCTCCCTTCTTCCCTGCAAAAATATGAATGAAATATATTTTTTAAAGAAACCTTATTCTTGCCGAAACCGGTTTGGCTCAGTGGTAGAGTGTCGGTCTGCGGACTGAAAGGTCCCGGGTTCGATTCCGGTCAAGGGCATGTACCTTGGTTACGGGCACATCCCCGGTAGGGGGTGTGCAAGAGGCAGCTGGTCGATGTTTCTCTCTCATCGACGTTTCTAGCTCTCTATCTCTCTCCCTTCCTCTCTGTAAAATATCAATAAAATATATATTAAAAAAAAGAAACCTTATTCTTGATGTAATTTGTGCCTAAGCTTTTTAAACATATAAAAATAATTCAAAAGTACATGAGAATAGTAAAGCTTGTTGTTAATGAAAACAGTAACAGCTAACATTTATGGAGTGCTTAATATAGGGCAGCTTTCATCTCTTTTTTCCATACTTTGGCAAGAGCAGTATGATGTGATAGCATTCTGAAAGACTACAGCAGAAAATGTCTTATGGAGGTGAAAGGGGTGATGGCTTGATCATAAATGGCAATACAATCACTGGACTTCGAAGGCTTTTGAGTCTTATTTTTAAGACTATGCTATAAAATGAGCTTAATCTCATTGAGCCTTAGCAATAAAATTAGTATTGATTCTTATATCTTAAATAGGTCCAGTTAATGAAAGCAATTTGACAACCAGAAAGCATATTATAAATGTGTGAATTATTGCTTGATTTAAAATAGATTGATATTATAAAGATGTAATGTTTGTATTTGGAATGGCCATCTTCAAGGTTACACTTGGGTAGATGAGAAAACTAAGCCTCAGAGAAGTTCTCTCTGGCCCTAGCACTGTTGAGATGGCTCATTCATTGCATCTTAGAAATATCTAGTGACCTCCCCTACATGCAGAAAGTCAGAACTGGATACCTCCCCAAAGGTGGGAGGGTAACTTTGTGGGAAGACTGAAAGGTGAGTGAAGTTTTAAAATTGGAAGATAGGGGAGAGGATAGCATTAGAAGTAAAAGTTAAATATAATTCTAAATTTAAATATTGAATATAAATATATTAATATACATTATGAATATGAATCATGAATATGCTGTGGTAAGCTGTGACTCTGTGTTTGCTCATCTGTCTTTCCAGTCTTAGGGCAGCAGTTTGCTATGTGTCTTCCATCTCTTACACATCTAAGAAGAGTTGTTGATATTTTTTTCTGGTCTATTTAGCTTTTTGCTTATTGTTAGGACAGAATGTCTACTTCCAAGCAACTTATATGTGGAATCAGGAAACAGCTCTATCCTTTCTCAGTGCTTTCTCCTATTGTTGATGATGCAATGTAGGAAATCCTCCATTTGGCATCCATGACATAGGAATGTCAGGAGGATTGAATATGAATGAAACCTGTGTTCACCAGGTCTGTTTATCAAAGTTTTCACGTGATGGAAGGCTCCTGAAGCTCTCCCTCTGCACTGATAAATATTTAAGGATGTTGTGAAAGCCTCTTAGGATTAGGGGCTCCCAGTTACATTAGTCAGTTTGACTACCTGCTGTCATTCTTTGTACCCCACCCTGCATACACATGCACACGCACACATGCCCATATCCACTATCATAGTTTCCAAACCTTCTGCTGAATTTGACTTTATTTCTTGTAGCTGGATTATCATCTGAGAATTTAAAAAAACAATAAGCCTCCACCTTCTCCTTTTGGACTTTACAATTTATTTTTTCCTCTAGTATAGAGCCTGGCACACAGAAGATTTATAATCAACTGTATGTTGTTTTGCTTTGTTTCATAGACAGGCTGTAGACCTCTAAACTGGTCACAAGAGGGCACTTGTAAACCATTTTGAATATTTTTTATGTTCAACATCAAATTTCACAAATCCTAATGGTTTAAATACAGTTATGGAGCTTCTAAACCAAAGAGACATCTCAGCCATAATCTAATCCAGTTTGTCAGTCTGGTGAGGCATTGCAAATTATTTTAAATATTTCAAAAAAGAAAACATTTAAGTATTTAAGTTGGTATTGAATATATCAAGTGTCTTTGTTTTAGACTTAAGTTATTATAGCTCCACTTACTTGATAGGAAAAACCTTTAAAAAATTGGAATTTTTATGGAAAAATAATTTGCATCAGTATTTACTGAGCTGGAGACTGCTTGTGGTACAGTTCTAGAAATAGTAGAAAAGAAGCATAAGCAATTTTAAAGCAGTTTACTGCAGTTTTGAACACTTTTAGAAAAATATTTTTCTGTAATTTGAGAGAGAGAGGGGAAGGGATATAAACATCAATTAATTGCATTCTTAACATGCCCCACCCAGGGATCAATCCTACAACCTAGGCATGTACCCTAACTTGGAATCGAACTAGCAACTTTTTGGTGCACAGGATGACACTCAACCATATGAGCCACACCAGCCAGGCATTGAGAACTTAAAAAAATTTAAAGTTTTAGGCTAAGGAAGTTGTCAGGAACTATGATCATAGGATTGGAAAGGTAATGAAAATTATTTAGTTCATCCTCTTATCCATTATAAGAAACTTTTCTACAGTAAATATGACATTAGTCCACCTCTATTTTTGTGGGTTTCAATACTGAATCACTAAAATGTACATTCTTATAAGTTCTAATTACATTTAAAAAAAACAGCCCTCAAATTCTATTCTCTATCCAAGTCTATTCTTTATTGTGATAGCCCTGTAAGTATTTAATATCTTAAGGTTTCCTTGATTCAACTTATCTCTGGCTGATGTTCCCACATCCATTAATTGTCCCTCATATAATTCTTTGAAAGCTTGGACACTCTTTTTAAAAGACGGGTTTGCTGTGGTTAAATATAGCTTGTATTGTTTGCAATTCTCCCCACCAAGATGTAGTGTCTGTTTCCTCTCCCCTTGGATCTGGACTGGTCCTATGGCTTGGTTGGAATAATAGAATATAGCATAAGAGATGCTGTGGTTCTTCTGAGGCTAAGAAGTAGGACTGAATCTACAGTTTCAGTTTTCATATCTTGGAATGCACTTTCTTGAACTCATGGAGACAGTTCCTAGCCAAAGCCAACCACATATGCCAGTGGATGGAGCTAGTGAGCTGAGATGGGTAGGGACAGAGCAAGTGCCTTCACTGGAGAACTGATTTGTATAGGAGAGGCATCCATGGGTTTGGCCTGGCATGGGAAGTCAGGGCCCAAGTAAGTATGAAGGGCATCTTCTGAAGGGACAAATAACAAGAGAATTCAAGCCCTTGCAGAGTGAGGAAGACATTTACATATATACACATATATTCCATAGCTCTGCCTACTGAAAGGGCCTTGAAACTGGATACCCCAATTTAAATGAGCAACCTAGTACAGGGATTATCTCACAATATTACTCTTCTATTAAAAATAATTAAGGCTCACTTTTGGAGAGAGGGTTGATTCAGAGTTGGAGCAGAGATTATTAAAGATGATCCTGGAATTTTACAGTACCAGAAAGCAAGGAAGTTCTCAAAGAATGATGGGAATCCGAAGAAAAACCAAGATGGTAGCATAGGTAAACGCCTAACTGCAGCCTCACTCAACAATTTCAAAAAATACAACTAAAATATAAAGTGGACGTTATCCAGAACTACAGGAAAGTTGACTGACTGGAAATTCTGCAACTAAAAGGAAAGAGAAA
Source organism: Vespertilio murinus (assembly GCA_963924515.1). Lineage (NCBI taxonomy): Eukaryota > Metazoa > Chordata > Mammalia > Chiroptera > Vespertilionidae > Vespertilio > Vespertilio murinus. Next base: position 21,851,398 of record OZ004708.1, on the reverse strand, counting down.
ACCAGAAGGACAATCATAGGAGCTATAAAAGCCTAAGGTACTAACAGACATGGTGCATGTGTGGGGAGAGGACTGAGCCAGAGAAGAGGGGGAGACTGAGTGCCTGGCTGGCATTCCCTAGTGGGAAGAAGATAAAAGCTCCGGACTGTGCTGAACCCCAACTCCAACTGCACTGAACCCTAGTTCTGGGTGAGACCCTGGGATCTCAGGCTCATACAGAGGGAATCTGGGTTGAAAGGCGGGAGCTCAGGGGTGCTGCAAAAGGCAGAGCCCCAGAGTCACACACATTTGCATGCAGAGGAAGGACTATTCACTGAGCTGCTGGATTGCCCTAGTGGGAAGGAGACAAAAGTTCCTGACTGTGCTAAGCCCTAGTTCTGACTGCACTGAACTCCAGTCCTGGGTGAGACCCTCAGGCCCCAGCCTCATACAGAGGGAATCTGGGCTGTAAGGCGGAAGCTCAGGGGAGCTGCTAAAGGCAGAGCCTGGGAGTCATGCAAATTTCGCACAGAGGACAGTCTGTTCACTGAGCTGCTGGATTGCCCTAGCAGGAAGGAGACATAAGCTCCAGACTGCTCTTAACCCCACTTCCAACTGCACTGGACTCCAGTTGTGGGCTCGCTGGGGGAGAGACTAGACTGTCTGGTAGCTGGAAAAACTCTAGGGTGCGCCTTTCTCTCAGAGGTGCTTGCAGGGAATATCAAAGGACACTGAGGTACACTGAGACTCAGGAACCTCAGAGGGCAGGGCTAACCAGAAGCCAAGGCTGTAGGCTCCATCCTGAAACTCCACCCCATCCAAGCTGAAAACAGAGGCTTTTGCAGGTTTCCAAGTCTAGTGGAATAAGGCTATCTCCTGGCATAGACTTAGCTGATCCTCCCAACCTACCAACTCAGGGAAGCAGCAAAAATACCGAGACAAGGAAACAGATCACAAACGAAAGAAATGGAGGACAAAAAGCGACTGGATATAGAGTTCAAAACTACACTTATAAGGTTGTTCAAGAATCTCCTAGAAAAGGCCGATAAAATAAATGAGACCTATTAGGATATGAAAAGGGATCAACTAGAAATAATAAAGATCAACAAGAAATAATAGAGGATCAACTAGAAATAAAGAATACATTCTCTGAAATTAAAAAATATTATACAGAGTCCTAAAAACAGAATGGAAGATTGCAAGAATTAAGTCAAAGATTTGGAATACAAAGAGCCAGTGGACACTCCTCTGCAGAAGCAATAAGAGAATCCGGAAAGTTGAAGATAGAGTAAGAAACCTCTGGGACAACTTCAAGCGAACCAACATCAGAATTATGGGTGTACCAGAAGATGACAGAGAGCAAGATACCGAAAACATATTGAAAGAAATAGTGACAGAAAACTTCCCCCATCTGGGGAAAGAAATAGACTTACGAGTCCAGGAAGCACGCAGAACCCCAAACAAAAGGAATCCAAAGAAGACCACACCAAGTCACATCATAATTAAAATGCCAAGAGCAAAAGACAGAGAATATTAAAAGCAGCAAGTCAAAAGCAGGTAGTTACCTATAAAGGAGCACCCATATGACTGTCAGACTATATGATTTCTCAACAAAAACCATGAAGACCAGACGGGAATGACAAGAAATATTCAAGGTGATGAATAACAAGAACCTACAGCAAAAAAAAAAAAAAAAAAAAAATACTCTACCCAGCAAAACTATCACTCAGAATTGAATGCCAGATAAAGAGCTTCACAAATACATTTAAGCTAAAGGAGTTCATTGCCGCCAAGCCAGAATTATATGAATTGCTAAAAGGGTTTTTTTAGGAAGAGGAAGAAAATAAAGATAAAAATGATGAACAACAAATATGTAACTATCAACAAGTGAATCTAAAAACCAAGGGAAGTAAAAATCATGATGAAAAATATTATAATAAAATCAGAGGCATGGAAGGGGAGTGGACTGATGATTCTTGGGGAAATGGGGGGTGGGTGGGAAGAGACTGAACATAAACTGCACCTATGGATGAGGACAATGGGGGATAGGGTGGGATAGAAACTTGGTGGAGGGGAAAATAGAGGGGGGGGGAATGAGGAACATTTGTAATAATATGAACAATAAAGATTTATTTAATTTAAAAAATAGAATGGTGGAAATTCACCAAAGGCAAAGAGAGGCCAGCTTGAAGGGGCTCTCATTGACAACAATTGGGTCAATTTTGTTATAAAATAAAACATTGTATGTAGTGTATTATAATTCAGTTAGTAGAGTAGGAAAGCATGAATCCATTCTGACATTAAAAAAAATATTTTAACTTGAAAGTTTGGTTAGGAATGGTATATTTAGATAGTTTCAAAGTACATTCCCACAAAATATTTAATTACACAGGACAGAGTACCATGGAGAAGTCTGGCAGACTCTACCTTAATTAAGTGATCAAGATGAACAACTTAAGTTAGTAAGGGAACAAATCCTGTGCCAACTCCTAATAATTCACTGAGAACACAGATTGGGTTCTTGCATAACGTGAACCTAATCATAAGGAAACATCAGACAAGCCCAAATTGAGCAATAGCCTACAAAAACACTATACACTGGCCTGTAATCTTAAAAAATGTCAAGGTCATGAAAGTTAAGAAGAGAGCAAAGCCCTTTTCCAGACTAAGGAAGACTAAAAAGACCTGACAGCTAAGAGATTCTGAACTGGTTCCTTTTGCTCTAATGGACCTTTTGAGACAAGTGATGAAATTGGAACAAGGTATAAATCTTAGAGTTGGTATGTCAGAGCCCTGATTATGGTCATGTAACAGAATGTCTTTGCTTGTAGTATGCAATAAGTATTTGTGAGTGATGGAGCATTGGCCCAGCAGTTTACTCTCAAATGGTTCAGAAAAAAAGGTGTTTTTTTTTACTAAGATATTTCCTGTAAGTGTGAATTGTATGAGATTAAAAACCTTGTACCATAAAAAGTTCTCCATTGTTTTATTAATACAGTGGTTATTTTTTAAAATATATTTTCATTGATTTTTTTTACAGAGAGGAAGAGAGAGGGATAGAAAGTTAGAAATATCGATGAGAGAGAATCATTGATCAGTTGCCCCCTTCCTCCCCTCCCCATTGTGGATGTGCCCACAACCAAGGTGCATGCCCTTGACTGGAATTGAACTCGGGACACCTCAGTCCGCAGGCTGAGGCTCCATCCACTGAGCCAAACCGGTTTCGGCAATACAGTGGTTATTAACCCCCCCGCTATATAGCAATCCAAAGAAATATGAAATTTATTGAAGAGAAAATTATAAATAAAATCACTCAGAATTAAATAAGAGGTACTGTTCATGAATGTGTTGGTAAGGATGGTTGCTTTGTTTGAAGTTACGTTTAGGAAGATGGAAAATGAAAAGTAGAGATAGAGATGGTGGAATAATAATTAATTATGATGATGATGATGATGATGATGAAGAAGAAGAAGATGTCGTCATCTAACACAGCAGTTGCCAACCTGGTGGTCTATGAGGTCTGAAAGGTTAGCGACCACTGATCTACATATACCAAATGCCCATTCTGAGGTACTAATTTTTGTAAGCATTTTTGTTTGTTAACTTACTACTGCTCATCACAGCACAATAAGGAATATATTTTTGTTAGCCTCATGTTAGAAGATGATAAAAACAGGCCCAGACAGGTAAATTAACTTCTCCACGGAGGAGCTGGGATATGGGCGCAGACAGGCTGGCTCCAGGACCAGTACCTTAATCACTAGAGAAAGAATAAGGCCATTCAAGGAATAAAAGAACAGCCCAACCCTGGGGAAGGTTTGGAAAAACTGGAGACATTGCTGTGCAAACATCCTCTATTGTGCACATTTGTGTGAGATTTGCCAGAAGGCCAATATGCCTTATACAAAAGGCCTCCCCACCCTGTTCTTCTGGCCAGAAGAGTCATACTATACATTTTTGGAAAGAGGAAAAAGGATTTATAATTGAGATGCTGAGCGAAGACCTATAGCATGGCCAAGTACACCATGAGCTTTTGGTGTTCTTGGAGTCACACCCACATGGAGAACATGTGGTTTGGCTGTGAATTGACAGCATGTCAAACTCACACAACATACGGGACACAGCAAAGCCAAGGCCTGATTGAAAGGACTGCTACAGACCCAGTGAACCGCTTTGAGATTTAGATACTTTATCACTTATACAGTCAACAGAGAGGGGCACAAGTCAGAAGTGCCAGCTCCTTATCATCTTGGTCTTACACGTCAGAAAGGATGGCACCAAAACAAGAGGGACTGGATGATTGCACACCAGTTGTAGGATGGATGCCCTGTTGCTGAGGAGGCAATTCTGTCTGCTGCTAAAGGTTTTGGTTTTATATTATGCTGCCCTGTCCTGAGAGGGGGAGGGCAGATAGTCCCCCATCTCTTAGAACCTGGGAGGCAACGAGGAATGTCTGTGATAGCCTCTCGGGGAAGATGGGAAGGAGAGTAGAAGATGGCTAATAGCTCTTACAGGCCTCTCATCTCACGTTCCAAGAACATCACAAGGTGTTCCCCTACGTCTCAGAGAAGCCATGGTCCCACCTTTTGCCTCTGTGGATCCCTACAAGGTTGCCATGGTATGTGGTGAAATCATTCCTCTATAAAGGGCAATTCAAGGCAGGACTTAGGACAGGATCATGGCAAGGACAGTGTTTGCTGGACATTGAAGAGCTGTCCTCTGTGAGGCTTGACATATTGCTGGAAGAAAGGGTAACAGATGCTGTCCATGTCCCCTCAAAAAGCAGTGCATTAGCTATGAATGTGGGAGTAGGGCATGGATTGGCAGTATCGTCATCTGGGCCCAGAGTCCAGGACACTGAAAGGCCTTTCTGCCTTCCCTTATGTTATTTGCTTTATAAACTCCTATGGCCATGTTTCCCCCTGCTCAAGAACCCATATAGATCAAATCTTGCCAAATAAAACTTAGAGTTTAGACTTTTGTAGCCATTCTTTCACATCAGACTCAACTGACACAACTCATTGATTGTTTGTGAATTAAACACGTGTTTGGCACTTGCTGTGGTCAGATAGTACTGGCACAGAAAGATAAAAGACACACTGTTTATGCAACCTGCGTTTCAGCCCACCTGATTATCTCAAATTGTTTTCTAAGATAAAACATTATAAATACTGGTTTTATTTCTTATCCTCTTTGCTTATCCAAATTTTTAAATTCAAGAACCACTTGAATTCATGAAGTCTTCATTGGAAAATCAAGCCTGGACTGACCACTTATGTCCCTTCTGATGTTCCCTAGATTATGCTTCTATTGGGTCTCGGTCATTTCTTGTATGAAATCCTTCTGTGCTCACATTCCATTTGGATTTCTTTGCAATGCCTGGAAAAGGAGCTAAAAGTTAGCCTCAAATGACAATGGACTGATTTGCTTGCACTAAATGGGAAATGATCGATATGGAAAGCAGCCAGGAACATATAGTTTTGCTTTTCTCTAAGCTTTATGAAGTTGATACACTGATCTGTGGCATTTGATTATATGTTATATGCTTGTGCTTTTAAAGACAGATTTGGACATGATTTCCCCCCCCTTTTATAGAGACTTAAGTTTGGGTCACTTTTGACTATCCAATTTGCAGCAAGTAAAGAAGATATGAGGTTCTAGTTTGACATTTCCAATGACCGTCTTCTTTCAGCTAGAAGGAAGAGAGATGAAATCTCAGGTTGAGTTTTTTCTTCTTCTTGATCAGTGTCTTACATCTATATTCAGGTGACCTATTTATAATTGCCATTCCTCTTACAGAGGAAAAAATAAAGACTTTTATGACTTGCTTCTAACAGTGTCCATTAATTAAAATGAGACAAGATCCATGCCCAATTTGCTACTGCTGCATTCCAGAATCTGCCACAGAGCCAGATGGACCAAACATGCTCAACAAATAGTTGTTGAATGGAATGACTAATTGAATTTCCACTCCTGATTACAAATTTAATCTCCACAAGAAATCCATTTAAAAAGCACACCCAAAATTAATTTAGAATCACTGACATTCATTTTTTTCCCTTTCATTTCTCTTAATAAATTAATTTGTTTCACAAATACTTACTGGAAATGCATATTGATTAAATGCTTAAAGGTAAAGAAATACAAATCAGAAAAGAAAGTACTCAAATTCTGGCCATTTTATTTATTGTCTGAGTGACCTTGGCAATTAATTCATTGCTTCCAACTTCAGACTATCAACTTCAGACTTCCAACTTCAGACTATCCCAGTATAAAATGGGAGGAAAGCTCTTGTTTTTTAAAAAATATTTTATTTTTTTACAGAGAGGAAGGGGTATGGATAGAGAGTTAAAAACATCGATCAGCTTCCTTCTGCACACTTCCTACTGGGGATGTGCCCTCAACCAAGGTAGTACATGCCCTTGACTGGAATCAAACCTGGGACCCTTCAGTCCACGGGCTGATGCTCTATCCACTGAGCCAAACTGGTTAGGGCTGGGAGGAAAGCTCTTATCATCAGTGGTTTTGTGAGAATGAAATGGATACCATAAGCAGAATGTAGTACCAAGCACAGATTAGTGGTTCTAATATTATAAAGTGTGTAGGATCCAAATACAAACAAGACAAAACCCCTCAAGATGTTTACAAATTAGTCCTGGGAAAGAAGACATTCAGATAAGTATGCTGCAAAGAGAGAAAGCATCAGTACAAGAAAAGGCTACGTGGCTGTTTTAAAATATATTTTATTATTATTTAGGCTAACAGATCAGGAGATGACTGCCATTGCAAAGTTTGTTAAAATCACAGATCCCTAGTAAAGGGGGCGGGCATGCCACCCTGGAAGCATCAGGTTTGTTACGGGGTGGGGCAAGAAGTGGGCACAACCTATATATTGTGGTTCCCATGGGAAGGGATGGGAGAGACAGGGTAAGCGGGGTTAATGTAGGCTAGTTAGAATAATTTCAACGAGTTCAGGGAAAGGGCTGTTCCTAGTTTTCTGGTAACTGGCCCTGGAGGCCAGGACAGAGGGATGGTGACGTAGAGGGTCAGAGCTCCATAATGGAGGGGGTTGACAATGTGAGTTTTGGATTGGTGGGTTTGCATTTGAAAGATCACTTCCAAAGGCACTGTTTCTATCTCTAGGAATTAGCTAGCCCTGTCAGGGGCATTATCCCCAGGTCAGCAAGTCCCCAAGATAAAAAGATGTGATTAGTACAATGGCTCAGTTCATATGAAGGATGGAAGTAAGCATATTAGCCATGTCCAAGTTTCTTTTTAAATCAGACTAAACTCCCCATCCGCTCATTCTCTAGCATAGCAAACCTGTTTGCTTCTTCATAGCACTGACCATTACTTCTTCTGTTTACCTATTTATTATATTATCTGTTTATCCCATTGCACTTTCAACTCCATGAAGGCATGAAGTTTGTGCCTGGTTGACTCCTCCAGCTCTAGTTCCTGATATGGTGCCTAGATAGGGGTGCGCAAACTTTTTGACCTGAGGGCCACAATGGGTTCTTAAACTGGACCGGAGGGCCAGAACAAAAGCAACCTGACCATGCTGGCACTCTCATCTTGTGCTGCTGGTGAAGGAGTGGAAGGGAGAGCAAGAGAACCCTCTGCTCTTTCGGCTCCGCGGACTGGATCCAGCCCACAGGCCGTAGTTTGCCCATGGCTGGCTAGCACATACACAGTAGGTGCTCAGTAAATATTTGTTAAATGAGTGAAAACTAGTGCTTGATGACTATATGGGTGTATTTTGTGTGGACCCTCTAACCTTTAGTGTAAGCCATCATGTCTACTATTAGGCTATTAGATTTTGGCCAAAACTGCATGTCTACTATATATATATATATATATATATATATATATATATATATATATATATAATATATAAAATCTATATATATATATATATATATATATATATATATATATACACACACACACACATATACATATATATACATATTGATTTTTTTTAACCAAAAGTTCTACAGTATTTTAGGATGGTTTATTAGTTAGAATCCAGCCAGGAAATTAAAACCTTACCAGGTAGTCAAACAGGAAAAATTTAACTTAGAGGATAATTTACAAGATGTTAGAAATACAGTTAAAGCAATTGGGGGAGAGGGGATATTAGTGGTGGAGGTGAGTCATTCCTAAGGTTAGAAAATGCTGGAGTCTTCTCCTGCTTCTTGGCCTGGAGGAACGGAGTGAGAAGCTGGGGCCAGAGCTGGCCACCCAACAGAAGCTGGGACAGTGGTGGATCGGCCTGACTTGGGTGGAAGCACAGCCAAAGGGCATTTTTGGAAGGAGTGGGAGCCATGGGAGAGATGCAGTCTCCACCAGTGCCTTCCCTTATCCTAACCAGACACTGGAAGCCACAGTATGACCAACTCAACTTCCCGTATAGAGCAGAGCAAAAGAGGGGAAATGTAGGGGAAAGAAAAAGAAAGCAAACTTGCAAATGACAAGCACAGGTGAGGGCAGTGGTTGATTCATGTCCCATAAAAAGATTATAACATACAAATAAAGATGGCATGGACTCACCACCACTGTAGCACACAACCTTGCTTTTTGAGGGTTTGGGCACATCAGCATACCTGGTGGAGTGGTAATTCCCAGGAAAAACAGAAGCCATCTCTTGCAGAGAAAGTAGAAGTGGCAGGACTGCATATGAGTGGCAGGAATACTACATGATCTCCTTCCTGCAGTTTACAAAGCAGTTAGAAACATAAAGAAATAGCCATGGCAGCTCAGTGACTTATAGGAGCTAATAATAGGAGAGACTTATTAAGTGTTCATCTTGGTTTGGTTCATTTGCATCCTTTGTCAACATAATGTCACTAAATCCTCACCACAATGTGACATCCTCAAGTTAGGCCCCAACCCCTAGCCTTGCACCTTAAGGGGACTGTGCCATAGCATATCTTCCTGAAAGTGTTCAGAGTCCTTCCTTAATAGTGAGGGCTGCTGGGGCCATTGGTGCCATTTGGTCAGGGAACCCTGATCTCTGTTTCTTGCCTCCAAGGTTCTTTTTTCCTCTTCCTAGCTTATGAGGCACCAGGTTCCCTAAGCAGCCCCGGGACTTGGGCTTCCTAATAGGTTCATCCTGAGTCCCCATGGCTGAGTTCTGGTTCCAGGAGGGCAGCCTTTCCAGAAGATTGTTTCTGCGGCCAGCCCAGCTTTCCTTTTGCATGATTGCAAGGGCTTGGACTGCCAGGTGGTTCTAATAGGCATATTTGGGCAATTCATCTTGTTTATATAGGTAGGGTCTGGCAAAATAAAGTTTTTCTTAGAGTCACATCTTTAGAACTGTCCTGCTGTTAATGCCATCATTTTAGACAAGGATACTAATACTATAAAATAAAATAAAATAAAATAAAATAAAATAAAATAAAATAAAATAAAATAAAATAAAATAAAATAAAATAAAATATTGTCTAATCCAAGATTACACAAAGAGCAAATATTGCATCCCATATTTTAAAAAGGCATTTTTATTTTAGATCCTGGGCTTATTATTCTCTCTGAGGTTAGAGAGTAGGCACACTCAAGGGTTTCCAAAAACAACCAGAGGCATTAGCAAAGGTCAAAGTTCTTGCCATAGTAGATGTGTGAGTGGAGCTGGGATGGGTGGAGGTAAGTTCTACAGAAATATGGCACTCAATGTTATTAAGCTGAGTCCATATTATACCATAGCCGATGGGACCTCCAGAGCGCTTCCTCAACTGGTAGTTCATTGAGTGATGTGATTCTCCAAACTTTAAATAAACAAGTAGAAAGGTGGAGGAATTCAACAGAACTTTCACTCCTTCTCATGTCAATGCAAAACCTCCCCTTCTTTTTCAATATTCTTTCAGAAGAAGGATTCTTAGAGCTCTTTTGCCTCCCCCTGGCATCTGTTTTGTTTTGCAAGGGCTTGTGCAAGAAAGAGGTCCTTGAGAATGCTTTAAATTGGGGCTTTGTTTCTCATGGGAACATGAGGAAAAGCGGAAAAACCCATTTGTTTAAGTGACAAACATGACCTTCATGCCCTTCATTGCTGCAGCCAGTCAAATGGCAGTGATTGAAATCCAGGTCCTCGGGAGGTGTATAAATATGCTTGTGTGCAATGCCACCGTTACACTTGCTGCAGCACGTGAGACACCTGGCTTGTAGATTTACTGTTTAACTCCAGGCAGATATCACAGATAACCTGCCATGAAGCTGGCCACTGTGTTCCTGCTGGTGACCATTGGCATTTGCAGTTACTCTGGTAAGTAGCCTGGAACGTATGACATTTCTCCACTTTTCTCCTCATAGGACACAACTAGTAAGCCAAGGCTAAGGTGTGTGGTGAAGGGAGTTTTGGAATCACAGAATGGTAAGGTTTGAAAGGTTTTCAGATGTACTCCACTTCACACAATCTAAACCCTAGCCCAATACCCCTACTTCATGCTACATAAGAAGTTAGCCAGCTCCCACTGAAGGTCAACAGAGATTTCATTGTTGAACATTGATCACCATAGTTCTCCTTATCTTCCTCATTCTTTAGTCAAAACCTGACTTTGCAGCTTCCTCCTTTTATGCTTTTGACACTATATGGAGTCATTCTTCCTATCATCGCTGATCAGTCAGGTTGCAAGCTTGATCCTCCTGAGATAGGTACACCAATCTGTTCACATGCTCAGTGGCTATCTATTGAATGGCTACAACCTGTTGGGCACTGGATAAGCATTGGGAGATTCAGAAATGGGTCAGACATAAATATTGTTCCCAGGGTGCCTATAGAGTGGCAAGGGAGATAAGACTTCTGTAGAAGTGAGTACAGTGGCATTCAGCTAGAGCTCTGGGAGAGCTGAGAGCGAACCATTCAAAGTCTGGGTGGGGTACAGAGGCTGGCTTCCTGGAGGACAGTGGAAACTGACTCATTCAGTGATGATCATTGCTTATTCAGAGAACAGAAAGCATTGCAGAAATATGTAAGTATATAAGTACATACAGAGTAGATACCAAAGTGTTTAAAATAAGAAGTAAAGAGATCAGACATGAGAAATTAAGTGGCAGCTTATGGAATTTTTGACAAATTTGTGATTTCATCAGTTTCAGCTTTTTTTGTTGTTTAGTTTCAAGGACAAACATCCATTGTCAGAGTTGACCACTGAAAGATGGATGGAGGGAAAGAAATATCATTCACTGGAAGAAAGTTCTGGAGGGAAATTAGGTGGTAGAAGGTGAAGATAAACAGACTCAATTTTTTATGATTTCAATGGGAACATGAAAAAGATTCCAGAGGAAAATGAACTAGGGCAGGGTCTTAGCCAGCAGGAGAATATGTAATAGGAATTCTTAATAATCTGTTCATGCACAAGTATGTTTACATATCTGCACGCATTTTATAAAAATACATATTTCTCCATTCTCTATACTTTTCTACTGATTTGTTTTCTACATGAAAGTTACATTTCTTAAACTGAAGATACAAAATGCAGTTGTCTCATAAATGCCTTGATAGCTTCCCATTGCTCTCAGGAAAAACAAAACAAAAAACACCTCAAACTCATTACTATGTCTTTCAAGGCTTTGAAAAACCTGACCACCTGAATTTTGCAGCCTCACCTCCTTTATCCCTCCTCAGCACAAACCCCCTAGAGTCTGCACTCCTGCCATTCTGGGCAGAAGACTCACTGCATTGTGCATGTGCTTTCATTTTAATATCTCAGTGCCTTTGTTACTTTTGTTCTGTTTAAAATTCTGTCCCCTTCTTTAGCTTGTGATTCTGGCATTTGCCTCAAGACACAACTCTAGTCTCGGAGAAGATTCCTGCAACACTCACCCACATCAGAATTAGTTGTCCCTTCTTTTGTATTTCCATAGAGCATTGCCCATAATATGCAGCACGGTTGTATACACAGATCACATTGTCCACCAGACTATGTGAACTCTCAGAATGAAATCTTATGCATCTATATAACTGCATCAACTGGTACTGTCTTTAGGGCATTGAGTTAAATTGGTTGGGAACAGTTTCCTGGTTTGTGGTTGGATCCATTCCTGTCCCCAAGTTGAGTTTGCTCATGGCATCTCAATTTACATACAAAGTACATCCATAATCAGCCAACCACGAGTATGGTGTAAGTGCTTACTACCTGCCAAGGTGCAGTGTGGTGCGCTAGGCTTGGGGCGCAATAGTGAGTAAAACGTAAGTTTCTTTCCTCTAGGAGCCTACATTCTAGTGAGAGGAGAAAGGCAAAGACAAAAAGATTTAATATTCTAGGTACTGGTAAGAAAAAATAAAGATAGAGGGTGACAGGTGTGCCATTTTTTTTTATACCTAAGAATGTAACTTTTGAGGAGAGACCAAATAATGTGAGGAAAGACCAAATAATATCTGGGGAAAGAGAGTTCTAGAGAACAGGGACAGCAGGTGCAAAGGCCCCAAGGCAGAAGTTTTCATGGGCGATCAAGATGAGCGTGGCTGGAATGGAGCCGTTGATGGACAGAATGGAAGGTGGTGAGGTCACAGACAGGAGCAGATGCTCCTCTTTCACTGGGTTTCCCTTTTGCTCTGCAGCTACCGCCTTCCTCCTCGGCAGTGTCAAGAATGCCGTACCTGTACCTTTGCCTTTGGATTCCCTTACCCTTCTGGATCCATTAAAGGCTCTGCTGGAGACTCTGGGCGTTTCTGTTGAGCATCTCATAGAAGGGCTAAGGAAGTGTGCGAATGAGCTGGGCCCAGAGGCTTCTGAATCCGTGAAGAAACTGCTGGTAACTACAGCTTGTGGGGTAGTTTGTCACAGGCAGGGCTCAGCTACCCTGAATGCTTGCTTATGCGTCTCCCACCCCACCACCCCGTTCTCACTTGTGAATGTGTATTCCCCCCTTACTGGTGGCTCATACAAAGTTTGCATGTTTAGTAATCTTGGGAAAGGTGCAGTATCTACATCCCCAGTAAGACTATGTGAATAACAGAGACCTGTTGGTTTAAAGAAAAAAAAATAATGTATATATTGATTTTAGAGAGAGGGGGGAAGAGGAAAAAAAGAAAGAGAGAAATATCAATTTGTTGTTTTACTTATTGATTCCTTCATTGGTTGATTCTTACATGCATCCTGACTGGGGATCAAACCCATAAACTTAATATATTAGGATGATGCTCTAATCAACTGAACTTCCTGACCAGAGCAAGACTTATTCTCTAGTTGTGACTTTGCCATTTACCAGCTCTGTGATCAGACTTAACCACTTTGAGACTTTGATTTCCTTTCCGTAAAATGGTGGCTAAATAGGAGTGACTATTTTTGGAAATGTGCTAATTACATGTAATCTGCTTTTATTTTTTATTACTGTCATTCTGCCTTTCAGGGGGCCCTTTCACATTTGGTGTGATGACAGAATGGAAGGAGGAGGATGGTCTCCTGCTCCCTGGCCGAAATTCATTCCATCCTAAAATGTAGTGACTCCTGGAAAGAGTGAATAAAGCAATAAGTAGATTTCAGTTTGTCTTATTTTTCTTTCTGGGGCCCTCTGTTCTGAAGGGCCTTAACTAAATAATCTTTCCATTGAATCATAGGCTCCAGAGAGTCTGTTGTTCTAAAGGTAACTCACCTTTTCTATAATGCATGATTCCTTATCTCTAAGGTAAACATCTCCATTGTTTTTTTTCTCTGATACTGTTTCCAGACCCCTTATGCTCCTATCCCTCTACTCCTAAAGAAACTTGAAAGCATGCAATGAAAAGCATTTTCAGAGTATTGTCGGACAAGTCTAGGGCCTCACAAACCTCATTGGTTTGGAGTCTACACCAGCAGAATGTGAATTTTTATTAAGTTTGTAGTTATGGTAGGACCACTCCAAAACTTCACTGACCCTCCCACCAAATTAGGCCTTTACTACATTAGCCTTTGGCAAATGGGTTCTAACCTGTCCTTCCCCACCCCCTATAATAACATCTATAACAATTCTGCATTTTCTTTTCAAGACATAATTTTGGTTATATATGACCACCTATAAAATAGACTTCAAGTTCCTTAGTGTGGCAGGCAAGACCCTTTATGGTCTCATCAATATCCCTTTCTTCACATGAACTCTAGTCACAGCCATGCTAAAAAGATAGCCAAATCTCTTTGCTGTTAATACTTTTATGCTTTAATGAAAAATCAAGTTTTTTTTTTCCCTACCCAAAATGTCTGCCATAGTCTGCCTTTATACTTGATCTAGTGCCAGCCTTAGGACTATTTGTCCTCAAATTCATTCCCCATTATTCCTCTAGTCTGCTCTGGGTAGGGCATGAAGCTGAACCCCGAAGGTTGACTTTCTCAGGTTCCAAAGTCAGCTGACTCTGGGCCTCTGTTCTGCCCCTGGGAGTCCCAGGCAGGAGATAGGTGGTTGGAAAAGGGGAAAGCCAGAATGTGGCCTCCTCTCCCTCTCTATGTGGAAGACATCTCTGGAAGTGTCTGCACCGTGTCTGAGCTGCTAGGTCATGCTGGATAGATCTGTCTTGGTTCTAGATTTTGTCAGTTGACTCTAGTCTCTGGCTATGGTTATACCCCCCTTTTTTCTTTCTTCTCAGCTGAGTTGCTAGAGGCTTACTCATGTTACCAGCTGACTTTTTAGGTCTTTTGTCATTTATTGAATTAGACAAGTTCCCCTTCTCAATATAAAAATAACAAAAGGGAACCCTATCCAGACTGAAAAATCTGTGAAGTGAAAAACAGCGGCTTTAGGCTTGCACAGCTTAGTAATCTAAGTGATCTTGGACAGGTTTCTTAAACTTCCAGGTTTTCAATTGCATTATTTCAAAATGGAATAGTAATATTTAATTCTTGTACTTGTTGTGAGCATTCAATGAGGCAACATTTAGAAGGACTAAGCATGGGACATGTCCCAACAATAACCATTATCATCTTAAGTAGCTTTTGCAGGGCCATCTTGGAATGACAAGCATTGCTACAGGCTAAGCTTTGATTTAAACTGCCTCTTCTAGTTGAATTGTCCTTACCCCTCCTTTTCCAGATCTCTAAATCCTTTCTCATCTACTAACACGTAGCTCAGATATTATTACCTTTGAAAAGTCTTCCCATATTTCCCAAGGGAGCATTAATGCCTCTTTGTCCTATTTCCATGCTACCATCTCTGTGCTTCAATATACAAAGTCATGCTGAATGTGATCAATTGATCACATGTTCAACTAACATCAAGATTGTGAGTTACTTGGACACAAGAACCATGAGATGCATCCTTACTTTCTTGTTCTCAGGTGGACATTCTATGGTTTAATTTCTTTACTTAATACAGAATACAACAAATATTTATTGATCAGCTGCTCTCTGCTGAACACTGTTCTAATTGCTCATTATTATACCAGTAACATTGAACAAAAGAGGCAAAATCTTTCCTCATGGAGCTTTACATTCGATTGGGAGTAGAATTCCAAGGAACAACTTTTTTTTTTTAAAGTTTTAACACTGTGTTAAAAGATGAGTGTGCTAGGAGAAAAAACACAGCTGATAAAGGGGAAATGATGGGCCAGGGTTTACAATTTTAAATAAAAGAATTATTTCAAATAATACAACAGTGTAATTTTATTTAAAATTGCCAACAAAGTTCTCACTGAGAAGGTCATCTCTGAGAAAGAATTGAAGTGAGGGAGAAAGCCACTGGCTATCTTGGGGAAGGTATTTTAGGCAGAAGGAAGGGTATATACAAGGCTCTGAGGAAAGAATGTGGCTCCCTCTCCCTCTCTATTTGGAAGATAGAAGTACTTGAAGTACTTGAAGAAAGATGATTCCATATGGCTGGAGAAAGCAAAGGAATGAGTAGTAGAAGATGAAACAAGAAGCAGATAGCTCAGATAGGATTGATCCTAGCCACTGTTATAAGGCTATATATATATATATATATATATATATATATATATATATATATAAAACCCTAATATGCAAATAGACCAAACAACAGAACAATCGAACAACCAGTTGCTATGACATGTGCTGACCACTAGGGGGTGCATGTGGAGCATGGTGTTATGGTGAAGCAGGTGAGCTGGGGCACCAGACTAAGGCAGTGCACCGGTCCCTGTCATTGGGGCAAGCCTCTGGTAAGTTACTGAAAGTTCTTTGCTCCCACATGCTTCAGTCCCACTGGGCGCTTGCACCTGCCACCTGTGCCAGCCCCACTCTCACCTACTACTGGCATCCAATCGCTCAGCACAGTCAGTGGGTGCAAGCAGTGGCTGCAGACCCCAATCGCCCCTCAGGGCTTCTCCACCTCCCCCTGCTCCTGAAGGGCAATCAGAGTTTGCAGCCACCTCTTGCACCTGCTGCTGGTGACTGCCCTGCTTGCACCCACTGCTGGCATTGGAACCACCTATTTTCCATGCTGTTGGTGCCGGCCCCACTCACACCTGCTGCTGGCACCTGCTCCAATCACTCCATGCCATCAGCAGGTGCAAGCAGGACTGGTGCCATCAGCGAGTGGGAGCAGTCAGTAGTGGCAGGAGCAGGGCTGCCAGCAGATGGGTCCAGGGGCTGTGGTGGGAGGGGCCAGGCAGGGGCATGAAGGATGAGCCAAGAACCACCCTTGTGCCCACTGCAGCCTCATGGCCCTCAGTTCTTCAAAGTGTACTAATTTGTGCACTTGGCCCCTAGTTGAATAATATAGCTTTTTCTCAGAATGAGATGGGATATAGTAGAGTGTCTTGATTTAATTTGAATTATATTTTAATAGAAGTATTCTTTATGCTTAGTATCTCTGTAGCATGAAAAATGTAAATTTCCTTTAGGACTGAAGCCATGGTAGGAACTTTGGGATAAGGGACAGAGTAGTGATGCTGTGGATTGCGTCTTCAGGGTGTTCTTCACAAAGGGATGCTATGTTGAAGGCCACACAAACCTGCTTAGAGTTCCCTCTCAGCCTACACTAGCTCATGTATCTTCATGTCAGTTATCTTTCCTGAGCCTCCCCTGTTACAGGCACCTGTGACCCGGGCTTCCCTCCCTCAAGCTGGCTTCATCTGGGCTGACCACAGCCATGGGGGATTGTGGGTGGGCAGTTTCCTCATCAGGCACTGGGATTTGAGACTGTGGGGCAGGCGACTTGTCCCTCTCCTGGGCCACGGCCTGGCTGGTCCCCATTCCTCTGTCATGAGCTCATTTGTGCTTGGCTGGTCCCCATTTCTCTCTCCCCAGTGTTGAGTGTCAGAGAAGTTCAGGCAGTGACAACCATCTGCATATTACCTCTTTATTATATAGGGTAGTGCAGTAATAGTGTGAAGTGTTCATGAAAGAAAAACACTCTGTAAATGCAAGAGCTTGTTAATCTTCGAAAACAGGCTATAGAGAGGGTCTTATTGGAGGACAGGAAGAAAAGGTAGCAAAGGATAGGAAGGTGAAACATGTATTGAAATCTTAAAAATCTATTATGCTGGAGATCTCAAACGGTTACTCCTTAGTGGTGCATCCAACCCAGTACTGATTTGGCATCTGTTTCTATTGGTGTGTTGTTTTTTACTACCAACATGGAAGAGTGATTTCAAATTATACAACAAATAGGTGGATATAAAGACAGAGAAACTCTGATAGGACATGTTTTTTAAACCTAGGTAATATGATTACTGCAGTTACCGTAAATGTATTTCCCAGGCACATTTAGGCACTCAGTATATGATAAGGAATTTTGGGGGATTTTTGTTAGGGAAAAGCAGTCTGTCAGAACGTAATAGAGTAGAAATCTTAAGTGATTTTGCTTACATGGAAGTAATAGTTGAAATTGGCATAGTCTCAAAAACAATCAAAATAAAAAGGGAATCAATGGAATGGAATAAAATCAGACAGAAAAAGACAAATACTGTATGATTGCATTTATATGTGGAATCCAAATAAATTGGAACTTGTTAAAACAGTAGGTTGGCAGTAGGTTTCTTGAGACAGAGGGTTGTGTGTGGAAGGAAATAGGTGAAAGTGGCCAAATGGTAAAAACTTGCAGGTATAAGATCAATATAAGGTATATTTGGGGTAATCTAATGGTGACTGTAATTAACAATGCTGTATTACGTAGTTGAAAGTTGCTAAGAGAGTAGATCTTAAAAGTTCTCATCACAGAAAGTAATGGCACCAATATGAGTAATGACTTTGTTAACTAACCCTGTTGTAGAAAATATTTAGCAATATACAGCATACATACAGCAAATCACTTTCATACTTTAAACGTGCACTCTGTTATATGTCAGTTACATCTCAAGAAAGCTGCAGGGTGGATTGGCACAGCCTCTGGAAAACGCAGCGTGTGGGTTGTCTGAATTTGTTGTAGAAAGTAGTATACATTTTCCATTTTTTTAGTAGGTGTTCACTCTTTGTTTAGTCATTTATATTATTAAAGGACTTTGTGTTGCATGAAAACCTATTGTGACTGTATAAAAGAGGAAGACGGTCAAACAAAAGTTTTATTGGACATACACTGTAGTTGCTGTCAGATTCAAAGTGCTGGGGAGGACTCAGGAGGACAACTCTTAAGAACTCAGTATTAGAAGCATGTAGATCTTCCTGACTAGAGCACAGCTATAATTGTCATCATGCTCTTTGGATTCAGTCTGGTTTTACTGTGCCGATTAAATAATTCTGGGAGAATCTTTCTGACTCAGTTGGGTCAGGTTTTGCAATGGTCTGATCCTCTATGACTAATTGGCAAGAACCACAGCCGTGGCCACCAAGGAGCCACCTCTGTGTCATGAGGTGGTAGAAGCAGTGACAGGGCTGCTCTAAGACTTTTCAAAGATTTCTATCCAGACACTCTGCTCCTCTATGAGAATAATAAAGCCTCTGTGAAACAGCTATAACCTCATTTTTTAAAAATAAGTCGGTTTTCACTTACTAGGCCAAGGGACTTAGCTCAAATATTTTTGAAAGAATTTCCAAAAAGGATATGCATTCATGCATTTTGAAACTTATCTCTGAAACTTCATGCATTTTGAGGGGTTAAGAAAGTATTCTTTGGAGTCAGATTAAAATCTTTTTATCATTTACTGATCCTATGACTTTGGACTTGTTATTTTATCTGGGTTTTAGTTTCCTAATTTTGGACCATTCTTTGGTTATTCTTGCTAATAATAATTCTCATATTACTTAATATTTTTTGCAGCATTGAACCTTTCAAAATGCTTAGGGAAAATTAGTACTGTCAATAAAATGTTCTCAATGAACATTTATTAGAATGTGACCCCAAAGAGGACACATTTATTCTGACTTCTAGAAGCAAAAATGCAGTCAGGATGTTCAATATGAGCTGCATTTGGTGGAAGCCAGGGCGTGAATCCTGAGACTGCTAGGAGGTGCTAGGAGGTGCTTTGAGCCCTCCAGGATGTGTGGAGCAGAAGAACTGGAAGAACAGGACTTGGCTGCCTTTGGATTATTCTGGAGCCATGGAGGTGTGTCCTCAGAAACACAAGCCAGAGAGAGAAAACTTACCAGCTAGAGAGGGTTTATGATTTAAGAAAAATACAAAGACCTTTTCATCGTTTAGATGTTTATATCTCTGCACTTTAGAATGTGAAATGATTTATCGTGAAATTATCCTATCTAATGAGGAGGGAATATGCTAGTTGACTTCCCTGCCCTCAAAGATAGGGGCACCCAGTCCCCTCAGCATGCAGCAAGGCCGGGCCCACCCCCAGGCAGGTCCAGCAGCTTCCTGTGCCTGCCTTTGGAGTTCTCCGGTTCCCTCATCTCCCCGAGCCACTCAAGGCTTGCACTGCTGGCAGTGGCAATAGCATAGGTGTGATGGGGCATCACCTCCCCTTGATCACCAGGTTGCTACCATCCCCGAGGGCCCCCTCCAGTGCATGAATTTTCATGCATCAGACCTCTAGTAATAGATATTTGAGGAAATAGGCAACAACAACAGCAACAATAAAATGCAAGATAGACAAGAATGAGCAACAGGGAAGAATTGCAAATTCACATAGGTTAAACAGGTGTACATCAAGTCATCAGTTTCACTTTGAGCTTCCAGATAGAGAGGAAAACAAGAAACAGGTTAAGTTACATAAGTATTATCATCAGAATTCTTTTCCCAGAAGACTTTATAGAGGGCCTTTTGAGTGATGTCATGCCCAACTTCAGTTTTGCTCATCAGTTGCATGTGAATTACCTATTAAATTTACTTCCCCCAAGGCATGATCAAGGCACTTTTATACATAACTTTTGATATGATGAGGCAATTATCATACAAATGAAACTTTTAAAACTGATTAAATGCACAGTCACTGGGATTTAAAGAGGTACACCTAATGAATCCATTCAAAATTTAATCTCTGCTTTAGCGGCTTCCTTCTCTCAGATCCCAGCTTTTCTGTGTCCCTAGATTGAGCCATTTCTCCTTGCCCATTAGGGCCCATTGCCTCATGAATCTAGTCAAATCTTCCTCAATACTTCTAAAAACAGAAATCCTGCATTAAGATCCGGGACAGTTAAGTCCTTCACATTTTTAATATTAATAAGAAGGAAAGGGAGTCTCAAGGAGGAGAAGTAGTTCCCCTTGTGCACATAATCAGTAATCAGCCAAGTTAGAATGGATTTGCTTCTCCTCTATGTCTTTTGCTCATCCTAACTCCATGTTGTCTATTGGACTGCTTCATACATTGAATCTCTAGAAGAGCACTCCGAGGATTTGGCTGGTGGGTACTAATGAGTGGAGGTATGTGTCAGCAGTCTAAGTGAGGGCAAAGGGCTAGGACACCTGCAACAACAAGTAGGCTATTCTTTGAGAAGATGGGAATGGAAAAATGCAAATACGAGTGTTTTTAGGGGCTTAGCTGCCTTTGGGGTGAGAGTCAGGAGTGTCAGAAGAGAGTGTATCTTGATTCCAATGCCCAAGCCTGATTTCTACCATTCAAAGCTTATGGAAAAGGGTGGACTAAGTCCAGGGTAACATGACAGTAGCTTTCTGAGTTTACACTAATCACACCCAAGTTGTGAAATGGAGCCGGTTGGGAAGACGTGATTTGCCTATCAGATACGGAATGGCAGTTGGGAAAGGCCATGCTTCTGGAGATGCAAGTAAGGTAACTCAACTGACCAAAGGTGAGTGATTTATTTCTGCAGGCACCTTGAGGCATGTCTCAGATGGAATAGCTTAGTCATTCTTTCCTCTGCTTTCTCCTATGCTATAGTAGCACTAGTGCTTAATGAGAGGACAAAGACTCTGCCATCAGGCTGCTTGAGTCAAATTATTTCCTCCTCCCTTATAACTTGGCCCCATCCATGAATATCTCTGAGCCTTGGTTTTCTCATTTATAAAATTTAAAGTTAACAATACCTATTTTAAATAGGGACGTTAGCATTAATTTAGGTAACATAAATAGCACTCACCTTAATGCCTGAAACAGTACGTCCTCAGTTCATGCTAGATGCTGATATAATTATTTTTCCAGCACTATATTTATGTTTTTTCTATTTTACTATCCATTTCAGGAGACAATTGGATAAGAAGACAGCAATTATTTCTGATTCCTCAAACCATATTGTTTGTACATAAATCTGACTGTGTGAGATTCCAAAGATTGCTACTCCTTCCTCCTAGAACTAGGTTCAGAAAATGTTATTCTTCTTGTGGGTGCCTAAGAGCATGATTACATGGGCCCTTAAATTTTAGTGCATATAATCCTTCCAGTTCATAGGCTGGATGTGCACAAAACAAGTTCCTAGCAAAGTATAACAGGAACTGGGTCTCCTAACTTCTAGTGCTTACTTGTTTCACTCCCCAATTGTGCCTCCTCCCTTAAAACCTATGTTGTCATCTTTTTTAAAATTAAAAATAAATCTCTTTAAAATTAATCTAAAAACTCCAACAAGAACAAAAAAAGACCAAAACTATATACTTTTTCTGTTTAAAGATAGGCATTGATGTCCAAATTTATGAAATAAAATCAGATCCTTTTTTCTCTGTCCCATTATACTACTATTTAAGTTGTAAATTGTAAGTTAAAATCACCTGGGAGATTATATTGATGAATATTTTCAATTATCAGTAAGTTCCAAAAATCCCCTTGAAAAGAAAATGAGAGGGAAAAAAAGAATTAAAAATTAGACTAAATAGAAATGCTTCAAGGATCACTAGAGTATCTTATAATGTTTTAGCCATACTTTTCCCCAGATTTTTCTATGTCAGAAAGAAATAGGATCTAAGATTTCCATAATAGTTCATATTGAAAAGCGATTTATGCATAATTATCTCTTTAAATATACAAACTATTAGGTGTCATATACTTATACTTTTATATATTTGCTCAGTACTATATCTCTAGCACCTAGAACAATGCCTGGCATAGTATAAATTAAAAAAAATATTTATTGAATGGAAAAATGAATGAATTGTATCTTTTTAGGTATTAAAAAACCTCTGAAGATCCTACAAATTAAACATCTTGTCCAAAATTAAACACCGTTGGTGAACTGCAAAGCCAAGTGTAAAAGTCATATATCCAGAATCATTAATTAATGTCAGAAGATTTGGGTATGGGATAGCTGCTGAGAAGGTGAAGGATGACTTAAATGTGAACTGTGAGAAGGTTACAGTCTAGTGGAGAAAACATGCGTTGAGATACAAGTAATTTAAAACAAAGGAGGTGGGGGGTGAGGAAGAATTCTGTCAAGAGGGATTCTACAAAGCATTAGGAAATCCCAGACTATGAATACCTGAGTTTTTACATTGTAGATGTCAGTGGTCTCTCTAGAGAATTTGTCTTTGAATTGGGCTTTAGAAAATGATTAGACTTGTCAGGTGAAGAGAATGGAGTTGGGGTTGGGGGCCCACATTGCTGTCAGAGAGACAAGCCTATGCAAAGATATTGGCAGTTTATGCACTAGAAATCTGGTGCATGGATTTGTGCACAGGTGGGGTCCCTCAGCCTGGCCTGTAGGGATTGGGCTGAAACCAGCTCCCTGACCCCTGAGGGGCCCCAGATTGCAAGAGGGAGGTTCTTGGGTGATGCACCCTGGAATTGGGCTCCCTCCTCTCTTGTTCCAGGTGCATCACCTGAGAACTGCAGCTGCCAAGTCACCAAAGCTCAACAGCTCCTCCATTGAGCATCTGCCCCCTGGTGAACATTGTGTGTCATAGCTATTGGTAGAAAGGTTGGATGGTTGCTTAGGTTTTTATTTATATAGACTATAGGCCTAGTGCACGAAATTCATACATGGGTGGGTACTAGGCCTGGTTGGAAATCAGGACCAATCAGGTTCCCTGTCTCCCCACATCCCCCCCTCTTCCTTCCCTCACCACCTGCACACTGCCACTGCGTGGTTCTCTGCCTTCTCTCTACCTCCTTTTCTCACCACTCACATACACCACCACCCACCCTAATTCCCCATCCCAGCCTGGGGCCCAGCCCTGATTGAGCATTTGGGACCTGCCAGTGATGGAAAGGGAGTGGAGGTTGGCTGGCAGGCCCCACTGGCTATAGTGGCCTGTGGGCTGGGGCAGCTCTTGCATTGAGCTTCTGCCACCTGGTGTTCAATGCATGTCATAGTGACAGGTCGGTCCAGTTATTCCATCATAATGGTCACTTAGGCTTTTATATATATAGATGACCTGCCCTGAAATAGAAATCATTTGTCATTAGGGCATTAGGGTTTGGCTTCAAGAGTGAAAGAGAAAATTGAAGGATACATTAGCATCATGGAAAGGCCTTTAATGTCAGCTGAATGATTTTGTAGGCAAAGGGAACTCAAGAAAGGGGTTTAAGCACAGCAATGATAGAACCAAATATGTGATTTTGTTCTATTATTCTCATAGTAGGTAGAGGAAGGATTGAAGTGAGTGTGGACAGAAACAGGGAAACAAATTGCAAATCTAACTGAAAGATTGCAGGAAAGATTTGATGAAAGACGGCTAAGCCAACAATTCAGAGGAGTTAAAGAAAAGAAATGGCATGGGGGGAAAGTCATGGGTAGAATTTTCAGAATGGGATGAAATTGGTGATGAGCAGGAAGGATCCCAGAAGACTGTGAGGTTTCTGGATTTTGGATGGGAGTGGATGTGACTTAACAGAGATGAGGAACACGAGAGGAAGAACAAGTATGTAACTAAGACAGTGGTCTTGCATTTAGGTCAGTTGAATTTGAGGTGTTGATGAAAAATCTAGGTGGGGTTTTGTAGCAAACAATTAGTCATTTTAGCCTCTAGCTTAGGAAAAAGAGTGCAATAGATGTCTGAATTTGGAGCTCTGTAGAATATAAATAATATACCCAATGTGGAAGCTGTGATGTTAGACCAGACAGGTTACACTTGGAGTGTTGAGGGGCAATGGTATTTAAGGGGCAGATGCATGAAGAAAAGTTAAATAAAGAGAAGAATGACTAGAGGTAGGGAGAAAACCAGGAAAATGTGTCATGGACACCCAGGGGTTGGGTTTCTCAAAAGTGACCAGAACCCAGTTTGCATACCTTAAGCTAAGGTAATCCAGAGGGCAGCATAGGGAACAGGTGGAGAGAGTGAGCTGGTCTATTCACTGTCCTAAGAGCATATATCTAGCATTTATTATGTGTCTTATATACTACGTAGGCATCAGAGATATTGGAGTAAATAAAGCATTGTTTTCACTTTATGAAGGTTCACCATTTCTGTCATTTTCTCTAATCAAATCCAAATCTCTTTGAGTCTTTTAAGGCCCAGATTTCTCACCTTCACCATAAATACTCCCGTAAGCATGCTGGCTCTGGTAAAAGCTCATTTCTCTAGAAATTACCTGCAATATTTGGCTGACATTTATATTATTTAGCATTTTAATTATCATTGCATTTGCTCATGTCATCTCACATTAACAACTGCAAATTATTTGAGGAGAAGGGCTTATAGTCTAGATTTTTCCTTCACAATTACTCTCTACTTTTATGTATTAAGTGCTTAGAAATATTACTGAATGGTCTCCCCCATTCTCCATCCCCCTTTATACTTATGGTCTTCTTAGACAGAGGGCAAAGTCCTGTGCTATTGCAATGAGCTGGATATATCTGATTCCTCCTTTCAGATTAAAAATATTTGATATTAAAAATAAATTATTTGAGAAGGTAATATGTTAAGTGACACTATGACAAGGTAAAGTGATAGAGAAAAACCAGTAAATGAAAGAAGACAGCGTGAACAAGAGTAGTTATCAAATAGTTTTCTAAAGAGGTGACTTTTAGATGAGCTTCAGGACAAAGAACTAGCCATGAGAAAAGCAGAAGTGAAAGCAAGGATAGAGGGTCTGAAATGGTTTTAAGTTCCAGGAACAGAAATATATTATTTACTCAGAATATAATGAAAGAAAAAGATAATAGAAGATAAGGTATTGTTTCTGCACTGAAAGCTGGCAGAAGTCCTTTAGTATTTCAGATAATCAACTTTCAGGGTTAACAGAGAAAAAATGCTATTTTATATCTAGAGAATTCCCCAGGAGAGGAATAAAAAGAACTATTATTGTTCCAACCCCTTGCGTTGCTATTGTTGTGAGTCATAACAATATGAAATCAACTGGGTTTTAAACTGTACTTTGAACATCATGGGTGTTACTCTTATTGTTTGTCAGTTTTATCCTTGTTTACATAGATAATTATGGGAACACAACAGTTGCAAAAGTAGCCACAATAGAAATAATAACAACAAAAAATACACATCTATAAGTTTCAACATTGCATGAGGATTGTATGTAGACTTCTTCCTGTCTACACAGTAATGTATTTACTTAAGAGAACAGAGATTACAAAATACTAACCCTGATTACTTCACTGCAGAAGTAATTCACAATGAGTTATTACTTTCAGAACTAACAAAAGTTAGAAGCAATTTTCCTAGAAAAGAAATGCAAATAGTCATATTTACACAAAATAAGAATAAAAATTTAAAGGCTATTTAACAACCAGCCATGTAGCTCAGAATATCTAACCAAGAGCTGTCAACATCTATTGTACTAGAGCCCCAGTGCATGAAATTTGTACACTAGAGGGGGTGGGGTGGGTAGTTCCCCTGCAGGGCCTGTGCCCCCTCGCAGTCCAGGACCCCTCAAGTGATGGACATCCTTGACAGGCAGACATCCCTCTCACAGTCTGGGGCCTCTTCCTCCTGACTGCCCACTTGCAGCGAAGGCAGGAGAGGCTCCCTCCACCACTGCTGCACTGTGATCACCAGCCATGAGCCTAGCTTCTGGCTGTGCATCACTACCCCTGTGGGAGCACACTGACCACCAGGGGGCAGTTCCTGACCATAGTGGTCAGTGCGTGTCGTAGGGACTGGTCATTCCATTTGTCATTCTGCAGGTTGATCGATTTGTATATTATGATTTTATTATATTGGATATCAGAATCACCTGTAAGCTTGTTAGAAAGCTTATCCTTAGCCTTGTCCCAGGAAGGCATAAGGTGAAACGGAGGAACTTGCATTTTGTCTTTTCCAGGGTAGATCAGTTTTCCAAACTTTGCTTAGGGGTCTATGAAGGAGAGAATTGGAGAGCAGAGGCTTAGAGAAGTTGAAATTAAAAGTACCTGGAAATTCAAAATGAAATGGATCCTAGAGAGCTGGCATTGAGGAGATTAATGAATGGGGAAGAACAAACAGGGTGAAGCCGAAGCAAAATCAGAGCTTTGTGGACTGGAGTAAGATGAGAAGTTGGGCATAGGGGCTTGGAAACAGATTGAGAACATTGGGAGGATTCTGAGGTGTGTGATCTACCACCAGGGAAATCCCTCACTATCAAAACTACTCATATACAGTAGGTTGTCTATGAGGACAGATGAGCTATTGTCTCTAACCCTTCTGAGTTTCTCCAATGAGAAAATAAAGGCAGGAATCATCCCTACTGTAACTGCTGAGCACACCATTACCCACTACCTTTACCAAAGACTTACAGTGTCTGTGCTGAGGTGGTCCTGTATTCCCTTATCTTGATAGATAAGCAAACTGAAACACATAGATCACCCAATGAAAAAAGCACTTGTTCAAGACCAGAACCTGACTTTCTGTTTCCTGATCTGGTGATCTTCCTTACTTGGTCCTGAGATTTAAAAAAATATTTTATGGAATCAGTTGGTAGGAATGTGCTCACCCAAAAGTGCTTAGGGAAATTTCATTTAGGTGCAAATGGGACTTACGGTAGGGCAACACTTTTCAATTAAAATCATACATTGGCATGCACCAAAATTTTTATTCTTGTTCATTTTAATGCAATGTGGTCATTTGCCAACAGCGAACTGGACAAAAGACTTGTCTCAGTGCTTACTCTTTCCTCTCTATGGAGCCGAGGATGAACGACACTGCATTCTCAATGATTTCTCTGCCCAAGAGGTGTAGAAATGTTGGCATGTCCTCTGGTTTTTTGCCTGAGGCATCTGGCTTGTCATCTGGCTTGTCATCTGGCTTGTCATCTGACTTGTCTGGTTTGTCATCTGAAAAAGACAACAGAATCCCAGAGGTGATTCTCAGCAATAAGGACAGAATGTCTCTCTTCTTTGTAGGAAGCACCTATCGCCCATTGTACTCCCACTAAATAACTTAGGAGTATCTTATAGTTGCATTTACTCAACACATTCTTCCCAGTGAAAGTCTCACATGCTTTATATGACTTATTCCTAAAAACAACCAAGCAGATCAATAGGCATTGATCCTTTAGTTCCCTTCCTGGAAGAGAAGACTGAAGTTCATGGAGGTTAAGTAACTTGGCCCAAGTGAAGCTACTATTTGATTGAAATACAGAATGCCTGGTTTCACTTCAATTACATGGTCTCTCTCCATGTAATCCCTGGGCCCATGGTAATGATAATAATAAAGATAAAATACTAATGAGTAGCATTTGTTGACTACATACCTGTGATAGGAAATCCACATACATTGTCTCATTTTATTCTCACAACAAAACTATGAGGCAGGCAAAATCATTATACCAATTAAAGGTAAAGAAATGGAATGTAAGGCAGGTTTAGAAGCTGGTCCACAGCCACAGTGTTAGTAAGTGGCAGAGACAGAATGCGGTCTCCTGTCTGTCTGGAATTCACACTTGGATCCTTAATTACTCAGTGATGAGCTGCATGGTCTTTGACAGAAAAGTTGTGATCTAACTTCACATGTGTTATAAGATTGAAGGTAGTATAATAATGATGACAAGGAGAAATTCTATCTCCTGTACCTTATCTGTCCGATAGTTCTGAAAATAATGGTTTTACAAAAGCTGTGTAACTTTAGCCTTGACCAACTTATGCGGTAATGTATATTTTTGCTCATTAGACCAAGAAACTGAAAATATTGGATGACTTGCAGAAGCCTCACAAGTAGCAAGAGCAGATGAAAGGAATGCCCTTTAGAGTGAGGCCAAGGATCTAGAGCAGTGATTCTCAACCTTCCTAATGCCGCCAAGACCCTTTAATACAGCTCCTCATGTTGTGGTGACCCCCAACCATAAAATTACTTTTGTTGCTACTTCATAACTGTAATTTTGCTGCTGTTGATGAATCGTAATGTAAATATCGGTGTTTTCCCATGGTCTTAGGCTCTGAAGTGCTTACACATTTCTCTACAGTACTTGTCGCAAATACAGGTTGAGAACCGCTAACAGCGTAGCAGATATTTACATTATGATTCATAATAGTAGCAAAATTACAGTTATGAAGTAGCAACGAAAATAATATTATGGTTGGGGTCACCACAACATGAGGAACTGTATTAAAGGGTTGCGGCATTCGGAAGGTTGAGAACCACTGACCTAGAGAGTGAGATTGGAGGTTGGTGACATCAAGTTCCCTTAGGGGTGGAGGGTTGGCTTTACTTAGTGGTCTAAATGATCAGGAGATTTGATGGGATGAGAGAGGGGCACTTAGCAGCACATATGGCCTCCTCACTGGACCCTGGTGAAATAATGGAGTAGGATCTTTATCTTTTTGTTTTATTATAGCCTCAGGATTAGTGTTGGCAGATCTGGTAAATCAAAACACAGGATACCCAGTTAAAGTTGAATTTCAGATAAACAATAGTTTTTAGCATAAGAATGACCCAGGCAATATTCAAACTTAACTGGGTGTCCTGTATTTTATCTGCAACCTGCCACAAGTTTTGACATGAGAAGTCCCAACTCCTAGACACTGTACCCGAGGACTCTGAATGAAGGAGTTGTAACTAGCCTTTTGTATGGAGGTTGTCAGATTATGTTAGAAGCCTTGCATCTCTATTGTATCCTAAAAGAGAAACTCTAATTAAAAGATGTGGCTTTTAGTTCTACAAACATTTATTGCTTACCATGCCATAACAAAAGATTAGAGAGGAGCACTAATCTGGGACATATAACCAAAATCAATATACTAATCACCAAGTATTCATTCATTCATTCATTCATTCATTCAGTTGTTGGGGTGTTTTTCTGTTGTTGTTGTTGTTCAACAAGGATATTTGAGCCTATTATTACATACATAGCATAGGCTAAGAGTTAAGGTAAAAGTGGTCATCTATGGACAGGACTCTCACATAAGGTGCAGGGCAACCACAGTGACCAGATAGCTTTGTTTTTATCAAGGAAGGGGAGGAAAGAGATTATGTATTTGTTATGCTGTGCCTGTTGCACAGGGGCTGGGATAGTGCTTTCATAGCATGCCTTAATTCTTATTCAGGCCAATGATGGTAGTCTTATAAGAGAGACAACAAGATGCTCAGAGAAATTAGATGACTCACCTAAAAACACACATCTTGAAAGTGGCTGAGTCAGGTTTTGACCTGATTTATGTTTAACTCCACAAACCTTGTTACTTATATGATATAACGCAGCCTTCAAGCAGTTCTCCCCTGAAGACATTTGCCAGGTGCAAAATAGAGGTTCCGTGCATGAAAAGTGGATTCTTTATTCTTCTGTGTTCCTATCTGCCTACTGGCATAAACATATTTTTATTTTAATGTATAATTTAAAGCATAAGTAGCTTTTCAATATGCAAGGAGCTCTGGGTTGGAGTGTGTGAAGAGCATACCCTTGATCTCAGTCCTTGGACCACGTACATACTGAGTGGTATTAGGGACCAGTGGATCATATGTTTTAGAGTCCTGCATACCCGAGTTTGATTCACGTGTTCAAAAATTAGCCATGTAATCTTACATACAATATTTAACCATGCTCTCAGTTTCTTTATAGTGTTAATATAAAGATTAAAAGATATTGCATATGTCTTTCATATATATCATATATGTATGTATATGTATGTGTGTGTATGTACATATATTATGTTCTATGTATACCATTTACAGTACCAGCCCTAAGGTAAGCTCACAGTAAGTTATTGTTATATTATTATTTACTATTATTAATAATAACAAAATGATTCATAGTTGCTTTCTCTTCTAGTGCTTTTAGAGATAGTGCAAATTAGAAAATGTTGTTAAAATATTAAGAAATTTGAAAATGTTGGAAAACAAAACAAAAATACATAACAATAATAAAATTAAGAAATGTGATATACTAGAAACAAATTATCAAAGCCAATAGTTGAATATTTTCTCTTTTCAAATATAGGATAGCTCCTATTTACATTAACTACCTTGTTGAGTTTCTTGAAATAATAAAGTTCTGAAAAAAATTATAATAGTGATATATGTCCAGTTTTTATAATTCACAAATTATTAAAAATGCTTGCTCATTTGATCTGGTGCAGCTTACAGTTATCCCATTTTACAGATGAAGAAACTGAGGTTCAAAGCAGTGAACTGATTTAACCAATTTCAGAGTTCATAAGAGACAGAGGTGGGACTGGTTTTTATGATATCAATCTCATCTTTTCCTTTACCAGGGGGGGTTACTTTAGGAGTGGATGGACACAGTAGTCTCTGAGACCGTCTCTATAGTAATTCTGTTGGAGTGTCTGCCTGTGTGTTGTGCCAGTGGGCAATGGGTGGCTGAGGATGTGAGTTCTGTTGAGTTACATTTAGAACAGTTTCAAGGGCAATATTTGCTCTCACTGTTTTCTGACCATTCTGAATAGAGAAGAGTCATGAGTTCAGTGTCTTCTACAGACAAAAAATAAATTAATTCATGAGAACTCTGCATGCTACCGTGTGGTTTTCTATATGCTTTGAAACAAACATGAAATAAATAGATGCTTAGTTATAACGGGAAGAACTGAGGGCTTTAGGTGTTAGTGCCAAGTGTGCCATTACTACCAATGTCTATGATCAAGTAACTTTTCCTTTGCAAATGGTTTATTAACCAGCAAAAAGGGCAGTGGTAAAACTGTGCATGCTTACATAAAAGGATTATCATGAGAATTAAATGAAATAAAACATGATAATGATAACAGCCAATATTTACTGGTGCTTATTATGGACTCATGCTTTTAAAAATCTTTGTCTCTAATTTAATTTTCATGATAAATGTATGAGAAAGTTAGCTATTGACATTTTATTTTACATGTGAGGCCCAGAGAAGTTAAGTAAAATACCTGAAGTCATATTTCTGATTAGTCATGAAGTCAGACCTAGAAGTCTTATTTCAGAGTTGAAATGCTTCACCTTTGAGCATTATTAGTTATAATCATCAAAATTTATAACATAATAGCTCTAGCTGGTTTGGCTCAGTGGGTGGAGCTTCAGCCTGAGGACTGTAGGGTTCCAGGTTCGATTCTGGTCAGGGAGGCATGACTGGATTGCGGGTTCTATCCCTAGGAGGGGGCATGCAGGAGGCAGATAAATGGTGCTTCTCTCTCATCATTGATGTTTCTATCTCTCTCCCTCTCCCTTCCTCTCTGAAATCAATAAAAATATATTTTTAAAAATTTATAACATAATAGTGTCACTATATCACACAAGTATATGTAAAAAAAAAACCCAGTCATTTCACATTTCCTACATTCACTGAGGACAGAGGCTATAACTGAAGCACATTAGATAAAAATGCTACTTGCTTTTTGCTAGAAGATCTATCTCTGGTCTCCTAGTCCAGTGCCCAAAAGTCCCTCCCCGTCCCTGCCCTTTATGTTCTGGAACAGTGCCACCAACTTCTTCCAACCATGGCTAACCACTGCCCGAGCTGTCACTGGAAGCACTTACCAGCATGGGAAGTCAGGATCAAGGCAAGCAGTCCCAGGAAAACAGTCATCCGAAGCACTGAGATGGCCATGGTTGCAGCTCTGGGTATTGGTGCAGATAAAGCGTTCCAGTGTACCTGTAGCCTTGCTCCACTTATAAGTCATTTGCAGGTGACATCACCTGCTATGGAATTTAGGCTATTGCACAAAATGTCTCCACAGCATGCTCCGGGATCTAATGAGCCCTGCCCAATCTTTCAAACCTCAAGTTTTTCATATGGGCCAAGAAAAGCCCTTTTTTGTTTTCCTAGTGTGTATTTATCAATGGCATTATAATAACTCTTTTGGAGGTAGTTCCTATGCCAGCATTAATACTTAGATG
Organism: Vespertilio murinus; assembly: GCA_963924515.1. Taxonomy (NCBI): domain Eukaryota; kingdom Metazoa; phylum Chordata; class Mammalia; order Chiroptera; family Vespertilionidae; genus Vespertilio; species Vespertilio murinus. Next base: position 21,819,031 of record OZ004708.1, on the reverse strand, counting down.
GGTATCAGGCAGAATTATTATTAGTCAGTGCCAAGAAGTAAGTATCCAATCAGATTGGTGAGGTGTCCTACTTTCATCCCTGCACACCCTGCTTTCCCCCCCCCCACCCCATGCTCTGAGCTAATTACTTATTCCCACATGGACATGCCCATTCATACCCCAGTACCTCTGTTCATGCTCTTTATTCCGCCCCCCCCCACTCATTCACCCCCCCGCCTTGAATATACATCAGCCTCCGGTTCAAATGCCACACTTCTCTATGAACCTTTATGGTGGCCCTTCCACCATACCCCAGAGAGTTAGTTGCTCTATTATCTGTCATATAAAACACATGCTTGGACTATTTTTGGAGAACTAAGTACTTTAATAGCTTCTTCTCTTTCAGCCCACGGATCTCTGAAGGGTCAGAATGATTTATTCAGTTCTGAATCCTGAAGGAACCTAATATTATGTTTGGCATTGGCCTTAGCTTTGAATTCCTTGGGAAACTTGCATGGCTTTTCGAAAAAGAACTAGGTGTCTCTCTCCTGTGCCTACTAGATAGATTATATGTCTCCACCAGTAGGCTGTAGGGTCCTCAAGGGCTAGATTGTCTTTTTCAGAGTTGAATGCACATTACTCGTAGCATATAACAAACAAATAATAACAATAAAATTACTGCACACACAAAAAATATTGTTTTTGAGATGCTTCTGTGTATTCCAGATGTAAAAATACTTCCTTTTAGATATAAACACTCAAGGGGATACAATTTGTTCAAGTCTAGATGCTGGTTATCCTGAGGGACGCTGTAAGTTCAGTTAATTGAGATGAGGACTTGGGGGTTCCTAAACTTGTATCTTGACCAAAAATTTTGTGACTGTAAGAGGGCTCTTTTAATAAAGGGTGAAATCACCTGAGGTCTGGGAAAAGGAGGCTTGTCTGGTAGGAAGTGTTTAGCAAGTTAGAGGGATGCCATCAGAGTCGCTTAGAATTGAGCACTGTGCTAGTAGCTAGTGCAGAAATAACATTCAAGTGTTCCCTAACTTATGGCTTTGCTTACCTGGGAAAGGGTAGAAATACCTCTTACTTTACACCAGCTTCGAGCCCTCAGGGTTTAACTCATTTTGTGGGGCATAGTTTTTTTTTTTTTTTTAATTTCCCGTAAGAACACTGTACAGGCAAGCAAAAGTTCTGGCTGGTGCAGCCTAGGAGAGAGGGCTGCTGGCTTCTCAAGGATATCAGTTAGGGGTGATCAGGCCAGCGAGAGGGAGCAAGCAGTTAAGGGTGAGATCAGGCTGGCATGGGGAAGTGAGCAGTTAGGGGTGAAGTCTGGCTGGAGTGTGCAGAGTCCTGAATCAGATGCTCTAGGTCTGGTGTCAAGAAAACAGCACCAATACCGAGGGGTAAGGGTATCCCTGTCAATACCACGACTCACTGGTGCCCTGACTAAATACCTACCAGCTTGACACTCAGTTTTCACTGCGGTATTCTCTTCTCATCCCTCCATTTACTTTGGCTTTAGATTTCAGCTAAAATGTCTCTTTTTTGGTGAAAATTTTGTGACTCACTAAGATCCCTGTGTTATAATCTTTTATATACTTTGTATTCTTCCTTATTTGGCACTTTGATGTCTCTCTTCCCAAGAGATGTCAAAACCCAGGGTGGGAGAACTCTATGTTCATGAAGACAGCTCTTGTTTCTAGGATAGTACCTCACACACACAAAATACCCAACAAATATTACTGAATAAAAGAATTATCAGTTATTAATAGTTATTAAATGACTGATACCACTCTAAGTCTCGGTTTCCTCATCTGTAAAGTTGGAGCATAGTGTTACTTCCTGCCTACTTTTCTGCACTATTTTAGGAACATAGGACATAACAGATACATTTTAAAGAACCTTTAATGTGTGCCACATTAGTAGAAGGTAAGAAGCTGTGGCTTATCCTCCATTAGCACAAGCAAGTGAATTTGATTTAAAGTAGAGAAACTAGATTAAGAAAGATGTTTTACCCAAGCTAGAGAGAAGTGAGGATCTTCTTCCCAAATGCCATTCCAGTTTGGTAAGAAGATATGAGAATGAAAGGAATATGGAATGCTTTAATTCCCATGGAAATTTCCATGTGTAAGTGAGTCACCAGAGTTCTTTCTTGGGTTAGTAAAGGATTACAGTCTGGGTTGGTAATTGCATAGGAATATTTTGAAGTGCAAGTTATGGTTAAAAGCATGGGTATTGAGATCAGACAGAACTGTGACAAACTCGTAGATAGAGATCAGATGGGGGGGTCTGGGTGGAGGAGTGAGGGATTGAGTAAAAAAGAAAAAATCAAGAAAAAACTCATGAATATGGACAACATTGTTGTGATTGTCGGTGGTAGAGGTGGTAAGAGGTGGTGGTGGAGGTATATGGGGAATGAATGGTGATGGGTGGAGACTTGACTTTGTGTAGTGAACACACAATGTATAGAATACGTGTTATAGAATTGTGTACCTTAAACTTGTATATTTTTGTTAATCAGTGTCACCCAGTAAATTCAACTAGAAAAAAACAACTGGGTTTGAATTTCAGATTTGCCACTTTCAAATTGTGTGACTCTGTGAAATATTTTCTAATTTCCTTATGCATTGAGTCTAATGTCCACATAACAGGAATAAGGGCATCTATCAGAGTTCTGAGAATTAGTTTTGAAAATACATGCCTTCATGTAATCCTTGGCAAAAAGAGAGTTGGAGATAGGGCTGCAGAATAAAATACAAGATGCCCAATTATATTTGAATTTCAGATAAAGAGTAATTTTTCACTATTACCAAATATTTCTCTTTATTTGCTGAATTGAGCAACCCTACCTGGAGAGGCCCTCATGAGTGTTTCCTTGCATTAGACCTCAGATAAGGAGTGAAGGCCAGGGAGGTCAAATGAATGACTGGACAATAGTGGGTGAAAAGTTGAAATTATATATGGAATGTGGAAGTTACTGAAGGGCCCAAGCTTATCTGTGATACTACATCTGAGGCATGTTCTCCCCCCTGTATTTCTCATGAGAATATCATTTGCTCCTCTCTTGATCTTGGTTTACTCTAGCTCAAGTTTCACGCCAGCTCTGGAAGAGGTGCATGTGGCTTCAGGAAGGTATCCCGTTTCCATGGTGGCATGTGCTGAGGAGTGGCCACAGTCTTTGTCACCCTGATCAACTTTCTACATATAGCTAATAACTTAGCCAATCCTCATGTCACTAAACAATTTATTAATTTCTTATTCAGTGGACATTTACTGAGCTTGCACTATTTGTCAGGTGCTTTGTGAGGCTCTGGGGGCAATATACAGATGATGTGTTATAGAATTATATACCTGAAGCCTATATAATTTTATTAACCAACTAAAGGCCTGGTACATGAAATTGGTTCACTGGGGCAGGGGGTGGAGTCCCCTCATCCTGGCCTGAACTTTCTCACAGTCCAGGAGCCCTCGGAGGATGTCCAACTGACAGCTTAGGCCTGATGGGAGTGGCCTAAGCCAGCAGGCAGACATCCTTAGTATAGCTGCAGAGGCAGGAGAGGCTCTCCCCAGCCGTGAGCCTGCATAGAACATCTGCCCCGTAATGGTCAATGTGTGTCATAGTGATGGGTTGTTCCTCCCTTTGATCTATTTGCATATTAGCCTTTTATTATATAGCATGCCACCCTAATAAAGTAAAATAAAATAATAATAAATTAAATAAAATAAAAAACAGCAGTTCCTGACCTTGCCTCTAATTTGGATGCAAACATGTAACCAAATAATTTTAATTAAATATGAGAACTGCTAGTGGAGTTACTGAACAGATTCCTTTGGGAGACAATCAGGGAATGGTTCACATTGGGGAGATAATCATGGAAGTATCATTTGTTTGGAACATTGAGAATTGGTTTAGCAGGTGTTCCCCATGTGAGCAAGGTGTGGAAAACACGCTTGAGGTAGGAGGAATGACATCTGCAAGGCACAGGCGTAGAAGAGTACAGCATATTTCTAGGAATGAACCCTCAAATTCTTGGGTATTGATATTAGAAATAAAAATTATGGCACGATAATTGAATCTTGGAAGTTGTTTTAATTAATTAACCTGCTAGGAAGAGATAACGAAAAAATCTATCTGAACCAGGGGGTAATCAAAACAAAATAAAGCAATTATCTTGCATGCTATTAGGCATCCTGCTTTCTGTATATCTTGATTGAATAGCTCAATTCAGTTTAGAAAGAATAATTCTCACTTTTGGAACCTCTCCCATGTGAAAACGTGTACATTTCTCACAATTACCTACCCAAAATATAGGTCAGAATGGGTTTAATTGTCCTCATTTTGTAAATTATTACAGAGAAAAATCAAAAGCAATCTAACAGCAACAATAACAAAAACAAGTGTGGACATTTTAATTCCCTAATATAATGTCACTCCACTATTAGGGAACAGAGCTTAGACTTGAACTCAATTCTATCTGATGCTAAAACCAGTGATAAGGATGTATTTAATGAGGTAGCAGTCTGAAACACAGGAACCTGGTTACACCTCATATACTTATTTATTCATTCCTGCATTTACTCATTTGCCAAAACATAGTTTGTGACTTATACTCAAAGAGAGGACTTCACATGAGCTATAGAATTAGGAGTCATCAATGAGAAATAAAGCCACAGGAGTAGATGAGACTAGTCAAGGATAGTGGGTAGAATTAGAAGAATTAAGGAGGAGTTTGAGAAACTCCAACATTTAAGGACGCTGTAAAGCAAGAGAAGCCCTGTAGAAGCTTAGAAAAAGCTATCGGGAAGATAGCAGGAAAAATAAGAATATTTAGATACTACAGAAATCAAGGGAAGAGCTTTATGGGGTGGGGGATCTGATCTTCTTTGTCAGATGCTGCTCAGAGATCAAGGAAGGTCAGGATTGTGATGTTACTAATCTAGCAACGAAGAGGTGTTTAGTCACTCTCAGGAGTGTTAGTGTCATGTTGTGCCATGGTGTGGTGGTGATAAGCCTCATTAGATGGTGAGTCAACACAGGAGATTCCATGGGAATAAATATCTCTCAGGGCTGATTGCCTTATCTGTGAAACACAAGTGTTGACAACCCCTCTCTACTTCAGATATATATGAAATGTAAAGGCCTCTAACGTAAGGCTGAAGGTGATAGAGTTATGATCTTGACATACAGAGGAAAAATCATATTATGCTCTTGCTAATTCTGTTTCTTCCATCATAAATGTCCTGGTTAACCCATCATTGCATGTTACAAAATTTTTTAAAATGTAAAGTCTCATATGATTGGAAAGGCTAAAATCAGGGTTGCAATTGTTAAAAGATTTAATTCAACTTCTCATCATTCGCTTAGAGCCTATTATATAGTCCTGCTAAGTGTGCATGCACAAGCCTCTTTTATACTCTAAAGATGGGCAGTTCTCAGAACAATTTAGTGGGTGCTGCATGGTATAGGCTTTGAAGTGAGACAGGACTAGGTTTAGATGCTTCTTTTCCATTGATAGCTTGGCCAAGGGACTTAATCTTTCTGAATCTCAGTTTTCTTATCTGTAAAACCAAAATTATAATACCTCGCACAGCCTCTGGTACAGATAATATGTTTAAAAACTGAGTGATTGTTAAGAAAACACACTGTTTTCTTTTTCACAGAGTTGACTAGTGGAATAGTTCTTACTTGTTTTAGTCTAAAATGTTTTCCTGTAATCCCCATATATTGGCCCTTGTTTTTGCCCTTGGACCTGAGCAGCAAGTTGAGTCCCCTTTTCCCTAACAGCTCTTCTATCATTAAATTTTATCTACTCCATAGTAAACATCTCAATTTCTTTAAACTTTCCTCACAGGCCATGTCTTAAAAGCCCTTCTCCATCATTATTGCTATATTTTGAATTTGAGGAAGCACCAAGCAAAGATTTGAGGTGGAACCTTATGGGATATGTCCAGAGATAGTGAAGGGATAAGCTGCTGTGAGGCTATGGGATGGGAAGTGTTTGAAATTAAGCTTGAGTTAGGTGAGATCAAGGAGAGGCTTGGGTGCCTTTTTAAGGGATGAATTCTATTCAGTTGACAACAGTGATTCCTTAGTGTTTTTGTAGTGAGTGTGAGCCACCATCAGATAGTCATTTGGCATGTTATTCTAGAAGTGGTATAAGTGGTTGACATAAGGGAAGAGAGATAAAGAAAAAAGGCAACGACCCTGAGTGTGAAATGAGAACCAATACTAACAGTGGCGTGACCAGGATGAGATTCATGTAAGGTCTATATAAGCAATTCATAGGACCATTATAACTTTATCTGATTCTTTCAGTATCAAGTATGGACACACTTGTCCATTTTTAAAAATATATATATATTTTATTGATATTTTACAGAGAGGGAGGGAGAGAGATAGAGAGCTAGAAACGTCAATGAGAGAGAAACATCGACCAGTTGCCTCTTGCACACCCCCCACCAGGGGTGTGCCCACAACCAATGTACATGCCCTTGACCGGAATCCAACCTGGGACCCTTCAGTCCACAGACTGATGCTCTACCACTGAGCCAAACCGGTTTCGGCTACTAGTCCATTTTTTAAAAACAGATACTTACTAATATTATTTAGTTTTACAAAACATTATTTTAAAATGCCAAGAATAAGAAAATAGAAATAAAGAAAGCATTGGAGAAGTTTATCATGTGTAGTGTGATAAAAATCTTCATAGAACAGGAGATATTTAAACTTGACTTATAGGGATAGGTATGTTTCAACTACTTCAGAAGAGACAATAAGGCACTCCATATGAAAATGGCAAAGTAATCAAAGGAAGGTGGAAAGAAAACTGCAGGCTAATATCCCTGATGAACATAGCAGGGAGTAGCGTGGTGGGTGCCAGGGCCTGGAGGTAAAGGAAATGGGGAGATAGTGGTCAAGGTCTATAAAGTTTTATTTATGCCCAATGAAAAGTTCTGGAGATCTGATGTACAGTCCCGGAACTTGTTAACAATACTGTATAATACATGTGAAATTTGATGATTCAGTAGAACTTAATTATTCTCACCACACACTAAAATGATTATAAATGTGTGAGATGATGGATATGTTATTTAGCTAGATTATGTGATCATTTCACAATGTATCTGTATATGAACTCATTAAGTTGTATACCTTGGGGAAAACACAGTTACACAAAAAAAGTAATGGCTTTTAACTATTAAGGAAAGATTAATGAAAAACTTAATACAATACATATATACTGTCATAAAAGAGTATTAAAATACAAACCATGGCTATGTAGCTCAGATTTATTATTTACTCCTACTCTTCAAACTACTCATGTGACCTAACAATTAAACACATAAACAAATTTTTAAAAGAATTAAAAACTCATATCAAACAAGTAAAGAACTAAGAACTTTAACACTAGAGATCCTTGGATTAGTATGAAAACAATAAACTTTCTACTTAGAAGAAAAACTGTTGCCTTTTTATATTATGTAAACTTTTTTTTTATTTTAAAAGTTAGTTCAAAACATTATGAACAAAATTGTCATTTCACCCTCATTAAATCAGTCATGTTCTTAATTGCTGGCTAGTAATGGCTAACAAGAATTTTAAAAAATGATAAAAAACTAAGAATCCAAAGAAATTCTTGTGGAATTTGCCAATGAGATCATTAAGGTTTTTCTCCACATCTATACTAATAAAAGGGTAATATGTTAATTAGACTGGGTGAACTGGCCATCTTCTCGATGTCTGACTTTCTTATGGACAAAGCCATGATGGTGGGGGCCGAGGCAGAGGCAGTTAGGGGTGAGATTAGGCTGGCAGGCGGGTTAGGGGCGATCAGACCTGCAGGGGAAGGCAGCTGGGAGTGATCAGGCCAGCAGGGGAAGGCAGTTGGGGGTGAGATCAGGCCAGCAAGGAAGGGCCATTGGGGGTGACAAGCCCACAGGGGGGGAGGGCAAGTTAGGGGCATTAGGAAGGCAGGCAGGTAAGTGATTAGGAGCCAGTGGTCCTGGATTGTGAGAGGAATGTCCGACTACCAATCTAGGCCAAATCCCACAGGCCTAAACTAGCAGTTGGACATCCCCTGAGGGTCCCAGATTGGAGAGGGTGCAGACTAGGCTGAGGGACATAGCTGCCTCTCCCCTCCCCGCCGCACTGTGCATGAATTTTGTGCACTGGACCTCTAGGATAATATAAGCATTAATGGCTAATAAAGCTTATTTTGAATCAAGACAATGTAAAATAATAAAACACATTCTTTTTATTAAAAGTTACATGTTACTTTCTATAGAAATAATAGTAATGACCATTCTGCAAAACCAGGAACATTTGGGGTATACCATATTTTTCGGACCATAAGACGCACTTTTTCTTGACCAAATATGCAGTCCCCAGGGACACGGAAGGTCCTGGCGGACCCGCTGCCGCTCTGCAACTCGGACCATAAGACGCAGGCACTTTTCCTCCCACTATTTGGTGAAGAAAAGGTGCGTCTTATGGTCCGAAAAATACGGTAATTTTAGAATTATCTTGTCATCTCTTTGTCTCTTCCTTTGCACCTTGTTTCTTCTTTTCCCCTGAAGACCTTCTCCTTCATCCTCTACTCTCTCCTTGTCAGGATACTCATCATAATATGCATCTTGAGATTCTTCTTCTTCTTCTTCTTCTTCTTCTTCTTCTTCTTCTTCTTCTTCTTCTTCTTCTTCTTCTTTTTTACTGAATGTGAGAAATCTACTTCCTCTGCTTCCTTTCCCAATTCTGAACTTGCTTAATCTGACCCTCATGCTTCTCCTCTTTCTCATGTTCTCTGGATGGATCAGCCACCTCTTCCTCGTTGTCTTTATTATTTTTGTTTCCATCTTCATCCTCTTCCTATTTAGAATTGATGTTTATTATTTTTCTTACCAAAACTCACTATGTATGCTTTGATGCAGCAGATAAAAAATATTTTCCTAGCCTTTAGGATCATGATTCCATAGTTCAGTAAGTCACAAATTTTCTAATATTTTGCATAATATCTACTGAATTGAATGCTTGAATTCTGGTTCAATTTAATTCTGCTTTAGCCATATTTTGAAATACTAGTTCTTTAAAATAATTAATCATGCTTTCAACTTCCCAATTAATGATGGCAGTAGTTAAGGACCAATTTTGTCACTCAGTCTTCTTTACTCCTTCCTCTTTTACTACCATGAATTATATTTCTTCTGTCTTTCCTCTCACACCATTTCTTATTCCAAGATTTGCAAGAGAATTGGAAATGAATGAAAAGGAAGATGACTATACTGCTCACTACCAAAGAAAACTGTAGAGATTAAAGAACAGGAAAGGAATCCAAAAAGGTAGAATGCTAACTTTTCTTTCCCTTCCTCATTCATACACACTCATAGTTCCATTCCCTTCAACAGTAGTTCAGAGACTGAATGATTTGTTAAGAAATATAATCATAAATATAATTTTGGAATATTAATCTAATGGTCATGTGTGAATATTGGACTAGAGAGAAGAAAAATAAGACTCAAGAAATTAATTAAGAATTATCTTATTAACCCTGGCAATAAAAAAAATGAAAAATTAAACAGCAATCTTGTCAGTGGAAAATGAGCAGAGGACATGACTAGTGGTATCATGAAGCCAGGATTTGTTAGACTTGATTTTGGGCCTGGGTGATTAGCAGCAGAGCCATGGTGATGTCATCATAGAAAGGAATTAAAGGAGGAAGATGAGGGGAAAGTTGTGAAGTTTTAGTTGGACACTTACTGACATTGAAGGGTGGAGTTTCTGCATAGCTAGATGGCAAGTGGAACTAGAGGAATGGAATTGAGAGCAAGTCACAAAAATAGGATGGCTAAACCTCTGAACAGATAGAACACTTTGGATTACAAATTAAAAAAAAAATTCTAAGGTGAGATACTGAAGAATGAATCTGACAAGAACTGGTAAAATAATTTGCAAGGAAAATCCTTGGAGTGAATTATCTAGAGGCTGAAAAAGAAGACAATTTATTTATTTATTTATTTATTTAAATCTTTTTTTTTAATTTTTATTTTATTAAGGTATTTTCTGTGTACATAGTTTACCATTGCCCCCCCTCCCCTCCCAGTTATGCCCTCCCTCTCCTCCCATTTATGCCCTCCCTCCCCAGAGTTCTGTGTTCATTGGTTGTACTTATGTTCATGCATACCAGTCCCTCGGTTGTTCTCCTATCTCCCCCCAGGTCTTCTTCCCCTCCCCACTGTCATTTGACAATCTGCATGTTTTATGGTGACCATCTCAGGACCCCATGAATAAAATCTGTTCCTCATTTGTCAGTCTGCTTGTTTTATGGTGACTATCTCAGGACCATATGAATAGAGTCTGCTCCTCCTCTGGTTTTCACCACTCCTTCCCCTGGGTCCTACTGCTTCCCCTGGGACACATGGGTCGCCCGGGGTTCACTGCACCCTGGGACACTCGGCTCATCCGGGGCTCTCGGCCCCCAGGGACACTCGGCTCACCCGGGGCACTCGGCCCCCTGGGACACTCGGCTCACCCCGGGCACTCGGCCCCCTGGGACACACGGCTCACCCGGGACAAGCTTCCCCTTTGGGGGATACGGCTTACCCGGGGCACATGGCCCCCTGGGACACTCGGCTCACCCGGGGCACTCAGCCCCCTGGGACACTCGGTTTACCCCGTAGCACTCGGCCCCCTGGGACACTCGGCTCACCCGGGGCACTCGGCCCCATGGGACATTCAGCTCACCAGGGGCACTCGGCCCAGTGGGAAGAAGACAATTTAAAGGAGTAAGGGATACCTATCTTTTAAAAGAAAGGAATGAAACTGTTTGAACGGATGCTGAGAGCCCAGGCAAAATAAGACAAAGGAAGACACACTTCTTTTCCCTGGACAGGAGTGTGATCTAGTTCTAGGTAAAATATGCAGGCAGAAAATAAAAGGTACACCACCTATTTATTCTCTCTTTATTTTCTTGACATTTGTTCCACTGTGGGTAAAAGAGGAGGTTGAAATGAGGGTGGCCTGGTCTCTACAGAGTCAAGTGCACTAGATAGTATCAACTTGTCCTAAAACCACCCTCTGCTTTTTTTCTACTCTGCTGTGTGCCCTTTGAGGTTGGATTGTATCAGGGCTTCCCTGACTCCTGTTTTCCAGTTGGCTTTGCCTAATGGTGCTAAGTGGTCGGAAATCACCGAGCAGCAGGAAAGTATTAAGGGGTATTTTCGCCTCACTTCCTTGCATGCTACATCATTTCCTGTTGGCTATGTCACTTCCTGGTGCCTTCTGTGTAGCAGTAAGCAGTGGGATTTTGGCCTAATTTTAGCTCAGAATAGTGATATGAGAGCATCAAAAAGTGGCCTAAAAGAGAGCACTTTGTGATATCTGGGCTTTGTCTTTTTAACTTGATCACCTAAGTTTTCCCTTTAAAGCTCTGGCATTATATGATTGTGAAATTGTGCTTTGCTATTCAAAGTATAGTCTGGGGAATCACCTTCCTTACCACCAACACACAGAATTAGAATCTACAGTTTCAAAAAATAACCAGTCGATTTATATGTACATTAGGATTTGAATAAATACTGAGATAATGCACAATCATAGTTACTTACCAGTTGTATGAATTTGTGATAAATTACAGTTATTTTCTGAATATCAAGTTTCTGATCTGAAAATTATAATAATAATCTTAGGGTTGTCACGAAGAGTCAACAAGACAAACTCATTCTGTATTGTAACACCTGTTCAATAAACCAGATACTTTAAATGTGACAAGCTAAATGTTAAATAGTTAAAAAAAAAAAAAGTAGAGTCCATGGACACATGAAGCTTACATTGTTTTTGAGTCCTGTGGACCAAGGTTGTTCCTGTTCAGGACTGTGACAACATGGTGTTATGGATTGATAATTTGTATCAAAGGTGAGAGTACATGGATTTCAGCTTTCCCTCTTTTATTTATTTTTTCCAGCTTTATTGAAGAGAAATTGACAAATAAAATTTTATCTATTTAAAGTGTAAAACATGATTATACACACACACACACACACACACATAATTATTACTACCATTAAGTTAATTAATGCTTCTGTTACCTCACATAGTTAATGCTTTTCCATAGTGAAAATGCTTAGGAGCTGCTCACAGAAAATTGAAGTAATCAGTGCCATATTTTTAACTAAAGTCATCAAGCTGTACATCAGACATATCAAATTCAGAGGCTAACATGGGCCAAATAAACTAGGCATGCGGCCCACGGGCCATGAGTTTGACAAGCTTGCTGTACATTAAATCCTCAGATCTTGTTCATTACTTAAAGTTTGTATCCTTTGATCTCCATCTTCCCAATTTCATCTCTCTCTAGCTCCCAGCAACCATCATTCTACTCTCTGTTTGTTTGTTTTCTTGCTTTAAATTCCACATAAAAATGATGCTTGGCAATATTGGTTTCTCTCTGTCTGGCTTATTTTACTTAGCATAATGCCCTCCAGACTCATCTATGTTGTCACAAATCAGTTCTTCTTTTTTTTAAATGTACATTGTAAGACCTTAAGCAAGTCATTTCAGCTTTCTGAACATTGCAAATCAAATCTTAAGAATATTGGGCTACATTAGCTATCTGAACTCCATAAAACACTAAGTATATGCACTTCTCTCTGGAGGGAATAAAAAAGATAGCTGTGGCCAAATAAGTAGGAAAACTTATTTCCTTACTAATGGCCCGGTGCATGGATTCATGCACATTGAAAGGAAATTAATTAGAAGAAATGTTTTAATATCACTATTTGCCCTTTCTCTATAATAGAGGTGTCAACCAAATTCATGATTGACAATGACAGATCAAAACACATACGTGCAATTGGTGCTAGTGAGAGTTTTATATATATCACACTTTAGGTAATTATCAGAAACACAGCAGTAAATATCAACACAAAGCAGATTATTATTGTAGGTCATGCAGGGAGAACAAAGGGTAAAATATTTATCTGCAGCAGTGTTTGACTATATTCTGCACAGTGAGCAAACCTTAAATCGTTTTCAAGGTCCACCATTTCTTATTTTCAGTTGGGTCAAGTTTCTAAACTTTCTAAATATCTGTTTCCTGGCTAATGAAAAGAAAATAGGATTCTATTGAGTCTCCTATCTCCAGGACTTCTGTGAGAATCAAATGAGATGAGGCATGGGAATATGCTTCACAGGCATGGGAATATGCTTCATAAAATGTTTCCACCTGGCTATAAAGCAAGTCGTGTTCCTGGGCTGAAGAAACTGCAAGGAGGCAAGTCACTAGTGAAATGAAGCTGGACATTACTATGTGACATCATTACCTGGTGCCCAAAGTGACTATTTTCAGGCTGGACTGGGCAGTGAGCTGCATTTTGTACCATGTGGTCTCCACAGCGTTGGCTGTGATTTGGTGGGCTGTCACTCTAGGGTGGTGGTGGGGCCTGTGTTCCACTTGGGGGAAGTCGAGTGTTGCTTTGTCCATGACAGGTCTGCAATGCCATTTATTTGTTAATGGCCAGTGTGTGTTATGGCAACTCTTGCTTTGAGTATCTGCCCCTTGGTAGTCAGTGTGTATTACAGCAACCAGTCAGATGGTCAGAGGGACACTGAGTATATTAGCCTAATATATATATATATATATATATATATATATATATATATATATATATATATATATATATTAGGATGCCACAGTACCCTTTTACCATGTTCAAGGTTTAAAGAAGTACCAAGTAAAACACTTTAATTTAGTATAATTGAGCATTTATGACACTTATTAATAAAGATTTCTTTTTTCTTTCCCTTCCTTCCTGTCACAATAATTTGGGGACACACATTTTCTTTCTGAGGCCATTTATAGATATGATCATTTGTGAATCTTTTTTTTTTAAAAATATGAAATGCTTCACAAATTTGCATGTCATCCTTGCATGGGGCCATGCTAATCTTCTCTTTATTATTCAGATTGTAGTATATGTGCTGCTGAAGCAAGCAGTGTGTGTCTATTTTAGAAAGGCAGGGGGGAAGGAGGGTTCTGCCAAGGGAAGTCTGAGCTGCTGGTCAGGACGACTCCCTGGGTTTGCCAAGAGGAAGCCTCGCATTTTAATAAAAGGGCAGGGGATTGGGAGCATACAGTCCTTAGGAGTTGTCTGACATTGAGCAAGTCTCTGGCTCTCAGTTTCTATGTCTACATCAGGGTGTGGGGATCAGCCTGGTGACTCTATCATGATCTGGAATGCTAGGGTTAGGTTTGAGCTGTGTAGAAACCTAATATTGCAAATGCCTACTTCCATTGGGTGAATAAAGAGCCCCATTTGGCACCCAGGAAATCCAGAGGTGAACTGGAATGCTCTTGATGTTTGACCTGGAAACGGTATTTTCCCCAGTGAAAGTTGTGCTTCCTCTCCCCACGTAAGAATTTTTGGAGAGTCCTACATTTGGCCTACAGAGAACCTGCTGACAGCTTAAGTGCCCAAACCTGTTCCACTTGCTGAGAATGTGGGTTTCAGAAATATGGCCTCAATCCAGAACAAAGTCCAAAGCTCGTCTCAACAGGTATTTTGAAGTTGACTCCTCTTCTACATCAAGTCCCCAAACGTTGAATGTGAAGGAAAGAAGCATTTATTAAGTTCTATTTCCTGAAATTTACTTTCCTGTATACTAACAAATGGAAACTGCATAAGGGAGTGTTTCCTGATTTAGTGCAGTGGAAAAGGAAGAGGATGGTGACGCACTAGCAATTTCAGACAGGCGATTGATTTAACAGATGAGAGGGAGTAGGCAAGGAGAAAAGGGTAACAGAGGAAAGGTTTGTGTCCATTAAAGGAGAAGTGCTTCTATCTACTTAGATTTGAGACAGGCTCAGGTGCAAGTCCCACTTATCAGGGAAGCACAATGCGGTTTGTAAGAACATGGCCTCTAAGGAAGACAAACCCACGTCTGAGCCTGCTGGAGGAGATCGTGAGAGGATGTGACTCCTAGTTGACCCTTGAGCTGGATCCAAGCATTCTGAGACTCCTCAGCCCTCCTCTGTCCTCTACATGTACAGTGTGCCCACCATTCCCACTCTAAGACCATTTTCAAAGATAGGTCCTTGAGAGTAATGTGTTGTTGAGACTAAAGAGTATACATGACTGAACTCTGCTCAAGGCTTCTACGGAAGGAAACTTTTAAGATTCCGATGGGCAGGTGCAGAAATCTCCTGTCTTGTCTTAAGACAAGCCCTATTTAGAAGTTCCTTTGCTTATTAAAACTGCCACCTACCAATCTAGAGAGGTCTCTTCCTTTCATAGGGATTTTCATATTTTGATAATTCAACAAGAGGTTTTGAAATAATGGTACTGTGGAAAAATAATTCATCTGATCTGTGTTCAAATACTACTTCTGTGACTTGGCCAGTGTGAGAAAGTCTGAAACCTTACAAGATTATGGAGATCAAATGAATGTCCAACACATTGTCTATGCTTTATATCATCCTTAAATAACAATAGCTATTATCATTGCTAATGAAAGATATTGGAGTTCTAATATATAAACAGATGAAAAGGATGATAAATATAGGACCGAAGTGGGAAATAACTTGTCCAGTTATTTTGAAAGTAGGGAATGGATCCAAGGCCTCCAAGCTCCAAGCCAAATGCTTTTGTCTCTTCATACTCAGCAATCTTCGTGAAGTAGTACTTGAAGCACATTTGTCCACTAGAGGAGTATGGTGACAAGAGTCAGGGAGCCCTGTGGACTTGCAGTTGGAGATGGAGTTAAAATCCTGCTTTGCCGAATACTGACTGTGTGACCTTGAGAAAGCCAGGCCATGTCTATGAGCCTCCCTTCCCCCATCCTTTAAAATGGTGATAATGACTCTTGCTTGCTTCGAGGTTGTAAAGTTCAAATGAGATGCAAACAAAGTTCAAATGAGATGTAAGGAGTGGCAGGTGTATAAGGGATTTGTTTTATGTTGTTTACTTACGGGTGGCAGGGGGCATAATCTATAATAAAAGGGTGCTAATTAGGATGGATATCCATCTAGACCAGCCGTGGGCAAACTATGGCCCACGAGCCGGATCCGGCCTGTTTGGCTGTTCTATCCGGCCTCTGCGGAGCCGAAAGAGTGGGCCGTACTCTTTTATGTAATGATGTTTACTTTGAATTTATATTAGTTCACACAAACACTCCATACATGCTTTTGTTCTGGCCCTCCGGTCCAGTTTAAGAACCCATTGTGGCCCTTGAGTCAAAAAGTTTGCCCACCCCTGATCTAGACAAAGGCACAGCAAATACCAGGCCTGGAGCCCAGGAAGCCATGATTTCAGGCAATTGTGAGCCCTGGTGGCGGCCCAAGGCTCATGGCATCTGTGGGCTCAGGCGGCCGTGAGCCCAGACAGCTGCAAGGACCAGTGCTCAGGCCACGCAGCTGCCATGGCCAGCAGTGGCAGCAGCAGTGAGGTGATGGGGGCCGTGCCTACTGAGGGCTCCTGGACTGTGAGAGGGGGCAGGCTGAGCTGAGGGACCTCCGCTCCAGTGCATGAATTTTTATGCACCAGGCCTCCGGTCTATATAATAAAAGCCTAAGTGACCTTTACAGCAGAATGATGACCAGTCACTATGATGCACACTGACCACCAGGGGGCAGATACTCAATGAAGGAATTGCCCACTGGTGGTCAGTGTGCTCCCACAGGGGGAGCACTGCTCAGCCAGTAAAGCTGGGCTCATTGCTGGCAAGCGCAGCTGCCATGGCAGGAGCCTCGCCTGACTCTGCAGTAGCACTACTGAGTGGTGGCTGCAGGTGCAATGGGTCGGAATGAACGCAAGCAGTGCGGCATGCAGCCCTGATTCAGGCTCCTCCCTGGCCACCTACCACTTGGCACACTGCAATATCCCCTGTGGGGTCCCCGACTGTGAGAAGGATATCTGACTGCCAGCTTAGGCTGATTCTGGTGCTGTTCTCTGTAGAAGGTAGTCTGAACAACTCAGTGACTCAGGGAACTGCAGGGAACTTAAAGGTAAGCCTGCCTCTGCACTTGACTCACCCACTTGATGGTGTTCTCAGGACACACTGTGGTGGCCCAGCCGGTGCATGTGCTGTAGATGCTGAAGCTCAAGCAGCAGTCCCTGCAGCTACAGAAGGCTATCCAGCCACAAGCCAGCAGTTGGATATCCCCCCGAAGGGTCCTAGGCTGTGAAAAGGCACAGGCTGGGCTGAGAGGCGTGAATTTTGTGTACCATGCCTCTAGTTTACTTAATATTGGTTTATTGATGTAAAATGACCTACATGACTGGCTCTGCTTTGGGACAGGGGAATAATTGTTCATTCACCCAAGGTGGGTGGATGTGTGTGGGTGCTGGTAAGGAGTGTTATTGTACCAGAATTAACCTGAGAACTTTAGCCTGCCCAAGTTCTTTGTGCATCCATCTTCAAAGAAGTCACTCTCCAATGGTGATTCATAGTGATTCATGTCTTGAATCTCTTGGAAAACATCATTAGAGACGTATTTCATACTCAATTCTTCTACAGTTCTTTTTCCTGCCCCTCCCTATCTTCATACCTCTTACACTGTATAGCCAGCCCAAGACTTAATGTTAAACATTCATTATTTTGTTGATGGTTTCCTTTGCTGTGCAAAAGCTTTTTATTCTAAAATATTTTTCCCCCTCTGGATCTATTTTGGTTCATCATTTTATGTTGTTCATTATATTACACAAATGAGTAAGATCATGTGATATTTATCTTTCTCTGAGTGGCTTATTTAGCTCAGCATAATGTTCTCTAGGTCCATCCATGCTGTCGCAAATGGCAAAAGTTCCTTTTTTTTTATTTACAGCAGCATAGTATTCCACTGTATAGATACCATAGTTTTTTAATCCACTCATCTGCTGATGGGCACTTAGGCTGTTTGAAAATCTTAGCTATTGTAAATTGTGCTGTTAACAAACATAAGGGTGCATGTATCCTCTCTGATAGGCCTTTCTGATTTCTTGGGATCTATTCCTTGAAGTGGCGTTACTGGGTCAAATGGGATTTCCATTTTTAATTTTTTTGAGGAAAGTCCATACTGCTTTCCACAGTGGCTGCACCAGTCTGCATTCCCACTAGCAATGTAAGAGGTTTCCTTTTTCTCCACATCCTCGCCAGCACTGGTCATTTGTTGATTTGTTGATGATAGCCATTTTGACAGGTGTGAGATGGTACCTCATTGTAAATTTGACTTGCATCTCTCAGATGATTAGTGACTTTGAGCATGTTTTCATGTGTCTCTTGGTTTTCTGGATGTCCTTTTTAGAAAAGTGTCTATTTAGATCCTTTGCCCATTTTTTGACTGGATTGTTTATCTTCCTTTTGTTAAATTGTATGTGTTCCCTGCAAATTTTGGAGATTAAACCCTTACCAGAGATAACATTGGCAAATATGGTCTCCCATGCAGTGGCCTCCTTATTGTTTTGTTGATGGTTTCTTTTGCTGTGCATAAGCCTTTTGTTTTGATGTAGGCTATTTGTTTATTTTCTCCTTAGTTTCCATTGCCCCAGGAGTTGTATTTATAAAGATATTGTTACAATATGTCTGAAATATTGCTGCCTATGGAGTCTTCAAATATTCTTACGGTTTCCTGTCTTATGTTTAAGTCCTTTATTCATTTTGAGTTTAGTTTTGTATATGGTGTATGATGGTGGTCTAGTTTCATTCTTTTTGCATGTATCTGTCCAATTTTCCCAACACCATTTATTGAAGGGACTACCTTGACTCCATTGTATGCTTTTGCCTTCCTTTTGTCAAATATTTATTGAGCATAATGGGTTGGATCGACTTCTGGGTTCTCTGTTCTGTTCTATTGGTCTATATGTTTGTTCTTATGTCAATATCAGACAGTTTTGAGAACAGTGGCTTTGTAATATAGCTTGATATCTGCTATTGTAATCCATCCACCTTCATTCTTCTTTCTCAGGATTGCTGCAGCTATTCAGGGTCTTTTTTCATTCCATATGAATTTTTGGAGAGTTTTTTCTAGGTCTATGAAATATTTCATTGGTATCTGAATGGGGATTGCATTGAATCTATAGATTGTTTTGGGTAGTATGAACACTTTACTGATGTTGATTCTACCAGTTCATAAATACGGTATATTTTTCCATTTGTTAATGTCTTCCTCTATCTCTCTTTTCAATGTCCTGTAGTTTTTAATGTCTTCCTCTATCTCTCTTTTCAATGTCCTGTACTTTTACTTCCATAATTAAGTTTATTCCTAGGTATCTTAACTTTTTTGTTGCAATGGTAAATGGGATTGTTTTTTAAATTTCTCTTTTTGTGAGTTCATTATTGGTTTATAAAAAAAATCATAGATTTCTGGGTGTTAATTTTGTTTCTGCTACATTGCTGAATTCATTTATTAAATCTAGTAGTTTTTTGATGGCATCTTTGGGGTTTTTCTATGTACAATATCATGTCATCTGTGAATAATGAGTTTTACTTCTTCTTTTCCAATTTGGATGCCTTTTTTTTTTCTTGTCTGTTCACCATGGCTACCACTTCTAGTACTATGTTGAACAGGAGTGGTGAAAGTGGTTATCCCTGACTTGTACCTGTTCTTAGGGGAAATGGTTTTAGTTTTTGCCTACTGAGTATGATGTTGACTGTAGGTTTGTCATATATGACCTTTATCATATTGAGATATGCTCCCTCTGTTCCCACTTTGCTGAGAGTTCATATCAAAAATAGGTGTTGGATTTTATCTAATGATTTTTCTGCATCTATCAATATGATAATGTGATTTTTGTCTTTCAATTTGTCTATGTGGTATATCATGTTTATTAATTTGTGAATATTTTACCAGTCTTGCATCCCTGGAATAAATCCAACTTGATCATGGTGTATGATCTTTTTAATACATTGTTGGATGTGATTTGCCAATATTTTGTTGAGGATTTTAGCATCTATTTTTCATTAGGGATATTGGCTTGTAATTATCTTTCTTTGTAGTGTCTTAATCTGATTTTCAGAATTAGTATAATGCTAGCCTCAAAAAGAGTTTAAAAGTGTTCTTTCCACTTGGATTTTCTGAAATGGCTTGAGGAGTACAGGTATTCTTTGAAAGTTTGGCAAACTCCCCTGTAAAGCCATCTGGACCTGGGTATGTTTGTGTGTGGGGGGAGAGGGGGAATTTTTGATTATTGCTTCTATTTCACCAGTTATTATTGGCCTATTGAGGTTTTTTTACTCTTCCTGATTTAGTTTTGGGAGATTGTATTTTTCTAGAAATTTGTTTAGTTCATCCACATTTTCCAGCTTGATGGCATATAGTTGTTCATAGTATTTGCTTACAATCCCTTCTATTTCTGTGGTGTCAGTGATTATTCCTCCACTTTCATTTCTAATTTTATTTATTTGGGTCATCTTTGTTTGTTCTTGATGAGCCTGGCTAATAGTTTATCATTTTTGTTTATCCTTTCAAAGAATCAGCTCTTGGTTTCATTGATTTAAAAAAAAATATTTGTTTGTTAATATATTTTATTGATTTTTTTTTACAGAGAAGAAGGAAGAGGGATAGAGAGTTAGAATCATCGATGAGAGAGAAACATTGATCAGTTTCCTCCTCCACACCCTTTACTGGGGATATGCCTGCAACCAACATACATGCCCTTGACCAGAATCAAACCTGGGACCTTTCAGTCCGCAGGCTGATGCTCTATCCACTGAATCAAACTGGTTTTGGCTGTCTTTGTATTTGTTATTATTTTTTAGTCTCTGTGTTATTTATTTCTGCTCTAATGTTTATTATTTCCTTCCTTCTACTTACTCTGGGCATTTCTTGCTGTTTTCTTTCTAGTTCTTTAAGTTATAGGATTAAATAGTTTATGCTGATTTTTCTTATTTTTTGAGGTATGCCTGTAGTACTATGAGCTTCCCTCTCAGGACCACTTTTGCTATGTCCCAGATATTTTGGGTTTTTATGTGTTCATTTTCATTTGTTTCCAGGAAATTTTTTATTTCTTTCTTGATCTCTTTGGTTACCCATTAATTTTTTAATAACATACAATTTAGCCTCTATGTGTTTGAATGTTTCTGGGTGTTTTTACTATACTTGATTTCTAATTTCATATGCAAAAGCTGCCTCATGCATCTTGGGTGGGGTTGTAAATTGTATGAGGTGGGATCTTAGAGGATCACCGGGGCAGAGCAAACAGAAATGCTGACACTCAGCCCTGCGATCAACCAGGGAGGTCCCAACATAGGAACAATAATCCCTAAAAGCATCGCTGTCTGGGAGAAAGCCGCCCTTGAGTTCTGCCCTGATGCCAGATAATCCATTTCCTCCTCATATGTGTCTGTTTTCCCCATAGCCTCACCCTGGTGCTGGAGCTCAGAGGAAACTGGACCTTGTAAGTTAAGTTTGTGGTGCTAGCCTTTTATGACAACAGCCCCAATTTGCACAGGTTTTTACAGCCCATAGTTCTTACTGCCCAGAGGGACTTTTCCCCCCAGCTCTAAGATCCTGAGATGGGGGTCTTGTGTGGGACTGGGACCCCTTACTCCTCTGGATGGCCTCCACAAAGACAATTTCCCCGCCCCCCAATTAAAAAAGCAGCATATTTGGGTTCCTGACCAGCCCGTTCTGTGCCTCTGCACCTCCTACCAGTCTCAGTGTGCTTTCCTCTTACGACTCTAGTTGTAGGACTTCTCTTCAGCCAACATTCCAGCATTCCATCATTCTGAATGATGGTTGTTCTGTATTTTAGTTGTAATTTTGATGTGGTTATGGAAGGTGGAAAATACAAACATTTTACCTATGCTGCCATCTTCAAATCTCAGAATATTCTTTAATACATTGGAAAAGATAAAAGATAAATTAATATATACATAGCTTAAATTTAGTATAGTTTGTTTTCATCTCTCCAAGGTAATGGCTGAATTAACATATAGATATGGGGATGTGAAATTTGTTACGGACCAGACAAATTATAGGAGTTGCTTATTTTTTGGTTAACACTCATAAAAGTTTTTCCATCATATTTTCTAAGCATGTAAGTGTATCCTAAATTTGTGCTACGGATCAAATCACCCATTTCTCCTCCTCCTCATTGTTATTTTACTTTCAAATGCTGTATGCAATACAGAATTATTAACTGTAATCACCATGCTTTACATTATGTCCCATGACTTGTTTACTCTCCATAAATACTGCTCTTGGAGGAAAATGCCTTTGTCAAAAACACTGACTCTCCACCACGAGTCTCTCTTATTGTTGAGCGCCACCATGTGGATAAATAATGAGCTATGATGGTGAAGTTGGCATGTTCTAATTTGAGCTAGGATTCTTGGATTAGGATTCTTGCTCTATGACCTACTAACTTTGCAACTGTGAACAAGCTACTTAAGCTAACAGTGTCTCAGTTTCCTTTGTAAATGGTGATAATCCACAAATCTCATGGTGTCCTTATATATCACAGTTTGAGGTCATTGTCAAATAAGAGGAGACTGTTAGATAAGAGCAATCATAATAACAAGTAATAATATTATTAATGAGATAATGATGGCTATCATTTACTAAATACTTACCTGTAGAAGGCACTATGGTGTGTTATGTACATCAACTATTTCAATTACTAATCTTCACAATAGTTCTTTGCAATGAGATACCTTATGCTCAATTCACAGGTGAGGGAACTAAGATGCTGAGGTAACTGATTTTCCCATAGTTACATTTCTAACAAGGCAGAATTGAAATAAAATTGAAGTCTGACATTAAAACATATCAATTTAACTGTTCTATGATGATTGTGAGAGGATTGGGCAAGGAAATAATATTTCTTAGGGAGGAGACAAAGTGTATGTGTGTACATGTATGTGCATCTGTGTGCATGTGTTACACACAAAGGGAGCAAGAGGAAGGATTATAATAGAGTTATGGTAATTTTGTTCAAATTGTTAAATAGTATCATAGGGAAAGGAATGCTATGTTTTTTCCCCAAATGACTCCAGATGTTGTAATATATAGGGTGATTAAATTTTTGCCCATTTACACAAAATTTTAAATAATAATAATTGATTAAATAAGAAGTGATCTGTAATTAGAGGTAATAAAGTCACTATTAGTTTTTTAAACAAAGTCTGCTGATACTTGTTAGAGATCTTGTAAGGACTGTTTCATTGAGAGGGATTATTAATATATTTTCTAATCTTAGGTATCAATTTTTCCAATACATTTCAAAGTTCAATCATTTCTCTAGATTGCAGTAGGCTTTAGGGCAGAAGCAATCTTTCAGCTGGATTTGTGCTCTAGATAGTTCACTTGGATTACAAATCATAGAATAAAAACTAGCTTAAGAAAAAAAGTTAATTATAAGGGATGCTGGTATCTCAAAAATTCCTCAGTCAGGAGAAAAATTGGGTTTGGAATATCATCTGTTTTCTCTCTCCTTCCCAGTGACAGATAATATTGTTATCTTCTCTAACTTTTCTGTATATCAGTTTTCTCTGTTCCCCTGCCCATGTGGTAGGCTGTAGATACCCATTAGATTGTTTCTGAGCTGACATGTCACAGAGGCTGCAATCCTGACAAAGAGAGAAATTTCATTTTTTGTTCTAATTCCAACATATTTTGGTTGATGCATCTTTTTAAAATGGAGGTAAAATTCACATAACATAAAATTAAACATTTTATTTATTTACTAGAGCACAGTGCACAAAATCTGTGCAAGGGGAACGGGGCATCCCTCAGCCCAGCCTGCACTCTCTGCAATCTGGGACCCCTCGAGGGTTACTTGACTGCCCATTTACAGGGATCGGGACATTGGGGTATGGCCAGCCTGACTGAGGGGCTGATGGCTGTTTGCAAGCTGGCCAAACCCCCAGCAAGGACCCTCACCCCATGGGAGAGTGGCCAGTGTGGGTGAGGAGCTAAGGGGCTGTTTTCAGGCAGGCCATGCCCCCTAGTGATCCAGGCTCCCAGCCCCTCCTTTTTTTTTTCTTCCCCCAGTGCCTCCTTGAGTGGAGATCAGGGTCAGCTGGAAGCAGGTATCTGAGATTTATTTATCTTCTATAATTGAAACTTTGTAGCCTTGAGTGGAGGCCAAGGCAGGCAGGAATCTTGGCTTCCTCCATCACTCAGGGCAACCCAAGCCTCCTGCTCACTCCAGCTCCATGGCTGCCTCCCTCTTTGGTGGGTTAATTTGCATACCTGCTTCTGATTAGCTGGTGGGTGTGGCAGAGTGATGGTCAATTTGCATGTTTCTTTTTTATTAGTGTAGATTTATTTTTGAGATGAGAAATATTATTCCCGGCAAAAAGAAAAAGGAGATATTTTCTTTTCATGTTGTTTTCTCATTTTCCTTTTGTATATATTTATATTTTATAGTCAAGAGAGAATTATAAGTCATGGAATTATTTAGTGGTTTGTCCTAACAGTCACAGACTAATACAAGCCTAGTCAGAATTATTAACCTTTTATTCCAATATCTGTTTTAAACTGTACAACTCAATGGCATTTTATACTTTCACAGTGTTGTGGACCATCACCTCTGTTCTAGTTCCAGAATATCTTTATGACCTCCAAAGTAAACCCTTTACCCATTAAGTAGTCACTCCCTATCTCTCTGCCCCCAGGACATGCAATCACTAATTTGCTTTCTGTCAGTACATTTGCCCATTCTGAATATTTTATATAAATGTGATAATACAGTATGTCACCATTTGTATCTAGCTTCTGTCACTTAACAAAATGTTTCTGAAGTTCATCCATGTCATAGCAAGTATCAATACTCAAGTCCTTTGTAGAGCTGAATAATTTCCACTGTATGAAGATACGAGTTTGTTTTTCCATTTGTCTGTTGATGGACATTTGGGTTTTCTCTGCTTTTTACCTGTTGTAAAAAGTGCCACAGTTTTTGTTTGTAATTCTTTGGGGGAATATTTTAGGAGTGGAATTGCTGGGTCATTTGCTAATTCTGTAACATTCTGAGGGACAGCCAAATTGTTTTCCACATTGGCTGCACTATTTTACAAGCTTACTAGCTATCTACAAGGGTTCCAATTTCTCCACATCCTTGCCAAAACTTATTTTTTTTACTAAAAAAAATTATAACCATCCTAGTAAGCATAAAATTATATTTTTTGTGGCTTGAATTTGTAATACTCTAATGATTAATGATATCAAACACCCTATTTTCCCCTGGTTTTATGGAGACACAATTGACATAAATCACTATATAAGATATAAAAATTAATGGTTTGACTTATATATATTGTGAAAGTATTACTTATATAAGTTTAGTTAGCAGCTATCATCTCCTGTAGATACAATAAAAAGAGAAATCAAAGAAAGAAAAAATCCTTTGTGATGAGAACTCTTAGGATTTTGTTAGCTACAGACATGATGCTGTACATTGCATCCCTAGTACTTGCTTACCTTGTAAGTGGAGGTTTGTACCTTTTGACCGCCTTTCTTTTTCCTACCCCCCCTGCCCCTCCTCCCTACCTCTAGCAACCACAAATCTGATTCTACATAGATGTAATATCACACAATATTTGTGTGGTATCTCTACCTGATTTATTTCACTTAGCATAATGCCCTCAAAGTTCATCCCTGCTGCAAATGGCAGGATTTCCTCATTTTTATGACCTAATAATATTCAATTGTTATATATACCATAGCTTCTTTATCTACTCATCCATTGATGAGCATTTGGGTTATTTCTGTGTCTTGGCTATTATAAATAATACTGCTGTGAGCATGAAGATGCACATATTTTTTCAAGTTAGAGTTTTCATTTCCTTTGGATTACTTCCAGAAATATAAGTGATGAATCATACATTTTTAATTTTTGAGGCTCCTCCATACTATTTTCTACAGTGGCTGTACCAATTTAAAGTCCCACTAACAGTACTTTTTAATGTACTTGCTTGTCATTTATACATATTCTTTTTTGGAGAAATGCCTCTTTATTTAAGTTGGTTGTCCATTTTGTTGTTGAGTCATAGCATTTATATATTCTGGATGATAGCTCCTTATCAGAGAGAGAGATGAATCTCCTTATTTACAGTTTCTATATTTGCAAATTTGCCTACTTGGTAAAATTTATTTTAAACCCCCAAATCAGTACAGTTTTTTAGTCATTTTAAGACCTGCAGATATATATCTGCCGAAGTACTTAGGAGAGCAAGTTACTTGATTACCAACAGTTATACAGCAAACGAAGGGGAGAGTTGAGAATCAGATTCAACCCTGAAAATGAAACCTGCAAACTTAACTGCTCTAATTATGCAGAGAAAGGATCATTATGGTGAATAAAGAAAAATTAAAGGGTGAAAACTTTCTCTCAGAGTTCTTAGTATTTAGATAAAGAGAAAGGAAACACTTTTGTCTTTAGAGGGATCATGTTTGCAGAGGATGCGTTCAATTAGAACAGATCAGTATAAGTAAGAAATAACAAACCCTTATCCCACCTCAGATTCTTTGTTTCATGCGTTTCCCACCCACTGCCTTAGGCCTTATTAGACATTCCTGATAGTTACTGGGCATAACTGTTGTCATACTATTATGGACACAAGAGGGTGCTAAAAGATACTTGTTCTGGTAATTTAGGCCCAGGTGAAGAAAATCCATATTCTATTCCATTAATGCTGTGGAAAAGGATGTAGATTACAAAACTCAGGAAAGTCTTAATAGAAATAATGAAAATACAGCCTAATATACAAATATTTAGATTAAAGATAAACTGTAGTCCCAGAGTTGTTGACAATGTGGTACTCTTTTACATGAATGTGGTAGGATTGCAGAACTAGAAGAAGCATTTAGAGAACCTCCTTTTCTCCCTTCCTGTTCCACATCTTCTCTACCTTCCCACTTTCCTCTAGGGACTTGGTTACCTGCAGTCTTTCCAGCTTGGAAAACAAAACAAAATATAAGTAAAGCCACTCTCCTTTAAATTGAGGTAAGTTGCTAAAGCCCAGTCTCTGGTCTTACCTTTGTACCATGGCAAGTTCAGAGGCATGTCTGGGTATGCCACTGTGCCACATTAAAGATTTTGAAAAAATCATTGCTGAAAATCAAGTGGTTGGGTAGCTACATTCTTGGATAAAATCCTGCCCCTCCTGGTTTTGTACAGCCTGCGAGCTGAATGGTTTCCATATTTTATATGGTTGTGAAGAAATCAAAAGAAGAAGAATATTTAATGACCTGTGAAAATGATGGGAAATTCAGTTTTAGTGTTTTTAAATAAAGTTTTTGAACATAGCAATGTTCATTCATATATTTAGCCAACAATTACAGTGGAGTAGATGTGATAGAACCTACATCTCAGTTTTTTTTAATATCCATAAAATTATATAAGGTAATGATTATAATAGAGTAATGTTAGATTTTTAACAGGTATGTAATATGCTTAACAATAATAACACACAAAGATTAAAGTATAGAGCTTATAGAAATAATATTTCTATGATAAGAAATAAGATGTTGCCTGGCCAGTGTGGTCAGTGGTTGAGAGTCAACCTATGAACCAGGAGGTCATGGTTAGATTCCTGGTCAGGGCCCATCCTGAGTTGTGGACTCAATTCTCAGTGGGGAGCATGCAGGAGGCAGCTGATCAATGATTCTCTTTCATCATTGATGCTTCTATCTCTCTTTTCCTCTCCTTCCTCTATGAAGTAAATAAAATGTATATTTAAAGAAAACAAATAAGATGTTATTTCTGATAAGAGATTTATTTCTGATATAATCAATAAAGTGTATTTATCATTCAGAAAAAAGAAACATTTCTATAGCTCACATCAATTATGCTAGTATAAATTTGAAGTAGATTGTGATAAATTGAAATGTATACAGTAACCCTTAGAGCAACCAATTGAAAATTATTAAAATAATTAAAATATTGCATTAGCAAATATTCACTGAATGCGAAAGAAAGCAGTAAAGGAAGGAGAAAAAAAGATATGAGATATATAGGGAAAAAAAGCAAAACAGATGTAAAACCAAGTCTATCCATTCATAACATTCAATGTGAATGGACTAAACAATCCAGTCAAAAGGCAGAAATTTAATCCAGTCAAACTGAGTTAAAAAACCAAGATACAACTCTACTTTCTGCTTACAGAAGACATACTTTATTGATTTTGTAGAGAGAGAAACATTGATCTGAGAGGGAAACTGATTGGTTGTCTTCCACTGGCCCCCTACAGTGGATCAACCTTACAACCTGGCCATTTGCCCTGCCAGGGAATCAAAGAGGCAACTTTTGGGTGCACGGGGAAGACACCCAGCGAACTGAGCCACACCCACACCGGCCAGGGCAGGAGACACACTTTAAATTCAAAGATACAAATAGGTTAAAACTAAAAGGATGGGAAAAATATATATATTATGCAAATGGCACTATAAGAAAGCTGGAGAGGCTATACTGATATCAGACAAATTAGTCTTTAAAGCAGAGAATGTACAGACTACAAAGCCTAAAATATTTACTATTTGGCCCTTTACAAAAGTATGTTTCTTCTGCCTATTCTAAATGCTTATTTATTATAATTCACTGGGATGAATCAAAATGCATACATTAAAAATTTAGTTATTTAAAAACATTTGTGGCATGTTTCATTCTATACATAATATATTAGAGCAGTTCATGTATATGATTTATAAATAATTAGAACATATATGCTTTCATGTGCCTATGCAAAAATGTTTTGCTGATCAAAATATGTAAACAAATACTTTTGGAAACCACTCTCTTCTCACCGTACTGTTTTACAAGTGGAAAAACTAAAATCAAGAGGGGAAAGCGATTGTTCAAGGTCCCAAAACAAGTTATTGGCAGGCTTAAGCTGCAGGCCCCTGATCACTTCACTATATTATCTTACAAACATGCCCACCCCACCGCCAGCCTGGAGTTTCTGAAGTAAGGCTCATCTGTCTGTGATGAGTTCACATTCTATCACTAGACCTATTATGATGTAATACATTTTTAAAAGTTTTCCTAATCTTTTCATGGGTCTTCCTAAATTCCTAAAGGCCATGTGTATGCCCTTTGGGCTCTAGAGAGAGGTTGAGGCATGCCCTAAATTGGTCCCAGATATCTTTCTGAGCTTGCAAAAATCTCATAGACAGATGCTGTAGTCTGCATCCTTCACTTTAGGAGTGGAGTGCTAGGGACCACCAGGTTGGAAAAGATTCTATAGTTGACTTTTGAACTTCCCTGGTTGGAATGACAGATAATTTAGGGAAGTCACAAGTCAAGAGGGGCACACAAAAACTTGTGTCTATCCAGAAGTAGGGCCAGGATAATGACAAACAGGAAACATCATGTCTATGATGAAGGAACTGGGTGGTACTTAGCTCAGAGATGACTTAGGTGTGAAAGGGATTATCTTCAAGTGTCTGATGACTGTCCTGGGAAAGGAGGAGTGTGGCTGCTCCACAAGCTCAGATCTTGGACCTATGGGTCGAATATGCTGGGATTTAGAGTTGGGCTTACTAGTCAGAGGTGCTTAACGATGGATTGGTTGTATAGACATTGACATTGGTGAGATGAGGGTGTGATGCCTGGCTTCATCATTGGGGATTATTGTTCTGAAGAGGGGTAATACTTTGGAATATTGTTTATATAGCTTCTCTTTACACCCCCCCTTCTTATGTACCCTTCCTTGTACCTCTTGCTTTTACTGCCAACCTATACTTTTAGGAACTTGAAACTCAGGCTGAGAGAGTTATATGAGAAAAAGAGTTTTGAGTACCCAAAGTCTGGTTTTTAAAATCAAAGGCCAGAACATCTGGAAGGAGGGAGAACATAAAACATGCTAAAGCAATAGGTTTGGAAATATGGAGTGGGAATCACACTATACCACTCCCCTTAAGATCAAATAAAAATTCCATGGGAGGTTAAGGCAGGGGTGGGCAAACTTTTTGACTCGAGGGCCACAATGGGTTCTTAAACTGGACCGGAGGGCCGGAACAAAAGCAACCTGACCATGCTGGCACTCTCATCTTGGGCTTCTGGTGAAGGAGTGGAGGGGAGAGCAAGAGAACCCTCAGCTCTTTCAGCTCCACAGGCCGGATAGAACAGCCGAACAGGCCGGATCCAGCCCACAGCTATAGTTTGCCCGTGGCTGAAGGTTAAGGTGTGGAGGAAAGACAATGTTGAGGGATGAGGCTGATGGAGCCCAGGCTGCCTGGGGCTCAATGTGCCTGGAGGCACTAGGGAGAGAGCAGCAAAATCAGCATTAAGACTCAACAGCTCCCAGTAGGGAAACACCATCTATCACAAGGTGGGAGTCGGGTCATTAATGAAGATCATGGGCCATGTGTTGTAAATAGTCCACGCCATAGAGCTATATTAGCTGTCCCATTATGTCCTGTAAAGACCTCCCGCTGAGCCATCCTCAGAGTGCTGCTCACATCCTATGAGAGTTACAGCCCATTGGAACCTAAATTTTGCTCTGCTCTATCCGGCTTGTCCTGAGTGGAAACAACTTGTTCACTAGGTATGTTCTAAGGTCCCGCTGAGATGTCAGGATGTGTCCTGAACATCTGTAGGAGAAGTGATGATATAGAAGGGTAGCCTCACATCTATGCCTTGGTAGGAATGAATAGAACTGGTTTGAGGTCCAGTTGGTTCTTTCCAAGTTGCTCTCAATACAGCAATTGTGTTACATGGTAACCACTGTTTTACCCTTTCTATCCAATTACAATGAGCTTTTCTAGTTTTTTTCTTTTGTAGATTATAACATTTATAAGTGTTTTACAAGGTCGCTCTGAAGTTACTTGTCACAATGTATATGTTAACATGTTGATTGTCTTAGGATATGTTCAACAAAAGGGGGGCTGTTATTATTATTCAAGAGAGGTGTTCCTGTGAAACTGAATAACGAGTTAGTGTTTATGGGGTGAAGAACATTAAATTTTCTGAATGGGGTAGTGGTCTTAGTGAGTGATTTGTTAGATATGATTCAGTATTTTTCAACCTGTTGTGCATGGGCCAGTATAGGCTTGCTGTAGCAGGATAGCCTGAGGTAGCTTTAAAAGAAAACACAGAAGTCTGGGCCCAAATCCAGAGATTCTGATTTAGTATGTCTTGAGATGAGTTCAAGATTTTTTCTTATTAATAATCTGCTTCCTTCCGGAGCATCTAGGATAATTCATTTTTGTGCCTTTGCCAGCTTCTAGAGATGATTTGCATTTTGGTTCATGGCCCTGGTTCTATTTCCATTGTTACATCCCACTTTCTGAATCTGACCCTCTACCTTTCTCATATAAGAAGCCTTGTGATATATTGGGTTTGCCAGGATAATCCAGGGTAATCTTCTCATATCAAGATTCTCAATACAAAAGTCCCTTTTGTATGCAAAGTAACATTCACAGACATAGAATGTGAACATCTTTGGGAGTCATTAATTTATCATAGATAATAACCTATTTGTTGTTGTTGTTGTTGTTGTTGTTTGTGTTTGTTTTGTTTTGTTTTTGTTAGGGCTATAAAGTACAGAAAAATCCTAGTTTATTTCATTTCACCTAAATCTACATATGAGCTTTTTCTTTTATACTACCACCTCTCTAAGTGCCCATTTCATTGCTGTACAAGTATCCTAAGAAGCTCAGGAAGAGCTGGCAATTCTAGGGTAAGACAGATGGGAACAGACAATCTGAAGAATGAGGATTTGAATGATGATCACTCCTGCTGGATGATCAGTGGGCTAGATGCTGACTTCTGTCAAAGGATGACTTCACCATAGCTACTCAGAACAGGCAACATATAAGATGACATGTCTGAAGGCAGTAGCTTCTATAACTGGCTGTGGCTACACTGGTGCACACTTAAATGGAGACTGGCCATTCTCTAGATGTCGCCTCAATACTGTCCTCTTGCTCTCACTGACTCTTGACTATGTCCCCTCATTTTTTTGTCCAACCAATCTTTAAGTTTCTTCTGTCCCTTACTTCTCAGCCCTGGGAGTCTAACCTTTATCTTGAAGGTAGGATAATTTTCTCTTATCAGTCATACCATCATCATATCTCCTATTCTTTCAAAACCTCCTGTTTCTGTAGCTGAGCCATAAATATGGGTTGCTAAATTCAAAATCCTACAACTAACTCATTTCTCTGCTTTCTGCTGTCAATGCCTGTCTAAGGCAATGATAGAGAAGGCTGACTAAATGAGGAAAGAAACAAAGGTTGAAGCAAATTTTTGGAAACAACAGCATATCAATTAACATTTCATAGTAGTATCTGTCTTCATGATTTTTAGGACTCGTTCCAGCATTGACGTTCAAAGACACAGTTCCTAAGACCAGGGCTAGTGCTTTTCCTGCTAGACCACACCCCTCTGTGCTGTCTTTAGCTCTTTTATTTCAACTTTTTTTTCTTCTTCCAGAAACAACTTCAAGACCTTGGATTTCCAAATTGGTAATGACATAGTCCACCTCCTCCAATATACACCCACTGTTACTACATCTCCACTCTCACTGTGTGAGAGCATCCTGCTCTGCCACTCCTGGCAAAGGCTGAAGAGCAAGAACTCTGCACCACCCTGACTTAAGCTGCCGGTTTTGCCCTTTCACAACTTCCGCCAACTCTCTCTCTGACTCAGCTCACTGCCTACAATACCCGGCAAAGTCTTGTAGGCAACATCTCTCACTGCTTCTCTTCTCCCAGGGAGAACAGGATTAGCGCGCAGTACACTGAGCACAGGGCAGCTCCTTTTCAGCTTGTTTACCTGGTATTAAGAGGGGATGGGAACTGGCTTAAAGGTCTGAAATGAGTTCCTTCCCACAGATACCTGCCCACCCTCTAATACCCAGGTACAAGTCAAGAATGTGGACTCCGCATGGCGGTTCTACTGGTCCAGCTTCCTTAATGCAAGCAGCTGCTTGTCTGACTCTGTCTCACCATTCCAGCTCTTCTCTTTATTTCATAATGAAGTAGTCGATACAGGGAGGCAGCCTAGATTGGTGAGTAAGGTACTCATTGTTTGCATCAGGAAAATAATGTGGATTGAGTCCCAATTCTGCTTCTTACTAATTTTGTGACCTTAGGCAGGTTATTTAACATCGAAAGCTTCTATTTGGTCTTCTAGAAATCAAAACTGAAGACATCGACACCGCTGGATTGCTATAAGGATAAAATAAAATATGTAAAGCCCTTGGCGTCATGCCTGGCACATGTTACTCCTTAAGTGCTAGCCACAGTTAATTCTGTTTTATTTAATGAAATTGTGCTGGGTCCTTATGAAAAATACCAAGCTTGGTACTATAGAAGTAGATGAAAAAAGGAGACGTGGTCTCAGTCCTGAAAGGACATTCCAGACTAATGGAAGAGGTAGGATAATTCATAGCAAGTAAAGGGAATGGATGAACTGGGATAAAGTTAGAAGGAAAGAACTGTGTGGAGATGAAGTTGGAGCCACACACTGAAGGAAGGAGGGTTCAGAGGAAACTTCATTGCAAAGGTATAGCAAAAGCCAATTTGGCCCTAATCGGTTTGGCTCAGTCGATAGAGCATTGGCCTGCAGACTGAAAGGACCCAGGTTCAATTCCAGTCAAGGGCACGTACCTTGGTCCTGGGCACATCCCAACAGGAGGTGTGCAGGAGTCAGCTGATCGACGTTACTCTCCCATCGATGTTTCTAACTCTGTATCCCTCTCCCTTCCTCTCTGCAAAAAACAAACAAACAAACAAACAATAAAATATAATTTAAAAAAGAAAAAGAAAAAGCCAATTTGACAGCATGTCCCATCCTGTGGTCACCTTTTTCCCATGTACCCATCTTAGACTCTTCTACTCAACAGTGATGCATCAGGGCTATGAAAATGTATGCCTTTATTTTTTCTGTGTTTTGGGGAATTGCATGGGTTAGAGCTACAGTGAGTTTGGGGCAGGGGGTCTAGGAAAATGAACAAAGAAACATCTTTTTCTTCCTAGTCCACCTGTGGTTATCTGGTCCATAATTAAAAAGCTTAGGTTGTTTTGACTAGATGACATTTAATCACATAATTTACTGGGTAGGTTTTAGCCATCTCTAAAATGTGGGGTAAAATGAGCTAAAGTGTATGTATGTCAAGCTGGATGCTTGGGTCCCTCTCTCTTCTAGATAAAGCATGCTGATTCCCTGAATGCTTGACCAGATGGTCATCACGTGTGTGGACTGAACAGCACTCGGGGAGCTGGCTGGCACAAAGTTACAACATTCCCTTGTTCCCCAAATGTCAA
This sequence comes from Vespertilio murinus, assembly GCA_963924515.1. NCBI lineage: Eukaryota > Metazoa > Chordata > Mammalia > Chiroptera > Vespertilionidae > Vespertilio > Vespertilio murinus. Next base: position 21,784,874 of record OZ004708.1, on the reverse strand, counting down.
AAGGAGGAAGTGGAGTATTATAATGGGAATGGGGCAACCATAGTATTCTAGTGCTAGCCCAGCTGTGACAGTTGTGCTGGAAATCAGACAAATGTTCTTAATTGGTTTTCCAATAAGCAAAAGAAATGACATAATTCTTGCCCATAGTTCTGTAGTGCACGAATGTAATTTTCTTAGCAGAATTGTATACTTTTTTTACTTACAATATGATAAGAAATGATAAATTCAGCTTGGACCATTTCACTTGGATATTGTGAAGATCAGATGGATATAAAGAAATGTACTGGCAACTTTGTCTCCAAAGCTGCATTTTAAGTGTCTGGAAATCTTATTTCCATTAAGATTTTCCCAGGTTGGCAGCTTCCTGTTCTTTCAACCTCTTAGGACAGAGTTTCTAGGTCTCTGCAGACCCTCCTAAGCTGGTCCCTCTAGGCTGGTGAATGAATGGGCTGTTATCATCTACCACATATGCATTTAGCAGGACTTTAATCAGCATCAGGTTTTCCAATTCTAGTAGGGAGACAATAGGAAAGAAAGTATCTCCCAGAATTTGAGTTTCTCCAAATGAGACATTTTCTAAATATGACAACTACGTGTCAATGTACGTAAAGCATTCTAATGACTTCTCGGACTTGGAAAAAAAAAGTCCAGGTTGTTACCAAAGACTGTCAGCATTCACATGCTCTGGCCCTAGCCTACCTTGGGCAACCTGCATTATCATATAATCACATGGGCCTTCTCTCTGTTCTTCATGCATGACAAACCTATTCCTGGAATAGGATTTCACTACTGCTCTTCCCTCTGATTGAAGAGTTCCCCTCCTAGATTTTTGAGTGGCTGGCTCTCATTCCTTTATCCTTATTCTTGCTTCAACTCAAATCTCACTTCCTCAAGGGGGGCTTTCCCGGTCATGTTATCAATGATTTCCCCCTCCACTCCCATCACCAGCTCATTCCTTCATTGCTCTTATCACAATCTGCAACTGAATTACGCATTGTGTCATTCATTTGCTTATTCTGTATCTTCTCCATAGAATGAAACCTGTTCTCCTTGAGTAACATTACAGATATTCACTACCAGTATCTCATGGCACTCATCAGCCTGAGTTGACACTGGCCAAAGTCCTGGAACTGGGTTTAGTTTATCCCTTAAGCTGCTGGTGTTTGAAGAGGTCTAGGAGTCCTGAAGGAGGGGTTGGAATAATTAGGGCAATCCATGTGAACAAGGAAATTCAGGAAGTAGCAATGTACCCATTAGTATGAAAATATTTTAATATTTAAACAATCAGTATGGCCTCTAGTTTATACCTGTTGAACACCATCCCAGCTTGTTTCCCACACTCAACAGTCTATGTCAGGGTCCAAAACTGTGACTAGTCCATGACAGTTCTTGACATGATAAATTACTTGAGCATCATCAGTTATTGTCAACCTACCACTTCCTCCATCATGATGTTTTCTAATAGAGCTACAAGGTGCCTTAGGTGCTTAAGTTACCTTAGGCCATAGGGTCTGCTTTAATGATCACTAATATCTGTAACTCTTCATAAGTTTATAAAATTGATACATCATTTGTCTCATTTAACCTCCTGAGAGGCTAGCAAAATAAGAAATGCTACATTCATTTTTCAGTTGAGTAAACTTAGGCTCCTGTAAGTTGACTGATAGCTAAAGAGTGGGCAGAACTGGGGAATAGTTCATGTCTTCTGGGCTGGAACTATGTTCTTTCCACTAGGCTAGCCTCAGTCTTGGATAGAGCAAAACCTGAGCACAGAAGCAGAGATTCTGGAAGTTCTAACTAGGTTTGTATTTGCCCTTCTAGAACAACAACTGTGGCTGGCTACAAAATAGGGTATTTCAAGCAAGAGTGGCCAGCCTCTGAGGGTCTGGAAAAACTTAGAAACCCTGCCCAAGAGGCTGGAGGAATGGGAAATCTCTAGGTTGGTTATTAACTAGATATTGACAATATCTCCTAAGTGGAGATATAGTTAATTTCTTTAAATATTTAAAAACTAGTCTTGACAGGTTTAAATAAAATTGCCCAGGACTTGCCCTCAGAAAGCTCACAGGGCAGAGTTAATATCAATAGTGAAAAATAATTATTTAAGTCAGATTTTTATTTAAACAATATGCATTTAAACATGAGAATAGCTTAAGACAATATTTACCATACTATATGATATACAAAATTATGCAAGAAAGGGTATTTCTACTTTAAACATGGTTAAACATTGGAAAACTTATTATGAATTTATTTTAACATATAATAGGGAAAACACATAGCTAGTAGATTAATTTTGTGACTTAAAATATATGACAAGTAGTTAAAGTAGGTATCTTTTAACGAAATTGGATACTTTAAAGATAAATTTTAAGTGTATATTAGTAAAGATGATTCTCAAACATATTACAAAAAGAATGATAGATGTGAAAATAACATCAAAAAAATTTATTTGTGAAAACCATATTTCTTGAAGTGCATTCTATTACTTTGCATGACCTGGAACACATTCTTAAGATTATGATGCTTAATTTCCTTACCTGTTTAATATGTTTGTGGAAAGATTTAGGTGTTCAATGCATGGAAAGTATTGAGCACAGTTTGGGCACATAGGACACAGTTAATGCTAGCTATTGTCTAACCTATTTATCAATAACAATGAGTACTTTCAACCATGGAAAGCCTCCTTGTGAAGCAGAGAGCTCCTCTATAATGAAGGAGTGTAAACAAGACCAGCTGGGCATTTGTTAGGTGCTGCATCCAGCACAGCTTAGGATCTGAAGAGGGGGCTGCACACGAATGAAAACACTAAATAAGAAATAGGAATTATTAAGGGTAGAGGGCCAGGTGGAAACCTTCCTCGTGGAGAGGCACACTGAAACTGGGTCCCATCTGCTTTTTTTCAGTTTCAGATACACATCTTGACTTCAGTTAAGCACAGCAAACAGGTAGCAGACTGATCATCTCAAAAGTCAGTAAAACTCAGTAAAGATTTACTTTGAGGCCATCAGGTCAGGAAATTGCTTGGAGCCTTCACTATCTCAACAGAACAATCAGTGCATAGCTTTTAGCCCTGCTGAAGCTCAAGGTTCACCAGCCTTCCAAGTGCCTCGATGCACTTGCACTCTCATGATAGCATTGACAATGGATGGCTTCCCACAGTTAGGGGTCCTGCAGGGGATATATTGATATGGATGGGAGCTCAGCTGGAATTTTGAGGTGATTCCAGCTTTTTTTTTTATTAACTCCAGGAGGTAGGAGGGACTTGGAATTAGAGCTTGCCTCCTACATCGTGGGAGGACACAACTTACTGCTGAGTATGACTCAAAGCACCATTGCTCTGTGAGCACCATTGTTGGCTATGACTCCTGAGCTTGGTCTTTACTCCAACCAAGTCGCTGTCTAAGAACCACACAGCTATTGTCCCACAGTTCTTGCTCAACCAGGAAAAGCTACTGTTCATTCTGTCTTCACATTCTTCCTAACAACCGTGGGAAAAGCTATGAGGATCTCTTATGGGTACAGAGGGTTCCGTCCTGTTTAATTCTCACCCAGAACCTGACCTTTTTCAGGTGACTGTTGACAGGCAAGGCGTTCCACCAGGAAAGCTCTGGGTACGGAAAATCCTTCTTTAAACAAGCTGAAATATGTTTCTCTGTAGCTTTCATCCACATGCCCTAGTTTCATCTCCTTGAACCACAAAGAACAAGTGTCCCCGTTAGTTACCTCCCATGGGAACCCTTCAGAAGGTTGCAGACTGATGGAGTGTTGCCCCGAGGTTGTTGATTTCTATGTTCATTCTCCATTGTTCCCAGGGATATACTGTTCCTATCCAGCATATAGTTTCCAGTTCCCTCCCCTCCTAGTCATCAACATCACGTTCTAATACGGCGAGCCTTTATTGTCATTGAAGGCCAGCGATATGGAATATGGAACCCCTTTTTCTTCATAAAGGGATCTGCTCTCAGTAACAGTTCAGTTACAAAGGACCTTGTAAGTGTACTTACGTGAAGCCATTCGTGACAGATCATGGTGTATTGGATACTCTCCAGAGCTCTGGCCCCAATGTAACCACTACCCCAGCTGCTAACACCAGAGATTTCTCTTTTCTGTTTTTTAATTTTAATTAAGTAAATTCATAGCATGTGCTCTGTTTGTGTTTGGCTTCTTTTGCTCCACTTTTATTCTCCATTGTTTCTATATGTATTTTACACTACTAGAGGCCTGATGCATGAAATTCGTGCAAGAGTAGGCCTTCGCCAGCCCCGCCTTCATCCAGAAGATCGTCCCGATGGTTATTCTGCTATTCAGCTGTGAGGTCAATTTGCATGTTATGCTTTTATTATTATAGATTGCATGTAGCAGTTTCTCAGGGCTATACAGTACTACATTGTAACTAAATATATTTTATGATTATATAAAATTTTACTCTAAGGATATGCTAGAATTTATTTACTCCTTATTGATGGATATTTATACTGTTTCAGATCTTTGATATATAAACAATGCTGTAATGAACAACTTTGAATTTATATCATTTTGTGCATATATAACTACAGAGTAAATTTCTAGAATTGTAATCGCTGGGCTAATAGATATAAGTATTTATAATTTTGAAGGATATTGACAAGTTATTTTCTATGTAGGATGGTCCCTTTGAGAGTTTATTTTCTTAGCATGTTAAAGCTCGGGGCTTAGAGACTTAAATACTTCATTGTAGAGGCCATTCATCTTATATGGAAAGAAATGGAAGCCCTTAATGGTGAAAAGACTTGCATAAAGTCCAGAGCAAGTTACTCATCACCCTCAGATGTTGGTCTTGTATATCAGAGAAAACCAGCAGAGCCTTACACATCCTGTCCTGCTCACGGCTATCAGCATGCAGCCTTTCTCTCCACTACTCTGCCCCAACTGCTGCAAAGCACGAAGCCCAGACACACAAGTCAGGGCCATTGACCTCAGAGATCTCCAGTCCAGTGCTCTAGTTTCCATCCACAGACTGAGGCCTCTAATACCTGCATCTAATGTATTTTCTTTGAGTTCCAGGGTGGGGTGTAGTGCCCTCCTGGATATCTGTGCAGGAATATCTCCTAGGTGTTTCACTCTCACCAAGGTCAGAACTGAACTCATCCACTTTCTCTCAGTTTCTTTATCTCTGCAATGAGGATAATAATAGTGCTTAGTACGAGTGCCATCCTGTGCACTGCAGGGTCATGGGTTTGATTCCCAGTCAGGGCACATACCTCGGTTGAGGGTTCAACCCTAGGTCAGAGAACGCCTGGGGAGGCAACTGATCCATGTTTCCCTCTCACATCGATGTCCTCCCCCCTTCATTTCCTCCCTTGAAAATAAGTTTAATTTAATAATTTTAATAATTTAAAAAATAAATAAATATTAAAAATAATCATACTTGCTTTATAGTTTGTTACAAAGATTAAATGAATAAATGTGCATCAAGCTCTTAGGATGGTAACTGATGAATTTACTATGTACATTGTTATTATTGGTGGGCATGGAAATAAAAACAAGTAAAATATGATATGCTGAAATGCTAAATGGTGATGTGGGGGGAAATTAAACAGACGAGGTAGAGAAGTGCTTGTATGAGGATACCACAAGGCAGTTTGGAAAAATGTTTCTATTTCTTAGTGTCCTTCTTGTGGGAAATAAGTGTCTAAGGAAATTCTTGGTAAACAGAAAAGGTTTACCAAATATAAACCATTATGGCGTCTAGTCTTTCTGAGGGTTTCCAATTTGTTCAAAATGCTTAGCATGTGGCATCTTCTGCTCTATTGAAAAATGCATGGAGTAAGAGTCTTTGAATAGCTGATTTTTAATTTCCATTTCAACTTTAAAGAGGCCACAATCCTAAGAATACTAAGTAATTTTTTTTAAAAAAATAACTGAGTAAAATCCCATGCCTTGATTTCTAGCCAAATAATCCTGCTTTCTGGTAAAATTTAACCACAACATAGAACTGAATGTTTTTCTTCAGGTCCTCATAAGAAGCATATCATTTTCTTTGGGAGATTCTCTCCCAGTGTGGCATCCTGCACTGATCTCCTTTTCTTGATGCTCTTAGATTTCCTCCTTGAATCCAAATATTTTACAGGGAAAACCTTCCTGTGCTGGTGCTCAAGGACTGATGATCTTGAATTTTCCAATTCTGAGGATGTCCTCTGAAGGAAATCGAAGAAGCCAACATTATAAGGAAGTTGGGTTTTGTTCTAGAGTAATGAGAAGGCATAGGATGAGGTTAAGAAGAGAAGTGATATGATATGGTTTATGTTTTCAATATCACATTGGCTGAATTTTAGAGATCAGATTACAGGGGGCAGGAATGCATACAGGGAATAGCACAGGGACAAATGTAGCAGTATTGGCAGGCTGTAATGTGGTTTGCCTTAAGGGACATAAGAGTATCAGGCTATCTAGCTTCTTCACCATCCTGATAGTACCGCAATGCTGAATTGCTTATAGGTCCTAGCTGTGGCTTCTCTTGCTGGATTGGGACCATAGTCTTAGTTTGTTTTTTAATGGGGATATAGGCAGTAGTTTGTAGGAGTTAACATGAATTCACAAGAAGTCAAGCTTGGACTTATTGCCAAATATCCCATTCGTACGAGTACATGAAATCAAAAGAGTTGCAGGTAAAGAAAAACTAGACACAGGGTGCCAGAGGGGAAAGGCCTTTGATCCTTTCATTTCTTCTACTTAAGAAATACGTAACAAGTCCTGCCAGTGGTTTGCAGTAGTTAGATCCATTGGCCTGCATCCCAAAGGGTGGAGGGATTGATTCCTGGTCAAGGGCACGTACCTGGATTGCAGGTTGCTCCCAGCCCCAGTCAGAGCACGTGCAAAAGGCAACTGATAGATGTGTTGGCCTCACATTGATCTTTATCTCCTTCCCCACCCCACCACACACACTCCTTTCCACTCTCTCTGAAAAATCAATGGAAAGAAATATCCTCCGGTGAGGATTAACAAAACAAAACAAAAAAAAGTAACAAAAGTGCTGCAGTGTAGAAGCCAAAAGCCATCCCAGACAAAGTGCTGGCTTAGTGGGTTCCTAGGCCTGGGGCTACTGAGAAGCTGACAAGGCCTGCTTTTGTACATCAACTGCCTTCTGTCACGCAGACCCTGCATTAGCTGACTCAGCAATGGAGGGCATGGAGCCATTCAGCACATTTTATTTTGGACCTTAGCCAGGGTTTCACAGCGAAGTCAAATATTTAGTTGAAAAATTAAGGACACCATCTAGGTAAAAAGCATTCTTATGTAATACATTTGATTGAAGATTTCCATCTGGGGCAAGATTCTACTCCATAGTTGATCAACTTCATCAACTACACATGGAAGAGAATAGCTTAGGGTGAGGAAAGATTCCGGGAAACGCATGAAGGGAGGCAGGGGGAAGTGATACCTGTAGCCAGGGCTTTGGAGTTTGAGCTGAGATTCACTCTTTCCTCTGCTGGCTTCTAACTTCAGCTTCTTATCTAGTTATCAGAGGCTTTACTACGTCTGCAAGATGGGATCATTGTGCATCACATGCTTGGTGTGAGAGCATCTAATGAGAACTAGATGCAAGTTTTATAAACTATAAAAAGCCAAACAGTTTGTTTATAATAATAAGGCCTCCCCTAAATTGCATCAGACTATGTCAATACTATTTGTGGAATTCATGGGGCTCTCTTGGTCACAGCACTGCTAAGTGAAACTTGAAACACACTGTGAGAAAATACCTGTAGGTGTGGAATTGCATAATGTATAAATATGGTGCTTTTACGTGTATGCATGCATGTGTGTACGTGCTTGTACTATATCAGTGTTATATTTACGCTCAAATGCTAATTCAGTTTTGATGAGATGGCATCAGAGGTAATATGGGACAAAGGTTAGAGCAAGAGAGTCAGAATGCCCAGGGTTCCAACTCTGCTTGTAGGCGTGGTGACAAAATTACTTAATTTGTATTAACTTAGTTCCATCATTTGCAAAATGATGGTAGTATTATCTAGTTTGTAATATGGATGTGAGAATTATATAAAATAAAGAATATGAAACATTTAAAAGTAGTGATAAAAAGAGAAAACTCCCATAAGTAAAAGCTGTTATCATTGTTCTTATTATTAACTAGAGGCCTGATGCATGAAGATTCTGGCAGGAATGGGCCTTCCTTACCCTGGCTGCCGGACTGCCTTTGCTCTGGCTGGAGCCACCTTTCCACGCTGCCCAGAGGCCCAGAACAGCTGGGGCAGTCAGTGCCTATGTATGCAAATTAATCCATCTTTGTTGGGCTAATTTGCATATCTACTCCTGATTGGCTTGTGGGTGTCACAAAGGTATAGTCAATTTGCATCTTACTCTTTTATTAGTGTAGATAGTAAAGTCCACTCCATGTGTGTGTGTGGATGGGTGGAGAATCTTGCCTGAGTTACAGTCCTTATACAGGCAATCAGGTATGATCACCTGTGTGAGGAAGAAACATTATTTCTGGAGTCTGCCCCTCCCTAGTTTGTGGAGGAAGCTCCATAATCAGAACCAGGATTTGATACTCTATAGCTTTCTCTATGGATTCTTCTAGAAATGAAAGAAGCTTATGGGTTCTAGGAAGTATGAATCAGAAAAACAAGGAGTAAAAATTTTTTCTATAACCTCTTTTAAAATCATGCAGGGAATTAAGACCTACAAAGAAGGCAATGGTAGTGACCCCATTGAACCAGGGAGCGGAGAAATGACACATAGCCATAGTTAAAACTGTTGGTGGGGCTGTCCTTAGTGATTAATATCAGGCAAGGCTGGATTCATATTCTTGTTCTATCACTAACTATGGGTAGTTGGGCAGGTTACTTAAATTCTCTGTAAAATATGAAATGGAAATAAAAATAGCACCTTTCTCATTGAAATGAGTTAAAATATGAGAAATATTTGGCAAATTGTATTGTTACTTTCAATAGCTAAGAACCAAGGAATTTCTCCTTTCAAAGCTTGTTTAATTTTATTCCCTTAAGTTATCTTATTTTCTTCTTTTTTTTATCTTTATTGTTGAAAGTATTACAGATACCCCTCCTTTTCTCCCATTGCTGCCTTCTAGCCTGCAGCAGCCCCCCCCCCTCTTCCCTCCCACCCCAGGTCTTCACTGCACTATTGTCTCTGTCCATGGGTTATGCATATGCATATACAAACTCTTTGGTTAATCTTTCCCCACCCACTCCCTGTTTCCCCCAGAATCAAACCTGGGACCTTTCAGTCCACAGGCTGATGCTCTATCCATTGAGCCAAACCAGCTAGAGCATAATTACAGCTCTTCATATGATGTTAACAAGTAAGACAATGGTACCACCTTGCTAATATAACCTCAGCCAGTGGTCTACTCTCTTCTGCCCTATTTTGGGTCAAACTAGTGATTCTTGCAAGCCTGATCAAGTGGCCATTCTTTTGAATTAGTGTTTCTGGTAAATTTAATAATCACTTTCCTCTTCTAAATGCATTTGATTAAAATTCTCCTAACCAAGGCACTCAAAGTAAAATTCATTATTTTAATATTTTGATTGTTTATATAGATACCAGGTAATCGTTTTGCACCTGTGCTGTATTTCATGGCTAACCAAGGGGTAGAGCATTATGATTGAGAGCTTGATTTCCATCCTGACTCTGGCACTTGGGGATATGTTGCAGCATGTTTCCAGGGGCTGCCATTCATAGATGACAACATCAGTGCTGCCAACTGGAATTTTACACTCCTTCTTAATTGCATATTATTTCATCGATTTGAATACTGTTTTAAATACTTTAATAGAAAAGTTTACTGAGCACCAACTACAGGGCATGCACTTGTCTGGAAGTTGGGGACATGTTGTGAGAGGAAATAAGACACAATTCCTGCCCTGAGAATCAAGCAGTGAAGCAGGTACTTCAATGATTTAGCTTATCTTGTCCTGTGGGCCATAGTGGACCGTGCCCAAAGAAGGCAAATTGATACCTAAAAAATGTGCAAAAATCATCTACATCCTAAGGCTAGTCTGATTTCATTCATTCATTCACTCATCCTTTCTTATGACAAATATGCATTGTTTTCATTCAACAAGACATGCCCTATTCTAGGCTATAAGGACTCAGAAATAAACAAGAACTCCCTTTCTCAAAAGAGGAAATAAATAAACAAGTAAAAAAAATACAAAAGATAATTTCAGGTCCTGGTAAACAATAAAAGGAAGGAGAAGGAGAAGAAAGTTATAACAGGATGTGTTAGAGCTGTGGTTAGCAAACTGTGGCTCGAGAGCCACATGTGGCACTTTGGCCCCTTGAGGGTGGATCTTCCACAAAATACTGTGGCCTGAGCGAGTCTATTTTGAAGAAGTGGCATTAGAAAAAGTTTAACTTTAAAAAATTTGGCTCTCAAAATAAAGTTCAATTGTTGTACTGTTGATATTTGGCTCTGTTGACTAATGAGTTTGCTGACCACTATTAGGGGCTGATTTGGGAACGTCTCTTTGAGAAGATAAGATATGACCCCCAAGGTAAGAGGTAATGTCCCTGCAAAGGACCTTTTTGTTATTCTCAGTATTTCACCTTTCTTCCCTTATCCAAAAAACTTCTGTAAATTCTAGCAAAAAATCCTAGCCAGGCATGTTTTGAGTATCAAAAGCAAAACACTTTGGGGAGAATTACCATATCTGCTGATGCCAGAGGAAAATAGCCATTATGATCTCCTCTGGACATCATCAGATGTATCCAACAAAATAATAATTTCCAAGGGCCATGGGCAATAGAGACTAAGGAATGGTAGCATGATAGAGAATTGAAGGCAGGTGGACTAGAAGTTCTATTTCTTAACTATATGAGTAGCAGTAATGGGGGAAGTGCTTGAGGGACTTGTGGAGGGTGGATGATTTTAACCTTACCACAATTGGGTTATAAAAAGAAAGTGTGACCTTATTATATTGTCATATCCAGGTGAAGCCTAGAATATGTGAATTATACTCAGCCATGAACAGTTTTATTCAGCATACATTGACAGACTACTTACGTTGTAATAATAGCTAGCACTTATTGAACGTGAGCTATGTGTCACCCTCCCATCTGCGTGCTTACATATGTCAACTCATGGAATACTCATAGCATCTCAATAATGGGGTTGCCATTTTATATATGTTATATCTGAGGCAGAGAGGAGCCAGAGAACCTGTCAAGCTTCACAGAATTGTTAGTAAATGTTCCAGGAGCCCAGACCCAGGGCACTTAACTCGTTTTTCAAACTTATTCCTTATATGCCATATCCTGGATTATTCCCCTCATCACAAAATTATAGGAGCACTGTGATTATAACTGTAAAACATGCATGGTCACTATAGGGCTAGAATAATTTATAGGAGAATGGAAGCAGTTCGTGAAACAGGATGGCATAGCATGAGTACATTTTTAAACAATTTCTCTAAGGTGATCAAAAGGTTTCTTCCATGTCTGAAACAAAATTAGGTCAGATTCCCAACCATCTGGGAAAGGGTGGGTGTGGACCTCCTTGATTCTGCTTTTCTTTCATTTGAAATCTGCTGAGCTTTTTATTAAATGAAGGGTGAAATCTTCAATTGCTATTGATGAGAGCTAAATGAATTATATTGGGAGTAGACAGACCCGGCCCTTCCCTCAAGATGATGACTAATTAATTGACAAACCCTCCCGACGAGGTGTGACCTAGGGTTGACCCTTGATGACTGGGAATGGATCGCATACAGAGTGCTCACTTTTCCTTGCTTCTCTATGAGATTTCAAATGTGACTGGTCATTGTGAGCAAGAAGGAATTACTAGATTATTTTAATAAAAATATTACTACTAAAGGGACCAGAGATGATAGTTTACTAATAGTTATAAAGCCAATCCTATTATCCACTGTGGAAATTCCTTCCAGTGCCATGTGAAAGAGCTCACTTTCTTGCCTCTGCTTGTCAAATGTGTACGTGTGAGCACTGAATGTAGCTATGTTTGATAAGCAGAAAACTTACCTGACAACAGACCGCCCTTTCATGGAATACCTCCTATCAGCACTGTTCTCTGAAACAATTTGTGAAAGACTGCATTATAAACAATTCTTCAATCCTCCTACAAAGCCATCTTACATAAAGAAACTTGGGATGGCCCTGGCCAGGTTGCTTGGTTGCTTGGAGCATCATCCCATACACCAAAAAGTTGCAAGTTCAATTCCAGATCAGGGTATATACCTGGGTTTTGGGTTCAATCTCTGGTCTGGCCACGTACCAGAGGTAATTTCTTTCTCTCTCTCTCTCTCTCTCTCTCTCTCTCTCTCTCTCTCTCTCTCTTTCTCCCTCCCTCCCTCCCTCATCAGTTAAAAACATTCTATGATGAGGATACCCAAAATAGAAACTTGGAATTTAAAAGAGGGATTGGACGAACTATTAATTTTTCAAGGCCCCAGAATTATTAAAACTAGAATAAAGGACAGAACTATGTTATATAACTCTCTTAAATGATGGTTTTATTTTAGAGGTCAGACTTCCTGTTACTAGTAGTTCTCAAACCTGGATTTACTAATTATTTGCTATAAATATTATGGAAAAGATTCAAATGTCAGGAGATAAGAAGAAATTGGAAGATTATTGTGACATTCAGCCTTGACTGAGCATCAGAATATTCCAGAACATTTGTTTTAAAAAAGGGGGTAGGGGTGGAAAGAGAAACCCAGGTCCTATATAAGCCCCACTGAATTGGGATACCTAATTTTGGGGCCTAGGCATTTGAATTTTTAATAAGTTGCCTAGAGGGTAGCAAATGAAAACCAATGGCCCAGATTGCTTTTAAAAGGATACCTGAACCCACAAAAATCTGTTTTCATGGTGCAAACAAATAATATGGCAAATTAGGCATCTAGGAATGCCAAAGGGTGGCATCACTTGTCTTCTGGGGAGCAGAGAGTAGAGAGCCAGTTTTTGAGATTTCTAGTCCAGGCACAATGAAACCAGCCCGTGCTCCTGAATTCCTTATTTAAGAGGCAGATGGGAGAGATGAGAACCAGGGAAGGAGGGGGTGGCCTGTGAGGGCCATTTTGGAAGCAGCCTTCTCCACCCATGTACAATCCCTTCCTTGCACTCCACTGCACAAACCTAAGGTTTTGATTGCTTGAATCTGTAGCTATTGCTTCATAGAATTTAATGAGCTTCACCTTACACGGAGAAGCTACAGGAATTTTCAGTGGCTCAGCAATTGATTCAATTGTTCCTCTGCCAAAAAGAGTCTGGCAGGGTGTGCAGCCAGACTTCCAACTCTTAACAGTACCAGCTGGTTTTGCCCAAACTGGAAATCTTAGTTTTGCTTAGTGTTATATGGAGATCTAGGAAAAGAGGCAGCCTCTTGTGGAAAAGTGAACCTACATACTGGTCCCAGAGATGACTACCTGGACTCCCCTCCCGGAAATCTCACATTCTTTACCCGGATATGTGGGAGCACTGCTCCCCAAGGATGCCTGAGATGTGGGAAGCTGGAAGATATTTGTCAGATCCGTTTATCCACTTATTGGTCTGTATTTGTCACGTGTTAGCTAAGTGCTGTTCACTACTCTCTAGGTACTGAAGATGAAATAATGGGTAAAAAACAAACAGCTAAGGAGTTCACAGTCTGGTGAAACTTCTGCCTGGCTCTGACTGACTGGGGATTGACTAGCTCCTCCTAGTGCTCATCATAACCTTGTCATTTACCTAACAGTAGCTAACATTTATTGGGAGCTATGAGCTAAAAAAACTTTTAATGGCATATTCCTAACGAGATAAGTGTATAATTATATCCATTTTTCAGATGGGAAAGTGGAGATACATAGAAATGGTAACTGGACCAAGATACATCATGAGGTGCAGAGATTTAGTACTCATTCTCCATAGTCTTTGAGCTTGGATCTTATTTGTTCTGGGATTAGGGTCTGAACACCACCAGGCTCTATTAGTGTTTAATTAACACAATCCAGTCTGCAACCCCACTGAGGCTCATTCCAGGGAACAGGGGTTATATTCAGGCCTTGAGTAAGAGAAGAGAAGTGCTTTGGAATATCAGGGGAACCAAATAGGTTCAGGATGGGTAGGAAGGTTCTCAGAGTTGGGAGATGGTCTTTCTTTGGTGGACCAGACGGTGAGGCTCTTTACTAAACTCTTATACTTGGAGGAGTCAACAGGACACCTAAATCTGACTTCCTGAATTCAGAGGGTCAGCTGGACTTTACCCCAGTGGGTCAAGGAGACTGGACAAACCTGACAAGCAGGGTCTTAGCCAAGTAGCTTAGATTTGGTTAAGTTTTGTCCCTGTGATACTGAAAGAGTCTCTTGGATGTGATTCATTTTAATGAGATTTAGGTGAAAGGCAACAGAATTGAGGTTCCTCCAGTTTGTAAACTCTGAATTATTTTATGAAGACAATAATACCTTATTGTGTAAATCACTATTCTCATCTTAAAAGATCATCCCTCTGTTCTTAATTTATGAACTTTTTAGCTACTTCTTTAGATTTATCATATCCTTATATATAGATAGTGTATTTCTTTTTGCCAAGCCAAAGATAGCATGGCATTTCTCTACAGTTGTATTCAAATGCTTACTGAGTAGATGTTTTAAAAACAAAGTTGGAATCATTATTCTATATGTGATTTTGTATTATTTTCTCCCTTAACATTCTAAGTGATATTCCAGAATGTTTTCTTATGTCAATAAAAAAATATAAAATACCCATATTATTTTGGAGAGTGAATAATGTTTTGTCCTACAGATAGGCTATAGTTATTTTACAATTTCTTTTTTTACCATATCCAAGTTTTCCCTCTTTAATTTTACTGCTCACCTTATAATAGTGAAAAACACAAAACAGGAATGGTCTGAATGCTAACACTCTTTTGAGTTCATTTGTCCACAAATCTTTCCAATAAGTTATACTAGGTCAAATACTGGTACTTTAAATTTTTTGTGGTATAGAATCTAATTTTCAGATGGTTATGTTACTTTAATTAATGATTGGAAAAGTTACTTAAACTTTATGTGCTTCAACTCTTCCAATTCTAATATAGGAATAACAATAGTGCCTACATCATAGAGTTGATATATGGAAAGTACTTAGGACAATAGATGTAAAGTATTTAGAATGGCACACTTTATATAACTGCTATTTTTATTATGTTCCTACCACAATGTACATTTAATTTCATTTTTCTGTGTCAAGGTGACAGCTTTTTAATATGTATATTAAAAATAGTAGTTTAGCCAGGCTGGTGTGGCTCAGTGGTTGAGCATTGACCTATGAACCAGTCAGGGCACATGCTTGCATTACAGGCTTGATCCCCAGTGAAGAATGTGCAGGAGGCAGCCAATCAATGATATTCTCTCATCTCTGACGTTTCTATCTCTCTCTCTCCCTCTCCCTTTCTTTCTGAAATCAAACATTATATATTACTTTGGTCCATTAAACTAGTTTTTAAAATACTAGTTGTTGTTTTTGGCACTTCATAATGTTCTACCTGTTTACTATGCCTGAGTAAACATGCCTTGTTTAATATTTCTCTAATAAAGCCATTGAAGTTTTATTATTTTAAAAACTAGTTTAATGGACAAAATTCCCATTTTATTTGCATTTCTTTAATTACTTTAATTACTTCTTTGTGACATTTGACATTTTATTTTGTATTTGTTAGCCCCTTATATTTCTTTTTTCATGGATTTTATGTATTCCTTCACTGGATTCTTATTGTTTTTCTTACCAATTTTATGAACTCTTTTTATGGTGACCCTTTGCTGTCATATATTTTATAGATATGTTCCTGGTTTGTAAGATGCCATTTGCTTTGCCCCAGTTATTTTTTTTATTGTGGCTCTGAGAGGACTGAGAAGGCTTCAGGGAAAAGGCCACACCGGGCTTCTTGCTGAGCAGAGGTGAATGGGCTTTGCAAACTGCAGGGGCAGTGGCTGTACTTGGGGGAGAAAAAGCCCTGCACCAGTGATCAGAGACCACAGTTTTGCTCCAGATTTTGTCCCTTGCACAAGCTAGTTCATGTCTCTGAACTCTAATATACTCATCTATAAAAGGCCTCTTATAAATGACTCCAGAGTACTCATCAGGACCAAATGAGTTAGCACATAGTAAGTTTCCACATGAACTAAACTCCATGAAATTGTGAGCTTATTTCTATGTTTTTATTTTTGGTATATCCATATGTAAGAAGAATGCCACGTTTGCATTTAGAGCCTGCTTGCTCCCATTGGGCTTCCTATACAACCTGGCCTAGTTAGCTTGATATGCAAATATCAGCTCTACTGAGTTCTGCTGGACCCCCCCCCCCCCCCCCCCCGCCATCCCCATCATTAGGCCAAGTCTCACATTAGCACATTAGCACTGCATGCCACTTAGTTGTAGCTAATTTGCTTTTGTGACTACTTGAAAAATGCCCATTTCTCCCTCTGCACTGAGAACTCTATAAGGACAGAGACCATGTTTTTTTATGATTGTTTTGTTGTTGTTGTTGTTTTTGGCACTTCATAATGTTCTACCTGTTTACTATGCCTGAGTAAACATGCCTTGTTTAATATTTCTCTAATAAAGAACAAGTGGGATGATTGGATGTACATGAAAGTGTTGCAGAGGGCATAACAATGTAAGGGACATAAAGGAATGAATATGTCATGCTCAAGTGTTGATGAGATATGCATGTCTGGATTAAAAGCAGTATGTGGAGGGAAGCCATGGCAGAGGAACTGGAAAGGGGGACTGGGTTTGATCATAGAGCCTTGTGTATCAAGTGGAAGAGTTTCAGGACTGAGACATGCAGTGGGGAGCCATTGAAGAATGATGAGCAGGTGTAGCATATAAGAGACATATCTAAAGAGGATGAATGAGGCATTCAGAGTGGAGTAGAAGAGAAAGAGTGAAGATAAGGAGACCAGTTAGGAATCTGTTGCAATATATCTTTTAAAAGTTACTTAGCATTTGCTTCATTGTGCTACCATTGGGTTGGGGAAAAGTGGGCAAACGTGAGTGGCATTTTCAGGAAAGACTTGACTGTTGGCATTATATGACAGGGGGTGGATATGGGTGGGGAAGACAGGTATTCATTCTGAAAGGAGCCTGTTATATCATCCCAGGTAACATTCTCAACTTCACAGTTGGGTTGCTGGAGCCAAGGACTAGAACTGCCAGTGCTGCAGATGGGAATCATGAAGACAGTTTCCCTGAATGATACTGTTATTTCTTACTCAGTGACTAAAGGAATGGGCCTTTGCCAGAAACCATGGAGGTGAGTTAGCCAGGGGATTATAAATTATTTTGTATAAGTCGGGTTTGGGAAAATGGTGAGATAATCAAATGAAAATGGCAGGGACTTTATCATGTGGTAGAAGGAGAGTTTGGTACAGAAGTGATACATGCCGACAATGTAACACCTCGGAGGGAAGAAACTTTTGGAAGGGTTTCGCAATAGAAATGTGAGATTAGTGGATAATGGGCCAGTCCTGTTGAGAACACTCACAGGATCTGATTGGAAGGTTCCCATGGCACAGAGAACGCTGTGGGGTAAAGCAGATGGCACATCAGAGAGCAGTGGGCGGATAGTGAGCATAGAGTTGAGAGGGAAAAGACTGACTGGGAATGCATGGTTCAGGGACCTTAAAATGAAATCCCAGTCTTTCAGTTCAAAGTAGACAATTCCACTTGGCTGCCAGAATGTTTTTGAACAAAGCTCAGTTTGGCAGGCCAGATGATGCAAATCTGTGGTCAGTCTTTACCAAGAGCACAGTTGATGGGTCCATCATAGACCTTATATCAGAATGAAGGCTAATAATCCCAGTGGAACAGGGGAGAGCAGGAAGAGCTGGGATTTTGAGACTTGATACACCTGTGAGGAGCAGGACATACAATTTCGAAATTTAGAAGAGACTCAGCTGTAGGATACAAGAGGGCTATGATGTGTGTAGGCAGTTTTGGCCAGAACTCTGGGACTTAATTTTTCTATCTTTCACCATCCACTCTCTACGTCCAACTAGTCACTAAATTTTATGGAGTTTACATTCTAAATGACATTGTCTCCACTCCTTCCATTTCCATGGTTACTTGACTAAATTGAAAACGGTCTGCTCTTTTTCCTTTCAGCTCAGTCTCCAGCCCCACTCTTCCCCTTAACACATATTTGAAAAAATTGTCAAATTAATATTCTAAGGAAAATAAATATAACCATGTATTTTTTTCTGCTTAAACTTCTTAAATACTTCACAACCCACCCCTTTACCTAATAAATTCGCCCAATACTGCCTACCATGGCAAGTAAAGATTTTTATGATTCAAATACGTTTTTTTTCATTGATTAATGCCATGGCCCCCATTTTTTTCATCCTATAAACACTCATTGTGTATTTACCTTGCATCCATTATTTGATAGCCATTGAGCAAAGCACTGTGTAATATATATATTGAATACCATATATATCTGGCATATCAAGATGCAAAGGACACGGTGAAGGCTTTGAGAAGCTAATTCTAGTAGAGAAGACTACTATATAAACTCACATGTAAACATGCAGTTTCATGGGCATGAGAGGAGATATGTCTGTATTTCAGGAAGTCAGGGAAGACCTTTGAGTAGTTAAGTAGAAATTGTCAAGTGGACAGAAGGAAGGATGTTATTCCAGTCATGGGTGATAGCGCAGACAAAGCCAGGTGATCTCTAAGAAATCATGGTTAAGAAAAGAAAAAATCTGGTGTGTGAACGTGTAGGTGGTTGTAGTGAGGGGAAGTTACTAAAGAGGAGACTCGTAACGTCTGCTGGGCTAGATATGAAGGGACATTTATGCAACACTAGTGATTATGAACTTTCTCTTACTTAAAAACCTCTGTGGTTCCCTATTACTCACTGAAGAATAAGGAAACAATATTTGCATGCTAGATAGATAATCCTGGTGCCCCTGTGTGGGATGAGAAGGTGGAAAGAGACTAGAAGCACAGAAATCAGTATAGTGACCATTGAAATGGTTTTAAGAAGAATAAGAATGCGAATTAAGGTGTTACCAATGGCAATGAGGAGCAGGTGATGGATTCCAAACAGAATCCCAAGTTTGAGTCATCGAGATTTCTTTAAATGTCAGTGTATTCAACGTGAATGAAAGGAAAGAATGTGATACGATAGGTGGATGAAGCTGGTGGACAGCATGAAATGGAGGCATGGTTCTTCATTAGGAAACACTAACCCTGAAGGTCCTGGACGTTTGGTTCAATAAGTGAGGATTTTAGTTATTGAACAATGAAACAAAACACAATGGGAAACAAAGCGAATAGCCAAACATAAACAGAAGGCACTACTTCTCTTTGTAGTGCTCACAATGACAGAAAAATGAGGAGAACTTTTTAGACCCGAATCAAGATGAAGGTGAAACTTTTAAGAACATGCAGATAATTATAAAATGAAGTGAAGGAAAAGTAAATACTAATTAAGTGGAACTCCTACCCAACAGGATTTTCCAGAAATATGTATAATCTTGCCATTACAAATCTTATATCACTCCTCTTTTCACACAGCCATGATTGTTTGTTTCTTCAATATGTCAACCTCTCCTTACCCATGCACAAATTCTTCTGTCCCTCTGCCTATAGTTGTGTATTTGGAGCATTATCCCTTCTGCTGCACTGAGAAGTGAAAAAAACAGTTTCTCTGTGAGTGACAATGTGGATTTCACCCTGGAGAGTGAGAATATAGTTAGAATAGGTCCACTGCAGTGAAAACTCTAATTTTAAAATCAGATGGGTGTTTTTTTATTATTATTTTAAATTTATTTATTTATTTTTATTAAATTATTATCTGTGTACATATCTTACCATTGGCCCCCACTTCCCATACATGTCCTCCCTCCCAGAAAAAAATTTAAAAAAAAATAAAATCAGATGTGTTATTTTAATCTATGAATTATATATACATGCATACATACATACATGCATACATATAAATTACACACACACACACACACACACACACACACACACACACACACAGTAGTCCCTCTTTATCTGCCTGCAGGGAATAGCATCCAAGACCTCTAAGTGGATGTCTGAAACTACAATAGTACCAAATTATATATACTATGTTTTTTTCTTATACCTATACTAGAGGTTCATTCCATGAAATTTGTGCATGGTGGGGGGCTCCCTCAGTCTGGCCTGTACCCTCTCGCAATCTGGGATTGCTGGCTCCTAACCGCTTGCCTGCCTGCCTGCCTGCCTGCCGGATCACCCATAACCCCTCTACCTGTCTTCCTGCTTGCTCCTAATTGCTCACCTACCTGCTTGGTCACCCCTAATCGCCTGTGCCTCAGGCCCCTGCCATGGTGGCTTCATTGGAAGAAGATCCAGAATGATGTCCAGAAGGTTGTTCTACTGTCCAGTCTAATTAGCATATTATGCTTTTATTATAGACTAGAGGCCCGATGAACGAAGATTTTTGCAAGAATAGGCCTTCCTTCCCCTGGATGCCAGCACCACCTTTGCTCAGGCCTGGAGCCACCTTTCTACCTTCACTCAGTCTTAGAGCTGCCTTCCACCTCTCACCTTATCACGTGAATTTGCATATTCCCTCCTTATTGGCTGTGGGTGCTGTCATCTTTGTCATGGAGTTATGATCAATTTTCATATTCTGTCTTTATTAGTATACCTCTGATAAAGTTTAATTTATAAATTAGGCACAGTAAGAGATTATCAATAATAAGTATTAATAACAGAACAATTATAACAACATACTGTAACAAATGTTACGTGAATGGCTTTGGGGCCATGACTAAGTAAAATAATGTGTGATACTTTGATAGTCATTCTGATAAACAATATGACTGCTTGAGGAGAAAGATAGGGGGCAACCTAGGGGGGCAATCTGAATCTGTACCAGTGACTGGTGTCCTAGTTCATATTTTTATTAGCCTACAATTAAGTCATTGCCTTAATTGTAAGGAATTAGTTAGAATGATTTAGTTAGAATGAGTTAGTTAGAATGATTAATTTAGTGTGTATTTTCATTTCTCTTGGGTTAATATCCAGGAGCAAAGTGGCTGGATTGAATAGTAGGTATATGCTTAACTTAAAGAAATTACTAAATTATTTTCCAGAGTGGTTGTTCCATTCTGCAATGCTATTAGCTTTGTATGAGAGTTTTTTTCAAATCTTTAACATCAGAATGGTAAGTCTTTTTCATTATATCCTTTCTATTAGATGTATAATCATACCTAATTGTGGTTGTACTTTTCATTTCCCTAATTACAAATGATGGCAAGCATCTTGTCATGTGCTTATGTGTTTTGGTTTTGTTTGTTTGTTTTGGGGTCAAATATTTGTTCAAATGGTGGACAAAAAAGGGCTACATGCTAATCTGACTAACTCAGGGAAGTCCTATGTGGAAGCCTTGCAAACTCAAGAGACCTAAGGTAACCACAATGGATGGTCTGAAATTAAGAGCCTTTAATTAAAAAGCAGTTTATAGTGGTAGTCATATCCTAGGCCAGTTTCTTCCTTGGAAAAGATATATTTCAATCTTTACTGAACCTATTGTGTTTTTGCATGTAAAATAACAAACTCATGAAATGTTTGGGTAACTTGTAACTTCCCTTTTTCTGGACCCCTCAGGGCACAACCAAAGCACCTGGGCACCTTCATTGTTATTATTATGTTAGTTGTTAACTGTTAACTATTCTGTACCACCTAAGTAAAAGAAGTATGTGTCTATAATTTTACTTTTTACCAATCCCAGAGGTTTTCCCACTTTGCTTTCTCCTGCTTCCTTAATCTATCACCAGTGGATTTCATGTAACCCACTTATGTCTCCTCCTTTTATAGTAATGTATAAAATAAGGTTAAAAAAACAACAACAAACCACAATTTTCAGTAGCATTATCCTAATACATTGAGATTATGCTTCCTGGCAATTGTCTACAGTTGGCTCAAAAAATCTCCTAAAAATTCTTTATAGGTTTGAATGTTTTTATGTTAACAAAATCAGTTGCCCATTTTTCAATTTGGCTTGAAATTCTGTTCTTATCATTAACTTTTGAGAATTCTTTACAAAGGGGGCATGGGAAAACTTTGGAAGTGATGGGCATGCTCATTTTGCTGATTGTGATGATGGGGAGCATAAGACATATTTGGGGGGCTAGCAATCTGAATTTGTCCCAGTAACCTGCCTTCTACTGCACACTCTTACTAGCAGATAATTAGCTCCATCAGTGAAAGAATGTAGGAGACTGACTAGCAGCTGGACTCTGTCCCTAGTTAATCAGTGTCCCTAATGCACATTCCTGATAGCCTGTAATGAAGTCACTGCCCCTTTCTTAATTACCTGGTTTTGTAAGACCTATTTACCTAAATACTTCCAATTTACAAGGGCCATAAACCAAGAATGTAACAGCTTAACTTGAAGGAGGTCACTGGCACCATCCAGGATGGACCTTAGATACAATCTAAATTAACCATTCTCACTAACTCAAGAGGAGCTGTGAAAATCTACTACGGAAGCTTGGTAGTAGATTTTTTGGTAGTAGTTTCTTTGTAGGAAACAAAGAAACTCAGAAATATATAAAGAGAGCATCTCATTGTCTACGTTGCTCAGGATCTGGATCTTTGAGTCCCCTGAACCAACAGCGCTTTCCTGAACCTTCTGAGTGTTCAACTGTCTTCCATGCCAATTCCATAACAGTTTCACATATGTAAATATATGTCCAAAGTTATGAATTTACATATATTTTTTTTAATATTTAAGGTATTTCAATTATATTTCAAAGAAAGAAAGGGGCTATGCATATATTTAATTTTATATGTTTATAAAAAACAGGGAAATTTAGTTAATTGAGAATGAAAAGGGAAATGATGGGGCTTGCAACCTAGTTCAGTATCTGGTTAGAACTGTAGTCTTACTTTCCCACTCTGATTGACTTGGGTGGAGCTTCAGAGCATGCCCCCAAGGCCCTGCCAAGACTGATGGGCAGAGCTTTGGGGACCCTAAAGGGCCACCCACAGGAGGAGATACAAAGGTCAGAGCCTCCCCACAGGTATAGTTCAGGCTTTGAATCTGGAATTCCCCTGGACTAGCAGATCTGCTAAATTGTTTAAACTCTCTTCCCTCAGAGTCCTGATTGATTGACCTCTTGTGCATTCTGCCACAACAAGATAACAATTTTAAATAATTTTGAAATGGTTATTCAAGTAATTGATGTACACGTATGTCTTCAGGTTGAGATCTTGTTATATAGTCTCAGGATAACTGGACAATCAAGGGTCTGTGATGCCTATTACTACTTGAGCCAATTAAGCAGAGACAGGGTTGAATCATATATGTGCATATATGTGCGTTTATTCCAGTACTGCCAGCAGTATGGGAGAGCAGCAGGTCATCCACAAAAAATCTGCTCTGCACCCCACCATAAGCCAGGTCCTTATATAGGGTAGGACAAAGATTACATGGGAAAGTAGGGATTATAGGCGTGGGAGGTAGGCAATGTGGGCTGGAGTGGGACTTCATTGTTTGGGCAGCAAGGTTGTTAATTTTCCTATGATAATAGGAATTCTTTTTTTTAAATATATTTTTATTGATTTCATAGAGGAAGAGAGGGAGAGAGATAGAGAGATAGGGACATCAATAATGAGAGAGAATCATTGATTGGCTGCCTTTTGCATGCCCACTGGGGGTCAAGACTACAACCCCAACATGTGCCCTTGACTGGAATTGAACCTGTGACCCTTCAGTCCACAGGCTGAAGCTCTATCCACTAAGCAAAACCAGCTAGGGTTGATAATAGGAATTCTTGAATGAGAATGGACCATATCCAAGGTTGACTCCCAGGTCCAAGGTTGGGCCCAAGGTCCTGGAGTCATACAACTGCCAACCAGGTTAGAATGTCTTCTTTAACCAACACAAGTCAATCATAGTTAACAGAGCATGATTAATATTTCTCATAACCATAGCTAGTTCCCAGTATTCTATTTTTGCCCCTAACATCAGTATTGCAATATAAAACAGGTATGTTTGTCAGTTTTATTAACTTTTAAAAAAATCATTAGTACTTAAAAAGTACTCATTTGTTAAATCAATCAATTTGAAAAGTAAGTTAAGTTTATAAATGTAGTTTTCAAAGCCTTTGGTATTTAATTGACTATGTTTTAAAAAGATATCAAATAATTTTCAGAGGCTATTTTAAAGTGGATTTTAAAATTTGGTTAATTTAAAATGTTTTATTTATCAAACAACAAGATTATAAACTCCTTTGATTGCTTAAAAGGCAGCCTGTGAGATTTTACTGGCCAACGCATTTTTAATCTGGTGGGGAAATCTGTTACTTTGTGGTTTCTGTAGCAGTGCTGCAAATAAAAGTCTGGTGACCAGAAAATAATCTCAGTCCTCTTATTTGACCAGGAAAACCACAAAGCTAATAGTACCAAAGGCACACTTTCTCCCTCACTTCTCACTATCAATTTCCTTCAATGATCTTCTACATGGATGGTCAACAATTACCTATCACTATGACATTTATAGCCAAATGGGTAGTAGATGTGACTATGTTGATTGTATTTATTCACAGACTGGGTAATCAAAGATGAAGAAATCAGAAGATGACAGTGCCTTATGTCAATGACAGGGGTGACAGTAGATGTGTTGCAGAAGACCAAAGAAATACCAAGCACACTTCTTAGAGAAAGGGAGGGATCCCATTTATTAACACTAGTGGACTCTTGGAATAATTTCCAAATCAGAGAGAAGCAGTGTGAAGTGAAGAGGGCTTCACTTTTTATAACCTTCTGGGGTCTTTGTCTTACAGATATGGTTCCGCCCCTTTTTGTGGGTTTATAGGAAGGCCCCCAGGTGTTGGGGGTTCCCAGGCCATATCTTATCTGTCCTGGGGCCAGCAATAATAACGTTCCCTCCCACCCCCAAGGCAGTGCATTGTTCACAGTTTTTATGGCCTGACAAGCCTTGCAGGACCCATTGTCTCCTCAGATGAGGGGCTGGAATTTAAAACCTCAACAAAAGACATCCTTAATAAATAATGTAACCACTTTATGGATCATAATTTTTTATTGGATGGATTCATAATTTCTTCCAAATACATATTTTTGTACCCTTTCCAAATATCTTTTTGGACTTTGCTACTTATGATTAGGTTACATGGCCCATCTTTCTCTCCCTTTTCTCAGTTTCCTGAGGTCTCTTTTTTCTCTCAGTACATTAAGACCTCTTCTCTCTTGGCAAAAAGGCAATCTCAAAGGAGTACTTAGATAATGTTACAAAAAAACTAAGAAGAACAAAGCAATACCAGAGAGATGGAATTACATTTATTATATGCGGGTCCAGAGGAAAATGTCTCTCAAATTCTGGGCCCAAACATGCAGGAATTTTCCCTATTTATATGTTTTTATCTTCTTTGTCTCCCAAAAATGGAATGTTTCCAGCCCCTTTTACAAGTTCTTAAAGAGCCCATATATGTTCTGGGCCTTGAGACCTCAACCAGATGCCTAACTTGGTGCCAGCCCTGATGACCTTGTCTGGGGAAGGTTTAATGGCCTCAGAAACTCTATAAACAATTGGACAACATAAAGCAAATCATGGGGGAGAGGGCACAGTTTCATTGTAATGCAAAAAACATTGTGCATGGAATCCATGGCCAGCCACTGTCAGGACATCAGTTATTTCATCTGTGCAAAGAAGAGGCTAAGAAGAGATTTAGCACCAGCATTCCCTGACCCTGATGAAAACACATAGCAGTATGGGAGAAGGGGTCTGCCTAGCAATGTTATATGCATTTAGAGATTCTCAAGTTGGTGGAAAGCAAGAAGGGGGAAAGATATTTGAGCCTTAAGTGAAATTGGAAGGCTAGGGTGAAAAAAGATTTTTACTCTGAACACCCTTCTGAATCTGAAGTTTATTCGTTACAGAAAACAGATTCCCTCTTTCCTGTGAAAGTAGTTTTGTTTTGTTTTACACCACCAAACTAAGACCTGGGAAGATTCACCAGGAAGCCTTTACCTTTTTTACACTTCCAAGAGCAGAGGAAAGATTAGAGCAGGGGTGGGCAAACTTTTTGACTCGAGGGCCACAATGGGTTCTTAAACTGGACCGGAGGGCCGGAACAAAAGCAACCTGACCATGCTGGCACTCTCATCTTGGGCTGCTGGTGAAGGAGCAGAGGGGAGAGCAAGAGAACCCTCCGATCTTTGGCTCCAAGAGCCAGATAGAACAGCCGAATGGGCCAGATCTGGCCTGTGGGCCGTAGTTTGCCAAGGCTGGATTAGAGTGAACTCACTGGGATCTCCCTAAGAGAGCTAGACTTGAAGTCTAGTCCTAGCCACAAGGTTCAGCAAATGCTTTTGTAAATGAATTTTGGCTCTGAAGACTGGAGCTACTCAATTCTTTCATCTTGGCACTAATGTATCTGTAGGCAATACTTTTTAAGAATGAGTGTGGCTATTTCCAATAAAAACTTTATTTATAGAACCAGACAGCAGGAATATTTGATCCATGGACCATCATTTTATGATCTCAGTGAATTTGAAAGACCATTGGCATCAAAATCAATTTGCTGATAGTCTAGTCTCAACCCTGCTCTCAGCCAAGGATGTAACTTCAGGGAATCCCCTTTCCTTTTCTAGAACTCATATTTAATACTGATTAAGCCTTTCTTATGTAGCCATAACTTTATGGGCTGCATCTATTTAAGGCTCATAGCAGCCCAACAAGCAAGTGCTGTTATTAGCTTAGAGCACAGTTAGTGAGTTTCAGAGTGACAATTTAGAACCAGGTCTGTTTATCTCTAAAGTTCATATTCTTAATTATAACTAAACTTTCCCTTGTAAAGAAGTGGATTTGAACTTAATGTTCCCTATTGATCTTTTATAGCTGGCAGTTAATTTTTTTTAATGGAAATAAAGTTTTCTATGAGATATCAACTTTTCCTTAAGAGATTTGCCGAATTTTTGTTTCCATAGCTCTAAGCTTGTTTTCACATTTGGTCAGCCTCTAGAATGACAGACTTGAAGGAAACACATGCCCCTCTGCTGAAAAGAAGGTTAATGAAGTTTCCCCACCCTCTACAGAACATCTTGACTATGGCTGCCTCTTCCTCATGGTGATACTGACTTGCATTGGAAATCAGAATCTTTCGGTTCCACTTTTTAGGAGACACCATTACATTTTTATATTTCTAAGCTAATGAGAGATGAGGCATAGGCACTCGTTAAGGAAGCCACTCTCAGGCCTCCAGGAGGTCATGCATGATTTTTGCATCTAAGACCTACAGGCTTACAGTATGCATTCAAAAAGCAGCAAATATGTAAATACTCTAATTAGCTTGTGCTCATTTAAAAGCAAAATTTCCCATCAAGTATCTTTAGAAATCCCTAAGTGCAGGGTTAAGAATAGGAAACCCAAAAGCTTTGGAACTTGAGTAATAATAGATTGGGCAATGTGTACATACTAAACTCTCAAGAAATGACAAAAATACTTTTTTGCATTTCTTTTAGGTTTTCATTTAAAGATTAATGCATTTGATGAAGTTATTCTTTTAGAAGATATGCAAGATATAAAAATCCAGCTGGAAAATAATTTGCAAGATTATATTACTATGCATGTGATACGATTTTTAATCTATTGCCTTTAGATTAAATATTTCATTATTTTAATTGAAAGGCCTATTAGGGAAAAAATGTAATCTACAGAAATTCTTTTCTGTCCTTTTGGAAATTGAAAGTTAGAAGATGGATGTCAAGTGAGATAGAAGGTGAAAGTTGAAAGATAAGTAAATGTATGTCCAGGGAAAGAAGAAAAGAGTGATCAAGAGTAAAAGTAATTCTTATGGAAACTAGTTGAAAGAAAGAGGGGTAAAAATGAGATGGGTAAAATAAAAAGAAAATTAGGAGAGAGAGATCATGAAACCTGTTAAAAGGCAGGAAGAAATGTAAGAGAAAAATAGAAGCTGAGAAATAGAGAGGTTGTCAGAGGAGAAAGGGAGATGGAGAGGTCAGACAAGGGAATAGAGAAGAAATGAGAAGCTGCCCTGGAGTGAACTGGCAGGGCTAAACGAAGAATCAGAAGCTAAGAATAAGATCTGCAGATGGGAGAATACTCACCAGAGAATTAGGGAGAAGGAGAAAGAAGAAACTCAAAGGAAAGGGGAGGAGGTGGAATGTGAGAACAGATTACAGATGGCTCTCCCTCACCTCCTCTTTTTAAATTTCCCCTCCCACACAGCTTCCTCACTTCCTCTTCCTTCTCCTCTTCACTTGTCTCAGTTTCAAACCTGACACTAAAAGGGAGCAAGTTGGTGAGACACTTGAAAGTAGGGCAGAAAGGCTTTGGGAGGAAGGTAGTAATCATAGTGTCTCATGTCCTCCTTTAAGTTGTCAAATGAGTTTCAATTTAAATGTCAGCTTTGATTGATGACAATGTCCCTGGCATGGAGGAGCCACCTGGGCTCAGTAGAAAGGGCACAGGGATCAGATTGGGAGGCTTCTCATGCCCTTGGTAATGGGTCGTGATGTCATTTGGACAATAATTTATCGTCCTTGCCCTAAAACCATAAACTGTCTCTTAAGACCCTGGTTTTGTCTTTTTTTTTTTTTTTGGTCTTTTTTTTTGTTGTTGTTGTTCTTTTCTCGATTGATAATCATTTTTCCAATTTCTGGTGTTCTATCTCCCATGTAGATATGTTAGAAGTCCTATTTTTCAAGGATTTTTGTCCCCTGATCTTTCTTAACCTCACTCATTTATTAAATATTGAGCCTTCACTAGATATAGACACATGGGATTAAAATGAAGAATTAAGAGGAGCTCTGCTCCTGAGTCACTTATAGTTAAGTCACACCGTCTGGCCAATGTAGGGCAATGACAGTATCATCTCAGGAATGTAAAGCATGGCGTCCTTGGGAGGTCACAGGTGGGACATCTCAGCCAGGCTTTCAGAAGTGAAGGTCAGAGTACAATGAATGTCTGTAAGAAAATAATACAAAAGACTGGAAGATTCCTAGGAATAGGGCCAGCGCTAGAGGAGAAGGAAAGTAGTGTTCTAGGCAAAGGAATAACACAGCTTACTGGAGAAAAGAAAGTAATTCAGTATAGCTGAAAAGAAGAGAGAGGGTGTGAGAAAATGATGTGTGGTATCGAGCAGTGAGTGGTGTGCTGATAAACCTGTTCTTTAAAAAAGAAAAAGCATTTATTTGTAACATCTGCCAATTTCTGTGGTATGAATATTCCCACCATAGCCTAATCCAAGCTACCAACAGTTTGTCAACTGCCTCACAAAACTCCTGCATACTTATTTATTTAAAAAATTTTTTAAGTTTTATTTATTTCAGAAAAAAGGGGAGAGGGAGGGAGAAATAGAAATATCAATGATGTAGGAGAATCATTGCTCTTTGGCTGCCTCCTACATATCCCACACTGGGGATCGAGCCCACACCCGGACATGTGCCCTGACTGGGAATCGAAGTGTGATCTCCTGGTTCATAGGTTGACACTCAACCACTGAGCCACAAAGCCAGGCGAAAGCTCCTAGATATTTAATAATTAACTCTAAAAGGCCAGTAGAACCAGCCCTAGCACATCTAAAGTAAACAGCAGACATATTCAGAAGGACCTCTAAGTCCAAACTTTATCCCCAAAGCTCTGAAAGATATTAAATCTGAAAGTGACATAATTTCATCCTTCCATTAGGAAGGATGTGCCACCAGCTCGGTAGGAGAATGGATTGATGGAGGACAGAGAAAACATTTTCACCAGTTTTTCTTAGCTTAAACCTTAATTCTGAAAGTACATGGAAACATTTTGTTAGTTACAAAATTATTAATTCCTTCCTTCCTTTACTCTCCCTTTCCCATCCCTTTCTCTTCATCTGTCTTCCTACCACACCCATATTCTCAGCTCTGCATGTAGAGAATGCATGATATTGGGAGCAAGAATATCTTAGACCTACACATCTGACTTCTCTGTTTATGTCACAGATTCATTAACTGCCTCCTAGTTCTGGAGAGACAAAAACATTTGCTGAAAAAATAAAACAAATGAGTTTTTTATTTATTAACTATCTATTTGTTTTTGCACAGAGAGGACGGATTGATTAAAATGATTGAAAGTCTATGCTTTTTTCAGCAAGACAAGTGATATGAGAATAACAGTGAGGCATTACTTCTGACTTAGTGAATAAGAAAGTGGCCTGTAGACAGAGAAGAGTATGAAACGATGAAATTCTGCTACCTTTGTTTACTGGGCGATTTAAATCTTGGAAATTCTGCCACCTATGTCAACATTTTCCTTGGCTGGTAACATACCTTTTGCAAGGTACATATCAGAGTTAGTTTATAGTTTTTGAAAACTTGGAGTAGCACAGTGGTTTGTTTCTGCATCCATCAAGTTGAATATGTTGTTTACGGTTTTAAAAAACCCACCTGACTGAAATGGAGGGATTATCTCTGGAGATGGGAAATCTCCCAGAGGTAAGCAAACAGACTGTTTCCTACAAGGCCATAGAGCAGGGTTCTTACACCTCTTGTGTGTGCTATGGACACCTGTGGAGGTATGGGAATGCCTGTGGTTTTTGTCTCAGATGCTTGTAAGTGCATAACTTAAAATGAATAGGATTATAAGGAAAGCAATTATATTGAAATGCAGTCATCAAAATATTATTGATTGGTGATCTAGTAATGCATCTGCTTCTTTAATATGCTAATAACTACTATAATATCTGAGTAGTGAAGAACATAAATATTTCAAGTAATATGATATGAAAATATCTGTGATTTATATTGGTGACAAAATCAGAGTACTATTTATACTACTTACACTATTGCCTGTATCATAACTAAAATGTATACTAAATTTTCTTTTGAGATTACTGAAAGCATTTAAAAATATTTTTTAAAATTGTCAAATACCACAAATCATAAGGTTAAGACCATTAAGGTTAAACATTCCTGTAAAGGAAATTTAAGTCTCAGGTTTTGGTGTGTAGTGATTGTAGCATTGGTAAACTTTAGCATTTTTTTTTTCATATTCCCTAGATTTTATCACCTGTGACCTTAGAAGATAACATAGATCAACACTCCTCAGACAAGGTAACCTTGGTGCTGCCAATGTATATAAAATGTCACTTAGCACTTGTTGACAAGCATTATGAAAAGAGTTTGCCATGACTATTTTTTTACCCCCCCTTTTTTTTTATTATGGAATTATATGTGTACATATCTTACCATTGCTCCCCCACCCCACTCCCATACATGCCCTCCATCCCCAGAGTTTTGAGTCCATTGGTTATGCTTATATGCATGCATACAAGTCCTTCAGTTGATCTCTTATCTCACCCACATCTCCCTAACCTTCCCACTGTAATTTGACAGTCTATTTGAAGCTTTACTGCCTCTGTATCTATCTTTTTGTTCATCATTTTATAATGTTCTTTATTATCCATAAATGAGTGAGATCATGTGGTATTTTTCTTTCATTGACTCGCTTATTTCACTTGGCATAATGTTCTCCAGTTCCATCCGGGTTGCTTCAATGGTAAGAATTCCTTCTTTTTAATGGCAGCATAGTATTCCATTGTGTAGATATGTACCATAGTTTTCTGATCCAGTCATCTGCTTAATCCTTACAACAGGCCAGGGATAGGCACTACTAACATATCCATTTTGCAAATGGTAAAAGTGAATCACTGAAAAATATATAAGCTACCTCAAATCTTACACATCTAGAAGTTGTGTTGGAAACTCAAGAGTGTTTGACTTCAAAGTTTGTGGTATGAATCATTTTATCATTGTTTCCCATACTTCAATCATTCTGATAACAGGCTCATGAATTTTAATCATACCACTTGAACTATTATTCACTTAATATTTTCACTTAATATTGTAAAAGGAAAATTCATATCACCATCATATTTGGACATCTTATATCATTTGCCATAAAGAGAAGGTGTTCATGGGAATATAAATACAATAACAAAACAAAACTTCCCATTCTCAATTTCTTAAAAACGGAGGTACTAAGGGTATATTAATACAATTCTGAGAGTTTTTCTTTGAGGTAAAAAGATTTTAAAAATTGATAAGGGAATTATTTTTTCATTTGTGATTCAAACTAACCTAAAACCAGATAAATCTTCTTATAAGCTACCAGGAGTTCCCAAACTGAGAAATAATGCCTTGCCCTGCACTAGGGCCTAGGCTAAATTTACTGCCCTACAAAGCACACAGCAGCTATAGTAACACTAGCACTGTGTTGAGGAAGCAAAGATTAGTAGACATAGTATTCATCACATGTAATAGTGTAACACAGAAGTATTCCACTGGGTCTTGCCTCTGTCACTCACTGGCATGTGCCCTGACCAGGAGTTGAACTGTGACCTCCTGGTACATGGGCTGACACTCAACCACTGAGCCACAACAGCCAGGCAAAATGCACAATCTTGGATCCATCTCATAGATCCTGTCTTGGTGGGTCTGGGTGGAGCTTAAAGAGTTTGCATTTTTAACAAATATCTCAGGTGATTTGATATTGTTAGAGCATGGGCCACGTTTTGAAAATACCAGTTGAATTATTAAAAGTACAAGCTTTAGAGACAATAGAATCTGGACTCAGTTCTTTCCTCTGTCATTAGTTATATACCTGAGGGAAATTGCATACTCTCCTGAGTTTCAGTTTCCTCATCTGTAAAATAATAATAATAATAATAATAATAATAATACAATGTCTATGTCAGGTGCTTTCTGAGGATTAAATAAGATTGTATTTGTAAAGTGTTCTATATACTTAATATAAGGATCATATTTATTATTAATGTTATAATAATAATACTGTCTAAGCTTTGGTTCCATCTTTACATGATCAGATTATTCTTTACAGAGAGGTCTCTGCCATGTCTTTAGTAAATATAGCTTGTAGTTAGCTAGCTGTCAGCCCCACTGGTGTTGTCAGAGCTCCACTTGGGAAACTATCCATGCTATCTATCTATCCATGTCTAAGCAGTTCCACTTTTCAACTGGAATATAATGTCCATAATATTAGGGTGTAGAAGTCACTTCTACATAACAGGGTCAACAATAAAGATTCTCCATTCTACTGCTGCTAAGATGAAAGTATGCATGCATTTATTGTATTTATTCATTATTTCTCATCATATATATACATGGCTACTTCTTAGCCTTGACCTAGTGTGTTAGACAGTCCTCCCATTCTACTTTGCATATGATAGGAAGGAAAATGTGGCATTATAGTAACTTGCACATCTGTTTCCACCACCTAACATGCACATTGATGCGTTTATGCTGGATATTCACGTCTAGAACACTACCTAGCATGTAGCACTTGCTCACGACTGTTAAATTGATTAATGAACTTGGTGAATAAATTGTTGAAAATAATAAGCTATTATTGCAAGTCTTGAATCCTTTACGATTGATCATTTTCGATCATCCAAGTTAAAAACCAAAGAAACACATGCATTATATTGTTAGTCTAAAATGTCCAGCATTGGCCTCGATTCCAAGAAAATTTATAAAGAAGATTCTATCTTCTAATCTTAGGACTTCCACTGGAGAGTTCTTTCATGTGGGCCCTCTTCCCACACTGCAGATGTGCCTGTGCGTTGGCTTCTAGTGGGGATATTGTTTCCCTACTCAGTATTCTCCTCTCCTCCTAACAGAAGGCTGATTTTGCTCTCTTATGCATCTCCTCCGAGAGCCCAGTGTCTCTGAAGAAGCTGACCTGACCAACTGAGTCTGATTGATGTGAGGCCAACACTATTCCCCATTGCCAGTGATTAGCCCAGGAACGACCTGTACTGGTGTTAGCTAATGGGGCGTCAGTCATGGGCTTCTGGGATAGGTTTCTCTCTTCTTCGAGGATGTCTGAAGACGATCCTCCTCTGGCTCGATGCCAGGAAATCTGTGGCCCTGCCTGAGGATGATGCAGACTGTGCCCGTGAGTCACACGACCTTGAAGACTGCTCCACCTCTCGACTTCCTGTTGTAGAAATAATGACTCCCTTCCTGAGTAAGTCCTTGTCATTGAGACAGGCTCCTTTTAAATAGATCACTGTGCAAACTGTAAACATAGTGGTTCCCAGTAAGAGCACCCAAGTGAGAAGGACCTCAGGTTTGACCAGCTGCTAAGGAGTCAACAGGAACAGAGGTTACTGTTGGGAGACTGTGCAAGTGGAGATATAGCTTCTGACTGTGGAATCCTGAAATGACTTGATGATTTTAAAATATGGTTCTCTGAGAACATCAAAGAGTATTGAAACAACTGATATTCATTCCTGGGAAATAAAATTTATGTTTCAGAAAAAGTTCTTAACTAGCAACCTAGACTTCCTCAGTCCTTCTCCAGGTAACTAACCTTAGATACCTGTTTGTAAAATGAGGAAAATGCATAATTGGCTCATCTCGCTAGCAGTGTTGTGAGGATGAAATGAGATACAGCAACTCAAAAGGCTTGATTCATTTTTTAAAAAGCATACTCCATGTGGAGAAGGTGATTTTGCTGCTAAAGCTAGTAATGTACTCATTCAGTATGCTCCCTAACTCCCACCCATCTCCAGATTGTTTTTGGTGTTTTTTTTTTTTTTTTTTTTTTTTTTTTTTTTGCCACAGTTTGCCAGGTAGTCATTTGAGGAACTTTCCCCTTTTCAAAGTTTGCCAGTGTTTCCATTGACTTTCTGTGCTAATACTTCAGCATGAAGTTGTCACTTCAACAAATCTGAACCCCTAGCTCATGCTCAACATTGTGTATATCCAGAGGATTATAGTTAATTTTTCCTGCCTCACCTATAAATTATAGAATAATTAAAATGATCCCATCGTCAGTTCACAGGCATCTAATTCATAGGTTTTATGTCTAGGATTGGTATTTGAATCCTATAAGGGAGAGATGCACACATATTTTCCTATAGATAATACTGGAAAATCTGGAAAAATAAATAAACAAAAGAAAACCTGTTTTTTAAAGTTAACCTGAAACACAAATCACAAAACAGAAAACCGAGAAATAGAATCCTAAGCCTTAACAGCCATAGGCCTGGGAGGTGTGATGCAAGAATGTGGGTGTGTAAACCTTGGCAGATGGGTGCAGGAGGAAGGGGAAGGAGATGACTGTTCATAGGAAGTAAAATTAGGGCAGGTGCAGTACACCCTAGATAACAGGCTACAGTTGAATCAAATTGAGCATGGAGAGCAAAACAGGAATATATGAATGTACATATGCATGCATCCATTTATATGTACTATATCTATGTACATATATACATATCATGCAGTGCCTGCGATTTTTGTAATAATATGCTAATGTTAATACTAACAGTATAGTATATAAACTATTGTTAAATATACGATCTCATATTTTTCTTATAAACCTCTGAGGCTTGGATATGGATGATTAGTCTTTTCATGTGAATAAAGAAGCTGTAGCTCAGAAAGGTTGTCAGGGTTTGAGTTGGAATTTCAACGGATATTTCTGAACTCAGAGTCCAAAGTTCATGCCACTCTCAGTCTAGGATATCAGAGTCGCAAATGTTTCCAAGGATCTTAAAGTGATTTAATCTAACCATTTTTAATTTAAGGACTAATCCTGCATTTGATTAAGTAGTAGATTAGTTCATCATTGTATATTATAAAGACCATAGAAATATAGTTACAGTAACCAAAGGACTGTATCAATTTTTCACTATCTCTTCTCACCCTGCCCCCAAAAATTCATAATACTAAAAGACACAACAATTGATCTAGTACCTTACTTTCCTTTCTTCTAGCTCATACATGATTAGGTTTCATGCCGGGCTAATAGAATAAAATAATATCAAGAAAAGCTTCAGTTACATAACTCCTGAGAGGAGGGAACACCACATTGGATGCTGATGCTCCAGCTTTCACAGTGACTCTCTGTGTGATGTCAGGTAAGTCACTTATTCTTTCTGTGCATCAGTGTGTCATCTGTAACATGAGGTAGTTATGAGATGACCCTTGAGGTCCTTCCTACTCTGAGTTCTGAGGAGCTGAATGAAGGTGATTGTGTTTCCAAGAAAGCACAAAGAATGAGTGGCTTCTGGATGCTCCTGGAGCTTTCTTGTCCCCTTACTTTTTTTTTCTCAATAAAAAATGGCAGGAGCCTTCATACTTATTGAGTCCTTTTCAATGGTGTTGATTGTTCCTCTTTCTCTGGGGGAAATAACAGATGTTGACATGGCTCAGCTAAAACTAGTTTAGGAAACTTAGGCCACCCTCAGAGGAAAATGTATTTTACCACATTTCAATCCCATTAACAAAAGCTTTTCTGATTCCTATCCAGTTCCACCCATGGATTCTATTTATCTATCTATGTCTATGTCTAATCTATATCTATATCTATATCTATATCTATATCTATATCTATATCTATATCTATATCTATATCTATATCTATAATTGATTTTTTTATATATAGAGGAAAGGAGAGGAATAGAGAGTTATAAACATTGATGAGAGAGAAACATCAATCAGATGTCTCCTGCACAAACCCTACTGGGGATGTGTCCGCAACCAAGGTACATGCCCTTGACCTGATCGAACCTCGGACCCTTCAGTCCACAAGCTGATGCTCTGTCCACTGAGCCAAACTGGTTAGGGCTGACCCATTGATTCTTACTTCACTGTTACTTCATTCCTGTTCCTCTCAATTAATTGTATAATTTCATTCACATCTACTGGGTCATGGGTTCTGGATCATTGAATGTGATTTCTTCATGCACTGAATGAATTATTGTTCTAGCATATGAGTTAATAGAGATGGTGAGTTATGATGAAGAGGTGATAACATTTTAGCCTCAAGCAATCACACAGAGCTGGATTTCTATTGCAATGTTGTGATGAATTGGACTTTGCACATATTGTTTTCCATATTCCTTACCCCTTAAATGTTTTGAGAGGTACAGTAATTTGGTGCTTGGGTCAGGAAACCTGTGTCTGGTCATGGTTTTGCCACTTGCTAGAGATATTAAACCCAGAATATTCAAGGTAATTATCTATGCCTCAGCCACCCTCTGGACAGTGGGGCGTATGATCTAGGCAGTGTCAATTTCACAGAGCTTTTGGGAGGATCAAATAGATGATGTCATATAATTCCAAGAATAACCTGATTACGTTCATTGGG
The DNA here is from genome assembly GCA_963924515.1 of Vespertilio murinus. Lineage (NCBI taxonomy): Eukaryota > Metazoa > Chordata > Mammalia > Chiroptera > Vespertilionidae > Vespertilio > Vespertilio murinus. The sequence goes on along the minus strand of OZ004708.1, from coordinate 21,747,714 downwards.
ATTTAATGACTGGGAGGGGCTGGAACCTGTGGAACTCCATCCACCCACTGGATGGGACAGTGGTGGGCAGAGACTCAGCTATAGATGGTGCAGTAAGGAATTTAAGGCCAACCAATACAGTTCATTATTGATTAGAAGGGCATGGTGAAAGGTAGGTGGTATTAAGGTAGACTCTCTGGCTGACTAGTTAAGAGCATGGCTCTTAAAGTTTAACAGGTCAAATTAAAATTCCCTTGTTAGCTGTGTAACTTGAAATAAGTAGTATCCCTGAACCTCAGTTCACTTATCTGTGAGATGAAAATATAGTAATAATATATTTTTTCTACAGTACTATTGTGAGGTAATACATTTAAATCCCTTAGCAAACTCCTGGATGTAGTAAATTGTATTGCTGTTATCATTAAACTGCTAACATTAGGGAAGTTTCTTATTAAATTTGAGGGAGTGTCTTCTCATGGAGGAGGGTTAGCATTATGGCAGGAAGTTGAGAGGACATTACTTGAGCACCCATCAAGTAACAGCATTAGAAAACACTATCAGCAAGTCCTTGGACTCTACCAAATGTTCTTGAATTGTGGAAAGATAAGGGGAAAGCAATGTAAGTCTCCAAACTTTGAGGTGCTGGGACTTTATTGAGGTAATAAGACCAGGGGCCACAGAGAAATCAAGTTAGCTGTGTTGGCCTCACGAGGAATCCTGGAGAATTAGCTGGATGTGTCTAAATGAGATGCCCAGAAGCCTTGGAAGCTTCTAGAAGAAGAGCATAGCAACCAAAAGCGAGCTGATGACCTTTGGAGACCTTTTAAAAACTACGAAATGCCGCACTTATGTAAGACAGCATTAGTGTTAGCAGAAGGAATGCGGACAAGTTTCTTCCCAGGAGAAAGAGGACAGTTGGTAGTGTTTGAAGTGGACCTGTGATGTCATACACACACCTGCAAGGAAACATCCACTGGGAAAAGGATTTACATAGGTAGGTAGGTAGTAGTCTTGGGAGTAAGTTTGGATATGATACTCTTCTTTAAGGTAGTTTCAGTGTCTCAGTCTTGTAAGAGATATGTGACCTCTTCTCTTCTTTCTTAAAGAAAATATTGATTTTGACTCTGAAATGAATTAAACCACATAGATAGGCACTGAAATTTTTTTCTTGTATCATAAAGACAATTTTAAATTTCACCAGTACAATTCCTTTATGTGACAGATGAGGAAGTTGTGATGCAATGAAAAGGAATTTTGACTTTGCCTCTTAGCTGTGTGACCTCATGCAAGTCACTTAACCTTGTGGGACTATATTCTCCTGATAGGAAAAATGAGAAGATAATTGTGCTGATATATTTCAGTGTCTTGTTTTGTTCAAATTAGTTATTATATGTGAAAGTGCTTCTAAATGATGAAGTCTACTCTAGGCAAATGGTTAATCATGATATCTAATGAGTTATAAATATACACTAGAGAATCTATTTCTTTTCTGCTTCTGGGTATATGTTAACTGATATTTGCTATTCGCCTTTCTACATTCAGTAAAAAGTATAAATCCTTACTTTTTTCTTTCCATTCACTTTGGACTGTGCTTTTCAAATTTCATATTAATGAGATTTATCCACGGAACTTATTAAAATACAGTTTTTTATAAGTTTTTCATATGAGTTCTGATTTAGAGGGTCTACTAATTAGGGCCCAGGATTCCAATACTGGTGCACCATGGACCTCAGTTACAGCAATAGGAACTGAAATGTATTCCTAGTAAATTACTTTGCTAATAGGTGCTTGGCTGCCCTCTTTGTAGCACATGAGCCCAAAGCTGGGAATCTGGACACCTGAAATGTATTCCTGGCTTAGATTCCAACCCAGTAGATTAGTACAAGTCAGAGTTCAATATTGACCTTGTCCTGTGACCTTGGATAGGTATCACTTCCACTCTCTTCAGTCTCTTCATCAGTTAAATGAAGAGGTTAAATGCTGGGGCTGACCAGCAGACCCTGAGTGATGAATAAATGGGTTACTTCTATACAACTGTTTACTGTGAAAGAGGGCTAAGGGGCTGTCTGGCTAAAAGGAACTGGACAGCCTTGATTGCGTGCCTTGTTAGGCTTTTATTGTAACAGCAGTTTGAGATAAAATTTATCTTTTAGATACAATCAGTAAGGTAAGTAATCTTGGGAGGACACATGTGTTTGTAGTGTCTTCTAAGCAAGGACAATCAAAAGATTAAGCATAAGCATTCCAGTAAACACTCAGGGTCTGCCCAGGCACAGACCTGTTTGGAAAGGTCAAGGAATAATTAGAGGGACCTCCTTAGGTACTCCCCTAAGTCGGAGTTCTGATAAACAGGGCAGGCAGCCTTCCGCACACTTCCCTTTTCTTAGAATGTCCTCCTTACTAACTTGCCAACCAAATCTCATGCTTTCCCACGGCTAAGCTTAATAAAACTTGATAATTTCTAATATCCTTTTCAGTTTTTCTTGTCTTTGAGCCTTCCAACTCTGAGGCCAGCAATAGAAATAAGTAATAACCTCTAGAAAAAGTTGTTTAAGCATCTTGAGGAGCTGAACTTGATATATCACTTTATAGCAAGAAAAGGTGTTCAGCAGTATAACTTAATTGCCAAGTTGGCATCCTATAGAGCTGAGTTATTACAGTTTTCCAGTGTGACTAATTGCATTTCAGAGAATTTCTTCAGCTAATGGAAGAATATTGTGGTAAATTTATTAAGACAGGCTGCTTAATTTTTAGAAGTTTAGTCATAACACCTTTAAAAATCCCCATACTTGTCTCATGTTATTACCGTATTTGCCAGCGTATAAGACAATTTTTTGGCCCTGAAAAATACCGTATTTGCCGGCGTATAAGAGACTGGGCGTATAAGACGACCCCCTAACATTTCCACTCAAAATACAGAGTTTGTTATATACTCGCCGTATAAGACTACCCCCCACTTGGAGGCATATTTTTCAGGGCCAAAAAATCGTCTTATACGCTGGCAAATATGGTAGTAAATGAGCATATTTTTCTCAACTTAATGTATAGCCTTGGGCTTTGGTAACTAACCCACATTTAATAATTTAATATCAAAGAGAAACAAAAAGGGGGTTAATTAGTTTGGTCAACCTACTTTCTTAGCCCAGATTGATATATATATATATATATATATATATATATATATATATATATATACATATACATATATATATATATTTGAATAGTATTACAGATATCTCCCATTTTAGGATCCTTATATTTTTACCACAGTCTATCCTTTGTTCTACTTTCATAGTTCTTTCCCAGAACTGTGTGTGTTTTGTGTGAATAGTTAAATTTTCAGTGGCTCTCTTAGGATATTTGAAAGGTCTTACTATTTCTCTAAATCCTCAACCCACCCCCTTTTGCAAGTACTCCTTTCTTCAGCAACACTGGGACCCTTAAAGTTGAATTGTCCATGTTTTAATTTAAGCTGTGTCCTGTACTCAGAATGTTCCTTTTTTTTTTTTTTTTTTTTTTTTTTTTAACTGTTTCTACTCCTCTGAAATTAAAGCCTACTTCAAATGTCACATCCACATTGTGGCCTTCTTTGGTTACCCAGCCTGAATTTAGTTTTTCTGCTCTGAACTTCTGTAGTTCTTTTAGAAAGAGTAAGATTCTACCAGGTGGAAAAGAAAGGTCATTTCAGGCAAAAGGAATGGAAAGAACTAAAATATAAACAAACAAACAAAAATAAGCCTATCTAATAAAAGAGAAACGTGCAAATTGACCTACCTCCTCTATACCTACAAGCCACACCCACCAGCCAATCAGGAGCTAGTATGCAATTTAACACAATCAAAATGGTGGCTAATTTGCATGTCCAGATGCAGAGCTAAGTCAGAAGGCGGCATAGAAGGAAGCCAAGCTCTGCAGAAGGGAGCGAAGCTGCAGAGAAGCAGGCAAGTGGAGCAGCAAAGAAGGGAAGGAGGCAGACAGGGCAGGGGAGAATGCCACAGGAAGCCCTATTGCAGGAATCTTCCTGCAACAGGCCTCTAGTTACTATATAAAATGATATATTAGATGTTATAAATTTGAGCATTTACTATATATTTTTAAATTTATTTTATAGTCAAGTATGGTTAACATATTATATTAGTTTCAAGGGGAGAGCATAGTAATTTGATGTTCATACATTTTATGTTGTGATCACCACAATAATTCTAGTATTACTTATGATAATAATAATACTAAGAATATATACCTAGACAAGCTTGTATAAAAAAAAGAATAAATATAGTGAAGACTCAAGTATCTACCATTCATCTTAAGAAGTAGCATGTTACTAAATATATTAAAGCTCTTGGATTTTATGGCCTTCTCTTCCATCTAGTGATAACCACTAGCTTGAATTTGGTGTTTGTAATTCCTTTCCTAATTTCTTTATTTTTTATTTTTGTTTTGTTTTTAAATCCTCACTCAAGGATATTTTCCCATTGATTTTTAGAGAGCATGAAAGACAAAGGGAAATATTGAATTGAGAGAAAAATTGATTGGTTGCTTCTTGTACAAGCCCCAACCAGGACCTTGGCTGGTGAGGAGCCTGCAACCAAGGTACATGCCCTTGACCCCCTTGACCACAATCCAAATGGGACCTTTTGATCTGCAGGCTGATGTTCTATCCACTGAGCCAAACTGGCTAGGGCAATAGCTTTCCTCTTTTTAAAATATGCTTGTTCCTTAAAAATGGTCATCTAAGTAGTTTGTTTAGATTTTTGTGTGTTTGGAACTGCATATAGTGTTATTGTGCATGATTTTATATTTTTACCACTTGTATTATTTTTTAAGATTATGTATAGTTGGTATACAATATTGTATTAGTTTCAGGTATACAATATAGTGATTTAATATTTATATACCTTACAATGTGATCACCTCACCAATTATAGTAATCATATATCACTGTGCAAATTTATCACAATATTGTTAACTATATTTTCTTTTACCTTTTTACCCATTCACCCATTTGCTTCCCTTGGGCAACCATCAGTTTGATTTCTTTTCCTATGAGTCTCTTTTGTTTTGTTTTATTTGTTCATTTGTTTTGGTTTTTGTTGGGGTCCACACATAAGTGATACCTTATGGTATTTGCCCTTCTCTGTATGACTTACTTCACTTATAATACCCTCTCAATCTAAATGTGTTTCTGCAAATAGCAAGAGTTCAAATAATACTGCAACAAACATATTTATATAGGGGTGCAAATGAATTTTTGAATTAGTGTTTTCTTTGTGTATTTTTATAAAGAAAATGGGATTGGTGGGTGGCATGGTAGATCTATTTTTAGATTTTTGAAGAATTTTAATACTATAAATTTCCATAATGCAAAATTGTGCCAATTTGCAGTCCTACCAATGGACTATACTAAAGGGTTCCCTTTTCAGGACATCCACTTGTTTTTTTCTTTTTACTTTTTGATAATAGCCATTCTGATTGATGTGAGGTTGAATCTCGTTATGGATTTGATTTGTATTCTCCTGATTATTATTGATGTTGAGCTTTTTTAAAAAAAATTTATTGGCCATCTGTATATCTTCTTTGGAGAAGTTTCTCTCCATGTCCTCTGCCCATTTTTTTTATTGTATTGTTTAATTTTTTGTTATTGAGTTATATGAGTTCCTTATATATTTTGGATATCAACCCTATATTCGATATATCATTTATGAATATATTCTCCCATTCAGTTGGTTGTCTTTTCATTTTTTGATGGTTTACTTTTCTATACAGAAGCTTTAAAATTTGATAAAGTTCCATTTGTTTATGTTTCCTTTGGTCCCTGGGATATATCCACAAAGATACTACTAAGTGCATTGTTTCCTAAGGTTATATCTGCAAAAGTTATACTCATAAGATTTTATCCATGATGATATGGGTATTTCTACATATATCACATTTTTATTGCCCCCTCTATTCCATTGTGTGAGTAAACCACAATCTCTGTTTAAATTTCTTGCTGATGGATATTTGTATATATTTGTTTTTTCTCTTCCTCTCTTATTTTTCCATTTAAAAATATATTTGAATATTCTTATCACATTTCCTGGTACAGAGGTGCAAGAGTATCTCTAAGGTGTAAATTTAGGGTTTGCAGTGCTTGTTCATGAGCTATATATATCTTCAACTTTGATGGGTAGTGTTTTTTTAATAGATGTAGATGTGAACAAAATTGGCTTCATCATTGTATCCCTCCCACTTTATTTCTGTTCAAGCTTTAGCTCTGACTAACTTAATTGATCTCAGCCAGCAAAGCCTCATAGCTAATGGAGAGCCGTGTTCTGTAATCTTGCACAATGTTAGGAACTTGGATACCTGTCAGTAAACACCAGAATGGCATAACAACAAAGGTAAATATCAAACTAGGTGCTTGCCTCAGTAGTAAGCAATTATTTGTCATACGACCATCAGGAAGTATGGCTCCTGGCTTCTATGGCATTCTTTTGTCCCGCTGTCTTGTAAATTGTTAGTAGTTTAGCTACATTATAAAACATTTACTATAACAATGGCCTAGTAATGGAGATTATCTGTACAGACCATTGGAATCGCCTTCTGCTCAAATTCCATCACTGTACAGAGGTGCAAGAGTATCTACCCTGTAGATACCCTTCAATAAATCCTGTTACCTCCTTCATATTTTGGTCTCCAGTTACCTTCTTGGTTTGGTGATCACATGCCTTCCTTCTGCTATTAGTAATTTCCCAGAGGGTTTTTAGAATGGAATTGGTCATGATTAAACCTTTGTGCTTAGGAAGCCCCATGGGAAAGGAAGGTTGTAATCAGACTCTGCAATAAGATCGCATTTGGATTTTATTCTAGAGGCAAAAGGAAGCCATCACTGTGAGACCCTGTAGGTTGCTTACCTTTCCTAAATCTTAGTTTCCTTTTCAGTAAAATAGGGACAATAACATCATCTTCACAAGATTGTTGTGAAGATCCTGCCATTTAGATATTGTCTATATATATAAAAGCCTAAGCAACTGTCGCAACTGTCACAACCAAATGGATGACCTAACAGGCTGCATGAGGCAATCAGGCCAGCAGGGGGGCTAGTGAGGAGTGGCCAAACAACAGAGCAGCAGGCTGCTTGGGGTGACCAGGCCAGCAGGGGGGTTAGTGAGGGCCAACCAAACAATTGAGCAGCAAGCTGCATGGGGCAACCAGGCTGGCGGGTGTAGGGAGGGGGAGACGGGGCAGTAAGGGGCCACAAGACCAGTAGGTGGGTGGGGAGGAAGGAGTTAGGAGCAACCAGGCCAGTGGGTGGGGGCAGTTGTGGGTGATCAGGTCATCAGGGAGGACAGTTAGGGATGATCAGGCAAGCAGGCAGGTAAGCAGTTAAGAGCCAGAGTGAGATGTCCGACTGCCCCCAAGGGGTCCAAGATTGGAGAGGGTATAGGCTGGGCTGAAGGGACATGAATTTCGTGCACCCAGCTTCTAGTGTTACTATAAAAAACAATTGTGAAGTAGACATGATGTAAACAGATTTATATTTTAGAAAGCTAATGGAAACAGGGTACAGAATGAGGCTTTCGGGAAGACAGGAAGCTATTGTGATCATTTAGATGATGGGAAATCCTCGTGAATCTTTTAAGAGCTATTTCAGGGTTTCTCAACTTGGCACAATTGCAAATGTCAGGGGGATAATCCTTTGTTTGTGGGTTGCTGTTGCGTGCATTGTATGATGATCCCTGGTCTCTATCCACTTGATGCCAATAGTAATCCTTCTCTTTGCCAGTTTTAACAATCAAAAATGTCTATAGACATTGCCAAATGGCACCTGAGGGGCAAAAACCACATTTAAGAACCTCTGATCTAATTCAAAAGTTTGCTTTTCCACGAAGCCTTCCTTGCCTTCTCTCTGAAGACCGAATTGTTCTCTGCCCAATAATTGCCTTCATAGTTTTGTAGTTATTAGTTGTCTGCTTCTATATAAGTCTGTACATTCTCTCAAATTATACTGATTATATTTTATTATCACATGCAGAACATAGGTAGGCATACTATAGATATTAAATATGTGAATTATCAAATAAATGATACAACAATTATTACTGAGCATATATTTTGTCTTAGAAACTGTATCAAGTATGAAGCTACATTGTTGAGCAGAAAAACATGGCCCCTGGTCTTGTAGAACTTATAATGTATTGGAAGGGAAGCAATAGACATGCAAACAATAAATTAACAAAATAGCTCCAGATAAGATAAATGCCATGACGGAAATTCAACTGGTGCTTTGACAGAAAATAATGAGGTCCTTTACTTTAGATTAATTTTTCAGGGAAAACAGTGACGTGTAATTTGAGACATGCAGGTTAAGATAAGAAATACATTATGGGAAGAATCAGGTAGAAGAAGAGCTCTACAGGCAATTAACCAACAGGAATGAAATCCTTAAGTTAGAAAAGAGATTGTGATAACTCAGAAACAGAGAGAAAGATAATGCAACCAGAGCCAAATGAACAGTAAGAACAGCACATTAAGGAGATGAAAAGCTAGGCAAATTTGAGATTATACAAGCCATTGGCCAAAGTAAATAATTTGTGTTTAATTATAAATATAATACAAATCTGTTGGATGGTTGCTAAAAAGACACATGACCTAATTTTATTTAGATCTTTGGTCTTAAACAATCTATGTTTACCTCTGAGCCTTGAATCTCAGAGTTATCATAAAGATGAAATTAATATGTATAAAGCACTTAAACAGTGGTTGGTATGTACATGTATTCTATGTATAATGATGATGATGATGGTGATGGTGATGGTGATGGTGATGATTATGTTTTTTTAATGAAGGCAATTTGCTATGTACAAAGAATAAATTGAAAGGAGGTTATGGGTTAAGAGTGATACAATTACTTATGATTTCAAAAAGTTAGGTGAGAGACCTTGGTGGCCTGACCCAAGGATGATAGAAGTGGGGAGAATGTCATATTGGTTTGTGATGGTTAGAAGGTTGATATATAAGAATAGATGATGGATTACATGTGACAGTTGAGAATAATGGAAAAAATTCCAAGGTTTTCAGCATCATCAATTGGGGGAATAGTGGTGCAATTTACTGTAATAGAACAGGCTGCATGTAAGGATTAGGTTTGGGTGGGGAAAATCAAGAACTATATCTTGAATGAATAAAAGCAAGTAAGCAAGCAGGCATTTATAGATAATATAGGCATTGATATAGGATTTTATTAATAGAATTGATAACATGTTGTGACCGATTAGATATGACTAGATAAAAAGATGTTAAAGATGATGTGTAGGTTTCTTGCTGGGAGTGGGAAGCTCTAATTATAGGAAACAAAAGCAGAGAAGATGTGGGTGTGAAGACAAAATACTGAGTTTGTTTTTGGACAAATGAGTAATAATGACTGATAAAGGGTTAGAAGTTTGGATCGATGCCGAGACCGGTTTGGCTCAGTAGTAGAGCGTCGGTCTGCGGACTGAAAGGTCCCGGGTTCGATTCCGGTCAAGGGCATGTACCTTGGTTGCGGGCATATCCCTGGTAGGGTTGTGTGCAAGAGGCAGCTGGTCGATGTTGCTCTCTCATCGACGTTTCTAGCTCTCTATCTCTCTCCCTTCCCCTCTGTAAAATATCAATAAAATATATTTTTTTAAAAAAGAAGTTTGGATCGAGAGGAAGATTGAGATGGGAGATATTTAGAGTTAACCTCATATAGCTAAAACTTAATGATCAGAAATTAAATTGTAACACATCAAATTTAAAAGATAAGCCATAAAAGAAAGGAAACCAAGTAGAGGAGATAAAAGTATTCCGTGTTATAGAAGCATATTTGAAGAGAATAGTACCAAAGAAATGAAAAGCAGAGTGAGTTCAGAGAAAAGCGTAGTAATCATGTCAAATTTTGATGAGAATTAAATAAAAAATTTAAATAGCTAAAGCTTAATAATTTTCTGTAAAATTGTGGGCAGGAAGCTAACTTAGATATTTTGAAAAGTAAATGAATGAATGGGAGTCAAGGAAGTGGATGCTTTAAGTAGACACTACCCTTTATTTTAAATTTTTATTGAATGTATCGGGGTGACATTAGTCAATAAAATTATATAGGCTTCAAGTGTACAATTCTATAATACATGATCTGTAGATTGCATTGTCAAGTCTCCTTCCATCACCACTTATCCCCCCTTTACCCTCCTCTCTCCCTATCCTCTGTAGACACCGCCCTTTAAAGGAGCTTGGCAAGATGAAAGGCAGGGCGACATTGGAGGAGTAAGTTACAAGAGAAAGATCAAACATGTTTGCGGGTTAAGGGAAAAACATCCTGCTGTGGCGAGAATGCTATAAGGAAATTTGATATGACAATGCATTGAAAATATGGTAGTAATGGAATAGAGAGAAGGGGTGGGAGACTAGCCTTGGAAAACTGTAGTCATCTTTCTCTGAGCAAAATGGGAAATGGATAGATCAACTGAAGTTGTAAAATGTTTTGAAGAGGAAAGAAAGAATTGTAAGTGAAATTAATGACCTTTTTCTGATATTAAAGAGGATAATATTAATTTTCATTTAATAAACAATCATTTGCATCTGATTTTTGTCAAGATGTTCTGCTGGGGTCATTCTCAGTAAATCTGCCATAAGTGCAGAACTGAGGCACAAGGAATTTAAATGACCCCAGGTCATAGAAATGGTAGGTAGAAGAACTGGAATTCAAAATATATGTGCCTGAATCTGGAGCCTAGTTTCTTAAATATAAATTATGCCCCCATGTGAACAGCTGACCTTTATCAATTAGGTTTGGAATTTTGCAAAGAGAAGTAACAGGAGCTCAAGTTTATGTGGTACTAATGATGAGATCGTATGTGATATTCCAGCCTTGAATTTGGGTTGGAATAAAGAGAGAGCCAAATTAAAATGGAATATTTAGCCAGAGGAAGGAGGGATGGGAGATAGAAAGAAGGTGATCTGATCAGAAAGGGGACTATAGGCTTTGCATCTTGGGACTGGAGGATTTCTAGTAATGATGAGGGCTTGGGTGTGGCTATGTTGTGTAGACAATTTCACAAAGAAAACTTTTAGGAGCATTCAAAGAACACATAAATGGGGTAAAACAGTGCAGGACAAACAACCCCCCATACCTTCATAATATCCAGAGGTTATAACTGTTTTAAACAGATGTCAACGATAAATTAAAATATGTGGGTTATATTTTTATTCAAGAAGGCAATATGTGTATGTTTAGAATATTTAATCCAGGACATGGGTAAACCATAAAACATACAAAGGGTAAGTTATCAATCATTCAGAAATGTTGACTATATCGAATAACTCATTCTCTATAATATTGGCTTACTGTTGTCACTTTATTTAAATTATTCCCTTTACCTTTATGCTCAGTAAAGTACTGGCCCCATTGTTTAACTGATTCTTTAGTTACACATGGCCAAGTTGGCTATTCATCTGTCAGGTATAGTACCAATAGGTGCAGGTGTCCTCAGATTCCCAACAACCATCTCTGTTCTTTGGAGATATCTCAATTGAGCGTCCCTTCTACCAAGTTTGTTAATTTTTCCCTCCTTCAGCTACTGTCTCAGGAAATTCCCACCCACATTCCACCCAGCTGTTTCTTTCCCATTCAGATATATTTTTTAATATATATATATTTATTGATATTTTACAGAGAGGAAGGGAGAGAGATAGAGAGCTAGAAACGTCGATGAGAGAGAAACATCGACCAGCTGCCTCTTGCACACCCACTACTGGGGATGTGCCCGCAACCAATGTACATGCCCTTGACCGGAATCGAACCTGGGACCTTTCAGTCCGCAGACCGACGCTCTACCACTGAGCCAAACCGGTTTCGGCCCATTCAGATATTTTTAATAGCTCTAAATATATCTTTTGTCATCTATTTTCTGTCTTCTTGCTACAAGTAAAATTTCTTCAGCAATAAGAGAAATAACAAATTTATGGTAGTTTTCAAAATGCTTCCGTAAGCACATTTTTTTTCTCTTCCTTCCAATGTGAGAAAGCTGGAATTATTTTTAATTTGATGAGAGAAGACAAATGGCTTGTCTAAGGTTGTTTGTCCTAGTAAGTAAAAGTGACAGATATGAGAACCTAGGACTGCTGAAGTCAAATCTCATCCCCAAGAGTTTCATCCTTTAAAGAAATATAAATTATTTGACTTGGGAGAAAAATATTTCAGGCATCATCAGTTGCAACTTTCTATTTATTGCTATTATTCCATCCTCAATATCCTTGTATAGATAGGTTGGCAGTATATCGCCTCTTGAGGTAGGCTGGTTCATCTTGGATTATTTGTTTTTCCTTATAATGAGCTAAAATTGGTCTCCTCAAAATTTTTATCCATGGGTCCCAGTTCACCTTCTGTGGCTACATATGCTAAAGGAATGAGGACCCACTCTTCTTTGACAACCTTTTAGTACTTTCCGTACTCTGGTCAATGTAACTTTTCCCCTATTATCTTACAGGACATATTTTTCAAGGTTTTTTTGTGTGGAAACAACTCTCCTTTAAATACCAGCTTCTTAGAGAAACCAGCATTTAAACTAAATTGCATTAATCATATCTGTAAATCATGGAATCTACAATAGAGCACAATATTTCATTATTATTATCATTTTTATTGTTGGATTTATTTTATTTTATTTTATTTTATTTATTTTTTGTTAATCCTCACCTGAGATTTTTTTCAGTGATTTTTGTGAGAGTGAAAGAGAGAGGGAAAGACAGAGATAATCATCAATGTGCTAGAAACACATCAATTGGTTGCCTCCTGCATGAATCCCTACCAGGGTCCCAGCTGGAGAGGAGCCTGTAACCAAGGACTTGCCCTTGACCAGAATCAGACCTAGGACCCTTTGGTCTGCAGGTCCATGCTCTATCCACTGAGCCAAATAGGTGAGGGTGATTGATTTTATTTTTTAAACAATTATCTTTATTGTTGAAAGTATTATAGATGTCCCCCCTCCCTTTTTTCTGATTAATTTTAGAGAGAGAGGTGAGAACAATGTCAATTTTTTGTTTCAATTACTTATCCATTCATTTGCTTCTTGTATGTGCCCAGACCAGAGTCTGAACCTGCAACCTGGGGATATCAGGACAACACTCTAACCAACTAAGCTAACTGGCCAGAGATCAAGCATAGTAATTTATTTTTTAAAAATGTTTATTTAATTTAATTTTATTTTTTAAAGTATTACATGTAGTAGTACATGTATCTTCTTTTTTCCCCCCATTGATCTTTCTCCAGCCTTCCCCACCCCCTATCGCATGCCCTCATCCCACCTCCCCAGTGTCTTGTAAGCATAGTACTTGAGATGTGTTCTGTTTAATGGATTGGAGCACAGTGCAGCTATCACCTCCTTTGTTCCAATGCTTTGCTACTATGAATAGTCCTGAGGTCATATGGACTTTTGGGAATAGACACTAGTGATTTCATGTTGACTTAGAATCAATTAGAAATTTAGATGATTGAATTTCTTATGATAATCCTATAGCCATATTACCTCTAAACCTGTAGAACTGAAAAGCCCATCAAGAATTTTGTAGCAGAGATTACTGAACTAGTAAGGGTGACATTTAGAGACTCTGAAGTTTAAAAGTTGGAACGTTGTGTTTCATTCATGTAAACTATAGTCATTATAGGTTGTACCCCTTATAACCTATTTAATTTTATTTTTAATTTGATTATAAATCTAACTTGTAATCAATGTTTTCTATTTCTTCATATTCTATTTTTCTTATTTTTATATTTTAAATTAAAATCAAATTATTATGCTCTGAAAGAAAAATTAAATTTTAAAAATAATTTAAATTTATCAATTTCAAAGAAGAAGGGGGAGAGAGAGAAAGAGAGAGAGAGAGAGAGAGAGAGAGAGAGAGAGAGAGAGAGAAACATCAATGATGAGAGAGATTCATTGAACAGCTGCCTCCTGCACACCCCACTCTAGGGATTGAGCCTGCAACCCAGGCATTTTCCCCAACCAGGAATCAAACCGTGACCTCCTTGTTCATAGGTTGATACTCAACCACTGAGCCACACTGGCCGGCGAAAAATTAAATTTTTGATTCAGCTATCCACATAACAGTTATTCTACTACCCCTTTTAGCAAGTCACTCTTCCCCCTTCCAAAGTTAGAATCTATTTATCATCAATGAATGTTGATTTTTAAAAGTTTTTTTTGTTGTATCAAAAAAATACATAATATGCATGTTAATAAGATTTTAATTAGATTCTCAAACTAAAAATACCTGATTAAGCAGTATTTCTTCACACTCTCTTCCAATAACTTTCTTTATCAAGTTTTACCACTCTTTTTATCATAATACTAGAGGCCCAATGTATGAAGATTCATGCAAGAATGGGCCTTCCTTCCCCAGGTTGCCAGCACCACCTTCACTCAGCCTGGAGCTGTCTTTCCTCCTTCCCACACTGCCCAGAGGCCCAGAGCAACCGGGGGTGGGCTGGAATGTCTGCGTCCAGTTCCACTTCTGGCAGCTCAACACCTGTGTATGCAAATTAACCTGCTGTCTTTGTTGGGCTAATTTTCATATTCACTCCTAATTGGCTGGTGGGCATATTGAAGGTACAGTCAATTTGTATCTTACTCATTTATTAGTTTAGATCATAGAGTACTTTTGCCTTTTGATAAATTATATATAAATAAAATTATGCTGTAATTCACTTTTATGTTTTCATCTTTTATTCAATGTCATATTTATGACATCTAAATTGGTGCTTATATTTGTAGATTGTTTAATTTCATTGCTTTATAGCATTCCATTGTATGAATATGCAAAATACATTCTATAGCTAATGGACATTTGGGCAGTTACTTGTTTTGGATATTTGGAATAATGTTCCTGTAGACATTCTAGGACATGTATTTTAGTAATATACACATGCATTTCTATTGGTAATCAGGAGTGGAATTATTGTGTATCTTATTTCTCTTTTTATTTTCAGTTTGTTGATTTCATATTACACTACTCAAATTCTAGCAGGGGGCATTATTTATCTAAAATAATATCCCTTGACCCTAGCCAATTTGACTCAGTGGATAGAGTATTGGCCTGAGGACCAAAGGGTCCTGGGTTTGATTCTGGTCAAGGCATGTACCTTGATTGCAGGCTCCTCCCTGGCCTGGGCCCTGGTCAGGACTCATGCAAGAGGCAACCAATTGATGTGTTTCTCTTACATCAATGTTTCTCTCTGTCTTTCTCTCTCTCTCCCACTCTCTCTAGACAAAATAATATCCCTTGGCGCAGTCATGCAGGAGTCTTTGCCCTTGGATTCTATGTCCATTTTTGTCAAATTAGTTACCAGGCCTCTCCATGCTCAGAGAACAGCCTAGAGCTTTTTCCTCAAAGAAATAAGTGAGTCAATTTCTCATAAATATGTCAGACATCCTGGAAGACAAAATTATTATTGTTGTTATTTGAAATTAGAAGTCATTGGTCTATTTACTCTATGGTATACATAGTAATCTCTGTTCTGAGAGGACATTGCAGCTTGTCCAAGGCCAGATAACTTGTAAGTAGTATCCAAGTGCATTGCCTGTGTCTCTAGATGTCTACTTTAGCAGCAGGGTAAATCATCATGGATAAGGAAAACTAGCATGTGGCAACACTATTATTAGCACTACCAATCTGTTATTGCATTCATCTTAGTTGTTGCCACAAAATGTTTGGATAGATAGAAAGAAGTATATATGGCTACAGATGTATACACTGAGTGGTCATATTATTATGATCTCTGAATGCATAATAATCTGGCCACTCAATGTATGCATATATCTATTAGAAGCCTGGTGCATGAATTCTTGCATGGGTGGGGCCCAGTCAGCCTGGCCAGACAGAGGTGACATGGGCGGTTGGCCAGCCTACCTGCTGGTCGAACTCCTGGTCGAGGGGACAATTTGCATATTAGCCTTTTGTTATATAGGATATACACTGAGTGGCCAGATTATTATGCATCCAGAGATCATAATAATCTGGCCACTCAGTGTAGATATACAGAAGTACATAAAAATAGCAGCTTGCAGCATTCTTTTTAAACTTGAAAATTTTTTATTTTACTGTTTTCAAAATATTATTCATAAAGTTTGACTCATTTTCAGTAAAACTGCTTATTCAGTTTCACCAAGTTTATGGCTTCCTGTCGTCAGTTCTTATTGATACAATGAAGATATTTGAAAATACTAGAATATACTAGTGGTCATTTCAGTTCAAGGAATATGATAAATTTATTACTTTTCATAAGTATACACTTAATTCTTTGGGTATTGAACTCTCAAAGACTATACACCTCAAAAATGTTGAGTGTGTTTTCTTGTCAGGGTCTTACCTGACCCGCTTTCATTTGTTGTTGCTGGGTCCCTCCTCTGCCTTTTCCAAAATATGCTTATCCCTATATTGACCCCTCACTGCTTAATTCCATGAGAAATGGAAGGAAAAGAGTGCTCCAGCAAAGGCATCTATTTTGCCTTAAAACGTTAATAATTTTCCCCCTCTGGAGAGGAGACTTGAGGCTAAGCAGTTTGGGTTATGCAGACACTTTTCTGAGCTCAGTAATGTAGCTTAAATGGACCAGGAATCAAGGGTCCATGGGAATCACAGAGTCTAGTTCTCTCTACTCGCCTCTCTTCCCAGAAGTCAGAGACTAGTCTGCATTTCCGCCATAAGTAGGCTGCCATTTTTCATTGCATCACAAGTCTAAGATGAGATTACACTAACTCCCAGGAGTTGTTTTCAGAGCACACCAGCTAATTAGGTGACACGACAACAGGGTGGAGTGATACTTTATTCTGCTGGATGTCTCCACACCCACAGCGGATTTGGCCTGGTGCCATTGCCATCCACCCTCAGAGCAGTGGCATCTTACAATGCAACCACACCTAGATGACAACAACTTGTATTTTTTAGTTAACTTAAAAAAAAAATTCCTCACAGTAATTTAGGGACAAAAGAGAAAAAAGCATCAGCTCTTCCCTCCTCTCTCTTTTCTCACCTCCACCCCCATTTTTTTTTTTTTTTTTTTTTTTTTGGTGGCAGAGGAGGGGATTTTGAGATGTAATGAGCTAACCTTGTAAGTGAATATACCTGATAGAGGTAGTTTAGGCACAAAATACCAACCTGGACAAAGATCAGTGACTGGCTTTTACTTAGCACCTTATAGTTCGTGATATAAGTACTTTCACTTATATTGCCTACGTAAATTGATATGTAGATGGCAATATTTTTGTATTTTATAAATGAGAAAATAGTCTCTGTTTTAAATAAACATGACTAACATCACTCAGATAAGATGGAGGACCCAGGTTTTTTTTATTGTTTTATTATTCAAATCCCTCCCCCCCCCCCCCCACACACACTGTTTTCCACAGTTGCTTCCTAAGTAACTTAATGGTAGAATGTTTTGGTTAAAAGAGCCATCAATTAGTTCACTATATATTGAGTGCTGCTATGCTCCAAGTAATGCTGCCTTTGAAGACAATATTTAAAAATATACATATTAATGAACTTTATTTTTTAGAGTAGTTTTAATTCACAGCAAAACTGATGGGAAGGAGCCGAAACTGCTTTGGCTCAGTGGATAGAACATCGGCCTGCGGACTGAAAGGTCCCAGGTTTGATTACGGTCAAGGGCTTGTACCCTGGTTGTGGGCACATCCCCAGTGTGTGTGTGTGTGGGGGGGGAGGTGCGAGAGGCAGCTGATGGATAATTCTCTCTCATTAATGTTTCTAACTTTCTATCCCTCTCTCTTCCTCTCTGTAAAAAAATCAATACAATATATATTTTAAAATGAGAAATAAAAACTGATGGGAAGGTACAGATATTTTCCTGGATAAGACCCACCCCCACACATGCATGATTTGACACATTATCAATATCCCCACCACATTGGTACATCTATATAATAAAAGCATAATATGCAAATTGACCACACAGCAAAACTACTGGTTGGTATGGGCAGAGCTGGTGAGCAGGCCTAAACCATCAGTTGGACATCCCCTGAGGTCTCCCAAGCTGTGAGAGGGTACAGGCTGAGCTGAGGGACATCCTCTCCTCGAGTGCACAAATTTTTGTGCTCCGGACCTCTAGTTGATTATAACAGATGAACCTACATTGACACATCATTATCTCTGAGTTCATAGTTTACATCAGGGTTCACTATTGGTATTGTACATTCTATGGTCTAGACCAGTGTTTCCCAAACTTTTGACATATGTGTACCCCTTCTATAATTTTTGTAATGCTGAGTACCCCTCGTCAAAAAAAATGGATGTATTTTAATAACAATCAAAATATATTTATTTTTTGGTGCATACACAAAATAAAAAATATTCATAATAAAATATAAATAAAAGTTATATTATAAATAACATTTATTTGCACAACAGACCATCTCACGCCTCATAAGACTATCTTGACTTGATTCATGAGAATGTAGAATTAGGCTCAGCTAAGCATGGTGCAGTGCATATCACCACCAAACTCAGGTGCAACGTATACCCCCACCAAACTCTTCCTGTACCCCTGGGGGTACGCGTACCACACTTTGGGAAACACTAATTAAGACAATGTATAATGACATGTGTCCACCATTTGTAGTATCATATAGAGAAGTATCACTGCCTAAAAACCCTCTCTGTGAAGGCAATATTTTTATGACATTGGTTGATATGCTCAATTAGTACAGTTTAGTCAGCCTACCTTCATTTTGTCCTCGTTTCGCATTTTTCAGTGTGCCTCACCTCATGAGTAATTTAGAAATTTAATCTGCACTCACAATCTTGTTTCAGCTAAAAGTGAGGACTGGAATTTACACAGAGACTTCCTAATTCCACATCAAATACCATTATATTCATGAATTTGCTAATGAACTAGGGGCATAAGAGGGGCTGATGACAGTTAGAAAAGGCATTCCCCCACTCCCATTCATGGGTGGATAAAAGACATTTCCTCTCTTTTAAAAATGGAAAATATTTGAAAATTTAAGAACTTAGAGTCAGCTGTTTGATTTTCTGACTTATTTGAAAAGATGTTACTTTTTCATGGCTCAAATGACCTTCCACTCCATCCAGACATGTGTGTCTGTTGTTCATTGATATTGACCCAATTCCCTGCAAAGGCCTCCCCCTGGAGTCCAATGAGTTGTCCAAAGGAAGGGGAATGGCCTGGCTGGTGTAGCTTAGTGGTTGAGCCGGGAGGTCACAGTTCAGTTCCCTATTAGGGCACATGCCCAGGTTGCAGCTCAATCCCTGGTGTGGGACATGCAGGAAGCAGCTAATCAATGATTTTCTCTCATCATGGATGTTTCTCTCTCTCTCTCCCTTTCTCTTCCTCACTGAAATCATTAAAATATATTTAAAACACACACACACACACACACACACACACACACACACACACACCACACGAAGGGGCCCGGATGAGGAAATAACTCTTCTGCCCTGGAGGCTATTAGTTTGTGCCCCTAAAATTAGACACTGGTTGCTGAAACTTTCCACAAAATGTTGAATTCTTTAAAAGGCCCAGAAGTAGATTTCCACATTGTAATCTTTAATTCAATGTAGTCAACAGACTCACAAAGAAGACATTTCTAATGTAATGTACACGCTCCATGTACCAGATACCAAAGGCTTTACATGAGTTACTCCATGTCATTCTTATGATAATCGCTATTATCATTCTCAGCTTAGTTGTGAAGAAAGTGAGGAGAGTGTTTAGGTAAATTGCCTCTTTTTACAATGCAAATAATCTGTTTTTTGAACCCAGGTAGCATTGCTTCAAAACCCAACAGGTAACTTCTAACTTATATCATCCTTCTGGCTCTCAAGTAGACTTCACTTTATCTGACAGGTCATATGGTAAGTGTATAATAATAGTTGCTTCAGCTTTTTTTCTCAATCTGCCTAATAATCCTATCAAGTGGATTATACTCTTATCCTGATTTGCCTGAGGTCAAATGCCAGCAAGTCACACATTTCCAAAAATAAAATCACTGGTCTTCATTGGTGTCAATTGGAGAACTGGTCTTCTCTGTCCAAACACTGTGTGGATCCACCTGCAGGAGGTGGTTCGAGAAAATCCTGAAACACTTTACATTGGCATTGTGAATTGGGAGTGTTCATTTGAAGGATGAAATTGGCCCTCATCCTGACATTTGCAGTTAGATCATACAGCTCAGAGGATGGGGGTACGGGGGGTGTGTGTAACTTATTTTAACATTTAAATAATTAGGAAAATAACTCAGTCTTAGCCCTCATATCTTCATCTATAAACTAAAGAGAGGGTTGTCTGATTTTCAATGTCCTATCCAGCCCCAAAATATTAAACTAACTTTTAAAAATAGAATTTTTGTTTTTAAAAATAACACCTACTTAGTGCAAAACACTTAATAGATGAGAAAAAAATAGTGAGAAAAATGTAAAATATCAGAAATAATTCCACTAGACAGATAACAAATAGAATGATTTTTGGTTATTCTGTGTCTTAATACATAAATATATAATGTTGTAAAAAACAGTATGTTATTGAAAATGAACTTTTTTCTAAAGTTATATGAAACTACCAGCACCATCAAGATATGGATTAGGGCCGAAACCGGTTTGGCTCAGTGGATAGAGCGTCAGCCTGTGGACTGAAAGGTCCTGGTTTCGATTCAGGTCAGAGGCATTGTACCTTGGTTGCAGGCACAACCCTAGTAGGGGGTGTGCAAGAGGCAGCTGATCAATGATTCTCTCTCATTGATGTTTTTAACTCTCTATCCCTCTCTCTTCCTCTCTGTAAAAAATAAATAAAATATGTTTTATTTAAAAAAAAGATATGGATTGCAGCCATGGGCAAATTATGGCCTGCGGGCCGTATCTGGCCTGCTTGGCTGTTCTATCCGGACTGCGGAGCTGGAAGAGTGGAGGGTTCTCTTGCTCTCCCCTCCGCTCCTTCGCCAGCAGCCCAAGATGAGAGTGCCAGTATGGTCAGGTTGCTTTTGTTCCGGCCCTCCCGTACAGTTTAAGAACCCGTACAGTTTAAGAACCCATTGTGGCCCTTGAGTCAAAAAGTTTGCCCACCCCTGAATTAGTGTCATCACCCCAAAATATAGGATGGGACAAAAGTAGGTTTATAATTTATTATAAATGAAACACAGAATTTATTCTTGCACTATTACTTATTTAAAAAATATATATTTTTATTGATTTCAGAGAGGAAAGGAGAGGGAAAGAGAGATAGAAACACCAATGATGAGAGAGAATCATTGATTGGCTGCCTCCTGCACACCCCCAACTGGAGATGGAGCCTGAAACCTGGGCATGTATCTGTATCCAGGATTGAACCCAGGACCCTTCAGTCTGCAGGCTGACTTTCTAGCACTGAGCCAAACTGGCCAGGGCTATTTATTAATTATTGTATTACTAGAGGCCCGGTGCACAAAATTCATGCACGGGGGTGGGGGAGGGAGGGAGAGGTGGTAGTGCCCCTCAGCTCAGCCTGTACCCTCTCCAATCTGGGATCCAAGTGGGATCGGGCCTAAATGGGCAGTTGGACATCCCTCTCACAATCCAGGACTGCTGGCTCCCAACTGCTTGCCTGCCTGCCTTCCTGTTTGCCCCTACTACTCCCCTGCCAGCCTGATTGATGTCTAACTGCTCCCCTGCCAGCCTATTTGCCCCCAACTTTCCTCCTCTGGTGGCCTGGTCACCCTAACTGCCCTCCCATGCAGGGTTTATCACCCCCAACTGCCCTCCCTTGCAGGCCTGGTCCCTCCCAACTGCCCTTCCCTGCTGGCCATCTTGTCATGGCCATCTTGTGTCCACATAGGGGCAGGATCTTTGACCACTTTGGGGCAGCCATATGGTGTGTTGGAGTGATGGTTAATCTACATATTACTCTTGCTGAAACCAGTTTGGCTCAGTGGATAGAGTGTCGGCCTACGGACTGAAAGGTCCCGGGTTCGATTCCGGTCAAGGGCATGAACCTTGGTTGCGGGCACATCCCCAGTGTGGGGGTGTGCAAAAGGCAGCTGGTCAATGTTTCTCTCTCATCGATGTTTCTAGCTCTTTATCCCTCTCAATTCCTCTCTGTGTAAAATCAATAAAATATATATTTTTAAAATCTACATATTACTCTTTTATTAGATAAGATTTTCTTCATGAACAACTGTAAACCTATTTTTGCCCCACCCTGTATTTCCATTTGCGCCTTCTTCCTTCATTCCCAGCTTGACAACTTGAACTGATTTATGCCTCTATAATTTAAAAATGTCATATAAATGGAATCCTAAAGATCATAGTATTTTATGTCTGGCTTCTTTCACTTAGAATGATGCTCTTGATGTTTATTCCTGTTGAGGCAGGTTTAGTGGTGAATTTCTTTTTATTCTTGAGTAGAAATCTCTTGTATAGATGTACAATAGTTCATTGTCTATTCCCCAAATGATATACATTTGGATCATTTCTGGATTTTAGTGATTATGAATAAAGTTGCAATAAGTATTCTTTCATAGGCTTTGTATGGACATGTTTTAATTTCTCTTGGGCAAATACCTAGGAGTGAGATTACCTGGTCATATGGTAAGTGTATATTTAACTTTATAGAAATCATGTAGGATTTTGTAGTCTATAGTTTTACAGACTTTTTTTTTGGGGGGGGGAATAATTACAGATTCACAGACATTTATAAAGGTAGTATAAGAAGTATTTAACCAGTTTCTTTAGCAATGGAAGCTAAAGAGAAAATAAACAAATGGGACTACATCAAAATAAAAGGCTTTTTTACATCAAAAGAAACCATCAACAAAACAACAAGAAAACCCACTGTATGGGAGAACATATTTGCAAATGATATCACTGATAAAGGTTTAATCTCCAACATCTGAAGACAGCTTATACAACTCAATAAAAGGAAAATGAATGAGCCAATTAAAAAATGGGCAATGGACCTAAATAGAATCCTCTCAAAAGAAGACAGAAGGAAGGCCAAGAGGCACATGAAAACATGCTCAAAGTCACTAATTATTCAAGAGATGCAAATCAAAACAACAATGAGGTACCACCTCACACCTGTCAGAATGGCCAACATCAACAAATCAACAAACAAGTGTTGGCGAGGTTGCAGAGAAAAAGGAACCCTCGTGCACTGCTGGTGGGAATGCAGACTGGTGCAACCACTGTGGAGAACAGTATGGAGTTTCTTCAAAAAACTGAAAATGGAGCTCCCATTTGATTCAGTAATCCATCTCCTAGGAATATATCCCAAGAAACTAAAAACACCAATCAGAAAGGATATATGCACCCCTATGTTCATAGCAGCACAATTTACAATAGCTAATATTTGGAAACAGCCTAGGTGCCCATCAGCAGATGATTGGATAAAAAACTATGTACATCTACACAATGGAATACTATGCTGTCATAAAAAAGAAGGGATTCTTATCATTTGTGGCAACCTGGATGGAATTGGAGAACATCATGCTGAATGAAATAAGCCAGTCAATGAAAGAGAAACACCACATGACCTCACTCATTTATGGATAATAAAGAGCATTATAAACTGATGAACCAAATGATAGATGTAGAGACAGTAAAGCAACAAGCAGACTGTCAAATTATAGCGGGGAGAGTAGGGAGATCTGGGGGAGATAAGAGATCAACCGAAAGGACTTGTATACATGATATAAGTACAACCAATGGACTCAAAACTCTGGGGAGGGAGGGCATGTATGGGGGGTGGGCAATGGTAATATATGTACACAGATAATAAATAATTGAATAAAACTATTAAAATAATTTTATAATTTTAAAAATGTTATATAAATTAAAGTATATGAATGTTGGAGAAGGGCTTTTTTACTCAGTCTTGAGAGCCATCCAAGTTGTTGTGTATAGACATAATTCATTCGTTTTTATTGCTAAATAGGAGTCCGTGATACAGGGTACTAACATTTATTTCAGCAGTCACATATTGAGGGACATTTTGGTTGTTTTCCATTTCTGGCTATTACAAATAAAGCTACTATGAACTATTGTGTACAGGTTTTTGAGTGGTTTTAAATTTTCATTTTTCTTGGGTTAATGCCCCAGGGTACAATACTGGGTTTTATACTAAGCATATATTTAGTTTGTTAAGCCACTGCCTTTCTATTTTCCAGAATGGCTGCACCGTTTTATATTCACCAGTAACATATGAGAGTCTGGCTTCTCTGTATACTTGCCAGCATTTGATTTGGTCACAGACTAAAAAATCCTATTGTTAATTTTAGCCATATGACACTCCACCTGTCTAAAACTTTCTACTCTTTCCTTTTTCTATCCATGCAGTCAAAAAGTACAACATATTTAGTTATGGCGACTCCACATTATTTTGCCCCTGGGACTTTGCTTATGCTGTTCTGAAAAATCAGTCACGTTCTCATCCCCACATGTTCAAATATCCTCAACCCTTGAGACCCAATTCAAAGTCCACATCTTCCAAAAAAATTATTGCCTATTTCCCAGATAGAAATAATATATCTTCCTGGGCACTCCATCTCTACATTTATGACTCTTTATGTTGTATATCCTATTGAATTGTTTCTTTTCTGATAGAAGTATTATCTTCCCTACTACATGGATAGATTACTTAAGGCAAAACAGTCTTTTTTACTTATATATTTTTTCTCACTTTCACAACATTTTCAAGCTGTCAGTTGATAAAGTTCAGCGTTACTCGATATGAATCTAAATGTTGTACTTCCATTAATATCACATGGGCATTGTCATTCAAAATAAACAAAATGTAAAATAATGTCTATATTCAATTTTAAATTCAACTCCTGCTCTCAGATAGTGTTAGATAATTAGCTAGTGATTTAGTGGAAACTGAAAATATCAGATAAAAGAAATTATCAGAGGAAAAATTTGGTTTTCATAATTAAGGATTAATTTAGTCTCATTAGCTGAGTTTTTCAGATAGATGAATTTTTATATCTTTTTAATCCCATCTTTTTTATTTTTAGAATTCATCCTAATTTCATCAGGGCCTCTTCATCTAGAAACCAAATATATGTATTATGTGCTAGCTTAACATGATAGACATTTAAAAATATTTTTTTATTGATTTCAGAGAGGAAGGGAGGAGAGAAAGAAAGAGACATCAATGATGAGAATCATTGATTGGCTGCCTCTTGCATCCCCCTCTTCCCCCCCCCCCCATACACACTGAGGATAGATCCTGCAACCTGAACATGTGCCCTGACTGGGAATCAAACTGTGGACTCCTGGTTCATAGGTCAACCCTCAACCACAGAGCCACACCAGCCAGGCATGACAGACATCTTTTAAAGAACACGTTCACAGACTCAGTTGAATAATGATTTGTATGATTATTTTTACCTCCTCCAGTGGACTGTAGTCTCTTATATGTTGGAGACCTATCTCATTTTTAATTTAAAAATTAACACTAGGCTGTCACACAGTCCTAGGCAAATGTAGGCATTCAGGAAATATTTGTTGTATTCATGTGGGGAGTATTATAGAATCTATTGGACCTACCAAAACACCTGCCTTTGGAGTCCCATTTTTAACTTTTAAAATCATATTTTAGTCATTTGGTTCCATACCTGAGAATTTTCTGACTTCATATGTATTATTCATTATCTTATTCCTTCTATTTGCCTCATGAATCAAGATTGTGGTATGACTCAATGATTAGTGTTATTTAACTTGTTACCTGATTTACTAAAAAATCTTATCTTTAGGCCAAGTCTCAGCTTGATTACTTGCAAGCCACGTGACCTGGTATAAGTGACTATGCACAGCATTCCTGGTGTCTCTCTGTGTGTCCAAGCTGCCTCCTACGATAAGGACACCAGATAGTTTTGATTAGGGCCCACCCTAATGGCTTCATCTTAACTCAGTCACTTCTTTAAATATAGTCACATTCTGAGGTCCTGGGATGAAGAATTCAAGTATGAATTTTGGAGAAATGCAATCCAGTCCCCACAGTGAGTATCTGAGGTAAGTTAAAGATGTAGATAGCTTGGGCTCTTGGGTTTGACTGCCTTTATTTGCTTTGATTTTTCTCATTTGCATAGACCACTGCTGTATAACCTTGGGAAATTTATAGACTCCCACCTTCAATTTATTTACCTGTAAAAAATAAATTTAATGATACCCTTTAGGTTTATTGTTGTAACTGTCACTTAGTAACTGTGCAATAACTGCTAGCACATTTCATATTTCTATGTAAAAATTTTACAAAGATAGATGGATCACTTTTTTCTAACTTTATTTATAAATCTAACGATGTTGGTCTTGCTTATTGTATATATACATAAATATTTAAATATAAAATATACAGTATTCTTTTGTCAAAATTCAGTATACTAGCTAAGAATGAAATTGTGATTTTAAAAAAAAAGACTTGCTTATTAAACCTCTGTTTTCTATAGTCAAGATTAATCCTAGAAAACTTTAATATGTACTAAATTTTCAGGTGATGCTGCCGTAGAG
The DNA here is from genome assembly GCA_963924515.1 of Vespertilio murinus. Lineage (NCBI taxonomy): Eukaryota > Metazoa > Chordata > Mammalia > Chiroptera > Vespertilionidae > Vespertilio > Vespertilio murinus. The sequence goes on along the minus strand of OZ004708.1, from coordinate 21,721,221 downwards.
CATGGGTTTGAGTAGTATGAACTGTAGGGAGAAGCTGAATATTATATTTAAGAAGCAAGTAAAATCTATAACAATAAAAGCAGAGTATACTAATTAGTCTGGAGGACAGTCGAACGTCCTTCCAGACATCCTTCCTGACAAAGCCATGGTGGCTTCAAGGCTGGGCAGGCAGCCATGGTGGCCAGCAGTGGTGGGGTGATGGGTACAGCACCTTCCCCTGATAGCCCCAGTTGCCTCCTGCAGAGGTGACATCCCCTGAGGGCTCCTGGACTGTAAGAGGGTGTAGGCTGGGCTGAGGAACACCCCCTCCTGTGTACGATTTTTTGTGTACCCAGGCATCTATTCTAATACATAAAACTTAATAGAGTTAAAAATTAGATATTAAAACTTTTTGTTTTCTTAATCCTAGTCTAATAAAAGCAACAATTCTATCTATAAATAGCCGGGTCTATATACTCAGTGATCAAACAGTGCCCATCCCATCTGTTCTTAGATAAAATGAGATGCTTATCTCTATAGTTTCTTAGCCTTTCTAGACAAACAGAAAGGAATTCTCAGAAGATTTCAAGGTAATACAATGTGTAAAGGCAGTTTTCCAATTAGTGTCTTTAATAAAGGAGAATATAGTAAAGATATGCTATTAGGGAAAATATAAGACTGATAGGAAAGACAATTAAAATTAAGAAACTATAAAAGAAATTGCTTCATCTTCCTTCTAAGGTCTGTTGGGACGCATAGTTTTCAGCCATGGTCATAACGTCATAACATACCTTTCTCCCCCAAGTCATTACAAATGTGTGTGTGTGTGTGTGTGTGTGTGTGTGTGTGTGTGTGTGTGTGTGTATGAGAGAGAGAGAGAGAGAGAGAGAGAGAGAGAGAGAGAGAGAGAGAGAGAGAGTGCCCAGAGGATTTTAGGAAAGTGCTATGTTAGCAATAGAATGCTGTATGTAGTTTAAAGCTCCATCACATCTGGGTTCTCTTTGAATTGCCAGAAAGGCTTTGAGATAACCACATAAGATGTAAAAGGTGAGAAAGTGACAAGCTGGGGTTACTATCCAACCTAGTTCCTACTCTGGGATTTTGTTAATGGTACCATTTTGGGCCAGCAATGAATGGATAATAACACCTACTCTGCTACCACACAACATGTATAACCAAATCAAGAGAACTAATGAATAGCAGATTGTTTGGAAAGGTATGGAAGGTGGTTTGATGGTAAGGGACTATAATTATACGTTAAACTATAATGATTATCAAGAATATCTCTACATAGGAAAAGAGAAGATTTGAGCAATGGATCTGACAACTTTGAATTTTTGAAAATAACCTTTGTCTTCAGCAAGATTATTGGTCATCAAAATCTTGTTTACTTCATACTTTTCTCATCTCTTCTGTGTCAATACCCTTGATGTGAATACATATTCTAGGCCACTCAATACATAAGTTGAATAATAAAATTTATATTTTTTATAAGAGCTCTATTTCTTTTTAATGCTGTGAAATAGGACTTTACATGTTTGGTGAATAATTAAAAGAGCTGAAAAGAAAATATGAAATTTAGACTTTAAGAAAAAGTACTCTGATAACGTAATATAAAAGTATTCTGATAACCCAAGCCCTCATTCTCTAAAGCCTCAGTCCCATTCATTTGAATTTAAATGTCTTGGCTTTCCCGAAATAAGGAGTAACTAACAGAGTACATGATGAATCACATCTGGATTTACCACATTCCTGAAATGAAATGGAGAAAAAGCCCTGATGCCATGAGCCAGCTGACATGTACGTCCCATGGTGGGAGGGCTCGCTGCATCTTCTCTTGACTGCCTTCTCCTGCTGGAGGGGTTATCAGTTCCAAGCCTCTTATTCATTATTTCAGAAGCTTCTGGGTGTCAGTGAGAAAAACTCTTTCCCCGTAAGAAGGAAACCAGCTCCTTCAGCCTTTCCTCATAGCAGAGATTCTTTAGAGATGCAATCATATTATAGTTCTTTTGTTCCACCCTAGTACCACTTCCACTCGTGGGAATATCCATTTGGGTTTGATTTGGGACCCATCAGAGCAATTGTCACCAATTATCTTGTAAGGCATTATACTTTCTTACCACTGATAGTAAGTGTGAGTGGTTGGGACACATTTCATATAGTCAGACACAGCAGATGAAAGATAAAAAGTTAGCATAGTATGCCAATATTTAGAAAAGACCTTTATAACTGGTGATAGCGAACCAAGGATGCTTAAAATCTAGAAATGACTTTTGCAAGTTTTAAATGGTTAATGCTTTGATGTAGTTTTGGTAGTGTGGTTTAGAACATAGAAAAATGAAAAATCTTATGACTTCACTTTTAAATTCATACTAGAATGTGTTGGGGATGTTATTCTATGATCAGTAAACTTTAATCTGTTGTTAAAGGTCCATATTAAAGAGATATTGACTTTTTTTTAGAATCTCAGAAATTACCTACTACAAACATATCATTATAATGACATAAAATGCAAGACCAACTATCTCTAACTACATAGCTTATCACATATATTGTACTTATCCTAAGCATTACAAACACACACATACACACGGATTACCTCTCTTACAACAGCTTTACAATGTAGTTTTATTATACCAATTTCACATATTAAAAAATTGAGGCTGAGAAAAAAATAAGCCCCTTGCCCAAGGCAACATAGCTAGTCAAGAGTTGGACCCAGATCTATCACATGCCAAAGTAAGGTTCATTTTCATTATTTGTTGTTGCAAAGACAGATACAGAAACAAATTTCCTGACTCCCTGTTCCATTAGCTTTATATTAGGCCAGCGAGTTTTAACCCTTTTCATCTCATGGCACACATAAACTAATTACTGAAAATTTGCAGCATACCAAAAAATATTATATATTTGCCTATCTGACTAACAAATAAGTATAACTTTGATTAATTCTCATTGGACAGCTATCATTGTGTTGGCTGTTGTCATTTTATTATTTTAAAGTCTAAGGGAAAAGAGTTTGGTGCCCCTGACTAAAATAGTCAGGTTTTGCATGTTTTAAAAATTCTTGGCTGCACACTGATTGAAAAACACATCAATTGCCGAAACCAGTTTGGCTCAATGGATAGAGTGTCAACCTGTGGACTGAAAGGTCCCAGGTTCAATTCCGGTCAAGGGCATGTACCTGGGTTGTGGGCACATCTCCAGTAGGGGGTGTGCAAGAGGCAGCTGATCGATGATTCTCTCTCATCAATATTTCTAACTTTCTATCCCTCTCCTTTCCTCTCTGTAAATAATTAATAAAATATATATTTTTTTAAAAAAAAGAAATGGGGAAAACAAAACAAAACAAAACAAAAAAAAACACATCAATTTTCTTTCCTATAACAGTAACGCAATTTGTACTTGCTTTCTTGGTCACTAATTTTACTAAGCAATTGCAAATAAGCAGAGCTAATAATGTTGACCTTGAAACTAATGATTATATTTTCATAGAAAATGAATTATTTCATGGAAAAAGGAAATACTTTGGCTTTGATATCATTCAGAATATCCCAAAGTCAGCTAGCTTTAGGTCAGCTTTTCTGAAACAATATTTAAGAGGGTTTTGATTCCATAAAGTTCAAAACTTCCCTTCAATGGGTGTGAGACCCTGTGGGGCACTGGAACCCAACCTTTGGAACCTGGGGAACAGTGGGCTGTGTGGAAAGTTAAACCTGGAGTCTCTAATGTTCCTGATCATGATGTGTGGTTCACTCTAAAATTAAGTGTTAGAACATAAAATAACCCTTCAGATTGAGGATTTTAAAAAGTAGTTATGTGCCAACTTTGATTCTACAAAGTCTCTGTCTTTACTGTCTGTAATGGTGAAGCAGTGTATGGAGTTGAGAAAATACTGAACTTGTGTTCTTTCTTTTACTTTCTTTTGTCCTCACCTGAGGATATGTTTTTATTTATTTTAGATAGTGGGGGAGGGAGGTAAAGAGAAAAGGGGAGAGAGGAAGAGAAACATCAATCCATTGCCTCCCATACGCTCCCTGACCAGGGATTGACTCCCAACCCAGGTATGATGTGCAACCAACCGAGCTACCAGGCCCAGGGTGTTTGTGGTCTTTCAAGTCGCACCTCTTCCCTCTTCCACCTGAACTGCATGTCCTTGGAAAAGCCATTTTTCCTCCTCTGAGTTTCTGTTTCCCCATGTATTCAATGCTAGAATTTTTTTAGGTTATCTTTTAGGATTATTCAACTCTAACTTATATAGGAATATGTGACACTGAATGGAGACACTTAGAACATCTGTGTATGGAAGCAACAAGAATCCTTGCTTCTCTTCCTATAAAGCAGCTTTCTCCAGATGTGGTGAAATCACTGTGTTTACCTGACTGGTAGTACAACTAACCTGTCTTCTTTTCTCCTCCCTCCTATTTACGAAGGGAGCCAGGTTAGAAACATGTTTCTCTACGTGGTGATGTGTCTGTCTGTGTGGCTGAAGAATTCAGTTTCTATATAAGACTATGGAATGTTAAACTTTGAGTAACGTCCTTGGACTCAATCTATTATTGCCCTTTGAGGGGGCACCATGGAAACACATTAGAACTACTTTGGAAACAGACATTATCTGTTCAAATCTGTCACCTTGACAGGATCCTAAAGGATGGAAGAAGCTACACTGATGTATCTTAAGTCTAGCACGACCTTGAACAACTGGTTTTGTAACATTGGCTGTTGTGGGTGTGTGTCATCAGGCATATATAAAGTAAGCTGCATCGCCATGGGTTCAGTCCTAGAGCACGAGCTGGCGAGCAATGCATGGAGCAGACTTGTAACCAGTTTACATCATCTTCAGCATGAAGATAACCACAGTGCTGGTACTTCTGAGCCTGGCTCTCTGCCTCATACAAGGTAAGTAATTTGCATGTAATCTAAGCCTCTTGTCACAAACCACAAAGCTCTGGGCAGAGATTTGTCTCCCTCCCCCTGCCCATAATTAGTATTCAAGATTACATAAATGTATGTAATCCTAAAATATTTTACCAGACACAGAGCTTTAAAGAATTATATATGTGGTTTTATAGCGATGTTGTTAGCTTTAGAAATGGCAAGGAGCTTGAGATAATCTGAATTTTATCCATGAGAAATCATTCCAGTAATTCTACATTAGTACTAAAAAACTAGTGGATTCTTCTTTATCTGACCCTCTTAGCAAGCATATGAATTTATACTTATAGGAATTACATATATAATAGATATTTTAAACTTCAATGTATGATATATATATATATATATATATATATAATATTTATAAAATATTAACAATTTAAATTCAATGATCTATTCTTACTTTAAAGCAGTAGTGCCCTCTAGTATATTTTATTTGTGCTAAATGGATTAAAGGTACTTCTTATAAAAGGGAAGGGACTTTTGTGGCAGCTCAGAGGTAGGTTTCTGCATTTTCTACTTGAACTTTGAGGGAACACGGATTTTTTGCTTAGAGCTATCTTGCTGTGAAGCATTTACATGCTTTAAAAGGAAAGCCTAGATGGAGTTTTAAACATTATGCACAAATGATGCCCACTTTTCTAGGATAAATGTGTTGGTGCAAAAAAGGTGTCTCATATTGACAGAGTATAATATAGCCTGTGATGTTAATTAAACTTAATTTTTATCCTATCTCTAATTTTTGTATCTGTCATAAGGTGGCAATGTTACCAGAATTCAGAAAATTTAATTTTATGTGTATATATGATCTAAACTTTCTGCTACATTATACTTTCAAATTCTAATTGATATGATATAATTGATATTCAGGTTATAATTTTAAAAGAGGTTCTGAAATACTCAGCTAATGAAAGAATTATAGAAATTAAATATTTTGAGGGTGTCAGAAAACAGATACATTTTATTTTCCAAAGTAATTGGATCTTTCTGAATGTATACACCGATCTCCTGGGGCCATCTCCTCATTTTATTTCAATGTGTTCAAAAATAATTTGTGGTTTTCTAAGATATTTCCAGTAAAGTGATCAAGTCACTGCACTGAGCACATTATTTCTTTCACTTATTAAATATTTTAGATCCCTTTGACTTTGTTTTTGTTGTTTCTTTGTGTTCCAGATGCTGCCAGTACGAATGAAAATCAGGTTAGTCCTGCTTTTTCTGTTCATTGAATTCATTCCAAGATCTCTAAAGAAAAATGTTCATGGCCAACACCTTGATATTAATAATGCAGAAACGTTGTACTGATAGGTGCTAATAGCTTTTGCTAAAAACACAGAAACGGGTTTAAATGAATCAAGGGTTGAATCTCACACACACATCACTGTGTTAGTAATAATGGGTGTGAGCAAGAGGGGATCTACCATGCTGTCGGAGTGCTTTACAATCCCACAAACACATCAGCGAATTAGTATTGTCCAGTTTAACAGCTGAAAGTCATGACACACACAGGGAGCAGAAATTAGTTTTCTTGTGATTATTATGTTAAAAGGGGATTGGCTATATCTTGTATAATGTCAGTGTATATACTTCAATAAATATTTATTGAGTGTGTATTATGAATCAGATCTTGTTTGAGATGCTGGGGATATTAAAAAGTAAAGGAAAAAGACAAGAACAAGAACTGTTCTGTGCTTGTCTTTTTCCTTTACTTTTTAATATCACCAGCATGATGGAGCTTACATCTCAGGGAAGGAAGACAGACAAACCAATCAGTCAATTAGTAAAAACATACAGTACATTAATAATGATTAGTCTTAGGAGGAAAATACAGGAGGATGGAAGATAGGAATTTCTGAGGATGGAGGTGGTATTAGTTCGTCTTGGGATAGTCAGGTAAGTTCTCCCTGAAGCTAACTATAGAACGGGGTCTGAAGGTGATGGGGAAGGATCCTGAAGATATTTTTTCAATTTAAAGCAGACCAGGGAGAAGAATCCATGATGGCAGAGGCCCTGACTTAGGAGAGTGCTTTACTACCTCTTTTCTAGAAGCCTTTAGTTTGAGAGCTAAAATAATTGTTTTCTATAGAAGTTAATCATTTTACATATATGGAAAAAAATTTAAAAGGGCCAGTTACACACACAATTACACACACACACACACACACACACACACACACACACACAAACTGTGCCATTAATTCAGCACTTAAATCAGTGCTATGTATACTGCAAATATTTGCTACATCTCCCAAAAGTCATAAACATTAAGATAATAAAATAGTAAAACAATGCCTTTCTACAATAAAACTATTAGAACTATGGTAAAATATTCTCTTGCTATATTTTATTATAACAATTTTTTTTAAAAGAAACTAATTACTGGACTGTTCTAAAGAATTTCATCATAGTCTCTATTATCTCATCTGTTTGCTGATTAAGGAGAAGTGGAGAAACCTCTATGGTGTAGTAGAGTGGTACGGCAGAGTAGAAAAGAAAAAGGCTGTATTTGGGGAAATTAAACAGCATGCTCGCTGGGATATTGCAGTAAAAAGAAGGGTATTGAGCAAACTTCATTTTTCAGGAAGCCATAATTTGTTTTTTGAGTTTATGGCAATTGCGGTGATTTCCAGTGGATATAACAAATTCTTCACTAATACTTTTTATGGATTTGAACCCTATTTAATTAAAACATCAAACACCTAAATATAGCCACCTGTCATGTTGAAATAGGCAAGAAGAACACAAGAAGAAACTATTTCTCTGGAAATGTTTCTGATCACAGAACTTGGATATTTTGTTCGAAATGAAAACTATTGATTTAGTCTCTCTTGTGGTGCTTGGGATTTTGTTTTTCAAGCTCAGCCAGTAATTTGTTGAAAGTTATAAACATGAAGCAGAGCAGCATGGAAAAGTCCTGTAGTGACGGCAAGGATCTCTACCATGTGCTGTTTTTTGCATTCACAGAGGATCATTATAAAGCCAAAGCAACATTGTTAGTGCTCTAATACAGACAAGGAATTATGCCAACTCCCTGGCACATGTTGTTATGATGTCTGGGGAGGGACAATGGAAGACAATGGGCTGTCTAACAGCCACTGATGGAAACAGAAAGAGCTTGGCCGTAGAGGGCTCCAGTGTCCCTGAGCGGTGGGGGAAACACAAACAAGAGTAGCAAGAACCAAAGAAAGCAAGCCAAAGTCTGCACGTGAGACTGCAAGTAAACAGCTGCTGGGATTTCACCTCTCCACCTCCCAGTGCCTTTTTGGTCTAGATCGGCTCCTGTTTTAAAACCCCTTTTATTATGGTGATTGGGAATAGATTATATTTTCCCCAAAGAAAAACCCAACCACTGCTTTCAATTTTTGCAGCCTTTTCCTGTGTCATAATTCAATAGGATAGTGTTGAGCCTCATCTTAACTAGTTAAACATTGTGAACAAGTTTCTTAATCTGTTCTCTAGGCCTGGGCTGTTCATTTGGGGGAAAAAGAGTGGGGTTCATCTAATTTTGACATTGGAGAAGTCTGATTCAGGAATATCCTGGTTGACAATGTTCTTATTCAATTGACTGCTACAAACTATTTAAAGCTTTATTCAAGTTATGAATCTTGTTTTAAACACTTTCTTAAAGACCTACCTCACAGATTTGGGTGTACAACTCTGTGATTATACATTTATATACCTTATGAAGTGACCACCCTGCTAATTCTAGTTCTCGTCTGACACCATACATATTATTGACTATATTCCTTATACTGTAATTTACATGAGTATCTTTTTTCTTAATTCCATTAATTCCTAGTAAAGGGTATTGATTTTCCCCCCTGTTTATTCAGGGGAAATAAAGACAATCTGAGTGGAAGAAGAAAAAAAAGACCTATCCCACAAAGGATGCATTTCTTTTACTATTATGATTGATTGATCTTTTTGGAAGAGAGAGAGAAGCATTGATTTGCTGTTCTACTTATTTATGCATTCGTTGGTTGCTTTTCACATGTGCCTGATGGGGGATTAAACTCGAAACCTTGATGTATTGGAGCCATGTTTTAACCAACTAAGCTACCCAGCCAAGACTAGAATGGTGGTATTTCTATTACAAAGACACCAGGGTCTCCTCTGATTCTTGACAAAGTTTCTACTTAGATTTTATAGAATCATTTATATCTGGCATGCTAAGCAGTAACTTGCAATGCTGGCATAAGATACTCTAAAATAAAAGACCAGACACAGATCTCAGAGGCCCACTTGTCAATCTGTTGTCAGAAATTATTACTGTGCTCCTCAGATAAGATCTCTGGGTGGTGACCATAAACTTAGAGATATTTCAGTAGGTTGTTCTTAGCAAAATTTCATAGGGCTGGTCTCTTACATTATTTAGGTACCTTTTTTCCACCATTAGTCACTTTTCAAGTGCTATCAACTGTTTCTATGTTTAAGAGGCTAGGTGAGATACATCATTAACCACTAGGTGGTAACCAACATTTAAACAAGGATTTCTCTATATACTGTTCTTTAAGTAATTTCATAAGTGTTGATTGATTGAATAGTTATTGTAAAGATATAGAAAGCTGGAAAGAATTCTATAATTAATCCTTTGGAAGAGGTTGTATTTGTTGCAGTTGGAGCAAAGACTTGATTTAATTTTTTTTCTAATGCAAGCATCTCAAAGCACTGCTTTATTTCTTTTGCAAAGGAAAAACTTAGATTTCAAAGATTTGCTCTAAAGAGCCAATGGACTTGCAAAACTAACAGGGAATATAAAGCATTTTAAATAATAGAATAGGTGGAAATAAGGAGAGTGGACAGATCTTTAAAAATGAGGGTTCTTTCTTTTCATGCATTTCTTAATTCAATATACTTTATTGGAGAACTCCTATCTGTCACTCAGTCTTTTTAGGAGCTTAAAATTAATGGCATATTTGCAATACTTGGCAAAATATTATTTAGAATGGTTTCCCCTCTCTTCCCTAACATTGGTGCAGTGCTGCCGTCAGTATTTAACCAAAGCCAAAACTAAGCCTAGCACTCCATGTCTTGAAGGATATCACACAGAATAGGAAAATAGTAGTTCCAGAGAATGTACAAAAATATAAACTAACCAACTAACTAAGTAACCAATTAATAAATATAGAACAACTAGGCCTCCCCAACGATGTGATAGTGAAGGGCCTGGAGACTGCAGCTTTGTTAGCTTTTACCAGTAAGTCAGTCAGTTGGATGTGAGGTTTATTTCTTTCCGAAGAGGATCTAGTCTATAAATATGTTTTCCAAACATTTCTGACAAAGTAATTCTTTCATTCAACTTTTAACTTGTTTTTCACTTTTTAATTGAACAACTGTTACCACTTCCGGGAGCTGGTGTCTCGGGTACATCCTTTGCTGGCACGGCAGAGGCTCTTTATAGTGTCCAGTTCACACACTGTGTCCCAGCCTTCCAGCGACTTTTCAAAGTCCTTCTTACAGCACATGATGACCCACTGTGTGCTAGATGTTTAATATGTACCATTAGCATATTCCAATAATAATGACAACAGCAACAAAAACAAAACAATAATAATAAAGGAGGAGGAAGAGGAGAGAGATTCAACTTATTAAATATCTATGAGCATCAGGCATTCTTTGAGGGCTTTTTGCATATGTGTTATGTGTCATCCTCAGAAGACCTGTGAAATGTATATATTTATAATCTCTGCTTTTAAAAATATATATTTTACTGACTTTTGCAGAGAGGAAGGGAGAGAGATAGAGTTAGAAACATCGATGAGAGAGAAACATCGATCAGTTGCCTCCTACACACATCCCACAGGGGATGTGCCCACAACCAAGGTACATGCCCCTGACCAGAATTGAATCTGGGACCTTTCAGTCCAAGGGCCGATGCTCTATCCACTGAGCCAAAGCGGTTTTGGCATATAACCCATGCTTTTTATTGATAGGGTTAAGTAAGCCTTTGAGAAGTTAATTTGCTAAGGCTATTGGACTTGTAAATGGAACCATGAAATATAAAGTTTTTTGATTCCCAGTTCCTTGTTCTTTCTATTCCATTAATTGTTTTATATGAATGCTTATTAGGTGAATTTGCAATCTCCAACAGACAATGCACAATATACAGAGTCACTGTTTTTATTTGTATTACTTGTAACAACTGAGTGAATGTCTTCTATATAAAGGGGGTAGTGATTATTAAATAATATTCTTCAAGGAAGTTTTTCTTGGAAGGTCTTGCTTTGATAAGGTTTCAGTAAACACAACTTTTTTTTTCATCTTTCCCTTAGAATTCCTGCAGTGAATTTCGGGTATTGATGAAAAATGGGAAGCTGTTCTGTTCCCAGGATAAAAAACTTCTTCAAAGCCCTGATGGAATAATATTCCTCAACAAATGCGCCACATGCAAAATGATACTGTGAGTAAAGTTTCTCTTCCAGGTGTTTGAGTTACCAGCTGATCTCTGAACTAGTAAATGTATTCTTTTTACTTCTTGGCAAAGATGTCTTTCTAAATGTAAATGGTTAAATAAAAATAGTTTGTAGATCACTCTGGCATCTCTCATCAGATAAAGTTGGGTAAATGCCACCCACCTGGAAAGGTTGAATCATCCAACATATGGTATTCCAAAACACCCAGAGGGCCCAGCATGAATACCTTATGTAAAACTTAATAGTCTTTTGAGGATGTAGTTTCAATTTGGGTTTCCTGGCTCTGAAAAATTAATTTAAGAAAGGAAATCAGATTCCGTGGGCCTGCTCAGACTGGATCCTGTTGTACCTTAGGGAATGATGTCAAACTTTTCTTGTGGCTGCCAACCAAGAGAAGAATTTAAGCAGGATACACCCTGACTCTGTGAGCTGCCAGTGTCTTCAGACATTTGGGATTATGCTAAAATGAGATGGATTAAAAAGTTAATTATAGCTTGCAATTACCTGCAATTCAGAAAGAATTAGTATCCAGGAAGTTAACCAACATCTATGCAATGCTTCTTAACTTGACTTCCTTCTCTCCAATGACACCTCAAAAACAGAAAATGGCTTGAGCTATCAATTGCAAAATCTCAAATCAAAGTGTCCTCATTTGTTTTTGAATAGGGAGGTCGTTCTCAATTTCTGACCAACATCCAAGCTTCAACACTAGTACCACGCCAATACTAAGCTTACCTATTTAAGATAATTAGCTTTTTAAATGCCAGCCTGGTATGTGTCAAGGCATTTAATTTGACATAGCCAATAATATTGACATAATGAAGTTCTGATCACACGTGCTTCTTCTAAAGAAGAGACTGTGGGAAGATGAGGGAAGGCAGGGCAAGATGTAGAGTGGGGTGAGGCCCAGGGAAGGTTGAAGAATCCTTTCTTATTCTCTTGGAAGCTGGGTGTAAACTAACTGGTCTATTTACCATAACGTTTCCTTCTTGCTTCCTTGGATGTTTTGATAGTAGACCGATACTATGAAATAATAAGTTTACTGAAAACTAGTTTAAAACAAATATAAAATGTCTTAAGACACATAAGGCAGTTTAGCACGAAGAAGTTACTCACTTCATTATTATATTTATTACCTATATAAATGAGTTGGAATAAGTTATTTTTTAACCTGTAAAGAAGGAGACTGTATGCGGCATAAACACTATCTTCAAATTTCTAAAGTTGTCCTTTGGGTCCTCAGAGGTTGCAACTGGGTCCAAAACAGGAAGGCAGATTTTTACACATCGAGAATATGATCTTGCTTTTTCTTTTCTTTTCCTTTTGAAATATTTGAATTTATTGGGGGTGATATTGGTTAATAAAATTATATAGGTCTAAGGTATACAATTTTATAATACATCCTGTGTATATTGTATTGTATATTCACCACCCTAAGTCAAATCTCCCTCCATTACCATTTATCCCCCCTTTACCATCACTCTTCTACCTCCCCCCACCTCCAGTTTTCTCTGATAATGACCACACATTTGTCTGTTTATAAGGTTTTTTTTTCCTCGATTCATTTACCTTTTTTTTTTTTACCCACTTCTCCCCTACTCTTTCCCTCTAACACCTATGAGCCTGTTTCTATTTGTTAGATTATTTTGTTCTTTAAATCCCACATATAAGCGAAATTATCTGGTATTTGTCTTTCTTTGACCAGCTTATTTCACTTAGCATAATATTCTCTAGGTCCATCCATGCTGTTGCTAAAGGTAAGATTTCCTACTAATTTGAAAGAATATATGCACCCTTATGTTCATTGCAGTGATATTGACAATAGCCAAAATTTAGAAGCATCCCAAGTGTCTATCAGTAGATGAGTGGATAAAAAAAGCTGTGATACCATTTACACAATGGATTAGTACTCAGTCAATAATATGGTCTTTCAAAGAGAGCATTCCCATAATGGTACAGATGGCTTTCAATTTAGTAACCACCTGGCTGTTGGAAGTACTTAAGGGGGACTAATCTGCTATGCAGTTAAATGTATAGATTCTTGCCAATAGAACCATGGTTGAGATATTTTTGTTTCCGTACTGAGGAGAGATTTATGGTCCCTCTGCTCATTTCTGGGTCTGCCAGCCTCGGCTGAGGAGAACAGTCAGAATAAAGTTCGCCATGTATGCTGCTATCCTTAAAAGTTGGGAGGTGTGTCTAAGCTATGCTATTTCTTGCTCTCTTCCAGAGAAAAAGAAGCCAAAACCCAGAAAAGGGCCACGCAATTAACAAGAGCCTCCGGAGCCACTGACCCAGCAAAGGTAAGAGACTATTTGGAGTCCATTTGCCATATTTGCTTTCAAGATTTTTACTCTACGTAGAAGTTTTTTATTTCCTACTTACTAAGTCATACCTGTTGTGAAGCCAACTGAGAAAGGAGGGAACATGGTTTAGTCCCTGGGTGGGCTAAATAGCCGGTACAGCTAGTCCGTAGGCCCAACCCATGACCCAACTCTCTGCAAACATTGGGGCACTGAGATGCTAAAAGGAGGGGTAAGTCAGTGTGATGCCTGCCTCCCATAGTCCTTTCTCGCTCCTCCTGTTCTGTATTAACTCCAACAGGAGCCTTCCTAGGGCTGTGCATCTAAATTCAAATCTCGGAGATCTTATTTATTGTTGCTACCCTGTTTCCCTGAAAATAAGACAGTGTCTTATATTAATTTTTGCTCCCAAAGATGCGCTAGGTCTTATTTTCAGGGGATGTAGTATGTTTCCATGAGGTAGGTCTTATTTTCGGAGGATGTCTTATTTTCGGGGAAGCACAGTATCACTTGGTCCATTTATGTATTTCTCAGTCTCATTTATTTCATCTTTGAACTGGAATGTGGGACCAAATGAGAAACCAAGTTTAAAAGGCCAGCTACCATGTTTAACATGTGCTAGCAGGCATTTGGTTCATTTTATTTCCTTTTCCTTTACTTCTTTTACTTCCTATTGCCTATCTTTTCCAAAACCTGAAAGTTCTAATTTAACTAGCGTTGTTTGTCTTTATCTAGTTTCCAGATTGGATGTAGGCCAACATTTGTTTGAGAAAAGTGTTCAGTGGTAAAAAAACAAAAAACAAACAAAAAAAACTTCTAAAAAATGATATAAAATGAAAGAAGCTGCACAAATGCAACCTAACATACAACCATTTCACTTTATACTTTTAAATTTATACAAAATATTGTATTTATGCAAAAGAATAAAAATTCTAGGTCCAGATCGAAGAACATTTCTAGCCTACAAATGTCTCACAATGAATTATTACTTTTTATTTTTTTATTTTTTAGATATATTTTATTGATTTTTTTACAGAGAGGAAGGGAGACGGATAGAGAGCTAGAAACATCAATGAGAAAGATCCATCCAACAGCTGCCTTCCGCACAACCTCTACCAGGGATGTGCCTGCAACCAATGTACATGCCCTTGACTGGAATCGAACCTGGGACCTTTCAGTCCACAGGCCAATGCTCTATCCACTGAGCCAAACCAGTTTCAGCCCACAATGAATTATTGACAAGCTGGGCTTATTGCCAGGTATCCTGAAAACTACTCACACCACTCCAGGTCTATTTAGCTTCTTCTCCAATGTCTTCCTCCTCTTCTTCCTTTTGTGTGTAACAAGTAATGGAAATGATTTGTCATGGCAGACACACCCAAATTACTTTAACATCCATATTCTAGCTAAGCTACCATCTTCCTTGTTAGTTTTACTTAGGAATGTCTGAGAACCTCAGCCTCCACAAAAAATCTAGTCAGGTTCTTTGTTGGTCTTAGCCAGTCTCACTTTTAAAACAATAATACAATAACCACTCAATCAATTTGAAATCCTTTTTATGAGCAAAAAGGACCTGCTTCTATACTCTAAAAATCATTTGGGGTCAGAACAGTGTACTAGTAACAATCAAATCTACCTTTGTCACATTTAGTCAGTGGCTCATTCTGGAAGATTTATTTTCTCCCTTCTCCTCCTCTTTTCCCTTTATGAAAAACTGGTACATCAACAGTGTTTAAAAATGCAAAATACAAGTAGTGACAAAAAAATGACACACACACACACACACACACACACACACACACACACATCCCAATCTTAACAAACGTACTATTTTAAAAATATTACAAGTCAGATGTTTTCATATATAGGTGCACATTTACTGAATTTTCATCAAATAAAATTTTTGAGAAATAAAATTACAGAATTTTAAGAATGTTAACGTTTTATGCCCAAGTTAGAATTTTTACCTCTAGGTAAAGTTCTTAAAGTTGCATGTTTTGCTCTCTAGGAAACTACTTCACTTATAAATTAAGACAATTAATGTTTGGCCATCTATCTAGGTTTTATTTTAAATGTTTGAATGGATTCATGCAATTACATTCTGTTTGTTTTTGTTATTTCTCTCTCCACTATAAAAGAGTAAAATCTGCCCACGTTTTCTGATTAGATTTCTCCCATCAAAAATTAGCCTGGTACTCATTCTCAGAGCAAGGTACTCTACCTGTTCAAGCATTTTCCTCCTACAGACATCCTCTCTCTCTTGCACCATCAATATTTTCTTCACTAGGCTGCCATTCTTTCACCTCCCAACTCTAATATCCAATCCATAAATAAGTCTTGTTGGCAGTCTCTAAAATACTTTATCCAAATTTGATTCCATTTCACCATTTTCATTTCTATCATCCTAGTCAAATTCTTCATAATTTGTAACCTCTAACATATTCAGTCTATAGACTTGTTTTTAATTAATTGACTGATTGATTCAGTGTTTCTGATTGATTTAGGTTGACAAGTTTATAGGCTACTAAGCTCATATGTATATATTTGTGTTTCTGAGTTCTCAATTCTGTTCAGATTAGTTTATTGCTTTAATAACTAATAAGGCAAGTTTTCTGTCTTAGTTCATTTTTTCAAATATGATTTAACTATGCATAGGATGTTTTTTCGTATAATTATTATAAATAAAAATATCACTGAATTTATGAAAGTCCCCAACTTGAGTATAAGAACCAATATAAAACAAAGGATTTATAAATTAGTTTCAGTAAAATTCACTTTTTAGAGTATTAACTTGCTCAAATCAAGAGTACACAGTATTTTCTCCTTTATTCTTATACTTTCTGTGTATTTTATGAGATTTAAAAGTATTCTCTGCAGGAATTTTTATAGTTTTTGCTAATATCTAGAAAATTTTTAAATGTATTGCTACTTTGATTACTATTTTATTGTTTATGGTATTTATATCTGTTTGTTGTTGGTATAGACAAATTCTATTGATTTCTATAGATTGTTCTTAATTGAACTTTATAATATCTTCTGTTAATTCTTATAACATTTTTATTCTATTTTTTCTTGGTTAGTTGCTTACATTATCTGCATATACTAGTAGAAATAGAAATTTTATAACCTCACTTTTAATCTTAACCCTCCTTTATTTCTTTTTCTTTCCTTATATTAATGGCCAGGATCTGAGAGTTTGGTTATTAAACAGCAGTGATGATAATGAACATCAAACTGCCCTCTCTCCCCTATTTTAAGGGAAAACATCTAAAGTTTCTCCATTAAGTATAATATTTACCCTAGGTACTTTTTCCATAAACTGTGGCAAGTTTAGGAAGTCCCCTTCTTTTCTTAATCTTATGAATATGCTTTGGTCAGTATCAAATGCAATCTCTTCAAGCTATTGAAATAATTTTCTGACTTTTCCTTTCAGTCTAATGAATTAAATTTCTTGATAAATTTGCTAATGATAAACTATTATTCTTTTCTTAGGGTAAATCATACTTAATCATAATCTATTTTAAATATAATATTGGAATTGGAAAGTTAGTATTTTATTTAGAAACTTGAAAATGTTTTTACAAGGAAAATGAGTCTATGCTTCTCTCTTTTTTAAAAAAAATATATTTTATTGATATTTTACAGAGATGATGAGAGAGAGATACAGAGCTAGAAACGTCGATGAGAGAGAAACATCAACCAGCTGCCTCTTGCACACCCCCTACCGGGGATGTGCCCGCAACCAATGTACATGCCCTTGACCGGAATCAAACCCAGGACCTTTCAGTCCGCAGACCGACCCTCTACCGCTGAGCCAAACCGGTTTCGGCTATACTTCTCTCTTTTTAATTATTCTAATGTGGATTGGCAATCAACAGACAATTACCCTGAGCGGTTACATTTCAGGCTATGGCTGAATAAAGAGGTCAGCAAATCTTTTCTCCGCAATGCAACTATAAAGCTAAACAAATTTAACAAAACAATCATTATTACCACTCTGGAAACTGAAGAACAGCAGCCTGTGTCAATCTGACAAGCGTTTATGCTTGAAAAACCGCTAACCTTTGGATTAGAACAGTGGGAGTCTGCAATGCTCTTGTTTCAGGAATCCATCTTACCTCTGTTGCTCCCTTGTTGTGGAGGATCTACCAAGCAGGGTAGGATATAGGGGTCAGCACCGCCATTGTTTAAAGGAGATTACCTAATTTTGGGTAGTAGGCTACAGTCAGACGCAGAGATGTTTTCGGTATAAGTCATGACTGTCACTAAGAGTAAGGGGGGTGGTCCGAGGTTGTAGCAATGTTGGGGCAGATGTATGTCTGGCTGAGTTCTCCCACATTGACAGCAGAGACCAAATAGAGACCAAGCAATTCACACATAGTCCTGGTTGACTATAAGGTTGTGCCCAAGCCCTTAGAAAACGCACACTCACAAAGTCCCAGTGTAAAACAAATGCTGGAGTAGATGCAAAAAATGGCCTGATCTTTGAATGCCCTCCCCAGTGTACACCAGGTCCATCTGCCCAGGGTAGAAGCCTCACTGGCTTGAGGTATTTGCGCACAAGCTGTGTCTAATAATTGGTCTGCCACAAGTTATACAGATGGGGGGAAGGGGGTGGCGGGGACCTAGAAAGCCATGCTTAAAAATGAATAAACAAATAGAGATTTTTCAGTGAAAAAAATATATTTGGATTAGGACAATAGTTCTAACAACAATTTAAGACTTACGGGTTTCCAATTATGTAGTATACATATACATATATAGAACTGGAGAGTCTAGAGCTGAAAAGTAACTCAAATGAAATATTCAGTAGAAAGTTCAAAATCAGCTTTTAGATTGCATAAAAAGAAGTAATAAACCTGTAGAAATATCAACAAAATTAACAGTGGAAGTACAGAGAAAAAAACTGAAAAATGAACAGTCATGGAGCCCTTGAGATAGCAACAAGCCTGACAATACAAATAGGAATACAATAGAAATATCAGAAATAGACCAGACAGAAAAATAAAAAAAATTATTTGAAGAAGTAATGACCTCAATGGTGTCAAATTTGATTAAAAAACAATTTTTACATTCAAGAATATCAATAAATTCCAAATAGGATTGAAAGAAAAATAGGCAATTCAACAATAATGTTTATAAATTTTAATTCTCTACTCTCATAAACTGATAAACAACTAGACATAATATCAAAGATATACAAAGATATACTTGAACACTATCAGTTAATTGAACCTAAACTGAAAAATTGATTGCAGAAGGTGCATTTTTTCAGGTAATAGTGGAACATTCTTCCAGATAGACTATATAATAGGATATAAAACATATCTCAAAAAATTAAATGTAATTAAAATTATGCAAAGTTTGTTGTCTAGTCACAATAGAATTAAATACAAAACCTCCAAGAAAAATGAATTATGGAAATTTCCAAATAACTGAAAGATCAAAGAAACAACATGACAGAAATTAAAACATAATTTGAGTCCCACCAGTGTGTCTCAGTGGTTGAACATCAACTTATGAACCAGAAGGTCATAGTTCATTTCCCCATCAGGGCACATGCCTGGGTTGTAGGTTCAATCCTCATTAGGGAACATGCAAGAGGCATCCAATTGATAAATCTCTCTCATCATTGATGACTCCATCTTGCTCTCCCTCTCCCTTTCTCTGAAATTAGTTTTTTAAAAAATAAACAGAACATAATTTGAACTGAATATAACCAAAAACACAAAAATTCAAGACTCACCAAGTTTTAGCCAAAGTAGTATACAGTCATCCCTTTGTATCCATGGGGGATTTCATAGATACCCAAATCAACAGATACTCAAGTCCATTACTTAGTCCTCTGTATCATTGATTCCATATCCATGGATAAAAGGTCACAATTTAATAATCTGAACATCCGTATTAAGAAAGATAGAGGGGGAAAAAGAGCAAATGAAACCCCAAGCAAACAGAAGGGGCATAAAAATTAGAGCAGGAATTAATGAAGTACAAATCATAAGAAATAAAAAAATAATAAGTCTAAAAGTTGGTTCTTTGAAAAGATTAACAAGCTGTCAAACCTTTAGGTAAATTGACCTAGAAAAGAAAGAATAAATAAAAATTTTCCAAAATCAGTAATAAAATATACAGTGTAAATATATCTCTTAGATAGATCAGAAATATTATAATGGAATATTATGAACACATTTATGCCATAAAAATGGATAGCTGAGATAAAATGGAAAATTTTCTAGAAAGAAAGAAATTATTAAAAATAGACCCAAAAAGAAATAGATCAGAATAGACCTATTGCAAGGAAAATAATTAAATTCATAAGAAAATGCCAGATCTAGATGATTACATTTGTGATTTTCATCATACATTGAAAGAAGAAATAATACCAATCTTTTACAGACTCATTCAAGAAATAGAGGAATAGGTAACCTTACCAGCTCATTGAATGGCTCTAATGAAGCCAATGTTATCTATAATAAAAGGGTGATAGGCTAATTAGACCAGATATTTTCCTGACAAAGCCGAAGTGGCTGCTGCTGTGAGAGCCAGGCCAAGGCTTAGGCACCTGCCGCAGTCGGCAGTGGCAGCAGCTGTGGCATGATGGAGGTGTAGCCTTCCCCTGATGGGAGTGGTTGCGTTACACAGAGGTTAGGCCAGAGGCAGCAACATCAAGGGGTGATGGGGGAAATGCCTTCCCCTGATTGGCCAGTCTCGTCCCACAGGGATACAGCCTAAATCAGTAGGACATCCCCTGAGGGTTCTCAGACTGTGAGAGGGGGCAGGCCTGGCTGAGGGATCCTCCCTAAGGATGTGAATTTTCATGCACTGGGCCTCTAGTTCCAATATAAATCCCAAAGGAAGATATCACAAGTACAAGGAAAACTGACAAATATCCTTCATAAACAGAGATGGAAATATTTTAAACAATATATTAGTGAGCATAAAAAAGAAAACCATGACCAAGTAGGAATTATTTTAGGAATGCAAGTTTGGTTTGAGAACAGAAAATTTGATACACCATATTGATGGAATCAAGGACAGACTACATGATCATTTCAATAGATGAATAAAAAGCACTTATAAAAGTCCAACACTCATTCAAGATAAAAATTTACACAAGAAAACTAACAATAGACAAACTTTTTCAGCTGATAAAGGACATCTATAAAAAACCTACAGCTTACATTATACTTAATTGTTAGAAAGTGAGAACATTGGCCTTAAGATTGAGAAGAAAGCAAAGATGTTTACTCTTACCATAAGGCCAAATTTCTTAATTAATTTGAGACATCATGATTGAAAAGGATGCAATTATCTTTAATTATAGGGACATGATATTTATATATATAGAAAGCCCTAATGATTCACAAAAAGAAAAATTACTAAAACTAATAAACAAGTTTGGCAAAGTTTTAGTATATAAGATCAAAACTGTAGTGTATTTCTATATACTAGTAATAATCCAAAATTTAAATTATTAATTTCAATCATAATAGCTCAAAATAATAGAATATGTGAAATAAAATTGCAAATTCAAGACTTGTACATTAGAAACTACAAAACATTGAAATGTAAGAGCTAACTAAATAGTGAGTTAGTCCGTGGTAATTCTCCCAAAATTAATCTCCAAATACAACATATTTCCTAAAAAGATTCTGGCAGATGCTTTTTATTCTATTTTTGGGGGGTAGAAATTCACAATTTGAACCTAATATAGATAGATTCAAAAACCCATTTCTTTCTTTCTTTTTTTTAAATAAATCTTTATTGTTCATATTATTATAAATGTTCCTTATTTTCCCCCCCTCCATTGCTCCCCTCCACCAAGTTCCCATCCCACCCTCTGCCTTTTCCCATCCCCCATTGTCCTCATTCATATGTGCACAGTTTATTGAACCTAGTATTTATATAGAAATGTTGGGACACAACAATAACTGACTTCAAAACTTATTAAAAAGTAACAGTGAGCACAACAGTGTGTTATTGGGCATAAGGACAGACATCAAGATCAATGGAATAGAATTGAGATACCTTAAGTTTACAATCAGTTAACAGTGCTTAAAAAATTGGATAGCTATAACCATAAAAATAAATTTAGATTCTTACCTTATAACATACAAAAAATTAACTCAAAATGGATTACAGTCTCAAGTTTAAGAGCTATAGCTATAAAATTTTTAGAGTAAAATATAACAAAAAATCAGGAATTTGAAGGAGTGTTTTTAGATTTGAGACCAAAAGCATGATTCATGAATATAAATTTAATAATTTGGACTTTATCAAAATTAGAAACTTTTGTGTTTGAAATGAGATTACTGAAGCAATTACAAAGCAAATAATAGGCTGGGAGAAAATGTTCACAAATCATGTATTGTAAAATGCTTCTATCCACAGTATATAAGGACTTCTTACAACTCAATTATAAAAAGATGAACAGTTCAACTAAAAATAAACATTATGCTAAATGTATATTAATGGCTAATAAGCACATAAAAATATATTCCACATTGTTATTACTTAGGGAAATGTACATTAAGACCACAGTGAGATAGTTACACTACCACTAGAGTGGCTCTAATCATAAAGATAGAAAATACAGAATATTGTTAAGATTGTGAAGAAACTGGGACACTCCCAGGTTGCTGAGAGGAATATACAAGGGTGCAGCCACGCTAAAACACAGTTTGGAAATTTTAAAAGAATTAAACATGAATTTATGTTTAATATTATATGTTATTTTGTGATGTTATGCTAATATTTGCTGTGTTTAATATGATGTTATGTTAAATATGACCTAGCAAATTCAGTTCTAGAAATCTACCCCAAAGAAGTGAAGTGAAAACACATGCCCACACAGTCAGGCATGTGAATGTTCATAGCAGCATTGTTTTAAATAATCCAAAACTGAAAACAATCTAAATACTGTACCTAAATGTCCACTAATGAAGGAAAAATAAAATGAGCTATATTTTTACAATGAAATATTATTCAGCAATTAAAAAGGAATGTACCACTGATGCTGTTAAAATATAGATAAACCTAAAAATATTATGCAAAATTTAAGCCAATTATATATTTATGAATCCATTTATATGAAATATCCAGAAAAGGTAAATTTATAGTCAGAAAGTTCAGTGGTTGCCTAAGGCGGGAGCTGGGAGCTAGGATTAACAGGGGAAACCTTTGGAATGATGGAAATATTGTAAAATTAGGTTATAGTGATGGTTGTATAACTCCATAAATTTACTTAAATTATTGAAATAGTACTTTTAAAATTAGTGAATAATATGCTTTCATTATATGGATAGCCAATGTTTATATCTTTTTCCCAATAAACATTGCATATATTTTTATTTTCATCTCTTTCTTTCTGTTTTATAAGTCATATAGAAATCTATCATATCAGCTTTTTGTTAATCCCCAATA
Organism: Vespertilio murinus; assembly: GCA_963924515.1. Taxonomy (NCBI): domain Eukaryota; kingdom Metazoa; phylum Chordata; class Mammalia; order Chiroptera; family Vespertilionidae; genus Vespertilio; species Vespertilio murinus. The sequence continues at coordinate 21,698,162 of OZ004708.1, read as the reverse complement.
TATTATAGTTTTTGAGAAGTGTGTGCCAAAATCTCTTATTCCAGTTGTTGACTTATCTATTATATTCTGTTGGTTAGAAAGAACATGTATTATTAGGTGAATTTAAGCTTATGATTATTTTACCTTTTCCCCTTCTTCCTATTACTTTATATAATGTCCCCCTTTTCCCCTTAGGATCCATTTAAGACTCAATTCTATACATTAAGTATTAATATTGTTGCTCTGCTCTCATTCATTTTTACCTTATATAAAACTTTTTTATCCTATTGTAATATTTGAGTGCCTTTTTCTTTTAATTTTTCTCTTGTGATCAATAACTCTTTGTTCCTGTACTTAAAATCTAAACACATATTATCTTTTAATTTGTGGGGTTAGTCAATTTATACTTTTTGATACTTGTTTTACTAGCAGTTGATTTTAAATTTTTCATATTTTTAGTTACTAGACTTTTTTTACAAATTATTTTTGAAGTAGTTTCTTCCTTTGATTTTTCTTTGATGATGACTTAAATGTAACATATCTTTTTGTTCTTTTCATGACTACCCTAAATAAAATATCTATAATTATAATTTATTAATTATAATACCAATTGCTAATGTCTATGTTTATTGTTAATATCTTTTCTCCCCTAATGGCTTAATCTGCTCTCAGTTCATTTTGTTAAAATCCCCTAAACTTCCACAGTTTTATGGCCCACATTATAGATTTGAGTTGCTATGGCTATTTTTCTTCTTTCACTTCTCACAAATTCTAGCACTGTCCCCTGTTTCTTCAGATATTCTTTCTGTATATTTTTACATCTTCTTGAAGATTTCTAAATTTATTCTTTATGTTTTTATAGATTATTTTCTATTTTAAATTAAGTGGGTGTTTTTATGTGAATTTCCTAATCTGGTCTTCTGGTTTATAAATTCATTATGTATTTGTACCTATCCTATTTTTATTCTTTATATTGGCTTATTTATTACCATTTAAATATTTTTCATACCTAAACCTTCCACTTTTTTCTTCCTTTGTAACTTCTTGGTTTCTTTGCTTTATGTTGCAGTATCTTCCCTCATCTCTCTGAAGCACAGTTATGGTTCTCAGTAACTTAATTATTTTTCTATGCATTCCAACAATTCTGTTTCAGTTGATACTTATTCTGTTCATTTTACCATATCTTTTAGGTTGCTTTACTCCTCAAATATATTTTTTACTATAATATTCCTTGATGGCTTTAGTTGTGTGGTTTTTTTCCTGCTATAGTGAGTTGGATAATATTGAAGGCCACGCTTTAGTGGCTTCCTCTCCAGTGAGTGTAAGGACGGGAAAAGGGAAGGCCCGCAGCTGAAGGTTCTGGAGCCAGGGTTGCACACTCTGGATCACTGCCACTCCACCAGGTCAGGAATCCGTCTGTAAGCTCTCAGCAATTGTCAGCATTAGGAAGAGGTGTTCTCTGTAGGCTGTGCTCCACCAGCCCTTGGGGCTTGGAGGAGGAGGAGGAGGTGGAGTAGTAAATGCTTGCACCTGTTCTCATCACCTCCCAGCTGGGCTTTGACCTGCCCTGTCATCACTCTGCTAACACCTGTGACCTGGTATGCCACGGTTGATTTTTCTGTTGAAGTGAGATAGCAGTGATTGTGGAAATTAGTAACTTTGATTCACATTGCTGAGGCTTCCATAGTTTCAACAAAATGATATTCAGGGAAAATCAGCAGCTTCCTGTTGTTGTTTTTTTAAAATATATTTTTATTGATTTCAGAGAGGAAGGGAGAGGGGCAGAGAGATAGAAATATCCATGATGAGAGAGAATCATTGATCAACTGCCTCTTGCACACTCCCTACTGGAGATCAAGCCACAGGCATGCGCCCTGACCAGGTTTCTAACTGTGACCTCCTGGTTCCATGACTGAGCATTGAGCCACACTGGCAAAGCCCCTATTGTTTTCTTATACTCCATTCATACTCCTCTCCTTTCTGTCCAGTGAAGAGAATAATCCAGTTTCTATCACAAATACTTTGCAATAGGAGTTCTCTATGCCTAGAATGTTCTTCCCTCAGATCTTTAATGGCCAGCTCCTTGTCATTAATCTCATATCACCTCAAATGTTACCATTGCTGAGAGATCTTTCTTGACACTATATTTAGAATATCCACTCTTCCAGGTGTTATCATATTATTCAGTATATTTTTCAGAGCACTTACTATAATTTAAAATTCTTTGTATTTATTGTCTATTTCTTGCCACTAGAATGTAAATTTCTTAGAGCATCTATTTCTTTTCTTTTCTTGTTTATTTTTCTTTTCATTCCTCCCCTGCCCCCATGGTGATGTGACAGTCTATGGAATGCCTAGAGCCTAGTGAGTGTGTAATGTCTTTTAAGGAAAAATAAAAAAACTGAATGGATGAAAATAATACATATGGCCATTACTTATCCTGTTTTTACTTTTTTCCCCCCTAAACATATGGCATGAATAGTGGAGTGTGTCCTATAGCTTTTCTTTTCTATTTTAATTTCCCCCTCTTTTTTGGTTTCTTTGTTTCTCATTGCAATCTTCTGTTTTACAAATTCATTATATATTTGTATTTATCCTACCTTTATTCTTTCTATTGTATAACATACTACGTTCAGGTCTTTATTTTAAGTGTTTCATTTCTCTAGTTAAATATTTTTATTATGACAATATTGACATTAAAATTTATTTTGCAATGTGACATCATAAAAAAATAAATCTCCAGTTTTATTCTTTGATTTTAGAAAGCAAGTACATTCAAGTTAACTCTATGTATTTTTTAGTTAGCTTATGTCACAATAGTGAGTTGCCAAATAATGTTTCATTAGTATTCATTTGATCTTCAACGTGAATCTGTAATGTGGCTAGGGTGTGGATTTCCATTTTTCAGATGAGGAAAGTGAAGTTCAAAGAGGTGAAGTAGGTGGGTGGCTGATGTGAGAGTTAAACACTAGTCTTTAGTTATTACCTAGTGCAGTTGTTTTTCTCACTGCTCAAGTTTGTCCCTAAGTATATATCATATTACTAGAGTCATGATTTTGGGATTTCTCCAAGTACCCCTAAAAGGTGTTTAATTTTATTGGTTTAATTGTCAGTAGAGAAAACAGCAGGGACGAGAACAACAATAATAAATAGTTATGATGTACTTGGCACAGTTTTAGATGCTGCACCTGTATTAATACACTTAAATCTCTCTTTTAAAGAATATATTTTATTGATTTTTTTTTTACAGAGAGGAAGGGAGAGGGATAGAGAGTTAAAGTTAGTAACATTGATCAACTGCCTTCTGCACTCACCCCCACTGGGAATGTGCCTGCAACCAAGGTACATGCCCTTGACCAGAATCAAATCTGGGACCTTTTAGTCCGAATGCTGATGCTCTATCCACTGAACCAAACCAGTTTAGGCTTAAATATCTTTATAATCCTGAAAGCAGTCTGTATGCATTTTTCAAATGAAGTTACTAAAGCACAGAGAGATTAAGTAACTTTTCCATATCATATTAGCTTGTAAGTGGCAGAGTTAGAAATATGAAGCTAAAAAATCTAGCTTGTGATGATTACCCTAACTGGTAATAACAGAAACTTTATTGCAGCTTATAGTTTACAATGAGCTTGAAAATGCATTATCTACAATACCAATTTGTAAAGAAGGCAAGCAGGATTTTATAGATAAACAGTCCTAAGTTTCAGAGAGGTGATTTGGTATCTTACACAGAGAGCAAGGAGCTAAAATTATACTGAAATTCTTCTCACATATAATTATACCCCTTTTCTTGAACCATGTTTATTATCCCTGATTTTATTATCTCAGTGTGGTCTCCTTAATATGTTTTCCTTCTCCAGTGAGTTATATTGTTGTGGGCTTAAAATAGTAACCTATGCCCTAGCTGGTTTGGCTCAGTGGATAGAGTATAGGCCTTTGGACTGATGAGTTCGCAGGTTCGATTCTGGTCAAGGGCGTATGCCTGGGTTGAGGGCTCAATCCCCTGTGGGGGTGTTCAGAAGTCAGCCAATCAATGATGTTTATCTCTCTCTTCCTTTTCCTTTCTCTCTGAAATAAATAAAGATATACTTTTCAAAAAACCCAGTAACCTAATTAAGTACCTAATGGATATTTTCTCTCTTAATATTTTTATGTTCTTTAACCACATCTCTTGCAGTTGAATTGCGAAGATTTCAGGAACGGAGAAAGAGATGGGGATTTTATCTGTAACCTTGATAATGCAGCTGTGTGTGGCACAGATGGGAAAACTTACAGCAACAGATGTGCCCTGTGTGCTGAGAACGTGTGAGTATTCTCTGAAGCAGTCTTTTTCTCTACAGCATGTTCTCTGTATAATTACATGACACATTTTTTTTCCTTATGGTATTTAATGATTCATTTTGTGGGAGTTAGTCATCCATAAATTATTAGAACCACTTCTTTTACTACCCTTAAAGAACAATATTTATAACACTTTATATTTTACAAAGCACTTTTGTGTGCTATTTATCAGATGGTTATCACTGCGTCTATGAAGCAGTGATAGAAGCTTATATCTATACATACATATAATAAGCATATATCTATACATACAAACAATATACTACACACATTTATCTATTTTCTATTTCTGATTGTATTCTGTTCCACAGAGAATTATTTAATCATCAATTTATATTAAGTTCTCAGTAATTTATAGTATTAGAGTAGGTAATTGGGACTCTTAATGTTGAAATTCTTTTCATCTCTTCAATCTTCACCACATCAATAAAGCATCTCGCTGTCCTATATTTTGTCCCATTTGTTGCTTCTCCACCCTCAATACTAGGTTTGGTTATTGATTGTATTTAACTAACAAGATAGCATACTTGCTTTGCAGGTTCTGGTTTGTGACCTCAATCTTTAATTGTCTGCTCTTCAGTTTTTGTATATATAACAAACAATGTCTGAGAAGACTGGTAAAGGCTGTGAAAGATATTTAGTCTTCAAGGTTCTGTAAGTTTTACCAAGGCACCACTGGATTAAGTCACTCCAATCCCTCACATGACTGCATTTTCAGATATACACCCTAAAAATTATATCTTCAACTCTTACCAAGGGACAACATACAGAAACATAAAACAAAAGCAGACATGGTTTTTATTAGATATGTGTTTTCTAACACTGCTGTGAGCACCCTGCACATTTCGTTTCTACTCTGACTTAGGTGGAGAATCCTGTGGTAGATTTTTTAAAAAAAAATATATATATATATATATTTTATTGATATTTTACAGAGAGGAAGGGAGAGAGATAGAGAACTAGAAATGTCGATGAGAGAGACATCTTACCGGGGATGTGCCCGCAACCAATGTACATGCCCTTGACCGTAATTGAACCCGGACCTTTCATTCTGCAGACTGATGCTCTCCCACTGAGCCAAACCGGTTTCGGCCTGTGGTAGATTCTTTAAATCTCTGGTTCAGGTGTAAGTATTTCTCCCATCATTTCTGGTAATGCTTCATGTATGCAGCGAATCATTCTGCTCATTGCAGTTCTTAGCTTGGTCTATAAGAAGACTCTGGAATCATGTTGGAATTTAATATTTTTGTTTCCTTCAGCCAATATTTTTTTATATATAATACTCTTCTTATCACTTTAACTTCTAAGTTTCTACTTTTCTTGTTTGTAGTGGATTTTTGTTGTTATACAAATGCTGTAGTTGCAAGCTGCCTTATCTTTATAGGAAGTAGGAAGTGTGTTCTACATTTATGATTCTATGTTTTCAGATATGCTTTAAAGCTCTATTAGATGGTATAAGATTAATTATTAGGACTCCATGATCTTCCTGTGAAAAACAAAATGTTACTTAGCATAACCCAAATGAAGGATGGCATAATGGAATGCTAGATACTGTCGACTTGAATTTGTTTATTAAAACCAATAACATCAACAACAACAAAGTTTCTTGCGAGGCATCTAATATCTAGTTACAAGCTTTACTTTTTCCCATACTTCTGATAGGGTCCCCTCTAGACATAGCAAAACAGATCTGGAAATAACACTTACAGGTGTGCATGTTACTGTCCCATCAATGTAATTCCATTTCTTTGACTCCAAGTTATAAACACCTAGGCTCTCCTTCGAGTAAGTAAAGGAAATAATGCAATGTGATGCCTGTTTTCAAGAGCAAAGAATCACAAAACAATGAAGATAAGTTAACACTCAAATGATGAGAAGTCAAATGACTGAACTAGGATGATGTTAAACTATGTCTAGGATGATACTAAACTAAAATGATGATACTAAACTATGTCTATGAACTTTCAATTCCAGTAAAACCAGGTCCCAAGTTGGCATAAAAAATGAAGGGGAGTGTGAAAGCAGTACTCCAGAGCAGGTGAGCACAAATGTCAGCGTGGTGGGAACACTGGGGCTGGGGCACTGCCTTCGAAGAGGAAGAAGGCTCTTTGCTCCTCCTTTGTTGGTGGGGTGGTTGGAAAGAAGTAATTCTTGCTGTGCTTGTTTGATGAAAAGCAATTGATAGTTTCTGAAGCTAGACTAGGTTACTTTAGTAGTTAGACCTTTCAGCTCTATTTCACCTTTCTATGAAAAGACAAGGAAGGGAGGAAGGGAGGAAAAGAGGAAAGAAGGGAAGGAAGGTAAGAAGGGAAGGAGAGAGGAAAAGAGGGAAGGAAAAAGGAAAATTAGTTAAAAAGGGAACTACCTGTGTAGTAGTAAAGGTCACTATACTCCTGTCACTTACCTAAATTGAAATCCCAGCATTGTCACTTGCTGTCAGGAGGCCTTGGGCAAATCCCTTAACCATCCTGTTCCAGTGTTTCCATATCTAAAAATGAGATTTGGATTAACTAGCTTCCTTTTATGCTAAAATTCTGTGAGTCTTTGATGTCAGGGGAAGGGAGTGAACATCTCACTATATCACAGTTGACTTGTTCTTGCTGAGTGACTTTTCTAAGTCAAGTTTTGGTGCCCTTCTTATAGGCACTGGTGATTACCTCCACCAAGACTTTTGGAATGTATTTTAAACCTGTCTTTGTCACCCAGTAGATTGTGAGCAAGCTGAGGGCAAAAGCTGTGTTCTACCTTAGTTCTAGCACACAGTAGTGTATCCATATTGACGAATAAATGAATTAATAAGTAAATGAGTTCCATACTTCACCACGTGAATTATTGGAGCTACTTCTATACATCTCAGACTGCTCTAGGTGGCTAGTATGCATTGGCCAGAGAGGCACTGAGTTCTATAAAGCTTCTGAAAGCAGCGTGATAAGCATTACAATCAAGATGGAAAACGTCACATTTCTTCCCCTCTTCTAGGATGTGTGCAGTGCTTTCCGGCCTTATGTGAGGGATGGAAGACTTGGATGCACGAGGGAAAATGATCCAGTTCGTGGACCTGATGGAAGGACGCATGGCAATAAGTGTGCGATGTGTGCGGAGATGTTGTGAGTGTCTCCATCCCCAAGCAGGCCAGGCAGTAAGCTTGATGAGGATGCCCTTGGTGGCTGTCCTAAGCACCACTCCACAGAGAGATCAAGTCCTTATTAGGAGGCATGCAATCTTTTGTTTTCATAAGGCAAATGGTCCTTGCTCCCAGAATGGCTTTTCTCTTTTTAATTCATTTCATTTGCCAAATGTTCTTAAAAGGAGTGGATAAGGTGGCCATGTTAGTTATTAAATTCAAGTCTTAATTTGTTCCATTATGACTTGAAAATGCACAATGTCTTATAAGGCATAATGTTTAGAAAATTAAAAATGCTTTCCTATGGAATAACCTAGTTCAGTCATTTAACATGCATTTTTTTTGGTGGGGGGGAGAGGTATGGAGACTCATTACAATGAAAGTTTAATTTAAAATAATAATAATAATGACAGCAATTGTCATGTGGCCAAATTTATTATTAGTATAAAATGTGGAATTTATGAAAGGGAAGAACAGTTAGGTTAATCTTTCCTTGGGTGCCTGACATGGTTCTGAGCACTGAGACCCAGGTATGAATACGTTCCAATTAGTCTTTAATATTCTGGATGTTCAACAAGATACAGACTCTAACATATGCTGGCAAGCCTTAAAGTCTCTGTATATATCCTCTGGGATCTTTAAAAGCTGGATGGAGAAAGATTTTACAGATTAATGAACTTCACACCTGCCTTTGAAAATTACAGTGCACTGTTGTATAATTCAAGGGCATGTCTTAACAGGTTTACAATATAGTGATTATAACTGGTTTCTAGAAGAAATCAGCCAGATTTTCACATGTTTAGAACTAGGAGGCATGTGCCTTTAGTGTTCAAACCTGCACTAATTCTGCAACTTTCATTTTCTCTTTATGCACTAGCAAAAAAGGAGAATTTGACCTCTCTAACTCCTGGTTTCTTTCTCTGTAGAACCGAGATAATAATGTAGGAAGAGACTGCAATTAGATAATAGGTGATATGAAAAGACTTAGAAATTTAGTTTCGTGTAGCTTTTATTAACAATGATGCTTTTACATGAAGGCAAACTAAGTACTTTATGAGGTATACAAAGCTATACATAGGGTGTGGATGACAATATTTCCAATACTCAGTTTGGTTTCACCTTGTCACAGCATTGTTTTAATGCTCTTGGTTCTGCCTGTTAAGGGAATCTCCTGACAATACCTTTGTCAATCAAGGAGTCACACCCATCAAGCTGCTCAGAACAAAGCTTCTAATTGACTGGGAGTGAGTCAGTTTCACACCCTTTCTTATCTGTAGTAATTTTCAGGCTCAGACATTCAAGACAGACAAAAGCTGGTCTAGTGTAAGTGGATCAGTTTAACAAGTTAGGGCAAAATATATAAAAAGACTTAACACAGAACTGGACACTAAAAATAGGATCAATTTATAAACTGACCAAGTGTTTCATTCTTTGCAGCTTAAAAGAAGCTGAAGAAAATAGAAAGCATCAAAATGAAACCAGAATTCGACGAAGTGCTGAAAAGGTAAATTACTCAACAATGCAATTTGGTTCTTGTGACTATAAATATTAATAAACATATGCGGTCATTTAATAATGCCATTGTCCTTTGTTATCACATTATTATTTCCCTTAATTTCACAATTCCCCAGGTTGACAATTCCTAGTATATTAATAATTAAATTCACTTTTAAAACAGCATTTCTCACCTAAAGCTCAAAATATGCAATTTTCCTGTTTGCTTAAAAAAAATAAAAGAGGGTAAGTCAGAAAGTTTAGGCCAATTAAATTCCACTTAATTTTCATCAGGCTTCTCTCTGGCTTTCGTGTAATCTTGCTTTGAATAAATTATAAAAAATATAACAATATAAATTAGGAATAACTTTAAAAACATTTTTTTTTATTATTTGGCCTTTATTAACAGGTTCTTACAGTTTGTTGATGTTTGGGGGGAAATCAAGTTTTAAAGTTTTATTGTAAACTAAAAATGAAATTATAAGTTAAGAATAATAAAATAACAATAATTATAGTCTTTTGAACAATATATCTACTAGTATATTTTATGTATAATCCCATTTTTAAAAGTCTTGCTTCTGTTACATGAAAATCTCAAATAAATATTGAGCTTGTGGTTTTAAAAATTCACCCACAATTAAGTTTTTAAAAATTATTAGATGATTTAATTTTCCATCTAGCATGAAAATGATACTTATTTTGTTAATAGAATAGTAATTGTAGGTAATTCAGCCTGGATTTCTTAAATCATAAAGGCTAGTAAACCTACTTTCAGTAAAAGTGATAGCAGTTAGTTTGCTAAATAATTAAAATTATTGATGACTAACCTTTTGTTGAGGAGTCAGAGCGCCTGAGTTTTAGTCTGAGCTCTGCCATGCTTTTGTGTGTGAAACCGAGCCAGTCATGTCTTCTCTCTGGGCCTCAATTTTTCTTGGCAGCAAAATAAGGAGGTTGAATAAATGCTCTCAATTCTGCTTTGAGATTCCATGTCTTGCACCTTTATGTGCTAATACAAGAATACAATTCTTGTGGATTGTAGGGCATATGTTTTCCCAAGGGAAACACAGATCCAGTTAATGGTAGTCAAGACCTGACCTTTCACTTTATATTTGCTATTCAATGAAGCAAATATCTCAGCTTTCATAGGGTATTGAGTGTTTCAATTAAGAAGCATGAAGCGTTTAGGGTTGTCAACAATTTGTTCAATACTCACTGAAATTTGAAAAGCAGTTCTTTAATGGTGGATATTAAACTTCAGTCTGAAACCTTGGGTCACCATGTGATAGTCAGCATTTTACTACTCCTTAGACAGAGTTATTTTCCCTTGTTTTTCATCACATCTTGACTACTTTTCCCTCATCCTCTCTGTGGCTGGGGTAATTGTTTTGGTGGGGTCATTGGGTGTGATTATGTTGAATAGGGCAGGTTTATTGTGATGGCTCAATATCTGCCATATAATTAAGCTGTCAGTGGGTTGCTCACAAAAGTACTTCTACAGAATTTCCTTGGGTGAATCACAGCTTATAAACTGAAATTATCATTGTTTCTCTTATGGGAATCATTGTGCATTGGTTTTATTACCTTGCTCTGATTATCAGGTGACTTCTGTGTCTGTATCCCTAGATTGTTAAAACCAGGAAGTTTGGAGCACACCCATTGCTCCTCCAAAAAATAAATATCTTCTTATTAGGAGGTAATTAGGATTCTCTTTTAAAGTGTCCTAAGTAATATGTATCATTTAAAAAGGGAGAGAATTCAAATTTTTTAAAGGTCCTAAAGAGCATCTGTTCTAAAAATTTTATTGTGAAGGTGGTGGGATTTGGGTCTCAAAGATAGTGAGATTTTATGAGATTTTATGATGGATTGTGCACAATCCAGCTACTCAGATCTCTGACTCAAACCACACTTTATGTTTATGTTTTCTTGGCTGAAATGGAAAAATGAAGGTCACACAGTAGAAGAGAGGTCTAAAGGGAAGCATTATTGTAGGTTATATTGTAGTAATATATGTCATCACAAAATATGTTTATTGATATAGAGATTCCCAAGTCAAGAATAATTTGTGTGTTTGTGTATACTTACCCCACATCAAATAGTAGTTTTCAAAACACAAAGAAAAACACAAGAATACTAAACCAAAGCATCAAGAAATCAGTACAAACCTCCCAGATTTTGCAAGGAAGTATTATTCTTTCAAAGGTTTTCTAAATAAATATTAATCTTGATATTCTATCACTCTAAGAAAGGGAGCAAATGAAAATTAGATTCACTCTCTTTAAGGTTTCCACCTATCATATTACAAATAAACACCTATAAAGGAGCAGAGTACATAAAAATGATGCACAATTCAATGGAGAAAACAAACTAACATAAGCCTAATGCTGTTGGATACCAGCTTATTTTTCCCCCTTGCCAAGTAGCTTAGATTATTCTTGACTTGCTCCATATTAAGTAGCATATAAGTATCTCACCTCACAGCTTGTATATTCTACTCATGGTCAACTTTTATTTATTTTTTATTTTGGCTGCTGCATTTTTCTTGGAACACCATGAAAGATCTTTTGCTTTTTATTATATTTTTTTCATAGATTTGAAAGTTAACAAGAACTATCTAGTTTTAGAAAATACTTTCTCAACCTTATCCTTCCTAAGGCTCTTTTACCTTTTAATAAGTATACCACATAGGAAATATAGGCACTGAGTAATTTTTATTAATTCTCATTAATATGTGTTTACCAACACCTTTAAGATATAAAGTTCTGATATACATTTTCTGTGTTAAAATGTAGAAACATGTTCAATGTAATTGCTTTTCTTTTTAAAGGATTTTTGCAAAGAATATGAAAATCAAGTGAAGAATGGAAGGCTTTTTTGTACCCGAGAGAGTGACCCAGTCCGTGGCCCCGATGGCAGGATGCACGGCAACAAATGTGCCCTGTGCGCTGACATTTTGTGAGTACAGATGTGGTTTCTTTGGAGTGATTCAGAAGGTGAAGTGGCGATTGATTGGAATAACGAGTAAGAACAGTGTTGAGGTGAAGATCTGTTGTTCAGAATTTTAGAGTAGTTTTATGTTCTCTACAAATTATAATACCACCTGCTAAATAAATCCTAACAACATATTTCTATTTCTGAGTACAAATGGATTTTATTACCTGGTGAGAAGGCTGGATAACAAAATACTTCTTAACATTTCTTCTCATGGATTTTATAAGTCTTCTATGAGATATTCATAATACAAAATGAGGGTAAAAGCTGGTACTAAGACTTTGTGTCCTTCAGCAGTGTTCTCATTGCGATCATCACATTTTTTCTAGATCCTTGAACTCTCTCTGTTCTTTCTCTGTGCTCCCCTATTCCAGCTTGTCTCAGTCTTGACCAATTAATGTCTTCTCTTCCATGGATTGTATTTTAACATTATCTTTCTGTGGATAAGACCTCCTAAAATATCTAATTTCATAACAATCATTGCAGTTGGTAACTGGAAAATTTTTTCTATGACTTCTTATTGAATAAGACAGGGTATGTGTTTGTTTTGTGTACTACTGTGCTATATGCCCAGGCTAATGCTTGCCAAAAAAAAAAAAAATAGTTACTAACTAAATGTTGAATGACTATATGAATGAATATTAAGACTAAATAGCAGAAAAAAGCCATGGATGTGCACACACACACACACACACACACACACACACACAAACACATATATGGCACAACCAAATGAAAATGTACCATAAGAGATGAATATTCAGGTATGAAAGCAACAATGACAGATGTAGGACTTATTTTCACTTTGAGGTTTAAGATGTCTTCTTAAAGAAGGGAGATTTAGAAGAAAGGAAGATGATAAAAAAAAAAGATCATTACAATGAAAGGAAATGGTATACATGAAGGCAAAAAGGAAAAAAAATGGGTTCTTTGGGGAAATAGTGGAAATTTCAATTTAATAAGAGACTTTAAGGTGATCAGAAAGTGTTTGTACAAGAACTCAGGAATACTTAGCTGTTTTCCACTTGTGCCTAAATGGCAATTTTATAACATGAAGATTTAAAGCATTACAGTCATTTGTTTGCTTTTGTTTCTTTCTCCAGAAAACAGCGCTTTTCAGAAGAAAAACATAAAGCCAATGAAAACCTGAGAAAGGCTGAAGAAAAAGTTAAAGTTAAAAGAGAAATTGAGGTGAGGATTAGTTTGACCAATCTAGTTAGATCAACCAAAGGACTTATATGCATGCATGTGAGCATAACCAATGGACACAGAAGGGACCAGTGGATGAAGGGATGTGGGGGTGTGTGCTGGAAGTTGGGGATAGCCAGGGAGAGTTTCAATGGGGGGAAAAGAAGACTTATGTAATACATTAACCAATAAAGAATTTAAATTAAAAAGAGAGAATATAAAATTATAAGCGCAGAACTAAATCTAAACTGTTTCATTTTCATTTTTCAGAAACTCTGCAATGAATATAAGGGTCATGCAAAGAACGGAAAACTTTTCTGTACCAGAGAAAACAACCCTGTCCGTGGTCCAGATGGGAAAATGCATGGCAACTTGTGTTCCATGTGTCAAGCCTTCTAGTGAGTATAGAGCTTTAGATTGTCAAGAAGTAAAGGGACTTTACCACTAAACTAAAAATCCTGCTTGTTTCAGATATAAGGAAATTGTGGCTTGAAATAGGGAAGTAAATTGACTAAGTTACGCTGAAAATGTTAGTAACCAAGCTGGGAGTGAGTACCTAGAGCTATTTATTTTAAGGTATCTGTTTTGCCCTCATGTGTCACTCATTCTCTTAGCACTGGAACATTCTGATAAACATGAATTTGTACGAATACCAATTTTTTTCCTAATGTTGAAATTTCATAGCTGAACAGTTTATACAAGTTTTAGGCATCTCATCCTCCAGAGGCGTAAGGGCCCAAACTTCACCCGTAATGTGGAAATGCTAAAAATTATACTTTAAACCACTGGGGTGAGTTAAAGTTGCTCATGAAACCACCATGAACCTTATACAATTACAATACATGTTACTTTGCATAATATTTTCCAATAAGTTATAATTGATGGCTTGCTTTCAAAATTTGGAGCTACATTTAATTTATGTGATTGAGCTTAGTTCAAGTAATTGATTCACATTTAGAATCTATGGCCTCTTGATTGATTGCTAATCATGCATGGTTGAAATAACATCGGTTAGATATGCGTATCATGCAATTCTATTGTTCAAAGCAAATTTAGGCTCGTTTGGTTTACTATGGTATGTGTGGCCTTTTTCTACCCACCATACATTTTGTCTATAGATAACACAAACATGAGTAAGCAATACATTTCAGATGAATTAATAAAGTCAGTGTGCATGATGAGGTAGATAGTTCATAGACATAAGGGGAAAGACCTTGACTAGTTGTAGTCATACCTTGAAAGTGTGGCCAGAACCCTCTCTGCCTCACCTCCAGTCATGAAAGGAAGGGACCCGTTGATGTGCTTTGTTATGGCGGCTTTCAGCTTCCAGGTGTAATGTTGCCACAGTGCCAGCTTTGATAATCTCCTTTATGGACATTAATGATGTTTCTTTTCTGACCACAGGAAAGAAAGGTAATTTAGAGAAAGTTTTCCAGATGCACAATTACACTCTTTCTCTCAAAGTTAAGCAGAAACTATGAAGAAGTTATGGTATCTTGCCATACTGGAGGCTGTTTTGTTGCTTCTCATTGGTATGTAGTGATGAAAGGACAAAACCGCTTCTTCCTAAGGAGGGAGGACAGTTTAGCAATGCAGGAATATTGAGAAACTATTACCTGTATATTGGTCCTATGGCTCTTCTCATTTTCTCTCATTCAGCCAAGCAGAAGCAAAAGAAAAGAAAAGGGCAGAAGCAAGGAATAAGAGAGAATCTGGAGAAGCACCTTCATTTGAAGTGAGTTGAATACATCCAATAAGTCCTACTTAGCATAATTTGAACATACTTCAAAGAGCCTAAAGGTTGGAATATCCTTTCTTATAAAGAGGGAATATACTAATTGACCCTTACACCATCTCAAATTTGGCAGTGCCCACAGCCAATAAAAAGGGAATATGCTAATTGACTACCATGGCCTCAAAGATGGTGGCACCCAGTCCCCTCAACCTTGTCAGGGTGCCTGCCTCCGGAGTCCCCCAGTTCCCTCAGATCCCAGCCTCCCAGGGCCACCAGAGGCTCAGGTAACCAGGGCTGGCTGAGGACTGTGCTGCCAATAGTGGCAGAAGCAGAGGTGTGATGGGGCATCACCTTCCCCTGATCTCCAGATGGCCTCCCACCCTGAGGGCTTCCAGACTGTGAAAGGGGGCAGGCTGAGCTGAGGGACACCCCCCATCCAGGACACCCAGGCCTCTAGTTGCCCTATCCCCCCACCCCCCCAAAAAAATCATAACCCTTCAATCTGGGGATGACATTGACAAGAATGCTATGGGAACTTGATCAGTTCTTGCTGCTACTGAGACTAACCATGTATAATAAAAATAACTAATCCAAAGCCTGAAGAACAGTTATGGTTTCATCAATTATAGACTGGGCTGACTTTTGCTTACCACTTTTCAGAAACTCTACATGCATGTTTTCTACATAAAAATTTTTGAAATTTCACATCTGAGATGGGATAAAAATACCTTGATCATAGATATAAAAAAAAAAACACACATAATTTTTAGCCTGGCCAGTGTGGCTCAGTGGATGAGCATCAACCCATGCACTAAGAGGTCACCACTCAATTCCCAGTCAGGACACATATGCCAGTTGTAATTCAATCCCCAGTGGGGAGTGCAGGAAGCAGCAGATTGATTTTGTTTCTCATCTCTCTCCCTCTCTCTCCCTCTCCTTTCCTCTCTCTCTCTCTCAAATCAATAAAAACATTTTTAAAAGCATGATTTTTACCTCTGAAATGTCATAATATCTGTTCCCATAGCCTTATGTAAGTTATTGTCACCTATTGTTTTGATGATGAAAGTTTCCTAATCTTTCATCTAGGTTTTGTTCTCTCCCTTTTCCAGCTGTTCTCCTACACACAGCCAGAGTAAAGTTTCAAAATATTATTCAGGTCACAATACTGCTCTTCTTAAATCCACAAATAGCTTATTACATGTGTGATCAAGGATGCATCTCAATCTCCTTGTCTCCTTATTTGGCTTCTTTATTTTCCATTGACCCATTCCTCCCCACTCCCATCCACTCTCCAGGCCTTCACCCCAGTGTTGTCTGTGTCCATGGGTTATGTCTATATTCATATAAGCTCTTCAATTAATATCTTCCCCCCCTCTTCCCCTTCCCTCTAAGGATCCTCAGTCTGTTGCATGCTTCCATATCTCTGGATCTATTTTGTTTGTCAGTTTATTTTATTCATTAGATTCCACATGTAAGTGAGATCATGTGATACTTGTCTTTCCCTGACTGACTTATTTTACTTAGCATAGTACTCTCAAAGTCCTTCCATGCTGTCTCAAAGGATAAGAGAGCTCTCTTTTTTTTTACAGCTGCATAGTATTCTGTTGTGTAAATGTACCATAGCTTTTTTTTTTCCCCCACTCATCAAATGATGGGCACTTGGGCTGTTTCCAGATCTTAGCTGTTGTAAATAGCACTGCTATGAACATAAGCATACAAATGTTCTTTCTGATTGGTGTTGCAGGCTTCATAGGATATATTCCTAGAAGTGAGATCATGGGGTCAAATGGCAGCTCCATTTTTAATTTTTTGAGGCAACTTTACCTATAATCAGAAGTTGATATTCTGTTATGTACCATAGATGCCATGTAGTTTTCTACTTGTATCTCTCAGCTCATCTTAGCATTCCAGTATGCATATTCTCCAATCCATTGAATAAGGAGCAAATTGTATTTACTCTTCATGGTCTCAGTCAAACTATCCTTATTCCCTGACATCTCCCTGCTTCCTACAATAAGATTTCATGGTCCCAACTTCTTGAGTTGTCAGATTTTATTGTACCTCTCTGTTCACAATTATTTTATTCTGCTTAGGTTATAGTGAAGTTAACTTGTCTATTTCTTTTATTTTATTGTGACATCCTACTATGTCTTATTTGCTCCCATCTCTTAGTAATTGATGGTTGTTATTTGTTTAATTGAACTTTACATTTGAGAGAGAAACAGCTAAAATCCTGGGCTCAGTTAGATTCTACCACTGCAGATCTTTTGATCTACTGCTTTAAATAGAAGTGAAATGTAGGTCTCACTTATTTCTCTGTTTTGACAGGAGTTGTGCAGTGAATACCGTGCGGCTGTGACGAATGGCTACCTGCCTTGCTTCAGAGAGGAAGATGCCATCCGGGGCCCAGATGGGAAAATGTACCACAACACCTGCATTATGTGCAGGATCTTCTTGTGAGTAATGCTGCAGCTAGAAAATGTGGGAGGGTTTTGTGTTTAATATTTTATTTTTTAAATTGTCTTCGTTTCTTTTCTATGGCATTATTGTGCCACCTTTTTGCACCATGTCCTAATTATCTAAGAATATCTCAATCACTGCTTGGCTAAGCTCCCATGGAAGTGCAAAAAGATGTAGACCAAAGACCTGACCTGTGCAGGGTGGAGGATGAAGTCATCTGAAATCACACCACTGATCCCCAAGCAAACAAACCAATATGCAGAGCAGTGCCTCAGTCTGTACACAGAACCTGGAGGAATGATTTAGAATAAGGAATGACTGGGATCTGGTGGAGATGACTCCTCCATGTGTCTTTCCAGCTTGGAGAGCTTTGTTGAAACCTATTCTATGCTCCTACCCCCAAATTTCTCCCTCATAGTACCCAGAACTTTTTCTTCAACTTAGTAATCACAGCAGTTGTAAATTTATATGTGTGACTATTTGCTTAACATTTCTCTCTTCCACTAGATAATTATTATTATGAAATGGATTCTAGAAAATATAAGCCCCGGGGTCAGATTAACCTTCTGCTTCATCAATATATTCAGTTATGAGAGAGCTACTTCAACAGGAAGATAAAAATATATTTAGAAGAAAGGGAGAAATGCATGAAAACCATGGCCTTTGAGGGTTATTAAGGCTTAGCACACTTAGCCAAAGGAAAATCGCAGCCTGGAAATGTCCAAGTAGATTTTGTCTTTAAATGTGCAAACCGGAGAAGTTCTAGGTGGTCTCCATGGGTGAACGTGGGCCCAGCAAGTGGAACCTGTAGGAGACAGATTCGGCTCAGTGCCAAGAAGCACTTTCTAAAGCTTGAGGACTTCAAGGGTGAAATGACCTAGCATGGGATTTCAAGGATTACATAGGTAGAAAACTGATGGGCAGATTAGAGCAAAACTAGATAATAACCAGAGATACAGCCGTGAGAACTGGAAATTTAGAAAACCACCTCTGAGTAGGTTTGACATTCTGTCTGGATTTATTCATTCTAAGTCCTTAGAAAGCTCTACATCCTGTCAGTTTTCTCATCTGTAAATTGGGCTTAAAATAGTACTTCTGCTACATGCACTTGTGAGGATTTCATTACTATGAGCGCAAGGTTAGGCACAGAATTAAATTACTCTTAACAGTAGCAATTAAATGATATTTGAGATCAATTTCAACCTGGAGATTTTGTGACTTGCTCATTTCTTTCTTAATCACTCTCTTCTAGCCAAGCAGAAGAAGAAAAGAAAAAGAAGGAAACCAAATTAAGAAATAAAAGACAATCTGAGACAGCTTCCTTTGAGGTGAGGGGACCTTCTCCAAGTCAGAGGCATATGGACCTGGGATCCCTAGCTGGCACTCAGTGAACCCATAAATCCCCTGAAGCTGTAGGAAACATGCAGACAGTTTCTGTTTGTGTGTTTGTTTCCATGTGTGTTTGTTTCCATGTGTGCATAGACACATGTGTGGTTGTTTTTCAGTTGAGGATCCATTATTTCATCACTTGAAAATATTCATGTCTTCAAAATTAAGAACTATTCTAAACTAGACCAGTTGCTGGTTCCCACTTGAAAGTCCAATCTCCAGTTCCTCTTGCAATATGATCCAACCTGTGTTCAATACCTCAAACTTGCCTCCTCCGTTTCACAGGAGTTGTGCAGTGAATACCGCAAGTATGTGAGGAGAGGCAAACTGCCTTGCACCAGAGAAAACGACCCCATCCAGGGCCCAGATGGGAAAATGCATGGCAACACCTGTTCCATGTGCGAGGCCTTCTTGTGAGTAGAGCTCAGGGCTTCTGAAGGACTGGGGAGATAGAGCTAAGAGAAATTGTCAAACAATTGCAAATAATACATTTTCCTCTTCAGTGTAGCATTGAATTTTGGGTGTCACATATAAATAAGCTAAAAAATATATCACAGATCCCAAATAGCAAGTAGAGAGCTCTCAGGGAAATATTGTGATGTCAAAAGAAATAGAATAATCTCTTTTAGGATATTTCAGAACTCAGAATCTTTTATTCAGGAAAAGAAAAACACTCTATGATAATCTTACTCATTGCTTTTAGTTTTGTGCAGGGTTACCAGCTGAAATGGGATATGGAGGAGATTACATGTAAAATATCATTATGGTACACAGCAAAAATTTAGGAAGTTTTATTTTAATTCACTACCTGTCTACTCATTTTGTGTGACCTCAAGAATAGAATTAAAATGGATGAGAGCTATGGGGGACAGGCCTGACTGCAACCTGAAGATGAACTTTGCCACAGTTAGGGAAGGAGAGGCTGCTTCAGGAATGGTGACTTTCTTGTGTAGGAGTTGGATGACTGTCTAAAGGGGACTAAGGTATAACTGTACAATAAATGACATGCTATGTCCCCTGAAACAAGCCTGTAATTCTGTAAGTCTTTTGATCTTTATCCAAAGGGATACTCCAATTTATTTTATATCTTCTAGAATCTCTGGATTTAGGATTTAGTCATACAGTCTTTTCTGGTAGAAGACAAAAGAACCCAGAAGATTGATCTCATAGTATTTGGGCCATGGAAACACTAAACATCTGTTAGATGGAAGTCAAGATGATGACTATGTTCATCATCAACATCCATTGAATGCATATAATTGTCTTGTACTTGCCAAGAGCTATGCTCCTTGATCTCATTTAATCTTATCAACAAACAGGAAATAAGTTCTCTATTATTATAAGTTTTAGATAGAAATTAAAGGCTCTGAAAGGTTGTGAATGATAGAAAAATCAACACAAGAAAAACAAAGTGACAATATTTCTCAATGTATGATGTACACAGTATATGATAATTTACCAAAGCCATGATCAACTTGTGGTAGTTGTATTTAGCTATATTTAGGCATGTTTCAGTCTTTTTTTCTTTACCTGTACATTAATCTCCCAGTGACAAGGAAGTCATTCTGCCATCTACTGGTCAACTCTGGTACTTCCTGATAATTTCCCTGTATGGAAAGAAAATGCTTCTTGAATTTTTTGTTAATTTAAGACTCATGATAGTTTAGATCAGTTTTCCTTTTAAGTAAGTATGAGAAACCTCACAATTTTGGAGCTATATAAATAATTTTTCCCATCACTATAAAATTTCATATCCCAAAGAAATAGTTTCTTCACCTCATATTTTATGGTTATGTTAGTAAAGGGTGTTGACTTTCTTGAGAATCATTCTTTCCCCTATAGTATTTTTTTTGCACACTTAAAAATCATATTCAAGCATTCTCTTAAACTTTTAAAAAGTTTTAATTTGATTAATGGACAAGTCTTACATTGATTGGAACATATTAAAACAATTTCACAAATTATTTTATATTTTTCTGTTTATATAACATGATTAAATTGCTTGTGTCATAGATTCAATTATGCTATAGATCCATTCACTGAACTCATCTTGCAACACTGTTAGTTATCCAAAACGACTAAGAACGGTCACTCTCACTTCATTTCCATCATATGCCTGTTTTTTGAGAAGTCACTGCTAATAATGATTACAGTGATGAGAATACCAATCACTTATGTCACTTTTGTCAATCATTTTGTTATGGACCAGATACTTATTCTAATTGGTTTACATGTATCAACTCATTTCAGGCTAATAACAGTCTAAGGAAAAAAGTGTTCTTACTACCTTACTATTCTGTCTCTCCCTTTCCTCCCCATTTAAAGATGAGGAAGGCACAAAGAGATTAATAATTTTTGTGTTTCTTATACAATCTGGATTGAGTTTTTCCTCCTAACTCCCATGCTATATTGCCTCTCACAAGTCAAATATTACCAATTTATAAAGAGATGTTGCAGGTGCAAAAGAGTCAGCACATAAGAAATTCTTATTGCAGTGTGTTTGTTGGGAATCTAAACAGATTTATTCATTAAGGGACTTTCTCTTGCATCCCATTCTCTTGAGGAGAGGTGAGTCATTCTAATCTATTCCAATAAAATTACAAACAACTATCATTGGATCTTTGGGGTTACTTGAGACTAGTCAAAGCAATAAATGGTCAACTGGTAAATGTTAAGAATCTATTCTACTGCACTAACATTAATTTCTTCTCTTTTCCCCCACACCCCTCATCCTGTTACTTATAGTCAACAAGAAGAAAGAGCAAGAGCAAAGGCTAAAAGAGAAGCTGCAAAGGTAATTGTCTCAGGAATGCTAGTGCTATGCCTTTCTCTCTATAATAGCATTCTAGCTACCGGTATCTCATCAGCAGAAATGTTTTCCTATGCAATTTTCATGCCTGAAATGAACAAAGAAAACCTTTAACCTGAGGGAAAATTATCTTGATTAGGAGTTTGCAGAGGACCAATTTTGTTGCATGATGACTTAAATTTTGAGTTTCATTTCATGAAAATTGGAGTGTTATTAACTTTATAAGGAATAGTCTCCATATTCGGCTTTTCTTCAATTTCTGTTGTCAGGCACAGATTACTAATATTAATCTTTTTAATTTACTAATTTTGATTTATGTAATTCAAATCTCTGCTATTTCTAATACAAAGTACAAGATCTTTAATATTCCTATTAGTCCAATTTACAAAAAATGCATAAATATTTATCATGCTTCTTCTTTATCACTTCCCAAATATGGAAGAACTACTATTATTCTCACTCCTAGTTAATGATTAATACATACATTTTTGACTTTCTAGTTACTTTAATCTACTGTACTTTTTCTACATGCTTTTATAATTTTATTAGAGGACCATTGCATGAAACTTATGCACTAGGGGTGAGAGGGGAAGGGCTTTGTCCCTCAGCCTGGCCTGCACCCTCTCACAGTCTAGGATCCCTCACTCCTTACCTCCTGACTGCTTCCTCCTTATTGCTCAGCTCACTGCTCCTTAGCACTGTCACAGAGGAGGAAGAGGCTCCCACCACCACCCCTGCACTTGCCAGCTATGAGCCCAGCTTCTGACTTGTGGGAGCACATTGACCACAAGGGGGCAATTCCTGTGTTGAGCAGCTGCCCCTGGTGGTCAATGCACATCATAGGGACCAGTCATTCTTGTTCCACTGAAACAGTCGCTTAGGCTTTTATTATATAGGTAATTTTACAAGTAGCAGAACAAAATCTATCTGTATATAGATGCTAGATTACTGTCATATTAGAGCTCTATATAATATTTACCTTCATGTATTCTTTCTCCTAGCAATATCTGCAAAGTATAAGCCTGATAATTTACTTGGGGAAAGTTGACACAGTTTAAAAGTTTACCTTTAAACTGACTCGCTTTCTCAATAACTTTTATGTTAGTTGAAACCATTTTTTTTTTGTAATTTAGAGTTGAAAATTTGTTTTATCTATAATATCTGATGAGTTGCTAAGTTGTCTCAGATTTTTCAAATGATTCTAACACATTCCTTTTTCTCTCCACTCCTGTTGTTGCTCTCCAGTTTTAAGTCTACAGCCCCCACTTTAACAAGTAACTCCCTGAGAGGTGTCAACTTCTCCAGGTGTCATGCTTGCTCTCTCCTCCACATCTTTACTTCAGATATTTATTGCTTAGTTGAGCATGTTTTTCTCTTTTTTTCTCAGGCTCTAAAGACAAATCAAAGTTCAGCAATGTTCTTTTTTTTTGCACATTTCTCTTATTTTTTCTTAGCTTTCTTGAGACATAATTGACATATAACATTGAATATGTTTAAGGTGTACAATGTGTTGATTTTGAAATAATTACCACCATAGTTTTAGTTAACTCCTCCATCACATCACAGAATTACATTTATGTCTGTGTGTGTGTGTGTGTGTGTGTGATAAGAACATTTAATATATACTCTTAGCAACTTTCAAGCATATAATACAGTATTGTTAAGTGTAATCACCATGTATGATAGGTCCCCAGAGCTAATTTGACTTATAACTAGAAGTTTGTACCCTTAACTGACATCTTCCCATTATCCCCCATGCCCTCCAATCCCTTGGCAACCACTTGGTAACCATTCTACTTTCTGTTTCTATGAATTCGGCTTTTCTTTCCACATAGAAGTAAGATCATAAAGTACGGTATTTGTCTTTCTCTGCCTCACTTATTTTACTTAGCATAGCGCCCTCAAGTTTCATCCAAATTGTCACAAATGGAAAGATTTCCTTTCTTTCTCATGAAGGGTCAGCAATATTATAAGTTCCTCTCTTTTGAGTCCTATTGATTCTTCTCACCTTTGATCTTTCATAGCTCTTATAGACTGATGTGCAACACAACATATATATTGTTCGTTATCAATCATATCAGCCTTCTTCTACAACTGGATGGTAAGCACCCTCAGGAGAATGATGAGGATGATTAGAGATCCACTTTAGTGCCAGGACAATTCTGAGTCTATGACATGAGCTTTGAAACGACTTACTGAGTTTTCCTTCTTACTCTTTGCCTATTTCTCTTAATAGGCAAAGGTACAGGAAGGGTAGAAAACTGCTCTGAGAAAATATTTCCTTCATTTTCCAGGAGCTCTGCAGTGAGTTTTGGAGCCAAGTGAAGAATGGAATACTCATATGCACCAGGGAGAATGACCCTGTCCGTGGCCCAGATGGCAAAATGCATGGAAGCAAGTGTGCTATGTGTGCAACTGTGTTGTGAGTATCTACCATTATCTCTCCCATGGAATTTATTCATCATTAATCATCCCTGAATCTCACTTTTTTTCAGAGATATGCAGATTATATACTGTATGCTAGGTAATTTTAAAAGCACTTGGATAAGACATTAGGTTACATTGAATCACATAGTGACAATGTTATTCTCTATTCAATAATCCTTCTATATCCTGATTAAGCAATGGGGGCGGGGAGTCTTAATTTAGTGCCAAAATTTCCTTAACATTTGATAATTATCATTAATAACAAAGATAACACAGAATTTTGATAATCTGGGTGGGATGATCTCTTTGGTCTCTCTCCAACCCCTACATTTTACGATTCTGTGAGTACATTCAGATATTGGTTAAGGGAAAACCATTTAGACAAAGTTCTATGGGTCTAGTATATAAAGACTCTTAATGTAACCTGAATAAGAAATAAACTAGAGAGAATCATATTTTTCCTTTCAGAAATATTACTATACACAGGTGGAATAAATACTCTGAGAAGTGATTTAGTGTAGAGAGTTAAACCCCCAAGAGGCAGGTCCATGTCATAGCTGTTTATTAAAATGTCTTCTTGGTAAGCCAGGTGCAGGGCCTAATAGGCCATTGTGTTATTATTCCATTGTATGGGGCAATACAGGAGAAGCTCACCCTAGCCAGTGTCGTTAGATGGTTATAGCATAAGCCTGCACACCAAAGAGTTGCAGGTTCGATTCCTAGTCACATACCTGGTTTGTGGGTTTGTTCCCTAGTCCCTGGTGGGAGAATGTTTGAGAGGTAGCCAATGCATGTGTCTCTCTCAAATAGATGTCTCTCTCTCTCTCTCTCTCTCTCTCTCTCTCTCTCTCTCTCTCTCTTCCTCTCTCTCTCTCTCTCTCTACCTCTCCTCTTATCCCTCTCTCCTTCCTTCCCAATCTCTCTGAAAAGCAATGGAAAATATATCCTCTGGTGAGGATTAACAAAAAAGAAAAAGAAAAAAAAAAAACAGGAGAAGCTAATGACATCACCACCTCTAGTTCTTCTCCTTAGACTCCTAATCTCCTACCGAGCCTCAAGCTAAAATAAATGCTGAGAAAAATATTTAAATAATATCTCCTGAAAGAGGTACAAAGTTAGTGTTGCTCCTTAACTTTCCCTTGTCTTCTTCCAGTGTTAAGTATAAGATTTAAGTTCCTTAAAAAGAGATTAATAGGGCAGAGCAGAAATTAGAGCTTTTCTCTGGATTTGCTAGTGAGGTGATGACTGGGTTAGATGTGATAAAAGCTAAGGATATTTTCCAGCCTTACTATGCGTCATGTGAGGAGACAATGGCAAGAATGCTAGTCAGGATGATGATCAACATCCAAATATGAGTTGTTGAAACTTCTTGGGCTTGAATCATTATTACACTCTAAAACTTGAATTTCAACTTGAATATTATTAATGTCATTAAAATAATATTTATAATTTTTATGTTACAGTGAAACATGGTTTATTTTGATTATGGACACATTTTTACTTGGTTTCATCCCTTTATTTCATCATTGATGTGGTAGTTATTTAAAGAGGAAAAAGTTTTACAATTTTTTTAAAAAATCAAGGCAATTGAGGCTTTATTGGTTGAAGGCACAGGCACAGACTCATAGAAAAAAAGACCACCTCAAGTTCACATACTGATAAAAAAAAACATGCTGGTTTTAATTTTTAAATAATGCTGGGAACTACTGAATTTATCTGCATAAATGGGCAAAGTATTAGCATCTCTTGAGCTGGATAAAATTGTACTGAAGACTGAATCTGACCTTTGGTCTGGAAGATGCTCATTCCTTCTGAAAAATACATTACCAAAGAGAATGAAAAATTGTATTTAGCTTGTATCTTTATTATTATTATTATTCCAGTGGTCTGGAGAAAAAAGAGGAGAAAAATAATGGCATGGAAGAAAAGGCGAAAGTGGAAGCTGAGAAATTTAAGAGAGAAGCAGTGCGGGTAGGTATTTCAGGTCATCAGAGCTGCTCACCTATTCCATTCTCAGTAGGCCAGGCCTTGCTCCCTCCTCCCAATCCTAGTGTCTGTACTGACTACACAAACTGAAAGAAATGTTTATTCAGTTTATTCATAACAACTTTGATCTAGTTGCTTGTGCATTTGAGATGAGGTCCATCACCCTTTTCTCTACTAAGCATGTGAATTATATTATCCCAATAAATAAGTACATGCAGATTGTCTTGTTGTCTGAATGCAATCCAATAGAGGAAGATTTTAGATTTCCCTAATACATTCTCATATAAAGGTGTTTATTAGTTAAAGAAAGAAAATTACCTAGATGTTCATCCCAATTAATTTTCTGTAAGATTTTGGATAAATTACTCCATAGCATCATTTAGCCTGGGTTTGCTTCTTAACATCTCCATGAGGATGATAATGAGATGACGATCATGATAATGATGATGATAATGACAATGATAATGGTGATGGCTATTAATTGTTTCATTGCTACTGTATGCAATATGGTCTAACAATTTAATGACTGATCTTTATAGTAATCATTCAAGGAATGTATTGCTATCTGTATTTTATAGAAGAGGATTCAGAGGCTCAAATAAGAAGTTCAGGACTGTTTATGATTAGTAATTTGAGAGCAAGCAATTGGACCACAAGTTCTAACTTTAATTCCCATTATGTACTTTAGATTTTACATACTATTTCAATTTGTAATTTTCCTATTGGTAGGCTGTGTTCATTTCTAGAATATTCAGGAAACAGTTTGTCTCTACTTTTTCCAGCATCTAGAGGCCATTCATATCAATTTGCTCTTGAACCCCCTTCGTCATCTGCAAAGCCAACAACATTGCATCTCTATTTTTTTGCTGTCATGTCTCCCTCTCACTATCTCGTCTGTCTCATTCTCCCTGTTTTAAGGGCTGAACTTTGTGATTACATTGAGCACACTAGAACTTTCCAGGAAAATCCCCCCATCTCAGTCTCCCATCTTTAATCACATCTGTGAATTCCTTTTGCCCTAAGGTGATATATTCACAAGCCCTGGGTATTAGGGCTCATAAAAATTTGAGATTAGGGATTGGGAGCTATTGTCCTGCCTACCACAAATTTCCTTACAAAAGGAGCAATAAATTAGTCTTCTTTCTATATCTCCTGCTGCCGAGCAGAGAATAATATTTACATCGAATTGAAGGTTTTCTAATAATATATGGAACAACAATCTTATATTCCAAATAATGTGTGACCTGGGCCTCTAAAAGCATCTTGGCTATTATCAATCTTCTGCACCACCTTTTCCACTTATCAATTAGGTTTTGGTTCATTATATCATAGTTTTCAAAGGGGTAATGTGAGGAAGCTTCCTAATACTTAGTTGCCTGATTCTTGGCAGGAGCTGTGCAGTGAATACCGTAACTATGTGAGGAACGGAAGACTTTACTGCACCAGAGAGAATGACCCCATTGAGGGCCTGGATGGGAAAATCCATGGCAACACCTGTTCCATGTGCGAGGCCTTCTTGTGAGTAGATCTTCAGCCATTGCTTCTGCTGATTGGAGAAGATACCTTCATCTGGGCAGGCATCAGAGAGGATGTGGGCATCATTCTCTAGGAGACAGAAAATGAATGCTATCTTTGAATTGAGTCCAGGGATTTCCTATGAGAAAGCCCTAGAGTTAGCGCATTTCTTTGTAGTGTTCTCAGTGCTCTGAAAGGCACGTTAATCACCATCAAGGGAGGACCATGTGCTCAAGGGAAACTCCCCCGAGCTAATGGCATACAAGGATGGAGATTTCTGTTCTCTGCATACATACTGTCATGAATAACCTAAAGATGTAATCATTGGGCCTATCAGTTGAAAATTTGCTAATATCTGGTCACTGTTTTGAAGTGCTCTAGCTGCATTCTGGGGAGAGGACAAATCTCTGTTTTCTAAAAGAAATATGAAAATGTATTTGCTGGCTCACCGTGGCGTGTCTTATTGTTTAAGCAACACTAAAAGCAAAAACAATCTGGGGGTGTGCGTTTGCCTTTTTACTCCCAAGCTAAAAAGGTTGTGAAAGGGAGGGAATAGAATATTTCTATCTGGAGAGACTTCCCCTTTAGGATAATATGTCTGGGAGCTGGGAATGATTCTTTCCACCCATTTTCTCCTATAGCCAGCAAGAAGCAAAAGAAAAAGAAGCTGCATTCAGAACAAAAGTTAAGAGAGAAACCGAAAAGGTAACTGTCCTTGAGTGTTCAGACCACAATGAAAGAATGAGGTTTTATAGTTTCTCTTTAAAAATAATTCATAAAATTGCTGAAGCCTGTGTGAGAGATCTCAAGGTTCAGTTAGTCCTGGGGTTGAAGGAATTTTTTAAAAGTAAATATTTTATATTGTGGTTGTTTGGTCTCTGTCACAGAGTCTCTATTTGCTGTTGTAGCTCTAAAACAAATGGGCATGGATGTGTTCCAATAAAACTTTATTTACAAAAACTCTGTTGGGCCACATTTTCCCTCAGGCCATAGTTTTACTTGCAAAGACCTAATTTAACTTATTTCCATAATTTTTAAGTGACAATTTAAAGCAGATAGAAATAAGTACTTGCTTAGAAACATAATGGGAATATTTATCTCAGAATCCATGTCATCACATTTCCGAGTTTTTATAATTGAAATATGGAAACAATAGAATTCAAACCTGGACTCCCTGATACCAATTTAGCATTCTTTCTTTCTTTTTTTAAGAAAATTAATTTTATTGTTAATAGTATTAAAATAGTAATACATATATCTCCTTTTTCCCCCCAGGCCCCCTCCTCCTGGCACATGCCCTCAATTCCATCTCCTCAGTGTCTTATGTCCATTGATCTAGCATTATTTCTAATACACCATGCAGTTTTTAGATGGCCACATTTGGTCAAACTTGGTTTGTTTCTTGTTTTACCCTTAAATATTTCTGGTGACAGCAGTTTGGGAAAAATAGAAAAGTAACTTTCCTAAATAATATTTTCTTGATTTAAAAGGACTGATTTCGCCAAAATCGTTTTGGCTCAATGGATAGAGTGTTGGCCTGTGGGTCTGGATTTAAAAATAATATGATATGCTCATTTGATCACTTCCTGGAAGGCATGATATAAAGGGGATTGAGATACAGTATGATGATTGGACCAGATAAACTTTCAAGTTCTATCTAAACCCATTTCTTAAAAAATTCTATGATGTGTCCATTGTTTTGTGGTGTGTTTTTTTTTTTAATTATTATAACAGAGATGGACAATAAAACCCAGAGTAAGAAATGTAACCAGTCCTCAGAGAACCCACTTTATTAAAATATTATTACTTGCTCATGATCGCAACTTCAGTTTGAATTCAGGGGCTAGATATCAAGGAGTAGAAAAGGGTCCCGGGTTCGATTCCAGTCAAGGGCATGTACCTTGGTTGTGGGCATACCCCAGTGTGGGGTGTGCAGGAGTCAGCTGATCGATGTTCCTCTCTCATTGATGTTTCTTTCTATCTCTCTCCCTTTCTCTCTGTAAAAAAGTCAATAAAATATATTACATAAATAAATAAATAAATAAATAAATAATTGGACTGATTTCAGTTAAAATTTTTTCCAATTTTGAGGACATTTCCTGTCCCCACCAAAAACTATTAGAATTAAAAATAATTTCTAAACAAAAGCATCACACTAGGAATTCTGCTTGATTGTTTTGTTTACAATTTTATTTCCCACAATTGT
Source organism: Vespertilio murinus (assembly GCA_963924515.1). Classification (NCBI taxonomy): domain Eukaryota; kingdom Metazoa; phylum Chordata; class Mammalia; order Chiroptera; family Vespertilionidae; genus Vespertilio; species Vespertilio murinus. Next base: position 21,668,518 of record OZ004708.1, on the reverse strand, counting down.
GGGTCTGGATTTAAAAAAATAATATGATATGCTCCTCTGATCACTTTTCAACATCTACAAGAGAAAGTTCTTCAGAATCAGACTATTTCTTACTTCATATTAGCTACTACCAACAAACTGTCCTCTCATACCACATTTCTTTTTGATAATTATGACCAGTTAGGAAATATGGCAGCGAACCTTAAAGCAGAGCTGGGGGAAAAACTCACTTTGTCCTCATTGAGTTTCAACTTGAACTAAAAGATGCAAACAAACAAATAAACCCCCTCAAAATCAATCCTAATTGCTACTCTATGATCTTAGATGATTTCTTACTCTCTATTAATTCCTCAGATAATTCTAGGGCAAACATTTACTGAGTACTTCCGAGATGTCATTCATGTGTATTATTTCATATTATTCTCTTAACAACCCATGGAATACTTAATGCATAATAGTCTTTATTATTTTAACCAAGTGGAATACACTTCCCTTTTATAGAAGAGGTAGCTGAGGCACAGAAAGGCACCCCTGTCTGAGGTCTCTTGATGACAGACTGGAATTGTAATTAACAGTATGTGATAGCTGTCAAAAGTTAGTGCCTGTCCAGACACACTTGGAATATTACACTAGATTCTTTAGGAAAGGGGAAGAATTCAGAATGAGAAATGGTACAGATGATTGAAACAGAATGACTGCGTATCTTGGATGTTTAGCTCTTGGAAGAGAACACAGGGAGAAGGGCATGAAAGCTTTCTCCAAATACGTGAAGAAAAGTATTCTCTATTTCTCTGAGGGAAGTAAAATACTTAGACTTTGTTTACTGATCTAAAGAAACATACTCATCCTAATTGCGATGACATCTTAGAAGAATCAGACCTAAGACTAGGGATCCTATAAGATTTATTATTTTCTAAGATTCTCCAAAAGTAGCACTTTGGTTAATTTGTTGGAACAACCTAATAGAAATTTTGGGATGCACTATATGGAGGGTAATGGACTCCTCATTGCTACAGGTATTCCTGTGCAAATTAGGTAACTTCCTGCCAGGCATGATATAAAGGGGATTGAGATACAGTATGATGATTGGACCAGATAAACTTTCAAGTTCTATCTAAACCCATTTTTTAAAAAAAAAAATTCTATGATGTGTCCATTGTTTTATGGTGTTTTTTTAAATTATTATAACAGAGATGGACAATAAAACCCAGGGTAAGAAATGTGACAAGTCCTCAGAGAACCCACTTTATTAAAAGATTATTGCTTGCTTGTGATTGCAACTTCAGTTTGAATTCAGGGGCTAAATCTCAAGGAGTAAAAAATATATAACACCTTTTAAGTCCTGTGTACTTAGTAGGAATTGAGGGGGAAAAATTGCCAGAAAAGAATCCTTAGGTCATGCCCCCCTTTTTTTCTAGGAAGCACTTAGTAGGAACCCAACAAAATAATTTCTAAGAAAATACTCAAACTCTTACCTTTTCTGCTCCTTTTAGGATACATGCGGTGAATTTCGGAGCCTAATGCAAAATGGAAATCTCTTTTGCACACGAGAAAATGATCCTGTGCGTGGTCCAGATGGCAAGACCCATGGCAACAAGTGTGCCATGTGTAAATCAGTCTTGTGAGTGCACAAAGGAAGCCCCTGCTGTGGGTCAGCAGAGTTGGGGAGGCAAAGAGCTGGGGAGCTAATAAATATCGCAATTCTAGAAATGGGCAATCTATTAGATTGTTACTATATTCTCCATTGGTTCTGGGATGGAGCCTATCAATGGATCACAACATTTGTCTCAATAGAATTGTTAGTCCTTTGCTATCATTGGCTCCCTTTTCTAAATTATTTTTAAATTTCCTCTGGGAAGAAAGCATATCAATTTATAAGAAATATAACTACTCTATCTATACTTTTGAAAATTCCAGAAAATTAGCTTTTTACACAATGTTTGGAAGTAAGACTACATTATTTGTCATTCAACAGTCACTTACTGAACATCTACAATGTATAATGGTTTTACAAAGATGAATGAAAGGATCTTTTGAGAAATCATATAGTTCATTAGACATCAGACATGGGCATTAGTTATTATAATACACTGCTAAATGAAAAATGAGGTAGAAAATATGTTATACTACTTCAGGAAAGGGAAAGTTAATACTTCAACTATAAAACTTGACCTTATAATTTGGATAATATGAGGCTAGGACTGAAAGGAATGAGAGCAAAAGAAGGGAACAGCAAAGGTAAAGATAGAAAATTAAGAAAACTGTCATATGTACAGTAAAGTGCAAGTTTTTAAGTTTAGTTAATACTTAGAAACTTCATCAGCTTTTGAATGCCAGATCAAGGATTTTTAGTCAATCCTATATAAAGTGGAAAGGCTGCTAAATTTTTAAGTAGATGAATATGATTCCTTTAAGAAGATTCAAATATCAGCAGTTTAAAGGAGAATCACAGAAGGGAGGGACTAAAATTAAGGATACTCCAGGTGATGGTAGGGGTTTGCAAAGACCCAGTATAATATCACTGGAGCCCGGGAAATAGTATAGATGGCGAACAGATCAGCATGGGAGGTACTATGAAGCTGAAATCAGTGTTATGTGGCAACAGCTATCTGAGCCAACCAAGAGGGTGAGAGGTGACTCCAGTGTTTTGTTCTTCATGGAAGGGAGATAATCTAGAAGTAAGAACACATTTGGTAAAGAAAATAGTTATTTTTGGACCTCTTAAATATGAAGTATTTGAGAGAAATACTTGGAGATTCAGTGAGCCTTTATGAAATACTAATCAATTGCTCACCTGCTTTTTTTATGATTTGTAAATATTGGTTTCCTTCTATGGCAATGAGGACTCCACATAATTCATCTTTTTATTTTCAAAGAAGGCTTGCAACATACTAGATGTTCAATAAGTGCTGGTGAATTCTGTGCCAATCTCATTTGGCCAAATGATGAGAAACGCATAGGCATGCACTCCACTCGGTAATTTATTATCCCCTGCCTCCCACTTTCTAATTTCCAGCCAGAAAGAAAATGAAGAAAGAATGAGAAAAGAAGCAGAAAAGCAAAGAATTTCTACAGAGCATGGTTCCAACGGTGGTGGTGGTGGTGGAGGGAAAGCTCAGGTGAGAGATACCTCTGATTTCATAACCAGGGTGAGCTCAACTCATTGACAGTGGGACCATGGCAAAGGCTGTGGAGCAGAGTGAATATGTGTAGTGCCAAGTGTGAAAATGTCCTTGGAAGAACAATGGGTCATCCCCTTAAAACTTTAGGGTAGTAACTCAGCAATTTGTAGTCTCTCAGGGCTCATTGTGTCCTCTTCAAACCTGGAATAGTTCATGTGATGGCCTTATCCCAGTCTCCTGACATTGTTGTGGGAAAGCAGCCATAAATAATATCTAGAATGAATGAAGGTATTTCAAATTTTATACATAAAACATTGTATATAAGAACATGCAACAGGACAGATTAGTCTTATCGGTTATGTAATAACTGACCCTTGATCTATGCTGTTAAATTTCACCAACTTTGTCATTTCCCTGTGTGGAACATTAAAAGCAGCAAAATTAGGCATTGCACTGAACATCATAGGATATGGGTGGTCCCAGCCGACTTTTTCCTATAGATAGTAATCCTAGATCTTATATTCCATGTAAGAGAAGGTTGACAAGAACATTTCTTACTCAAATTGTTTAACAAATTTAATAACAATAAAACAGACCAGGTGATCCAGAAAACCTCTTCTCTCTTTGCAGGACCAATGTGCTGAGTTTCGTGATAATATGAAAAATGGAAAACTCAGCTGTACCAGGGAGAGTGATCCCGTACGTGATGCTAATGGCAAAACATACAACAATAAGTGTTCCATGTGTAAAGAGATACTGTGAGTACTTTTATTTACAGACATGTCTGAAAGATAATCACATAGTCCTCCTGAATGCATGCCTATTTCTCATGAAAGATAGCTACATTGTCCTCCTGAATGAATGCCTACTTCCCCACATGAAAACTATTCTTTTTATTAGTTCCAAAATATTATTTCTCCAGCTTCTCCTAAGGAATGGTAAGAGGTTAAAAAACACATGATCCGCTGAACCGGTTTGGCTCAGTGGTAGAGCGTCGGTCTGAGGACTGAAAGGTCCCTGGTTCAATTCCGGTCAAGGGCATGTATATTGGTTGCGGGCACATCCCCGGTAGGGGGTGTGCAAGAGGCAGCTGGTCGCTGTTTCTCTCTCATCGATGTTTCTGGCTCGCTCGCTCTCTCTCTCTCTCTCTCCTTTCCTCTCTGTATAATATCAATAAAATATATTTAAAAACACACACACACACACGCATGATCCTAAGGTATTTCTCAATCTTTCTTCTATCATAGGATCCATACTTAAAAAAATTTAACATTATAGTAAGTTGACATACAAATCAAGGTAGCAGAATGGTGAATTAATGGGGGATTAAAAATTACAACGTATGATGAAAAGATGGGATAACTGAGGAAACTGGACTTTAAAACCTGAAACTTGCCTTAAATATCTGAAGGGTTAATATCAGAAAGATGTAATGAGTCAGTAGGCTTGTTCTGTGTTCTCCTGAAAATGTGAAATAAGACTAACCGATAGAAATTACAAGGAGCTATATTTGGAAATAAAAAAACTAACAAACAAACAAATAAATAAAAAGACTTAAAGATTACTTAAGTTGGTCTACCTAGAATATCTACCTGTGATGAAGAAGCTTTTTTAAAAAATATGTTCTTATTGATGTTAGAGAGAGAGAATTGCAGAGGGAGATAGAGAGATAAAAACATCAATGAGAGAGAAACATTGAGCAGCTGCCTCCTGTGCACCCCCTACTGGGGATCAAGCAATCAACTTGGGCATGTGCCATAACTGGGAATTGAATGGGATCTCTTGGTTCATGGGTCGATGCTCTACCACTGAGCCATACCAGCCAGGTGAGGAAGCTTCTTAATAACCCAGCTGGCTGTTCATGATGGGACATGCAGAGACATTCTCTGTTTAGAAAGAGATCTAAGACAAATAAACTGTAAGGGCCTTGGAAACCTTGGTACATGTTAATGAGATGACTATTGTCTCTTTTCTAGGGAAAAACAATCAAATGGAAAAAATACATATTCTGGCTATAGAGCAAATGGGACTGAATCAGCATCAGGAAAGGTGAGTCATTAACTAGGTTTTGGCAAGAATTGTCTTTCTGTAAATCAACATTTGGTTATCAAAAATATGGAAAGAAATGTCATTGTGGCCAACCAAGATTTTGCCCTTAGATCAGAAGCCATCATTAATGTAAACATCACTGGTAACTTGTTCAGTGCGGAAACTTAATATCAAATGGAAACCTTACAGTCTTATACCTTACAAAGCACTTTTATAAATAGTAGTTTATTTCATTCTCTCAACAGCCAAGTAAAATTTTGAGTCAAAATCTTCATATTTTCTTCTTCCTCACCCCATCCCCCAAATACAAGCAAGAGTTTATTTAGAAAGCCATAGAGGTAGGAGAAGTGAGCGATAGAAGAAATGAGCCAGATGAGCTGTGTGGGCTCAGGGAACAAGTTACAGAATCAAAAGAAAGGCCACTGGAACTTAGGAGAAGGAGAGAAGCAAGATATGCCTGAGGGAAAGGGAAAGGCATGGGATGTTCCATAGAGAGAGCCGCCCACATCTTCAGATTTCAAAGCCCAATCAAATACTGTATGAAAACAGTCATGCCTAATGTAATCTGCCTTTCTTTTCAGGATCCCTGTGATGAATTTAGAGGCCAAATGAAAAATGGACAACTTATCTGCACCCGTGAAAGTGATCCTGTCCGTGATTCAAATGGCAAGACACATGGCAATAAATGTGCAATGTGTAAGGAAAAACTGTAAGTATTTTTTTTTTAAAAAAATGGGCCTTTAAAACAAAACCAGAGTAATAGAAGCATCTAACGGACTGTCTAATCTATAGGGAAGATAGGGGTGGGGGGGTTAAAGGGGCTGGGGGTAAAAGGAAGATGGTAAGAGATCAACCAGATGACTTGTATACATGCATATGAGCACAAGCAATGGACACAGATGGGGGGCAAGGGGTGGTGAGGGCATGTGCTGGGGGTGCGGTGGCCAGGGAGAGGTCAATGGGGGAAAAGGTGACTTATGTAATACTCAAAACAATAAAGAAGTTCAATTTTAAAAATGGGCCTTTAATTGTGAGTCTTAAAGTATAATGATCATTTCTCATCCATTTGAGAAAATGACACATTTTTAAAGACAGACTTAGTAGTTAATGAGGTGGTTGTCCACTTTGGTTGAAACGTTTCTTTCCATTCTTTTCCTCCAGGGAAAGGGAAGCAGCTGAAAAGAAAAAGAAAGAAGATAACGACAGGCAAAACACAACAGAAAGGAGCAATGAAAAGCAGGTAATGTATGTCAATACTTAAATTTGGATGATTGTTTGCATGGTTAATTTATCCAACAAATATTTAAGAAATGCCTACCCTGTTGTAGTCATTATAACTATAACAATGGTAAACAAGAAAGACATGGCCATGTCTTGCAAAGAAATAGCATGTTAATCAATGCCCTAAGAGTACTCTGATGCAATTATGACTATCTATAGGGCCAGTGACAGTTGTCAAATTATTGTTGGTATCAAGTAAATTTCTTTTCTGAAGTTTTAAGACAAAAGCAAAATAACCAAGTAAAAGTTACAAATCAGAAAGCATGTATCATTGGAGCTCATGATGATAAATTCTTTTAAAAAAATAAATTCTTGACTTGGCATTACAGTGCCATCTTGTGTTCAGTTTTGTACTTTAACACATGATGTCAATGCTTTACATACCTACCACAGCACACTCTCTTATAACCCATCTCTGAGCTCCAATGGGAAGGGTAAAATTTCCCCAGGAAAGTTTTCTCATTGATGAGGCAACTTTTCACTGTCTATATGACTAAACAAAATGAATCTTAATAGTAGTTATCATTTTAAAAATATGTTGGGAATATTTACTATGCATTTTGGTACATGAATGGTTTTGCGAAAAGGCTTTATTCTACAACCTCAAGTGATATCTACTGGCCATTTATTCTATTTGTAATCCTGGTCAATTTTTTCAATTATTTATTATCCATTTTAATAATGGAAAACAAGAAAAATCATCTCTCTGTATGTATATATAAAAAATGTCCAGATTGTGTGTGTGTGTGTGTGTGTGTGTGTGTGTGTGTGTGTGGCCAAAAGGGAGCTGTAGTCTTATCTAATCACACAAAGTGAAATAAACTTTATAAAGCATTTGCATTATCTTACTTAAACCAACCCCAAATTTATGCAGTGGCTGGTATTTTTCCAATTTCACAGTTCAGAAAAACTCAGAGAAGATAACAACAGGTAGATGATAAATGGAAGATCCAGACCTTGCACCCTTAAGCAAAGGTTGCAATACAGGAAGATGAATGCTATCATAAACATATATGTTGGTATGCTGGGCGCCTGGAAAGGGAAATCATTCTAGCAGCTTTTAAAAATGATAGCTGTGAAACATTTAATAAGCTAATCAGACATTGAATTCCAGAAAAAAATGTAAATGCTCAGCAAAAGCAGGTCTAGAGTTCTCTATGGACATCACAATTTAAAGAAAGAAGGATAATTATAATCTAAGTTACTAGCAGTATTTTGGAAGGTAATCTTTCCACATGTCTACTTTGACCCTTTGGACTTAACAGAAGTTCAAGAAAAACTTTGGTAGCTGTCCAAAACTTTCAACAGAGGCCAGATTCCAAGGGCCCAGTTCCTTTAGCTTCTTTTTAGGAACAAAATACTTTCATCTTCTCACAAATATACAGGAGTTTTATTTTCTTCCAGGTAAAAGCAGTGAGCAAGTTTTGTTTGTTTTTGTTTGTTTTAATCACAGATCCAACATTGACTTTAGGTACTTATTCCCGCCAAGCCTTACTTTTCTCATCTGTAAAATGGGGATAATGCTATTTGTTGTATAGGGTTTTCATGACAACTAAACTTTAAATCCATCAGAGCACCCAACGAAGTACCTGAAATATAATGCAGATTTAATTAAATCCCTTTGTTATTGGGGAACAAAGCTAAAAGTTTACATTTTAGTATGTTTCGCCCAAAGAACATCTTTTTGTTCATTCTGAGGTTAATTTTTCTGTGTGGAATAATGGGTGCAGTTGTAGAGAGACAGGTGTTGAACTCAGCCTAATAGGAACCCACATAAAAACGGTATGGGCTGCCTTCGAAGGCAACTTCCATTGGGGAAAGACAGTTATTTGAGAGGGATGCTGTGGAGAGGATCCTAACTCCCCGAGCATATATTGAATAAGGTGCCTTTAAAACACATTCCATCTCCAAAATTTCATTTTCTCTAGACATTCTCCTCCCGGAAGTGTTTTGAGTTTGGACCTTACCAGCCAATCCAGTGTTCAGTTCTTCAGGCCGGACTACTAACATCTTGCTTTGCTCCTTTTGGCAGGACCAGTGCCATGAATTCCGGAGCATGGTGAGGGATGGGAAGCTCGTCTGCACCAGAGAAAATGACCCGGTCCGAGGTCCATATGGGAAGATGCACGTCAACAAGTGTGCAATGTGTCAGAGCATCTTGTACGTGAGGAGGTTTATTGATCAGTTTGATGTGTTGTGCCTGATGCCAAAAAAAAGCCCAACCAGTTCTTAATTTAAAAATCCAGGCACATGTGACACATATAATAACCCCTCCTTATTCGAGAAGAGGATAGTAAGTTTCTAGATCACTTTCCCAAGGAATTCATTTCAATGTTGAGCAGCATGTGGGATGGGGGGGGGGGGGGCTAGTGGATTGTGCCCAAATTACTGGCTTTCAAATAGGAAGCTTATCAGCTAAGTAATGTGGGGCAGGCCAATTCACTTTACAGAGCCTCGGCGCCTCCTGTATGTGAAGGGAAGAGTAATTTCCCAGTACAGTTTTTATAGGCATTGGAGGAGATGATATGAAACATGCTTATAAACTTTAAAGCCCTAAAACTATATAGTGAACAGTCAATAGTGGAGAGTTTAATTGTGCTTTAGTTAGAGAAGTAAAAAGGAGAGATGAAGCCACTCTCTATATGAAACCCGTAAGTAGATTCTACGAGGAGAAAAGAGCAATGGCCTAAGAGGATCACATGATTCTGACAGCACAGTAATTGGATTGAGGAAAGTTGAAAGCATTGCCATACATTATGAAAATTCCAACAAGCAGAATTCATTAGTAAAACAAACAAACAAACAAAACTATGTTAGGTATTTTTGAAACATGAAAAAACTCTTGAATTTGTTCATGTTTAGAACTGGAGAAATACTTGGTTTAAAAAATTCACTAATAATCCTGGAAAAACTACCCTATCCTTTTTTCTTCTGCAGTGACCGAGAAGCGAGTGACAGAAAAAAGAAGGATGAAGAAAAATCACACAACCAACCTTCAAATGATAAAAAGGTTATTTCTTTAAAAATAAGAAGAAAACTATTTTACTTTTCATCCTCAAGATTTTGAATTCTATTCCAATGTTGGGTTAATGAAGATGCTAATGTTTTACCTCAAAGAAAATTGATTTTTCCCATATTGTCTCTTTGGGCATAATGAGATTTTTTTTTTCCTGGCTCTGAGGTTTTATGTTTTTCTCAGTTTTGTAGAGAATTCTCTACAAAATTCTCAAACAGTGTGTCATTACTTTACTCTCTTATTTTGGAGAAAAGTGGGTTGAAAAATAAAGGGTGAAATCCTTTTCCTCCTCCCCTGCATGCTTATCTCTGACACTAACTGTGAAAGGAGGCTTCAGGTGGCTTGCTGACATTGATTTAACAGCGCAGGTAATGTAATCGAACCGCAAAGCCTCTCCTTCTGTCCTTGATGTCTTTTTTTTCTGTTTTCTCCAGATGATTTTCTCAGCATCAACAAATCAATAGCATGCATGCATGCATGATGCTGCCTTTTCTGTTTGCTTTTCAAGACTCCGAAGAAGACCTCGCCATTCAGTCCTTTAGCAATGATAATCAATCCCATTTGTAGAGTTCAATTCCCGTGAGAATGTCCTTTGGTCAAGGGTACACCTGCTGTGGCAAATAGGGGAAAGGAAGGATGGAAGGAAAAGACATGAGAGACCAGGAGGTCTATCAAGCATTGTTTTGTGTTTCCTTGCATTTGCAGGACCAGTGCAGAGAGGTTCAGAAAGGAACAGAGAATGGGAAGTCTGGGCATTCCTTGGCCTCCATTGCCAGGATAAGTGCAGTGAGTCTGAGCCCAGAGCCAAGAGAGGACCTCCTCAAGCCCATTGTGAGATAACCGCCAGGCTACAGGAAAACAGCCACACTCACTTCTTTCTCGTTTTCCAGGACGAGTGTGCTAACTTCCGGGCGTACCTAAGGAACGATGAGCTCCTTTGCACTCGGGAGAATGACCCTGTGCGTGGTGCTGACGGAAGGCTGTATAAGAACAAGTGCTACATGTGCAGAACTGTCTTGTGAGTAAGAGTCCCCTCTGATCCCTTCAGCAGGTGCGGGGAACTGTATTTGGAGGAAATGCCCTTCAAATAAATATGGAGTCCTTAAACTACGTTTTTAGATTCGAGACCCTTAGTTTGACAACACCTGGTCTAGGAGGAGGAATGCTTGGATTTGGAGACAGGAAATCCAGATGTAAGAACTAACCATGATATTTACTAGCTGTCACTTAAAAAAGTTTTTTTTTTCATCTCTCAAGATCATAATTACAAGAAATTATTTCAGAGTTTTATTCCAACTTAGATCAGACTTAAAAGAGAAAGATACATAAATATGTACTTAGGCTTCCAAATATATAAAGTCAATCTCCAAAGCTAAGGAATTTATTTTTGAGAAAAGGGTTTCTAAGTTATTCTGATGGACAACCATAGTGGAGGACCAATGGGCATGAAAGACAATGATCACAATGATCACAATGATCACCATCATCATCATCAGTGTTCATTTAGCTCTTTGTAGAATGTTGCTTTTCTCTGAGGAAGGAATTACCAATACTACCTTTTTTATGTTCTAGAAAATCTAAGCTCAAGGAATTTAAGCAGCGTGTCTAAGGTCACACATCTATTACGTGATAAGAGCTGTAAACCAGAGCCCTGCTATGAACTTTCCTTAACATGTCATCCTGGTCACTCTCTATGTTCTGTGTTTTGAACATAGAATATTCTAGGGACCTATTCTATTTTATTAGAATTGCTTAACTTTCCACTGGAAGCTATAGGAGCTAGCTTTTGTGAACATAACTTTAAATTACTTTTTATTTTATTTTTTAGCCAAAACGAAGCTTTGGAAAGGGCAAAACTTCAAGAAAAGTCATCCAAGCCTAGATCTTCCAGTAAGGAAGACAGCTCAGATTCCCCTAAATCTTCTCTGGTAAGAATGACTCTTTCGGGAAAACTACTTATTAATTTAATTTGCTTATTAGTTTGGGGGGGGGGGTTTGCCACTGGCCCCCTGTGGATCTCATTTCAATTGAAAGGCCTGAGAAGGGCTGATTCAGTACAGCCTCAAGTCCTTTTGCCCATATTGTCACTTGTGACTTCAATAATAACTTTATTAATTCAAGGAAAATAGAACTTATAACTTTCCCTCAACTCAATGCAAGAACTGCTATGACTTGTTAGTCTATACTTTTTACTTTTATTCATTCACAGATTTCTATATTCTGATTACTTTGAGTAGTAAGTTATATAAAAGTGTGTTATTTAATTTCTGATTACCTAGAAACCTTATCACTGTCACATTAGTTACCAGTATTATCCCACTGGGATCATAAAACTTAAATTTTATAACTTTAATTATTTGAAATGTATTGACACTTGTTTAACAACCCAGTAAAATGTTTATTTGATAATAATTTCATGTGTACTTGGAAAGAATGTGTAGTCTGTAGTTGTTGGATATAGAGATCTATGAATATCACTTAAGTTAAACTAGGTAATTTTGTTTTTCAAATATCCTATATCTTATTTATTTTTGGCTATGCTATCAATTACTGAAAGAAGTATGTTAATATTTCCATTTATGTTTGTAAAGATACTTATTTCTGCTTTTAGATAATTTTTTTACCATATATATTTTGAAACTATATTTTAGGTACATACATACATATTTGGGATTGTTATTAATGAAACTATTACTTTACCATTAGAAGTTATCTTCTTTATCTTTGCTAATATTTTTATCCTAATTTCTACTTATGTGATATTAATATAGATATCTAGCTAGCTTTTGTATAATGAATGTTTGCATGTATATACTTTCCATTCTCTTACCTTCAGCCTATTGGTTGAAAAAGAAATATTTATTTAAAGTATACTTCTTATAAACATTATATAGTTTAGTCTTTTTGTTTTCTAGTATGACAATCTCTGTTTCTTGACTGGAGTGTTTATTCTTACTGTTATTTAATGTAATTACTGACACAATCATATTTAAGTCTTCTATAATTCTGTTTTTAAGTTTGATTTTTTTGGTCTTATTTTCTTGAATTAATAAAGTTACTATTGAAATCACACTTCTAAAAGACTACAAAGAACAAACACATTCCCTCTTCTACATGAAAGATATATCTTTAATTTTGGAAAACATACTGACATTTAACATATACTGAGCCTTTACTGTGTACCAAACACTGTGTTATGCATGCATTTAAATGCATTATCAGCCGAAACTGGTTTGGCTCAGTGGTAGAGCGTCGGTCTGCGGACTGAAAGGTCCCGGGTTCGTTTCCGGTCAAGGGCATGTACATTGGTTGCGGGCACATCCCCAGTAGGGGGTGTGCAAGAGGCAGCTGGTTGATGTTTCTCTCTCATCGACGTTTCTAGCTCTCTATCTCTCTCCCTTCCTCTCTGTGAAATATCAATAAAATATATTTAAAAAAATTAATAAAAAATAAATGCATTATCAGATTTGATCCCCAAAACACCAATATAAGACAAGAGCTATTATTATTTATGCTGTTCAGATGAGAAACAAAGGCTCAGAGAAGTGAGGTAAATCTTTCCTCCGGTTTAGTGGCAGAGCTGGGACTCAATAGCCCATGCAACTAACTAGTTTTTGCCTCTGATTAGTATTTTCCTTTCTAAATTGCATATAACCAGTGTCTTCACTTAAGAGAAAATAATATTTTTGAATGATTACCATCCTAGAATCCTTCCTATGGATATGTCTCATTTATCTGTGCCCCAATATCATGTAGAGTTTTGGCTTTCTTATTGCTTTGTTCTTCCTTATGTCTTAATTTAGCTACTTCTCCTTCCTTGACTAAGGAAGCCAAATCCCAGAGGTTAAATTTACGTAATAATGCTATGAAATAAATAATGAGAGTTTGTTTGACCTATGTGACAGGTTCCTTACTAGTCATTTATTCAAATGTGATGGAAGAATCAAGGGGACTTTCCCCAGCTCATCCCTCTTGAGTGCCCTGGAGCAAAGCTGATTTATGTTTTGCTTGTTCAGGATTCTGAGATGTGCAAACACTATAGAGTATTGCCCAAGATGGGTTACCTTTGCCCAAAGAATTTACAGCCTGTCTGTGGCGATGATGGCCAGACATACAACAACCCATGCATGCTCTGTCATGAAAACCTGTAAGTATACAAGTCACACCATTATATCTTCTAGTGTTGAAACTCTTGTCTATAGTGTTTCCCATGGCGGTGAATGGATAGCGATTTGAGGTGTGCTGCGATCAGATGACTAATCATCACAGTTGAAATCACATTTTGTATTCATCATTATCTAAAATAAAGGAGATTGATGTTATCCCTTACTGAAATCGGTTATATATTTTACTGAGTGGGAGTGGAAGGAAGAAAGTGGTGGGGTTACAACAATTAGAGAAAATCTCTATAAGCTTGTGGATACTTATGGGAGTCACTCATCCTTTGTCTCATAGAAAAAGTTGAAAATCATTGCTATACAGAGTTAGCCCAGCCTGTAATCAGTAATGGGCCTTAGGACTACCTGGTAGTCAGAGATTTCCCATCCTCCCTAAATATTATTTTTGGAGCAGGAAGTGTTACCATGCAAAAGAAAGCTCACTGGAGCAAATGGCACACCCGGCATTGGTGTTGGCTTTCAGATTTGTAACTATCTGTGCATCTGTGGGCCTGTTACCTCATCATGCTGAGATTCAGCTGCTTCATTGGAGAAGCAGAAACAGTTCTTTGAGTGAACTGACTTTCCGGGGTTATTGCAAAGAATTATTATGTTAAATTAAATAAAAAGGATTTGTTCTAAGACTGCATGTATTGGTGGTAGCTTTGTTATTGTTTTTCTGCTCAGTTGCTATCTGACACTCACCTCCACCCATATTCCTCACCTTTTCCCAGCCTCCATTTGACTAGCTTTAAGTGAGAGCGTGGTGATAAATCTTAACTTTTCTACCTCACCTTGCTCCAGACTTACGTGACAATCTATGGATATTCTATCCTTCTCAGGACACTATAAGCAAGGTCTAGAATAGGGGGATGGGCCCAATCTCCTGTTTTTTCAATTGTAGAGAAATATTTGAAATTATATATATGTCCTTTTAAGTCAAATGACTCATCAAAGGAAAAGCTACTCTACACTTCATATACTTAGAATAAAATCTGAATCTGAGAGGTTTACGGGATCTCACATCTGCAGACTAGGCACTTTCACATTCACCCCTCTCTGAGTTCTCACTACCTGCCAAGGAGGGGTGATAGCTTCACAGAGTGTGAATCTGAAGCTCGGAGGGTAATTTGTTTAAAGCCTCGTAGCTAGGAAGCAGATCAGACAGGATTTTAACCTTGTTGCTTTGGGGATAATACAGTTTTCTTTCCACTACACTGCTGCTGTATGCCAGTCAGTACTTCCTTTGAAAATTGGAGGTCAAAACACCTTTGATAATATAAAGACAGTTAATCTTTTCAGAAGAGAAAAGAAAATGATGTGACATTAACAATTTTTATGCCTAATGTCTATGGACACATTAATCTTTTGAAGTCCATCCATGGGTCTTACAGAGTTTTAAGAATTAAAGGAATCTCCTGTTTAAGGGATGAATAAATTTATCACCCACATCAATCCTTGTTGTTTTTCTTTCCCCATCTCTGAAAATTACTCTGTTCTGTTTTAGAATACGCCAGAGTAATACACGCATACGCAGCGAAGGGCCCTGTGAGCAGAATAGCATCCAGGAAACAACACCTTTCAGCGAGCCAGCATCTGTAAGTACACTGGCATCCATGATTGCGGTTATTAGAGCCGGTTGATGAAGATAATTAAGTAATTGCTGAAATATGTGGGAATAATAATACAGTAGTTAACACTTAAAAATGTTTAGTGGGTAGATTATTTTAGTAGTGATGTCCCTAATAACAGTTTCACAGAGGTTTTCTTTTATGTGGTCTACAATAAAAAATGAGATAGAGACCAAGAGAGGTCAAAAAGCAACAGAACTGGATTTAAACCATTTCTGTGTAACTGCCATATCCTTGCATTTTACATTGTGTTAAATGATCTCCCCTAATGAAAAGTTGACCTTTTCATTTAAATTCCTACAAGGATGTTTTTTGGCACACATTATTGAGTTTGACATTCTCAGGTGATTTTATTTGAGGAATCTCTTTCTTTGGCAAGATGATATGTAACTTGGGGGAAAAGGGAATGAGAATATTCAAATAAGAGATTTTTTTGTTACCAGATAAATATGGATTCAATTTTCAGTTTTTGATGGTCTTCATATATGAGTCCTTTGGCAAATTGCATAAATATTTAAACCAGTAATTTTCAACTGCTATGCCAGAAGAATTTTTAAAACATCCAACACCTACACCTGACTGTGTAGTTAGGGGCACTGACCTCTTTACCTTTAGATTGTCAAATTAAAAAAAATGACAACAGCCAACACCACAATGGCCATCCGATGTGAAAGAATCAAAATTATACCTAAATTTTTTGTCAAATTAGCAAAAGATATATATTTTGGTATGCCATAGGATTTTACTAATTTGTTTAAGTGTGTAATGAGATGAAGAAGGTTGAAGATTGCTCATTTAAACTAAAGATCTTACTGACTTACTGAAAGTATTCAAGAAGTGCCGACTTTTAAGCATTTGGCACAGTGTCTAAAAATTAATGGCATTTATTGTTATTATCACTATTATTATTATTATGCCTAAGAGACCAAACTAGCTTTAGAGAAACACACACTGGCACCATGTTTATTTTTAATCACTTTAATGAATTCTCTCTTAATAAATGTATATTTGATACTCACACAAAAATTAATTAAAGTAAACAATATTTAATGAATAGATAATTATTTATTATTACCCACGTTGTTATTTCACTCCCTTCCACTGCCAGCTTTGGCAATATGGAATTGGAAACTGTTCTGCCACATTTGAGAATCTTAAGCAACACTGCATGAGCCCATACTCAAAAGAACTACTCAGTGGTGCTTGATATGGGAAACTGGAAAAACGAGCTATATGATGTTTCTGCTTTCACACTAACAGCTAGAAGGCAGATAGAATAGGTGGAGCATGGGCTGAAACTTCTCATTTGGGCTTGAGAAAGTCATCTATCTACTCTGGGTCTCTACATGTCTATAAAAAGAGGGTTTCAATTTTTGCTCCAGTCCCCATATTGTGTTTGCTCTCTTGTTACATATAGACTCTTAACGATTTGCCCCTCATTTTTACTGACGGACACACTGTCCCTCAATCTCACAAACACACCTGGTCAGGTATATTCTAGAACAGGAAGGGGGAAATAATATTTATATAAATTTTATAGACCACACCTTAGGCACACCTTACTACAATCTCATTTAGACGACTTGACAAAAACTGCTTTAGGGGGAAGTTGCCATAGGAACATATGATAAGATGTATTTATTCAAATAATGAAGAATCTTGCCAGGCTAAGCATAAAACATTTGCAAAGGAGTTCCTTCCTTTCATTTCTGGGTGTATTCTTTCCACCAGAGGTGTATATCAGGCATTATTAATGACAGGAATTATTTATGAAGTTAGATGATAGATCAAGTCATTAGAACAAAAGGTGTCCTGGGTGTGATTTCAGTTCTCTTGTGATTCAGTGTTGTAATTTTGGAATCACCCGTGGTATGGGTGGGTCATGGCTCAGCATTGCTCTGGTAACTACTCTGGATTCATATCCAAGAGGTTGGAACCTATTGCCTGACCATTGTGCCTGGGTAGGAGATAATCTAAGAGAGCCTGGACTCCCAAGAATGGAATAAAAGGCTTTTCTGGAAAAATACATTGAGGGTCCTGGAACCCATACTTTTGCTTACTCTCTAAGAAGGACTTTCTGTTATATGGTAACTGCTAAGATGAATGTAACCCTTTAGAGTTTCATGTGTTTTTTCCTTTTGCATTCTCACAATGGTCCCGTAATTAGGGCAAAGATCATTATCTTTCACATTTTATAGAAAATCATCCTGCAAGAAATCCTGCAATTTATCAGCTTTATTCAGTATTGTATCTTGAGTCCATTGTAGATCTTCTGACTTTATTTTGTATGTTCTGCCACCATCCTTTAGGTATCAGGAGATTCTAAGCACCTGGGGCTCTGGAGAAGGCATTATCTCAATTAAATAAAAATTAGTTACTTTGGAAAAAAATTACTAGGTTAAGGAAAATACCAATACTATTTTGTGTCGTGAATAACCAATGTTTCTCAATTTAATGACAAAGACTTTCAAGGATTTAGCAAGACCATAGCTTGAGATTTTCTAACCAAAGGAAGTCTCACAATTTTAGTTTCAATGTGAAAGTTGAAATGGAGGTTTGAGTTTGGAACGATAGTGGTACTAGGATTCCAAGTGGTAATGTGTAATTATATGGAAGAAAACTCCCTGAGGCCCTTGCCCCCTTTTAAAAACAAATTGTGTTGATTTAATGTTTTAAGTGTTGACTAAAGATTATATGAATATTGGATACAATCAGACAAGGAAGATAGCTGGTTATATTCTCATGGCATAAGACAAACAGGGAGTAAAACATTAGTGTTAGAGGAATTGGATTAAAGTTCTGACCAAATAGATTTAAGTTCTGCCTGACAAATAGGAAATTGTTTTTTACAGAAGTTGAATAAACTACCCTTTTGTCTGACTAAGCCCATTGGTGAACAGAAAATTGCTCACTTTTTGTCTAAACTTCTCTGAATCTCAGTGAAATAATGTTAATAACACCTATCTCTTTGCATGAGGGTCACATTTAATAGAGAGTAGACTTAATTTTTGCATCTACCTAAACAGGTAGTATGTTTTAGGACTGTGGTCAGCAAACTGTGGCTCATGAGCCACATGCGGCTCTTTGGCCCCTTGAGTGTGGCTCTTCCACAAAATACCACAGCCTGGGCAAGCCTATTTTGAAGAAGTGGTGTTAGAAGAAGTTTAAGTTTAAAAAATTTGGCTCTCTAAAGAAATTTCATTCATTGAACTGTTCGATATTTGGTTCTGTTTACTAATGAGTTTGCTGACCACTGTTCTAGGACCTAGAATCTAGGTGCTCAATAAAGGCTCATTGAATCAATTGAATAAAATGTGAAAGTGATTTTAAATTGTGAGTCCTTGATAGAGTGCAGGAATCTGGATTTCTTTGATTATGGTACAGCTATAAATGTACAACATTTATACATCTCTGAATTTCTTCCATCTAACCTACCCATCTTCTCTTCTAGGTCAAATGATGTGAGGATTGGTGAAAGCCATGAGGGACCATTTATATCTTGATTCTGAACTGCCTACCTTCACCATCTGTATATACAAAGAATTCTTCAGAGCTCATATTATTTACTGTAGAAAACAATAGAGACTGTTGGGGGAATGGACTCACTGACTTTCAGTCTTCTCCATCTCTTTCCTCCTAGATTCTGCGATCAGAGGGCACAGAGACATCCACACTCAGTCTGTGCCCACAGATACCCTGGTCATAATGCTGTCTGTCCAATTACTTGTTCAATAAAAGTAAACCCAGCAGAATACCCTTTCCGGGATTTCTTTGCCACTGCCTGACAAATAGGAAATTGTTTTTTATAGAAGTTGAATAAACCTTACTTTTTGTCTGGCTAAGCCCGTTGGTGAACAGAAAATTGCTCACTTTTTTTCTGATTCAAGTTGTTGTGACAGTTGGAAACACAGGTGGGGAGGTATGGGCTCCCAGGCAGCCAGCAGCTATATAAAGCCAACCAACTATGAATCGACTTCACCTTCATTATCCATCACCTTACCAGCTCCCCTATCTGGCATCTCTATTTCTGTAAATAGTATAATTACCTCTCAGTGAATAGGCCTCATTCAATGACACAAACCAGTAATTATTCACACCTAATTGTGTTGTCTCTTAACAATGAATGTCTACATCAGGGCCTTGGTTGCATATTCTGGGACAAGACAGGAAATGAGAGTTCCCAATGTGTATATGTCTCTAGAGCAGCACTGTCCAATAGAAATACAATAGGAGTCACATATTTCAAATTTTCTCATAGCTGTAAACCAGAAGTATGAAGCCACTGCCAGCATGGCCTTGGGTTCAAAGGCTTGGAGAAAGGGCTGATGTGCAGATTGATACACAAGACCAGAAATATAAATTTGGAAATTATGGTGGAAGCCAGGGAAAGCTTGGCTGTAGTAGCTAAGTTCCAAAGAGTCTCCATTCCCATCTGCTTTTACTTACTAGAATACACAATTGCAAACAGACATATCAATGGTAATGCTTAGTAAATAGTAAGTTTATCAGGTTGGGGGAGTTTGCTTTAGGCCATTGAGTCAGCAGTAGGTAATAAAATGCAAATATTCACCCTGTGAATATCAAAAAGCCAATTCAGCCTTCTGACTAGACTTCTTGCATTTATATTAATTACTGTTGATCTTGGTTCTCAGTACAAAGGGTAAAATTAATTTTAATATTATATATTTTTAATTGTTTAAAGAATTACATATGTTTCCTTTTTCCTCAATTGACCCCCCCTCCTTGCCAATCCCACCCCTGAGGGCTAGCCCCCTCCGCCCATGTTTGTGTCCATTGCTTATGCTAATACGCATGCATACAAGTCCTTTAGTTGACCTCTAACCACCCCTCCCCTGCCATTTGTCTCTGGTTCTATTTTTGTTCATCAGTTTATATTGATTATTATATCCCACATATGAGTGAGATCATGTGATATTTATCTTTCTTCCACTGGCTTATTTTCCTTAACACGATGCTCTCCAGTTCCATCCATGCTGTTGTGAATGGTAAAAGTTCCTTCTTTTTTATAGCAGTGTAGTGTTCCATTGTGTAGATGTACCACGATTTTGATTTTTTAATCTACTCACCTGCTGATAGGCACTTAGGTTATTTCCAAATCTTAGCTAGCGTAAATTGTGCTGCTATGAACACAAGGGTGCATATATCCTTTCTGATTGGTGCTCCTGGTTATATCTGAGAAGATATTTGATATGATTGCTGTCTTCTTGAATTTGAAGAGAATTTGCCGGTGTCCCAATATGTGGTCTATCTTTGAAAATGACCCATGTGCACTTGAGATGAATGTATATTATGTGGCTTTGGGGTGATTTATTCTGAAGATGTCAATTAATTCCTTTTAATCTAGTGAGTTATTTAGGATTGCTGTTTCTTCACTGATTTATTTTTTAGAGGATTTACCCAGTGGTGTTAGTGGGGTTATGAAAGTCCCCTACTATGACTGTATTGCTGTTGATCTCTCCCAAAAGATTTTTTATGTATTTGGGTGCTCCTGTATTGGGTGCATATATGTTAACCACAGTTATATTTTCTTATTGAATTGCTCCCTTTAGTATTATGAAGTAGCCTTCCTTATCTCTTGTTATGTCCTTCACTTTAAGATCTAATTTGTCAGATATAAGTACTGCTACCCTAGCATTTTTTTCATTTCCATTGGCCTGAAAATTGTTTCTCATCTCTTCACTATCAGCCTGTGTGAGTCCTTTGCTCTGAAGTGGCTTTCCTATAGACAGCAGATATAGAAATCAGTTCTATGCTTCCCTCAATGTTGTCATTAAGAAAAAAGAAAGAAAGAAGGCATATAAATAAATTTTCAAGCATGAAAATTTTAGAAAAACAGTGAGAAAATAATGTTGTTTTGGGGGGGCAGCTCCAGGATGTATAGGTATGTTTAGTGATTCTATAATATGTGAAACTGTATCTCCTTTCTGTTTATTTATAAGAAATCCAGAAATCTATTTTCATAACCAATACATACAGTTTTTTTAAAAAAAATATAGCTTCTTAGTTATGTCATTTTGAATATGATATTGAGATCAAAACAACAAACCCTCTATTCTTCTTTCATTATTATTATTACTAGAGGCCTGGTGCATGAAATTTGTGCACGGGTACAGTCCCTAGGTCTGGCCTTTAATCAGGGCCATCTTTTCTGGCTTCCAGCAGCTGGCCCTGCCACTCACTGCCACCCACTCCTGGTCCCCTGTTTGCCATCAGGCAATTGGAGCCTGCCAGCCAGGGGGAAAGACTGAGAGGTTGGCTGTTCCCACCTGCTCAACAGCCCCACCTCCTGCCACAGGTCACCATCTGTGTGTGGAGTCACCAGCAGGGAAGGGGCATTGGCCTGGTGCCACCTGCATCTGCTGCTACCCACCACCAATTCCCTGTTCCCCATCCAGTGATCATAACTGCCAAGTACAGGAAGGGATCAAAAGATTGGCCAGCAGGCTCCGATTCAGTGATCAGAGCCTGCAGGCTAGGGGAAGCTCCTACACTGAGTGTCTGCCCCTGGTGGTCAGTGCACATCATAGTGATTGGTTGTTTTGCTATTCGGTCAATTTGCATATTACCCTTTTATTATATGGGATTATTTTTATTATGAATATTAGGTAAGATGCACAAAGACTTTGTTATTATACCCTTAAAACATAACCAGTCCTTAAAAAATCATTCTAAGCACTAGGGAAAAAGTAATAGGGTGGGTGGTCTGGAGTGGGATAAGGTAGGGGAATGGAGAAAGGCCCAAGGACCCAGTCAAGGTCAGGGTAAAGTGGGGGTGCAGAAATCAAGAATAAGATGAGGGCCAGGAACAATAGACTATAAAATATACTGAGGATTAAGGATTAGAGTTAAGATTGTATTGAACACATTATTGGATATCTTGTTTTTAATCTGGAAGTGATTTTTTTTTTTTTGAGTTTCAAACTAGAGGTAAATATAAAATGTCAACGTCAAAACTGACCCAACAAAATAACTGCATTAACTATCAAGTACATTTCTAGCTTGCTTCTTGAGTTATATCCTTGATGGATAGGGGACAAATAAAAACCAGACCTGTCTCAATGAAGTTTCGGAAACCAGCTCTAAAATCTAAACCAGGGAGTAACAAATGACCCTGAGATGGAACTAAAGGAAGCAAAGCTATTTTGATCACCTTTTTCTCGTCAGTACCACAGATTATGCATTTCTCTCTAATGTTTCAGAATCCATTTTTAGAGTATGGGTGTTCATAGATCTACCATTGTCAAACTTATTTTCTCATGTAAGGAACTCACTTGAAATCTTCATCCCTCTTACAAGTCTTCAGAAAGCCCTTGTCTAGATTATGGATGAACAACTTTTTCTGTAGAGAGCCACATAGAAAATGTTTTAAGCTTAGTGGGACATTTAGTCTCTGTCACAACACTCAATGCCATTGTTGTGTAAAGAAATGAAGTCCTAGCCAATTTGACTCAGTGGA
Organism: Vespertilio murinus; assembly: GCA_963924515.1. NCBI lineage: Eukaryota > Metazoa > Chordata > Mammalia > Chiroptera > Vespertilionidae > Vespertilio > Vespertilio murinus. The sequence goes on along the minus strand of OZ004708.1, from coordinate 21,645,806 downwards.
TATGGGCAGGTACCTCAGTTGCAGGCTCCTCGCTGGCCCTGCATGCAAAAGGCAACCAATCGATGTGTTTAGATATTTCTCTCTCTTCCAGCCTTT